>JAROYE020000002.1:71330078-72530078 GCA_029619315.2 Dynastes maya
GCATCACTCATGTTGTAGCGCGTCCTTTAAAACGTGATGGTCCACCAGCTTCATTGTTGTTATCCAGTAAAAGGATTCAGAAAACTAATGCAGAAACCGTTGTCAAGATAATAAAAGATTCGTTGAGAGAATTTTGTATCACAGGAACCCAAGTCACAATGTTCGTTACTGACGGAGCCGCGACAATGCTGACAGTTGGTAGGATGTTGAAAATATGCTTTCCAACTCTTCTTCACATAACATACCTCATACACGCATGTCACCTCGTAGCAGAAACCATTCGAAAGAAATATCCGATGGTGGATAAGTTAATAGCATCTATCAAAAAGGTGTTCATCAAATATCCCAAACACATCCGTGTATTCAAACAATTGTGTCCGAAATTACCACCACCACCTCAGCCTGAAATAACGCGATGGGGAACATGGCTCCAGGCAGTATCTTACTATCAGAAATATTGAAACTTGATTCAAATGATTCTGCAGCAGTTCGAGATAGTCAGCAACTTTTTTCCAATTCGGACGTTCAACAACAAATAGATGAAATTTCCATGAACTATTCTAAAGTTGCACAAGCTATTGAGCAATTAAAAAACACACTTATCTATAGTTTCCAGCATGAAGACGAGTTGAGGCTGTCTACCATGTCAAGGCTCCAAACGTAAGTATCGGTCTTAGGCACGTTTTGTAGAGTATGAGCTATGTTTTAAGGGCGAGGGAACTGTCACTTGAAAGCGGAGCCATCAATTTGTTTCTTACACCAAAGAACTTCCTCCCGACAAACACGACGTCGCCATTGCTCAAAGAGCAGCCCCAGGTATCTCACGGGCGAACTCCAGAGCAATCATACAACGTCAATTTCCAAGTTTACATTCAGTTAGCCACACAACTAGCCCATCCAGTACATACTGACCAGAACGTTGGCATATACCGCAAGTGGACCGTTTTAAAAAACGCATTGCATAAAATTAATTTGCAATGAAAGATTTCTTTAAAATGACTATTGGCAATAAAATTGCGAACATAAGGACTTTGTGTGTAGTTTGATAAGTGGACAATAGTAAGGATAAACTTAAGTGAATTAAAATTGGTGTTCATTTTATATCAGTCACCATTTGGTCACCACAATAGAACTCGTAATAATTAAAGCATTTGTTTACATTCCAAAGTGAAACCAACATATATTCTTCCAGTCCTATAACAGTGGAGGTGAAACATTATTGAGATAGCTGTCTACCTCTAACCTCATCCTGATATCGTATGTTGTATGTAAAAAAACATTATAGTCCAAAGATGTAGCGTACTTTTCATTTGTTTGTGGGTATTTTAATTTTTGCTAACTTATCAAGCATGATACTCTGCTAATAAAATATCCTGTAATTTTATAGCAAAAATAAAACGCTACTTATATTTGTATACAAATTGGCGTTATGTTGGCTTCACTCCGGCTACAACGAATAATGTACGTTGCTTTTAATACTCCAAATTATTTGATTTCCACCCACACCCTCGATCATAAAAAGGCTAAAAAGACTTTATCTTCCTTATAAAACAACATCCACATCTAATTATTCAATATAGAAGCAAATACGATATGAGTTAATTTCTCATTCAACAGTGATAAATACTATCATAATAACATATGTTTCGAATTCAATAGTCTCAAATCCATCTATATACTAGAGAGATTTATAAAACTTCTGTTTCATCGACGACTACTTTTGGAAGGCAACAAAAAATGCTTACGAGCTGAATGTTAGTGACTAGAAACAATGCGGTTCTCTCGGTTGAAAAACTGACCGCAGACGTAGGGAAGCCATAATAGGGGATCAGATATAGAAGAAGGTGTTACAAACGCAACAATTAATTGTGCTACAGTGACGAGAATTTCAATCAGACTAATTCTACTTTAGGTGTCTTCTAGGTGATAAAAAAGTGCCGATCATGTATGAAAAGAGCATTAAAGAAGAAAAGCAATGCATACAAATGCTTACAATTTCTGCTTTCCATTCTGAGGAATTCAAATTTTCTATTTGAGGTAATTTTGTATGATTTTAGGTGGCTGTGGAGTTTAAACGCTAATATTGGTAAGTTTGAAGTCATTAATGACTTCGCATTGAAAAGTTAAGTTATCTTAAGCAAGGGCATGATCAATAACAATTATTAGAAGAATTATGTAAATGATGCGCTGCCGTGATCAAATTTGGGTGTCCATAAATAAACAGTGACTAAACAACTGCGCCATAAAAACATCTAGTAATCACTAGTTAGTCCCCAGAAAATGGAATCAATACGCAGTTATCCCATCTTCGACTTCCAAAAAATCTTCTGCTTTTTGCAAACACCAATCTTCTGGAATATATTTTCCCAAGTATCTATCTTTGTCACAATACCATTTTCAGATGCACCACAACTTTGCATGTATTATTGTCTAAACACGCGACTCCTAGTATCTATTTCAAACGGGCTATCCAAAAAAAACGCGAGCAAATTAAAGTTTAGGTCCATATCATGAAAAAATTGTAGTACAATGTTTAACAGAATTATAACCCACCCGAAAACAATAAAATTAACCAAACCCTTCTCAAATAACGAAGAAAGAAAATACAAAACGATAGATTAAAACGAACTACAAACATATCTGAACACGCAGCAAGCGCTCGCAAGCTTTTTGGTATTCCCGGTATTTGTTTAGCTCAATGGAATTTTAATTGGTAAATGATTATTTGATTGTAAGGTTTGTGCACTAATGCTCTCGCGTAATTATGAAAAGATAAAACAGGCTGAAAATGATAGCCGTTCAGAGACGTTCATTAAAAACGAATTGATGGAATAAGGAATTAAAAGAAAACAAACGAATTGCACCTATCTGGTTTTGCAACTGGAATTAAAAGTAATTATATTATGTAGGATGCAAAGGTATGTAGCAAAACTTCTATGTTTAATTGCTAAAAAAATAGAGATGAGAAATAGATGAGAGTTGTTCTTTCATCAAGAATAGGGTGTACTCTGTACATCTGTGACAATCTAAGGTGCTGTAGTTAATGAAATCGTGGTATCTGTATTTCAAGCATATTAAAATTAAAAGTAGTGACTTAAGAAATATATATTCTAATTTATAAATACCAAAAATTTGTTGTTTAAATTGAATAAATTAATGTTTACGATCTAGACATTCTTTTAGCAATGTAAAGAGATTGTAAATTGCAAATAATAACGTTTTACAGATATTATTACTGTAACAAAATTATAAAAACCCCTCTTATTTTTATCAGGGAATTTGATTCCTCTGAATATGTCTCAATGACGATGTTTGCGGAAATCCTCAAATTACCAAAAATGCAAATACGATCTTCCCCAATAATAACAAAATCCTTTACGTAGGTTTATATTAGAAAACGGAATTTTTGGAAGATACTATTAAAAGGCGTTCTACAACCTTCTATTACAAATAGAAGAAAAACACAAATTTAAGAAAACAAATGAAATTGTAAATATCCAAAAACAACTTCGTCATAAGGGAGGAAAGGGAAAACACTTCTAGTTAAGAGATACAGGTAGAAAAGTGAAAACAAAATGCAGTCTGTTATTGACAGGCAACAAAATGGCGGATAAAAAGGAGGACATCGACATTACCGATACAAGAGAGGATATAATTTCGAGGTAAATTCAACATAATAGTTCCTAATAATGCATTTTCCAAAAATATGACGTACTACTCTGTTTTCTTGTTTTGCTTGTAAAAGTAAAGAACTATAAAATTAGGTAAATTTAAGCATGTAAGTTCACTACGAAAGTACCAAATTCAACAACCAACAACAGGAATATACGATTTTGTCAGAGACGACAAATATTTTAGCTAGTCCAAACAAATAAAATAAAACTCTGTGAATACCCACAATCTCTAAAGACACGGACCTAAATGAGACGCAAAATATGTCACCTGATTTTTACAAACATTCATGAAGACAGCTGACGAGCCGCTACTGATCTTCTAGTCTTTTGTTAATTTTCTTAATCGCTTACGGTCGTAGTACTACAAACATTGATTTGTTTGTTTTATTTGAAGGATTCTGAAGAAGAGATATAATTTAAATTATATTCATATGGGACATTATTTCGATTTCTTACAGTTAGTTGTATCGTGAGCTGTAATTGGACGTATTTTGTTAACACTCGGTTGGGACGCATACGATTTATACATCTCTCCCTGAATAATTGAATATTAAAGAGCGCTTTGCATGCGATAATGCGGTATTTATGCGCCACTGCCCAGTGTTCACGCAATGAATCCTGTCGGTCAGTATTTTCGTTACGTATTCCTCCGCCAACTTAATCGTAAATAGCAAAGAAAATAGTTGGGAGTTGATCGTTGCATGCGTTACTTTTTTTTTAGATAGATCTACATGCGGTATACCAGGTTTCAAGTAAGTTTTGTCTAGTTTTCGTAAGAGCAGCATTGTAATAATTGTCAAAATTATATTAGTGAATTTTTGAAGCTTTCTGGCAAAAAATTCTCAGGTACGGTTATTTCAAATAT
Organism: Dynastes maya; assembly: GCA_029619315.2. Classification (NCBI taxonomy): domain Eukaryota; kingdom Metazoa; phylum Arthropoda; class Insecta; order Coleoptera; family Scarabaeidae; genus Dynastes; species Dynastes maya. The sequence goes on from JAROYE020000002.1 coordinate 71,334,618, forward strand.
CCAAAATTGATCTGCATAGAGAATTACTGCATTTAAAGAATGCATCGAAGGGTATACTTTCACCAAATTTCGTTTTGTCGTCGTTATCTGTTTCTAAGATATGATGGGGTTAATTAAGGTTAATGAATGCTGAAAATATAGTCCAATTACTTATTGGCACTGACCTAAACGATAAAGTTAATTTCGCACCTTTTTTACGAGATCGGAGAAGTAAGCCTATACTCGTTTTCGTTCATTTAGCACCTACAGACTTTCAGATTTATTGCTGAAGATGATAACTTTGCTATCGAAAGCTGAGTCCAGTGAAGTGATGTGGTAGGGATTTTAGTGAAGTGTTACAATTGAACCAATCATCAGAATTTGAATTCAATCTCTCTCTGTTAGGCCCTGTTTGCACACTGAGAGAAAAGATTGGTTGAGCCAACCAAAAATTGGTTGGCTCAACCAATTTGTTTGTTAAATGTACTCAACACTCCACATGGTTTAAAACAGTTAGTGTGTTCTGTGAAGTTGCAAGGTGATTGGAATGATTCGCTAAAGTGTTGAATGAACATATTTTTAGTTGAATGAACATATTTTCAGTTGAATGAACACAGAAATGTGCAACACTTCGTGGTTTGTTGCATGAACCAACTCTTTTCTCTCAGTACATAAAACGTTTCTGAAAATATTTTGAGTGCCAATGTAAAAAAGGCAGAAACAATGTTTGCTTTTTCGTATTCTATAGAAACAAAGAGCAATCGTTAAATAACAAAAAATTACAAACACAATATTCACGGCCAAATACCGATTCAATCGGTACTTGGTTTGATGATGATAACCTACGTGTCTTCGAAAAGATCTTCCCGAGTTAATTAACAATTTGTGTGGTGCGGAGTGTGCCGTGAATATTGTGTTTGCCATACTACCCCAAGATCCTTGCTATCATTAGCAAAGCATTTTTAAATCCAAGTAAAAAAATGTTGATAATTTGACAAAGCATCGATAGTGTTATTATTATGCAAATGACATCAGAAAAATGTGAAATAAACCAAAATGTCAGCGTAAAGTTTTTCCAAAAAAAGTATCGTATTGAATATACTTGATGTTAAAGATGTACAGGGTATACCGAGTGATAGTACTGATTAGGGAACTACATTGACCAAAGGAAGGGTAGTGGGGAATCAAGGTAAAATGTTCCACTTGGTGTACAACAGGACGACTATATGCTTTACGCTACTACGTAATCGTACTACGTCCAATCTCATCTACTATTTTTTATATATTTGTTTTATTATCTTTCACAATAAGTGTTGGCAACGTCAAATGTAGTAAAATTAAAAGTGTAGTAACCAAAACAGACAAATAAAAAACACATTTAAAACAGCAAAACAATTAGGAGTGACCAGTGGAATCATTGCCAATAAAATATTCCTGGTAGGAACAGTGGCATTTAGAAATCGGGAATGTTTTTGCTGCATTCTTGACTGTGTTTAGTACAGGGATATTTCCCAAAACAACAGGCAGTGCAGAATACATATTTGCAAATGAATATAAGCAAAGGTGATGCAAATGTAGCTCATGGTATTGATGGAATCACTCACAGCAAAAGCAATGTGACGCGAAAGCACTGCCCAACGAACATGTTTCTGCCTGCCCGGCGTCATCGGCGTTGCTCCGAGTGCTTCTCTACCTCACACCCGTGATCCTCCATCTATTTCTATGGCAGACGAATGTCTGCGTCCCCTTTTTTCTTCAATGAGGTAGCTTCGTTCTAATTACCGATACTTGAGGATAATTTTATGTCATTTGCGTGATTCTAATTCTGTAAAAATGTTCTGCTCCTGTCACTCAGTTAATCTCTCCTGCTTTTTTAATCCTCATTATCAGGATCCTGTAGATGATCTTCAATTCTTCTAATTGATATCTTCGGTGGAGACGGCCGGATGGCTGAAATCTCTTGCTCTCTCATACGAGTTTCTCGCCAGTTCTTTGATGTGATTACGAAATGTCGGAACTTGTAGGTCATCTCGCAATTGTTTGTTGCGCACTAACCACGGTGCTATCGCGATGTTTCGTAAAATTTGGTTCTGCAGCGCCTTCAGCTTCTTCAGATGTTTGTTCGCCGTCGTGCACCGCATCAGTGACTCGTAAGTAATGATGAGTATGATGGTGGAGTTGTACTATGGTGTTTTCTTCCTGAGATCCATTACGCTGTACTTTCCAATCAGGGGATATAGTGTACTCGTCGCTACAGCGACCTTCATCATAGTTTCCTTTACGTGGTTCGCCCAAATCAGCCTTTTGTCCATCACGAGGCCCAGGTATTTAACTTCGTTCTCCCACGGCAGTATTTTAGTATAAACTACCTCAAGCCACTATTTGCCTCTCGGGTTATATCATTACCCTTCGAAACAACAATCAATATACCTTTTAGCAGCATCTAGTGTCAAGAGATACACGCTTGCCGTGTAGAAAGCAGCGACAACAACCGGGTACAGATGCCAAACCAATTCTTGAGCAGTTCTTGAACTGCTGAGCGCTCTGGTACCTGCCCATAAGTGATTCCCATAGGCTTTACTATGAAGTGACCTTAAGAGAAGGCCACATACATATGTTGTCATGATTGCATAACTAAGTTAATTGGAAAGATGATTGAGCTTAGTTATGCAACGATGTTAAAGCATCTGGATTTTCAGTAGCATAATTCAAAGAGATTAAGTTGAAGCTTTAACACCATTTATCTCTGAAGACGTTTTTAGAAAAAAATAACTAATCTGAATTCATGCAAATGGTTTTTCAATATTTCTTCCTAATCATAGTGATAAAATTAAGTAACCATTCTACGTCACCATATTGAATCAATGAGACAGCTTTATTGATAATGATGAATCACTTACATATATTCTTTCAACAAAGAAAAAAGCTTGTTAAACTGTTAAACAAAGTGACTAAGCGCTTATTCTCCAATACCAACATCTTTATTCTTCACATGTCTTGACATATCGACAAGGAAAAAATATACCATGAAAACGTTTTAGTTATCTGTCAAAGGCCATTAAATAATGATGTCCAAAAAATATCTCGTGAGAGTATACCTGATAGTTGCAAAGTTAAGAAGTTTGGAGTTGATATACGTATTATGTCGTTCTGAGCAATTTAACTCGACAATAAAAAGATCGTTTAATAGTTTCGCGGTATAAAATTGTACATTCGATTGTTTAGTATATGGGAATTGTACTACTGCTGCCGCGAACGGTGGATAACGCGACAGGAATTTACGAAATCGCCGTTCGGTATCGCATCGGCCGTTCAGTCTGACCGTCGTCCCTTCTTCGTAACTAATTGATTAGCTCGGGTGGTGGTAAAACAAACAGTGCGGGCGCCCCCCGGGCAGGTGCTCCTTTAGGGATGGCCAATTATCCGGCTACCCGCGGAGTCAGACTCCGAGTCGGCGTGGAATGCGCGCAGGGCCACCGCCGTACAACCGAACCGTACCCATGTTTGGCGCTCGCAGTGATTTCATCTGATGAAATGATTTAATAGCGTTCGAAATACGTTTAGATTTATACGTCGAGTATATAATGGTCGGAGCCTATAAATGCATCAAAGCGTCTAACAATCGAAATCGTTAAGTATTTTAGTTTTAGCCACTTGGTTGAAGGAATTTACCAAATATTTACATGAATTTTTATTGCACTTACACTGAAATTCTTACACATGATTCCATTTGGTATATAGATATTTGCTAACTTAGATAATATTAAGTCAAATGCAGCTTTTAAGAAATAAAAGATTGTTACTCCAATCCATAGCTTCCATCAAAGATACGATGATGGTCTGAAATATAATTGCGCATGCGTTGAAAGATACTTTTAAAAATGTCAGCCATGATGGACGCTTAGTTCTTGCTTAACAGTCGTTTGTGTCGGTCGAAGTTAGTGTTTCTGTAAAAATTGAAAAAATCAAATACCCAGTCGTCACCGCATTTCTCGCATTTGAAATGCAATACCCCTACGAAAATTGGACGCTGTTTACGGGAACTTTGCACCATCATTTGCCACAGTGAAATTTGGGGCAGCTGAAATTAAACGTAGCCATACCAGCTTGGCTGACAATGAACGTTCGGGACGGCCAAAAACTGTAACCACTACTGATAGCATAGGAAAAGTTCACCAAAGGTGCTAGACGACCGTCGAATTAAGGTTAGAGAGCTAGTAGAGGCTGCGGGCATCTCGAAAGAACGCGTTTGTCATATATTGACTGAAGACTTAGGCATGACATAGTTAACTGCGCGTTGGCTGCCGGGCTTGCTCACTCAGGACAAAAAACGCATTCGAACGAACATTTCCAAAGACTTGTTGAAGCAATTTAAGCGAAATAAGTCGAAGTTTTGGCGTCGATTAATAACTATAGACGAAACTTGGGTATACCAGTACACTCCTGAAGCCGAGGCACAATCGAAAGAGTGGACTACGAAGGATGAATCGGCTCCGAAAAAGGCCAAGACTATTCCATCGGCCGGGAAACTGATGGCGACTGTTTTTTGGAATAGTCAAAGAGTTGTGTTAATCGACCAAAAACGACTTTTGTTACATCAAGACAACATACCATCTCACATTTTAGCAGTCGCCATAGCCCAGCGACTTTTTCTGTTTCCAAAGCTTGAAGTCTCACTCGGAGAACAGAGATTTTTATTGAATGAGGCCATCACATTCGCAAGTACCTATTTTGCAGATAGTATTTGGACGACTTAAAGAGATGGAAACATTGCTGGAAAAAGTGTATAGACTTGCAAGGAGACTATATTGAGAAATAAAACACAATTTGACAAAAAAAATGCTTAGCAACCTTGTGAGTGATCCTTCTACGTAGGTTTCGGTTTTTGTATATTCCGATCCTGTTTCTAACAGCCGCATTCCTAGCAGTGCTGTACACACAGCACATGGACGGCAGTCGCTTCTTCCTCCTAGCAGAATCTACATGGTGTTTCCTCTGTCAGATTGTCCATGTGTTTCTTGAACACACAATGTCCTGTGAGCAGGCCTACTACTTCTCTAACACACTTTCTGTCCCTACTTGGTAGGTCTGTATGCAATCAGAAATTGCTTAGCCTGTCTTTGACCTTGAGTACCCTTCCACCAGTCTTGAGATTTCTTTCTTCCCACTGCGTAGTAGCTGCTTTAACTACCGTATATGTAATGCATACAGAGTGCAGTACAGTTGACGAGCCTACTGGGGCCAATTCCGTTTACCGTGTCTTGGTACCCAGACCAATGTCACCTTAGTTCGGCTACCCAGCCTATTGAGCGCATTCATGCAGTCCCAACACCAGTCTCAACTTCGCCTGTGTGGAGTTCAGTGCTCTGAATAGATAGCAATAGATCGATAATTAGCTTCTTGCTTGTCTAGTTCTTCAATACACCCCAGTACTGCTGCTATTTTAATACTGTGGCGCTTTGAATTGGGCTTAGTGCTTTGGTTATTTTTGGTCTAACTCCGCAAGCTCCGGCTCCGACCCCAGTTTCCGGCTTTGAGCCGTCTATGTACCAGATAGATTTCGCTTCAACAGGCGGGCCTTTTTTGCATTCTTCTCTATCTGGTATTACCGTTTTACAGTTCTTATCGAAGCTGTATTTGGGACTGATGGCGTCTCTAAACCACAGTTTCTAGCGATCTGCACCATGCGATCTAATTATAAGAGGTTGGTCATTCATTGGTCTGTAACTTGTTAGCCTAGCCCCTCCTTGAATGTGTACATGTAGTGCAGCAGATCTTTAGAGTTGTAAACAATACGGTGTGGTGTTCCCCGGGTCCCCAGGGTTCTGTATTGGGTCCTTTGTTGTTTCTTGTACAATCTTCCTTAAAAAAACTGATTAGACCTCGAGAGTAGCAAGGTCACAGGAGAACATAATTATTTGTAAAATATAACAGGACATAAAGAATCTTGGAAGACATCTTGACGCACAATCAAACTGAAAAACTCACATTAATCACTTGGCATCTAAATTATCTTCAGTCGTACATGTCTGTTGCTAGTCTCAATGCAATGCGTTCTGTATCTGCATCTACTCTAGGTTGGAATATGGCGTAATGCGTTGAAGCACATTTGTATAGGCGCCCAAATGATATTGAATGTACAAAATTCTTGTATTCGTAGTGTTTTCGGTAAACAACAGAGGTATAGGAAGTCTTATGTTCGTCAAGCAAAACCACGGAGTGCTTGAAGCCCTCTTGTTCTTATACATACACGCTGCCAATGATGTGAAAAATAGAAGTAAATAGCTACGTTTTGCATTGCATTGTAAAGATCTATCAAATAAAAATCAAAATTAAAACTTCATAAAATTCTTTCATAGACTGTCTTCTTGAGAATTCATTACCTCGCATTTTCTGCTTGCCGGGTAAATGTGTTAACCACTACACCACGAGAACTATGTAGATTCGGTCGATTCCTCGCCGAAGACGTAATTTTAACTTCATTAATTAATTACGTCGGAAATTCCAAAGAAAAATTATAGATATCATTAGAATTGATTGGCAGAATCTGAAGACCTATAAGAAAGCTTATTTTCAGTAACATTTTTCTCGAGTAGAAAATAATTAAAGCTACATTAGTTGCAGGAAATGAGTTATTTTCATAATCTTCCGATTCAATCTCAACTAAAACGTAATGACAGAAAATTGCTACTATTACTAACATTTATATCAAACAAAAAATATCAGGAAATTGTAGTAATAAACACAAATCTATTAACGTTGCACAGCATTGACATATCTTAGTGCTGCGTGACCAGTTAAATGGATCTTGGGGAAGGAGAACGGTGAAAATATTCATGAAATGCGACACCTTAATAGTGAGCTAAGTGAGAACTTACTTATGTGATAGCCTGTTACGGATGTAGAAATTTAAACAAAGTTTTCATTTAAAATCTGCATATTGCATGTAAAGCAAACATCCCTGAAAATTCAAAGTATCTATTCAACCTTACGTCTTCTATCTATAAAAAAAAGATTTTTCAGCTTATGTTAATCTTCACATAAAATCAACGATGTAGTATATTATACATATACAGGATATAGATTGCTCCTATCTTTACACCTGCTTTCAATTTATCTTATTTATTCTTGTCTTTTCGCTATTACACCTTGCCGTTGTGCTACGCGACGTTGTTTTTCAATTCCGCCGCAATTCGTCCTACGTAAATATGTATCAACACCATTTGTAGCGCTTAATTGCATATCGGGCATATCTACGTTTGAATGTCTTCCCTCGGCTATCTTTATTTTCGAAGACGTTAATAGCGTCGTAAATCATCTGAAATTCGAACTAACCCCGCATTTAAGATTCCCGCGTACGTGAAATAAAATAAAATTATAGGCGATTCTAATAGAGTGCCAGCGAGACGAGATAAGTCCATGAACGGATATCACTCTTGTTCCCATAATAGGACGGACCATTTACGATCTGGATATTACAAATACACCTCCAGTTTTATGTTGATTCACACCACGGTTTTGTATTTAATTAAGGCAATGATAACGGTTTACATATTTATATATTGAAATCAATCAATGGTACAGTACAGAGTAACAAAGTGCAAGATCATGGAAGATTGCTTCTCGTGATTTCTTTAGAACTAAAGGGTTTTCTAATCAACGCCTCAGAACTTTAATGCCAAAAACAAAATTGTTTTGGAATATAAATATCAAATATTGATAACAAATGAGTTCAGCACATTGTGTCAAGTTAATGTGGACAGATTAACGATTCAACAGCGCTTAGAAATTGTTCGTATTTACCATCAAAATGAATGCTCGATTCACCGAACTTTTCGGACATTGCTAGAAGTTTATGGTCAACATAATCGACCAACCGAACGATCTCTGTATCGTTTAATTTAAAAGGTAAACTGGCTCAGTTGCAGATGAGTCAACATCGGAGCGTCATCGAGGTGCCTGATCGATCGGAGGTCAATATTGCTGCTGTAAGTCAAAGTGTAAGAGATGATCCGAACCTCCCTATTCCACGTCGTTCTGAAGAACTTGGCTTTTCTCAGTTGACTGCGTGGAGAATTTTGCATGCAAATCTCCATCTGAAGGGTTATAAAGTTCATACCGATCCACGCTTTGCAGAAAAAAATATTGTTTTCTGATGAAGCCCATTTCTGACTCAATGGGTTTGTAAACAAGCACAACTATAGGATTTGGGCGGATTTACGAAGGCCCGCTTGTTACCGGCTCCGTCTTGAGTTTCTTTAACAGTTTCTGGAGATCTGTACCATATATCATACCATACAGATGGTGAGCAAATCGGTAATATTGTTATCAAAACCTCTAAGTAATCAAAATACAGTAATTGGGGTCCACTATAACCGCTATATATCAGAATTTTTTGTAAAAAAATCATTCAAAAAGTTACAAATAAATTATCAATACAATTCTTCTCTAAAGCAACATACAAGGTGTGGCAATTAAACAACGAGAATTTGTTTGTTAAAGCTTTATTATAAAAAACTGAACATAATCACGCATTCATTCCTTAACAGTAACCTCCCTGGAGTGTTGCACACTTATTCCATCTCTCTTCCCACTTCTAGAAACACCTCTGAAAGTCGCCCGATGTTGGACCTTGTAAAACCGTCGTCGTCTCGATCTGGATATTTTCTATGGAGTCGAACCTCTCATGGGACTTTTCATTTTTGGGAACAGCCAGAAGTCCAGTGGTGTCAGATCTAGACTGTACGGGGGGGAGGCAGCGTTGGAATTATTTTTTTCGCTAAAAACTGTCTAACAAGAAACCACAAATGGGCGGGCGCGTTGTCGTGATGAAGGATCCATCCAGATTTCTTCAATTCAGGCCTTACCCGCGCAACCCTGGCACACAGCCGCTTCAAAACTTCAACATAGAAGGCCGAATTAACGGTTTGGCCTTGCGGAACGAATTCTTTGTGGACAATGCCATTGATGTCGAAGAAACAAATAAGCATTGTCTTCATTTGTGACCGCGACATTCTTGCTTCTTGAGGGCGCTCTCCTCCAATCTCAACCCACTGTATAACTGCGACTCGAAAGCCGATCAGTTGTGTATACATCTACGCTGTCGTATACTATATCGTAGTTCCTTGACTTTGAAAATGTTTCCTACGTCGCGAAAACGACCAAAGTTGGACACAATAAGAGAATTTATTGCAGAAATGCCTGATTTAAGGTGTGATGGCGCTAAAATTCAATGTGTAGTGTGTAAAATAGATTTAATGTGTTGGTCGAAAAGTGATTGTCTACGGCACGTAAATAGTGCAGGGCATGTTTCAAAAAAGAATTCCACACAACATTATGACAAATTTAAATTTAATTTATATGTTTATTGCATGTAATTTACCATTTCATTTACTAAGGAAGAAAGCATACGTCTCGTTTTGGAATGAATATTTGGACTTTAAGTTACCAAGTGAGAGAACATTACAGAGAGTTGTGCCGTCTGCTCGTGAGCATGTCGAGAGAAGAATTAAATCGGAGTTGTAAGATAAAAAACTGTGGTTATGTGTGGGCGAAACAACAGATCGTAAAAAACATTCTGTGGTTAATTTAATGGTACGCACAATGGAACCACATCGACCGTCACCCTCAATTTTATTAGCTTCCAGACGAATACAACAATGCACTGCCGAAGTAATTTCAATGTTGATGTTAAATACATTGGAAAAGTTTGAACTTTCAACAAATCAACTATTGATGTTTATGAATGATGGTGCCGCAAACATGCTTGCTGTAGGTCGATCTCTTAAAAAACATTGTGCTAACTTGTTGCATATTACATGTAAAATTCATACTCTCAGTCTCGTAGCAGATAGTATCAGAAAATGTTATCCCGAGGTAGACGCTCTAATAGCACATTCAAAAGCTGTGTTTGTAAAATCCCCAAAACGTATTCGGGAATTTCATAGACTATGCCCCGGTATTCCTGAACCACCACAACCTATTCTTACTCGTTGGGGAATATGGTTAGAGGCTGCATTTTATTATCTTAAATATTTTGAGAATATAAAGAACGTGATTTTAGAATTCGACCCAAAGGAAGCTGCAGCTGTCAAGGTAAGCCGCTTGAAATTTCAGGATAGTCAAGTTAAAACAGATTTGGAAATTATTCAGAAAAATTACGTGGGGCTAGCGGATGCGATAGAAAAACTACAAAATTCTTCGGTGTCGTTAGGGGAATCTTTGCAAATAGTGCAACATGTTCACGCACAGCTATGCGCGATAGAAATGTTTGTGTTTTAGAAAGGTTTGAAAGTGTTTTAGATAAAGACCCTGAGTTTGGCACATTAAGACAAATTTGTGAAGGTGCGTCAACAGAACCGTTAAGTTATTTGAAAGATTATTTTACTCACGCAAATATAACGTCACTAGATGTAGAACGTTCGTTTTCGGCATACAAAAACACTTTTTCTTCATGCCGCACTCACTTTGTCGAAACAACTTTGGAAACATATCTAATGTTACAAATATTAAATAGACATTATCCACTTTCTGATTTCACGAAGGACTCTTAAAACGGTAAGTGTTTGAGCACGTATCACATTTAATGTATTTTGTGTATACTTTCATGCGTCCGCCACTGGCTTTCAGCGCAGTTGCGTTGCTCTACTTATTACGCATTTGGTAAAACTGTGGAAGTTTATGCCTACGTCGTTGAATACCCGCCAGTGTTGTCAGTTCGAGCGTCCGAAACAATTTCTCGTTATTTAATTGCCATACCTCGTATTCTTAATATCCACCAAAAGTGGACCAAGCCTCTACAACACCATAAAAAACCAACGGGACCAAAAAATATTTCTAAAATAATCTTAACCTTACCATGGTAAGCTAGGAGACCGAAAACCAAAGAAATAATCGTTATTTTTTAATACGTAAAATATCTATAGACTCATGTTAATGGTAGTACAATACATATTCAATCCATGTTCATGCTTTCACTTCCACAGCAACACTTAAACAGCAGTCTGTGAAGTGGAGCCTTGTAATAGTTTTTCACTGTAGGTGTCCGGTGAGCGTAGCTTGTACCGTTTGTTCCTGTATAAGTTATTATTAAAAAGTTATATTATCGAAGCATATGCTCGAAACAATAAATAACGTGTTAGTTTTTTTTTTCGTATTGTGAATGTAACGTCTAATTTCCATGAAAGAGACTTCATTGCTTATGTAATACATACATAAAATATAAATAATGTAACAATAAGCAAATTCCTAAAGAAAAACTGATGATAACATCAGCAATTTTTATATTGTTTGTTTAAAATAGGTAACTAGCATGAAGATGTGCCATTCGAAAGCATTTAATTTAAAAATATATGTACACATATTATAAATATGCCGACAGGAACTTCGCTGGATTAACATAAGATCGCAATTATTAATGAACATAAATTAGCCACTATTCCATAATTTATACGAGGCTACACCCATACGGCAAGCAATAAATCAAAATCGTGCTGGTGACAGTTTTTTTTTTGACAGGCGAATAAATTAATGATTTTGTACCGGTCAGATCTACGAATTGTTAATGTTTTTTGGGTATAATTTATGCTTCACGACAGAATGGTTGTGTTGCTTCATAACACACATTAGTTTGGAGAAAAAAAGTTGGCTGAAAACGAATGACATTGGACAGAACAAGACATTGCGATTTCGGCAACCTTTATTAATAGCCTGCTGTATTCGAATATGTGTCGATAAATTAATAAGCTAGTGAGACACTGAAATCCATGTTATCAAATGGATTGATCGTTTGTAAGGTTGACTTTGATAGATTGGTTGATCAAACGATTAGATTACAACAATAAGTAGCTCGTATCGATGCTGTGCATTTGGATTTATTTTTTGTCTAAGTAATTTTCATGATCAGGAGATTGAATTTTTTTTTGCCTAGCAAATATATGTAGTATTCCCAAGTAAGCATCAAGGATCTTGGTGGCTGGAATTTTCACATCTTTAAAGTATTAAATTTAAATTCTTCAAAAGTAATAAATTTTACTTGGTAATTAATTTCCAACCGCAAAAAATATATCCCACCGTGTTTGTTTTTGCTTATTAAAGTAACATTTTTACCTAAGTTACTTATATATACCAACCAATTATGTACGTTGATTTAAATAAGTTAGAAGTTTTTATTTTTCAAAATGAATATTGACAATCAAAAATTTGAATTTCGAAAAGGCTTTAACATTAGAACCGCTGCACCGGTCAATTTGACCGTCTTTCAATTTTAAAGTTTTTTTTTCAACGGAATTAATTTTGATATGATCTTGAAATCATGTGACTTTTCCTAAATTTAGTTTGGCAAAGCTCTCACAAAATTTTGAATATTTTGTAGAACCCTAAGCGGTGTTCTGGTAAATTTTACCTTAAACGGCCGCCCCGGTTAGATTGACCGGTACGTTAAAAAAATGTTTTGACAAACTTTATTTGTCAGTTCTTTTTCTTGGTTACAACATTTGAAAGAACTAAACATTTAGGCATGTACCGCATGTAAATATATACATAATTTCAAACATTTATTACATATAAAACAAGAGATCAGAGCTTGCTCCTATTTGTTAGTACTTGTTCGTACTTGTTTCGACATGTTCAGCCCTGCCCTCGACAAAGAACCTGTTCCTACTTGTGCTTTTTTAGTGTCACACATGCGCAGACTTAATTTGGCGTATGCGTACAAAATATTTTGCAAGTTTCAACCTACACTATTGTGAACATACATAAAAAGATCGGTAGTGCTCTGAAAGTGCATTCGTCCTGTTTAGTTAGACTGAACAGTATGTGGTCCAGTAAAGGCCTCTCGGCTGCACAAGCTTTAGCGTATTTAGACGAACTGGAAAATCTTTCACCAGGAAATTTCGAGAATGATTCTAAATCAGTCAGTACAGACAGTGAAAATGAAATTCGTTCTCGAGTTGTTGCGAGTGAGGAACAAAATAGTGATGAATCTGACAATGACACAGTTTGTGATGTAACAGTTGCAGTGACTAGTGCTAGTCCCAGTGATAAGCAGGAAGTGAAAACGTCAGTTCGTTCTAATCGCCAGCAAAATAAACCAACAGAAAAAGGATTTTCCCAATGGCAAGTAATTTCTGCGAGTCGGCCTACTGCAGGCAGAAAAACCCAACCCCATATATTCAGGGACAATCCAGGGTCAACAGGCTATGCAGAACAAAAGGTAACTGCAGAAAATGTGAGTAGTTTCTGGAGATTATTTATCGATGGCTCGATGCTGAGACACATAAAACAATGCACCGAGGCTGAAGCTAGAAGACAACGAGACAGTCAAGACTGGCAATTATCTTTAGGAGATCTAAAATCCTTTATTGCCATTCTATACGCACGTGGTGCTCAGGGTTTCAGTCACTTAGAATTAAATTCCTTGTGGTCCAAAAAGTGGGGAATATCGTTTTTTAGTCAAACGATGTCTAGAAACAAATTTAGAGAAATCATGCGATATCTCTGATTCGATCTCAAGTCAATATGGCAAAAATTTGATTACAATTGCAAAATTTGTTATGTGCCCGGAGAAAACATAACAATCTGTTGAATGCCTTCCCATATTTAGGAAAAGATGATTCGAGACCAATGGGACAACCACTTGGTGAATACGTCGTTCTAAAATTATTAGAGCCTTACACCAAGAAGGGAAGAAATGTGACAACAGACAATTTTTTTACCAGTTTGAAACTTGCAAAGAAATTAGCAAAACTAAACACCACAATTGTTGGAACTGCATCGAAGCTGAATATTTGTAAATGGAACGCTATCAGCGTCAAAGTGATTATATGGTGCTTTTGAATCGATAAATATTGAGTTAATAGGGTAAAAGAAGGACGCCTCTTGACGCTAATAGCGTTCCATTGACAAATATTCAATTTCAGTGAAATTGCTAAGATACTGAACAAGTTCGAATAAATAATCATTTATTTTGTTGGTTAGTTACATTGTGGTTACGTACAATGAAATAAGTGTTCCTTTTCCTGACATCCAATCACTTCATTTTGAGCTGGTGCATTTTCTGATCACTTGCAAATCATTTCAGAACTTGAAATTGATCTGGAAATTAATAGATGTAAAAATATGACAAAACAACTTGAAGTCACACCGTTTAGTTCTAGGAATTGGTCAATAAATTCACAGATGTAAAATCGGCTTTAAACTGAAGAAATTGCAAATCAAATTTTAGAATTAAAAAAGTCATTTGGGCAAGTTTGAAAATGATAAGATAATCTCACGTCAAAAGGAAAATATAAGTACCAACTCAAGATATTATATTAGAGAATTTTCACAAGAATCTATTTGTAAAAGAAATACAATGTCTATGTTTAAAATTATCCGTTTTTGTAAAAATTCTTGAACACGGTTGCGACTGTTTACATGTAACTTGTAAAATGCATGCTTTACATCTTGTGGCACAAACTATTAGACAATGTTATCCCGAGGTAGACGCATTAATATCAAGTACAATAAAAGTGTCTCTCAAATCTCCAAAACGTCTTCGAACATTTCACGCACAGTGTCCCGGTATTCGTGAACCACCACAGCCGATTCTTACACGTTGGGGAACCTGGTTGCAGGCAGCTTTTTATTATGCTGAACATTTCAAAAAAGTAAAAGCTATTATTCTACAATTCAATCCTGCCGAAGCTGCAGCTATTAAGGAGAGCCAGTCAAAATGTCAAGATACTTTTGTTGAACCAGATTTACAAAGTATTCATAGCTACTATAAATGCTTACATGACGTACTGGCACAATTACAAAATAGAGCGTTGACGTTAGTGAAGTCACTGCAAATAGTGGACGAAGTACATACTCTGCTACGCACTATAGATGACGCAAAAAATATTCGCGTTTTAAAAAAGTTGCAGAGTGTGTTAGAGAAAGATTCCAATTTTATCACATTACAACAAATTTGTAATGGTACTCCGACTAATCCATTAATTGAGTTCAAAGATTATTTCAATCATACATGTATTACATCGGTAGATGTCGAACGATCTTTCTCCAAATATAAACATATTTTTTCACCACTGCGAACACGGTTCCACGGGACAACTATTGAAACATATCTAATGCTATCAATTTTTTACGATTCTTATCCGCTGCTTCTACTTCTCATGTTCAGTAATTCCAATGCAACCGGCCAGCCTATTTGATTACGGTGCTTAAGAGGGTGAGTGTTTCACAGTCTTACAGATATTATAATTCTTGATTAGTTTTTTTATTATTCTTCGCCTTTTTAACTTCTTTTTCGGTATTATAAATATTGAAGAAACCGCGTACCTATGGCGCGACGAACGATTATCTTACTCTAGTTATTACGTTAAGGATTTGATCCTACAGAAGATGGGATGCTTTTAGATAAATCAAAGAAGCCAACTTCAAGGTATTACAGAACAAATTTAGTAGAGACAAGTTTCCATAGGAAGTTCTGAAAGACATAATGAAGTTTTTAATTACCGATGGTGAGCTTTTACGTTCGTTTTACCATTCGACAAGACTCTTCTCTGCAAGCTTCTGTTTAAAATTCCAAAACTGCAGAAAATTCCAATTTAACCGTATTCCTCGAAGACCAAAACGAAAACAAAACAATAATGACAGCTTTAAAGAATGTATCATAATGAATTTTTTTATTGCTATTATATTATGCATGCTGAACGGCCGCCTATCTACCAGTAAAGGTAAAAGATCATAACTTCTCGGATGTTTACATAAGGTTGTCAGTGGGACCCGCCCTCCCAGCCGATGATTTATGGTTTCGCTGATGAATATGCAATGGGCATAACAAATTTCAATAAACCAGACGTGATTAATGCATTATTACTACTTAAAGAAAACAGAACGAGAACAACGACAGAAAACGTAATGGAAACCATCTTAATTATAGCTGATTTTTATAGGGGCGGTTGGTAGAGAATACACATTAGCTTTATTATATGGGAATATGTAATTACTTGCGAAGTATCGATTTAATGCAACCACCATACTACATGTTTATTAAAATTTGTATGGTTATTTAATTGCTTGTTCGAAGGTATCGTATTACATGTGTTATATAGGGCGAACTTTTTTATTCTTCTCCCATACCTTTTCTTCTTCTCGACCAGCGATACCAGTTCAATTAATCACACGCGCTATAACTTAAGAAGTTTCAAATTACATCACATATTTTTCGTTTATCTGGAATGTCAATCTGCTTTTGTACGTTTAAATACGTAATTTATTCCTTACAACAGCGTCTGGAAGAATACGAATTACGTTACGAAGACATTATTCAGAATCAATTCGAACCGATAACTGTTGCGATGTGTTCGTACGATAAATTCATTCGGAAATGTGGACGTATCTTTGCTAATGCAATTAATTATAGTAATACGTTGAGTTATCAACACTTTTAAGGTTAATCGATCCACCTAGGGCTAGGATAGAAGATAAGATGTGTATTTACCAATCCATTTTGCCAGAGAACAAACATATTTCATCAATTCTGTTAGCAAAGTTTAAATGGTACCAAATTATTTCTAAAGCTTTGATATTTTCAGTAACAGCGCAAATGCAACGCAATCGAGTGGACGTTCGGTTATTATCGGTTGATCGGTGTGCGTGTACTATTTATAATGTTCGAGAAACTAGTGGAACTGTCCGGGACGTACCGCGGAAAAGTAGGCACAGTGTTAATAAAAAAATGATAGATTGTTATCTTTTATTGACGTATCGATGATCTCTGCAGTAATGTTCGACTGCCATGGTACGGCGCGAGGTACTGCAACATAAGCAATGTTTCCATTGTCGATTCGGTCAGGCTTCGACGACGGTCTGAAAACGTTCTCGTATACTTTGCAAATGATCGTTCAGCATCTAATGAAGTAAGATTTGCGAAGTTCAAATACTCCTGTATCTCCTCTGTGTAGTCTTGAATTCCAGATATAGATCGAACCCTTTCTAAATCCGAATTTTTATTTAAAACTGCACGAAATTTTTGCGCGACATCTAGTCCAATAGGATCCGTCAAGCTTTCTAGAGCAGCTGCTAAATTGTTGATGTTATTAAACGACTCTTGTATAGATAAGTAAATGCGAAATAGTTTGTGTCACTACAGAATAGTTTATGGAAATGTTATCTATTTCTTTTTGAACGTCAGAATCGGATAAAAGTTGCTGACTCTCGCGAACCGCTTGAGAATTAGAAAAATTAAGTTTGAAAATGACATCTTACACTTGGGAATAATATTTGCGATAGTAAGATACTGCCTCGATCCATGTTCCCCATCGCGTCAATACAGGCTGGGGTGGTAGCGGAATTTGCGGATACAATTGCTTGAATACGCGGACAAACACTTTTTTGGTAGATGATATTAAATCATTCACCCTAAGACACTTGCTTCGAATTGTTTCTGTTACGAGATGACATGCGTGTATGAGGCATGTTATGTGAAGAAGAGTCGGAAAGCATACTTTTAACATCCTACCAGCTTTCAGCATTGTTGCGGCTCCGTCAGAAATTAATATGGTGATTTGGGCTCCTACGATACAAAATTCTCTTAACATATTTTTTATTATGTTTACAACGGTTTCGGCATCAGTTCTTTCAATCCTTTTACTGGCTAACAACAAAGAAGCTGCTGGACCATTACGTTTTAAAGGACGCGCCACAATATGAATCACGCTGTGTTTCTGAGCATCAGTAGCTTCGTCCACAGTCAGCCAGATTTTTTGATTTCTCAACTCGTCTTTTATACAGTCTTTTACTGCACTTTGCACATGTGGTAAATTATACCGCAATTGTGTTTTTGTTGGTAGCTTCCATGATGGAACATATTTATCCCAAAAAAGATGAAAGTTTTCATTATCTACTAGGTGTTGTGGGATGTTGCACGTGCTCAACATGAAAGTAAAGTCATACAAAAATTGCCAGTACAGAATATTGTTTCTTAAATTCAATACATGACGTTTACTTTTAATATGACTTCTACATTCGACCTAGCAACCCTATACCGTAAAATTTGCAACGAATATGCGAACCTGTAAATTCCAAACCAGGGAAACGCCAAATATATTTCTTCACATGCGATGCAAGAGATACACCAGGCTTACGTCCCATGTTTTCGAAAACACACAATGAGAATCCGATAAATAACCGAACGGCCGAACTCCTCAATGTCTACCGCATTACTGATCTCTGCATCCACATATGTACATACAACCCTTCGTACAGGCGTCTCTGCGGGTGCAACCGTTTGTCACGCTTTATTCATTATTGGTATATTGCTTACCGCTGTACCCTTCTCCTAATACAATTCCATACATTTTCACATTGAAAGTTCTAAGCTTGATAAAGCGTAGGTCCTAATCAACTAACAATCAAGGAATTTTGTGATTATTACTAAAATGGGTAAACGCATTTTATTGAAAATCAGAATGTTTTGAATTCCATTTCAAGTTTGAGCTTTTTACGAAACCCGCACGAGATTTCACCGGAGCCCCGTGGCTCCGCGGAACATACTTACAACATATATACTGAGAACCGCTGTTCTAGGCTTCCTGGCATGATGTCGTGCCAATATTTTTTTTCTTTTGAATGCGCAGATTTAAATAGCTCCGCGGAACATACTTACAACATATATACTGAGAACCGCTGTTCTAGGCTTTCTGGTATGATTGTCGTGCCAATATTTTTTTCTTTTGAATGTGCAGATTTAAATAACATTTATAATAACCTGAACGAAAGTAATGCGGATATAATTTGGAAAAATTTACTATAAGCCTGAGGAGTTTAGCTTTGTAATTTATAACTGGCAATCAACGTGTTAAAAAAGTGAATACAAAAGCTTATGCTTCATAATCCCGTTGAGTATAAGGTCGTAACCATAAAGTAGTAGGTTTAATCTTCAAAAACTAACTCCCCTTATTCAAACACAAACATCGTTTCATATTCAAAAAGCTTCAGATAAAGTATTCTAACACTTACAATACACCACATTCTTTATTAGTAGAGTTTGTTAAAAATGTGGTACCGGATAGCAGTAGCGCAGCGGTAGCGGCGTGGGTAGGGGTAATTTTCAACTCGTAGTCGACCTCAACAGTACCGCGAGAGAGAGTTCAAAGCGACAGTACGTTGCACGCTGCACGCCAAATAAGTACGCGGAGATGGGGCGCCCAGAGGGTGTAACGTTCCCTTCAAATGTAAATAAATATCTCAGACATTTCCCTGGATTAAAATACAGAAGTCCGCATATTTATTGCACAATATGCAGTAGCGGATTGCTAAGTCGCGATAGGTTTGAATGTAGAAAACATTGTGAAAGTAAACATCATGTATTGAATTAAAGAAACAGTATTTCATACTGGCAATTTTTATATGATTTTATTTTTATGTTAAGTGTGTGCAACATCCCACAACATCTAGTATCTAATGAACACTTTCGTCTTTTTTGGGCTAAGTATGTTCCCTCATGGAAGCTGCCAACATCTATACAATTACGATACAATTTGCCACATGTGCAAGGTACAGTAAAGGAATGTATAAAAGACGAGTTGAGAAATAAGAAAATCCGCCTATGTGTGGATGAAACAACTGATGTGTCATTCATGTTGTAGCGCGTCCTTTAAAACGTGATGGTCCACCAGCTTCATTGTTGTTATCCAGTAAAAGCATTCAGAAAACTAATGCAGAAACCGTTGTCAAGATAATAAAAGATTCGTTGAGAGAATTTTGTATCACAGGAACCCAAGTCACAATGTTCGTTACTGACGGAGCAGCAAAAATGCTGAGAGTTGGTAAGATATTGAAAATATGCTTTCCAACTCTTCTTCACATAACATGCCTCATACACATTCGAAAGAAGTATCCGATGGTGGAGAAGTTAATAGCATCCACCAAAAAAATGCTCATCAAATCTCCCAAACACATCCGTGTATTTAAACAATTGTGTCCGAAATTACCATCACCACCTCAGCCTGTAATAACGCGATGGGGAACATGGCTCCAGGCAGTATATTACTATCAGAAATATTTTTCACAAGTGAAAAATGTCATTCTGAAACTTGATTCAAATGATTCTGCAGCAGTTCGAGATAGTCAGCAACTTGTTTCCAATTCGGACGTTCAACAACAAATAGGTGAAATTTCCACGAACTATTCTGAAGCTGCTCAAGCTATTGAGCAATTAGAAAACAGTCACTTATCTGCACGAGACGCATTAAATTGCATAAACAATTTACAAGCCGCTCTAGAAAACTTGACGAACACTACAGGAGTCGATGTTGCTCAAAAATTTGGTGCAATTTCAACAAAAAATCCCGATTTACAAAAGGTTCGGGCTATAACTGAAAATCAAGAGTGCTCAGATGAGGAAAAGGAATGTCTGACATTTGCAAATCTTACTTCACTGGATGTCGAACGATCATTTTCGAAGTATACGACAACGTATTCACAACACCGTCGACGGCTGAATGAATCGACAATGGAAGCGTTGCTGTAATTCTACGCAGCTTACCAGGGCGGTTGCCAGTTGCCACAGTGGGCATCAAGACGACAGGAAAAGGTAACAATATTTTTCACTAATATTGTATATTACGTACCTACTTTTATGCGGTGCGCCACTGCCGGTACCACCTTTTTAACAAACTCTATTCATTAGGCTATCCACATTTCACTAAACGTTGTATCAACAATGATATTAAAGGAAGATTAAAATCACTTACCTCTGTATCTATCTTCTTAAACTCCTCGTCCTCTTCGTCCACCTCAAAATACAGCTCAGATGACGTAATGGACACCATTCCGGGTGCGACGATACCAGGTGCTACCAATTTCGCTTTGGTGCTTATATTTACAGGTCCTGCAAACGATTAAGAAAGAAACCCTTAAGAGATACGCTCTTTTCTTCAAATAAAACAATTCCTTTACCTGTTGTGTCACTGTCTAATTCCCTATCATCAGTCAGCAATTCGGTATCATCCATCAGGTCAGTGGATTGCATTTGCTGCTGGTTTCTGGTGGCTGCGAGTTGAGCGTGAATTTCTTCCTTCGCCTACAGCAAAGAAAATTGTTAGTATCTTGTGTGGAATTGGAATAAAAATGCTTTTACTTGTAGGATGGCGTCCTCGGGCCCTCCATGTTCGAGTGCTGCTTTCAGGGTGGCCTCTGGATGACTTGAGCCTAGTGGATTGTGTACGAAACGTTTCCTTCTTCTTGCGTCGTCTTCCCATGCGTCCAGCTTCCAAAACTCGTTTAATCTAATATTTTGAAGGAACAAAAATTAATCAATTCACTAAGTTTGATTACTTTTTACAAGATCATTTGAAGGGCTTTTAAGGTACCTACCTAGCAGCTTGTTGATCCATGTATCCCCAAGCTCCATGCTTATTCGACATGATATTCCTAATCTTCTCCAAAAGCCTGCTAGCTATGACATTATCCCTTCTTCTAGCGGCCGTTATCAAATGATCACACATTCTTTCCTCTTCCTTCCTATCCAAGAGGGTTTGAGCACACTGCGATTCGAAATCAGCATGCTTTAGTACATCATCGGCTCGCATTCTATTAAGGATAAATTCAGCTTCGTTGGCTACGCGGACTATGTGATCTTTCATGGCGTGCGATAGCAAACGACCTTCGTTAATTAGCTCTATAAAAGCTAATCCGGCGTGTTTTTGAAGGGAATTTTGCCATTCTTGGGAGCATAGAAGCATAACAAGTTCGACAACAGAATTGCTGTTTTTAAATGTCGTCAATCCTTTGCCTTCCATCAGCAATTCTTGGCCGTGTGAACCAACTAAGGTTTTGGATAGAAACGGTGCGAAATCTATCATAATCTCGCGTAACAAAGGGCAAACGGATCCTAAAGCCATTTCTAGCTTCTGCGTTAAAGAGGCTTCCCTAGATGGGGTTGGTAGCGATATGTGTTCAACGAGATTGTTAACTGGGAGGTCATCCGGTCTAATTTGTGTTGGTGTCTGTATCATGCTATCAGGTACTCTGACTACTGATATTTCAGAATGTTGTTTCTCTCCCCGTTCTTGTATATTGCCTTCCATGTCCATCAAGCCACCATGGGATCTATTTTGGATGTTCCTATTGTCTTCCTTCGTCGTGGTATCACCATCTTCATTCAGGTTGATATCGGTCCAATTTTCTTCCCCGCTGATAATTTTATTGTCTTCAATCATAATATCGCTGTTTTCTATATTGTTTGTTTCTGTAGAGTGAACTGAATTTATCTCCTCTATCGAGTCGATACTCTAGAAGATTTAGATAAAATAACGCATTAAATTTACTTAGAGAATAGGGATTTCAAATAAATACAAACATATTTACAATTTATTATTTAATAGGATGTATATCGTATCTATACAACACCCCCACAAATTAATTAATTTGCTAAATTGCACAGTTTCGACAATTTGTAGGCACGTTCAATTACATCAAAAACTTTACCACCGTAATAAACAGCAAACAAGTTAATTAATTTGTGTAGCGTGCATCTTTACAAACATTAATTTATCCTTTAGGAAACAGAACGAGATAAACTAGAACAATATTCTCGCTAAAATTCTAAATTACTTGCATGCAACTAATCTTAACGACCACACGATTATCTAATTCGAAATCACATACCAAAGGCAAAATGCAAAAAGTGAAGAACACTTGAAAATAGTAAATCGTTCCAATCTACTGGTTAAATTAATGTGACATTTGAATGCAAGTACGTTCGTTTTTGAAAATTACAAACTGACGAGGTAAAAAATAATAGTTGTAATTTATATGTACACCGTCGCCTTGATTAAGGGAAGTAAAAAATGTTGTAAAGATAAATGTCCTGATATGTGTAAGGTGTTAAGCGAAGGCTTTAATTATCTGAAAATGTGACATATAAGAAGATGGTATTTATACAAAGGATATCTAACTATTAGTTGATTGATAATACAGCGTCAAGCAAAATTTAAGCTAAATTGGTTATTGGTTAATTTCAGAAGTATTATCGAGCATGCATTTAAGATATTTAGCTAAAGGATGTAGGAATTTCAAGGTAGTTAGTTCATTGGAAAAGAGAAACAATTTCGGATAATTAAAACCTTATTATACACCAAACAAAATGCTTTCACTCGGTCTTATCCTCAATAAATTAAGAAACCATTTAAGTTGCGTTAAAAAGAATGGATCACTTAGAGCGAAGTGTAAACTAATTTCGTTACAATTTTGAAGACTAGACTTTTTGTAAAATAATATTTAAAATCAACTATAATTTGTTCCAATCTTATAACTTAATTTATATTGAATCTATATAATCTGGTCAACAAATTTTTATGTATACACACAAAGCATTTCTTTTTCTTAATCCACTATCTATTTACAACCTGCAGTAAATGTTTTATAACTAGAGTAACCTAAACTTGCGGACTCGCATAGGCGTCGGTATTACGGGTTAATATAAGAATACGAAAAATTCATAAATAAACTAAACCGGTAGAGAAGTAGGCATGTAGTGTCGACCTTGAATATAAATCATGTTAAACCGCGCTAAGAGAGATTTCGTTTTAGTACCGGTTGAGCTGTTGCAGAGATTAGTCGAACAGTCAAGGTAATGTACTTACGTGTCGCTTTTGAAAATATAGCTGGTGTTTTTTGTGTGTTGTAGTATTATACCAAGTACATAATTAGTGTATCGTTTCATATAGAACTAATATTTACATACCTAAGAAAACAATGCCTCGTAATAGATTTGCTACTAATGTACATAAGTATGTGTCACTTTTTCCCCATTTAAAATATGACGGTAGTGCAGTTTTTTGCTTAATATGCAATGTCCGTTTGGCTGAATTGGACAGAACTGATTGCCAGAGGGATATCAATGGTATTAAGCATATGAGAAATGCAAGAACTGAAATACCTTATACACTATTCCTCATACATTTATTAATTATGTTTACCTCTTGTAATCTTCCGTTGTCGTTGGTGAGAAAAGCAGCTTTTAAAACGTTTTGGCGACAATACGTTCCAAAGTACCCATTACCCTCACAAACACAATTACAGAATCATTTGCCGCGATTGACAGAGATGCTAGAAAATGTGTGTAATCGTGATTTGTGTTCCAAAAAAATATGGATTACCGTGGACGAGACGACCGATATAAAGAAAAACAGTATTGTCAATGTAATAGCTCGCGTTTTATCTAGCAAGAACACAGCATCTCGATATTTGTTAGCTTGCAAACGTGTTCAACAATGTATCGCGGAAAATATTCAAAAAGTGATAATGAACGCTTTGAAAAAATTTAAAATTGCCCAAGATCAAGTTGTGATGATTATGACAGATAGTGCAGCAACGATGTTAAGTGTTGGGCGATCCTTAAAACACATATTTCCTAACTTAATACATATAGCCTGCGTGCTGCATGCTTTGCATTTAGTTGGTGAAGTTGTTCGACAACATTACGGAAACGTTGATCGGATGATTGGAAGTACTAAAGCAGTGTTTCGTAAATTTTGTCAAGGTATTCCAGAACCTCCTGAACCAATTTTAACGCGATGGGGTACTTGGCTAACAGCAGCTTCTTACTATTTGATCCATTTTCAACAAATTCAATCAGTTATAATGCGATTTAATCGGAATGAATCCAAAGCAATTAGAGAAAGTCAAAGAGAATTTCAAATTCCTCAACTTTTAGAAGATTTAACAACAATATGTACCAATTATACAGTATTACTAGATGTCATCAGAAAAACTACAATGTACTGAATTGTCATTGCAGGAATCATTAGACATAGTGGAGAGTGTAAAAAATAAATTACACACATTAAATGATACGCCAGGATTATGCGCTAGTCAAAAGTTGGCAGATGTTTTAAGGAAAAATCCCGTTTTTAATACTTTAGAGGCCGTTTATAATAAGTGTAAGAATAGTGAATTTTTAAGTGATTTTGAAAAACAGTTTCTACATGCAAATGTAAACTTCCTTAGATGTGGAGAGATCGTTTTCTATGTATAAGAATATTTTATCTTGTCGACGCACAAGGTTTAAAAAAGTAACTGTGGAAACATATGCAATGATGCAAGTTTACAGTAGTTCACATCCTGATACCTCTAATTTGTTGAATAATTAGCAAGTAAGTTTATTTATGAATTTTTCGTATTCTTATATTAACCCGTAATACCGACGCCTATGCGAGTCCACAAGTTTTGGTTACTCTATTTATAACATATAAGTAGAATGGCATATAGGAGCAAATCCAGTGACAAAATTCTATTCTACTGATTCTACATTAAAATATTTCGCGCCTTGATCGGATATAATCGGAGTGGGAGAGGAGATATTCGTTCATTACTCAAATATGTATTACGTCACGACACACAAAAGACTAACTTCTCTTTGCATGAACCAAAACCGTTTTCAAATAGGGAGCAAATATTATGAACAATTGGAGGGTACGGCGATGGGAAATCCACTGTCCCCGTTCATAGCCAACTTGTAAGGTAAGTTCCGGAACTACTTTGCAAGTTACCAACTTATTTTCGGTAGATAGTTCTGAGTTTCATCCGATTAACCAGTCTAATTTGTACAACTTAAGACCCAATTGCTTACGTTTGGGAAACATATGCTTCTTCCAAATTAGCCGATGATCGAGGTACATTCCAATGTACTTCATCTCCTCTGCTTGACATAGCTTTCCTTTACGACTGGAAAATGTAATATGTGTGGATGTAGTTTCATTGACAGTTATTCGCTATTATCTCAGCCAAAATTCTATAGAGTCAATGTTTGCTTGAAGTTCTTGACTAGCTCTAAAGCATCTTGGTGTATTCAGAGTATAGCAGTATCATCGGCACATAAAGCTGTCATGTTGTTTTTCGATGGTAGATCTGACGTGTAAATAAGGCATAGGGCTGGCCCAAGAATGCTACTTTGCGTAACTCCTGCACCAATTGAATTCAGAGGGGTACGTTCATTTCGGTATTGTACTAGAAATTGGCAATCCTGGAGGCAGGATTTGCGCGTGAAACAGTAGTTGAGTGAAAGGATTTTTTTTAATTTAGACATGAGGCGACTGAAGCACTAAATAATGAATTACATTATCAAAAAATTCATGGTAACCATTCATTAACAAATTTAGGTTAAGGTATATCGGGATTCTTCTTGTTATTGTGACCGCGTACGATTATTAGGGTAAAGCTTTGTCCTAGCAGCACATTATTTGTTGCAGCAAGTATAGCCTTTTAATGAACCTTAAAACTAGTTTATGATCTTAGTATGTGTTCCGCTGAGTTTGCATCTTCTTGACATCGTCGGTAAAGTTGATCTTCAAGATTCCTAAGTTTGTATAAGTAATATTTTAGGGCTGCATGTCCCATCAACAGTTCTGTCAATATTCTGCTGAGAAATTGCATTACCTTTGGTGCCTTTGGCAAAATTGATATACGACAGTAGTCTGAAAAGTTTCAACCTTCAACATGAAGATGGCGTAGAACGATACTTTTGAAAATTCCAGCCATGTTGAACGCTGAGTTGTTGTTTACCAGTCGTTTATATCAGTTAACGTTAGTGTTTCTGTAAAAATAGAAAAAATCGAAAACCGAACTGTCATTAAATTCTTGCATTTGAAAACCAAGATGGACGCTGTTTACGGGGACCCTAGCCTATGCTCTGCATACGGCTCTGCTGCGGTTGACGTCATCCCATATAATTTTGCCGTTCTCTGATCATTATTTAACAAGCTGAAGGCAGAAATTGCGGAAAAATGGTCGCATTTCAAAAAGAAAGTTTTATTCCGCCAAGGCAACGGCACCGTCTCACACTACAGTGGTCGCCATGACAAAAATTAAGGAATTGAGGTTCGAATTGATAGACCACCTATATTATTCACCAAACCTGGCCCCCAGCGACATTTTTCTGTATCCTAGGCTCAAAATTTTATTCGAAGGAGAGAAAGTTTCATCGAATGAGGAGGCCATCACATTCGTATACGTATAGTTTACAGAACAAAATGCCAGTTACCGTGTGAATGGATTAATAAGATGGGAGCATTGCTGGAAAAATTGTATAGACTTACACGAGCACTATGTTGAGAAATAAAACTGAATTTGACAAAAAAAAAACTTGTTTCTGTTACACTGGAAACTTTTCGGACTACCCTCGTAAAATAATTTTGTCCTGGCACGTTGTTAAGTTCCTTTATTTTTCCTCCCATCTTTTAATTGACATTATCAAAGCTGTTTCAAAGACGATATAAGTTATTTCATGGATTTGCAAACATCGAAAATTTGTTGACCAGTGTAATTAGTATCCAGCCACGCTCTTTGTTTTAAAGATCTTCAATTTTTTTTAAATAACGCTTAATTTTGTTAATTTCGATTGTAATAGAATATTGATGCAAATTTAAACTTCTGTTTCTGAAAGCATTTTATTTAATTTTCTAGCTATTCATGTGTAATAGATTATATGGTAAATGAAGTGTATTGGGTAGGTTTCAAGTTCATCAGAGTGTATTACCTTCTTATTAACACGAACACCATCACGATTACGTGCATGCTTGATCCCATCCACTGAGTAATCTACATTGAAACCCCCGTGTCCAAGTGTCGGGCGCTGTCGTGCGCTTACCTATTCAAGGTGCGCCACAGCAAAAGCAGAGTTAGTATGTAAGATATGAGTAGTAGAGCATTCACAAGTTGCAATTAAAAAAATCATGCAAAAAAAAACGAAAACAAATATTATGTTAGTTTTTTAGTAATAAATCAAATTATTTAATGGACAATAAAAAAATAATGACCAGAAAAAAAGATGTTATTTAAAAAAGAGATTAAAACGAAAAGGGGGTATGTGATATCTTGCCTATTTATAAAGCACAATATACGAGGCTCGTCCGGAAACTAGTACCCGTTCGCGCTGTGTGGAGCAGCAGTTGCGCGACGAGCCGCCGAGTGGTTTTCACGTGATCTGTCAGCTGTCAGCGTACGAGATTTGGTTGAGTTATCTACAATAATATCGCGTCAGTGTGAGTTTGAAATGTTTAAGACACTCGACAATACCGCCAGTTGTAAAGTGCGATCTGTAATAAGATTCCTGAACGCCAGAAATGTGAAGCCATGTGACATTCACCGTCAAATTCAAAAAGAGTACGGCAACGATGCGATGGACGCATCATCGGTTCGGCGATGGTGTCGCAATTTCAATGCGGAGAGAGGTGGGTTGCTTACTCAACGCCCGAAAGCAAACACCAGTCCATGGAATGGCATCACTCATTTACCGACCGCACCCAAAAAGTCGACTCGCAAACTCATGACAACCGTCTTCTGGGACAGACATGGTCTCTTGCTTTTGGACTTCATGCCTCGAGGGGCCACCATTAATGTGGAAACATATTGCGCCACGCTACAGAAGTTGCGGCGAGCAATTCAAAATCGGCGGCGAGGCCTGTTGTCGTCGGGCATTGTGTTGCTGTATGACAATGCCCGTCCCCACGTTTCCGCAACAACACGCCAATTGCTCCAGCTGTTTCGTTGGGAAGTCTTCGATCACCCACCCTACAGACCAGATCTAGCACCATCGGATTACCACCTTCTTACAAAATTGAAAGATTTTCTAGGCGGGAAACATTTCCGCAGCGATGACGCCCTCAAAGCAGCGATCACTATATTTCTCGCCACACTGGCGGTAGAGAATTACGACGTCGGCATAAAAAATCTCATCCCACGATACGACAAGTCTTAATTTACGAGGTGATTATGTAGAAAAGTAATGTATAGTACATGTATATGTCTAATAAAAAGTTTGTTCAGATATCTCTATTGGTTGCGATTTAATTGGCAAATGGGTACTAGTTTCCGGATGAGCCTCGTATGTAAATACTAATATATAGAGACGATAAAAATTTTGTTTTCTGTAATATTGTGCTAGGTAAATTAAGACAGATTCATGAAAACAATCCTTGATGAGTAATCAAAGAAAAAATTAAAGTGTATCTAATTTTATGCATTAAATATGTATATGCAAGAAAAATAAAGCATTCATCAAAAAAATATGTACAATATCCGGGATTCTAAATGATCTCAAGCCTCACCTTGATCGATGGTGGTCCTGAATGTAAGTCGTGATCTCGAACTGATCCGTTATCTTCCATAACATACGCTGTGATCACGTCATAATCTCCATCGTCCTGGCTTGTCTGGCTATGAATTGCCCGCGAAGCTATAAGGATAAATCAGGTACAGTACAATCTGGATATTCTTTCATAGAATACTAAAAGCAAAATCTCATGCAATGGAGAATTTTTTAATTTGAAGTAAAAGCTTGTAATATATAGAAGCTGTCATGCTGGAATGTTTTAACATCTTGGAATATTATGTCAGTCAATGAGATAGTTAATCTAGGGTTGTGATATGGCTGAGTGGTTTATACAAAACTATGTTTATTATTTGATGTTTTTCTTAAATTCCTTTATAGTTCAAATAATGGGTAACACTTTGAATTAAGAAACTTAATATCCGAGGGTCTTGATTCGGTCAGGGTAAAAACTGGATGAGCAATATTATGAAAAGACAATTTTCATCAAAAGACGTATAGGTTAGAAAATTTGAATTCTGCACAAGATTGGTTTTTATGATTCAGCTTTTCAAGTTGATTTTCTATGCATTATTAATTTATAAAGTTGTCGATAAACATTCAAGGCTTTTTCTATATTATTGCATTACTCGCCGTACTTACATTTGCGACATGTTTGCACCAGCGCTTAATTATGTACGAGGGTGGTATGATGAATACCTATGTTAAGCAAAACAACGCAATTGTTTCGTACTTAGTAAATTTATTTCTCGACATAATCTCCCTGTAGCTCTATACACTTAGTCCAGGGATGCTCCAGCTTTTTTAAGCCATCCAAATAGTAGGATTTGTCACAAAATAAGCCTCTGCTTCGGTAAAAGTCTTCGTTTGACGTGAACCGCTTTCCCCCAAGCAATTTTTTCAAGATTGGGCAAAGAAATAAGCTACAGGGGGCCAAAGGTGGCGAATATGGTGGATGGGGCATCGATTCATATCGTAACTGGACTAGTTTTACTGTCGCAATTGCCGATGAGTGGACCGAGCCGTTATCATGATGGTAGAAATTTTTTTTCTTCGCTAGGTGAAGCCTTCTTATCTTTAGTTCAGCGTAGAATCGGTCCAACAAATCAACATAGTACTATCCCGTGATTATCCGTCCCTTCTCCAAATAATCAACTAAGATTACGTCTTACGAATTCCAAAAAACTTTGCCAAAATTGTTCCGGCTGATGGAATCGTTTTCGCCTTCCTTGGTGTACGTTCGATGGGAAAAACCCACCTTGCCGACTGACCTTTGGTTTCTGGGGTGTAGTGATGTAACCATATCTCATCTATAGTCACATAACGCCGCAGAAACTCACTCGTATTGCGCTTAAACATATCCAAACATTGCTTGCTGCTGATGATGATAGCTTGGCTATCGAAACGTGCGTCCAGTACGAATTAAGTGTTGTGGTAAGGGTTTTAGTGAACTGTTTCAATATCCAAACATTGCGTTAATGTTATCACGCGAATCCGTTTTTGAACAATCGTCAGCAGATCTCGCCGACAGCTTTCTCGAACTCAATTTTTCGTGAAGGATGATTTGCACACGTTCAATTGAGATGTTTACCATATTAACAATCTCTCTAATCTTCACCCAGCGGTTTATTAACACAATATCATGAACTTTATTGACCATATCGTCCGTAGTCACCTCAATGAAACGACCTGGTCGCTCCTCATCAAAGACGTATGTTCGGCCACAGTTAAATTCATTAAATGAGTATCTGACGGTAATCATCGAAAGTACACGGTCTTTGTAAACTGTATCCAACTTCTCTTTGATTCCTGTATACTTTTTCCCATAAAAAAAAAGGAAATCGAATCACTGACCGGTATTGTTCTTTTTCCATGATTCCACAAATACATAAACTTACTCACTTTCAACAGCTTTCAAAACAACACTTGCTCGATGAATCCTTCCGAAATTTTGACAGACGTCGACCAAGAATAGTACTCACAGTCGGTAATGCAGATTTTGACACAAAGCGCCATATCTCCCTAAACACGGATACTTCTCATACCATCCTCGTATACACAAATCAATACTTGTGTTTTGTCCTTGGATATTTGTATTAAATAAAGAATTTGGCAAAAATTTTAAACTCATAAATCAGGGCCGTGTTATGGTCACCCCTGGAAACGTGCTAGCGTCCGAAGTCATCACATATATTTGTTTTGAAATTTATTGCTAATGTAAGTATTTAAATATGTAATACATATGTCTAAGGTTATATAGACGTGAGTAGTTAAAACAGCCGAACAGAATCAAAAATATCACATGCTGATAATCATAAAATAAGAATTGCTACCAAAAACTCAATAAACTATAAAACAAGTAATCAGCTAGGATGAATGTGTTCAGATACAAGTTTATCAAAATGTAAAGATGCAAAATCAAAAAACGAATTACAAAAAAACAAAGTAGTGTTTGCTCTACCAACGAAACAAATCTCCTGTACATAAAGGGTGAAAACGCTGTGCAAGACATCGACTCTACCTTTCTCGAAACCATTGCTATTTGTTTACCTGGATGGTTACCGGTCGAATTTCTATGATACCTGTGGTCAATCTTATGGTTGTGATGATGGGAATGATGGTTGTTATTAAGGTTATGGTTATAGTGATGCTTAATGTAAGAATGCCGATGGCGGCTGTAATTATAGTGGGGGGCGGCGTTCGGATGCGAACCGGGAAGGAATTGGGGATAAACGTGATGAGACCATTGCGGAAATAGAGGCCTCGCACTGCCTTCTGTTAATTTCACAGAAAAATTTCGAATTACTCGATTTTGACAAAATCGGATGGTTAGTATTGTTATTGTTATATAAATGGTAAGCTATGAATAGTCGAGATAGTAATGTTTTTTAAATGGTAAGTAACTGCTATCCAAACATATAAAAGAGACAATAATTAATCACTGGACTGCGAGTTGATGACTTTGTCTATCGCACCAGATGCTCTTAAATAGAGACATATGAGTATTACATCTAAGCTTCATTGTAACCCAAAGTTAATACAGTTATTTGTGGGTAATACGTACTATTGATTGTCCTTAATTCTTTTCTAATTCGCTCCAGTTTCTATTTGTCTAATTTCTTCCACAATATTTGACTCCTTTCGTTTAGAGTGTTGTGTTATAATTAGTCTGAGCAAACAGCGGTAACAGTCAGTGTAGTTGATATATAGTGCGGAGTCGGCGATTATTTATTTCGCGCGTTCACAGCGTCAGTACTAAATCGATGCTGTAGGCGAGTAGTTCTGTGTATATGTAGGCTGTCGTAACTTATTTCGTAATTGTACGCTTATGTTTGCTTTAAAAATGTCGCAGTTAGGTACGTCGCGAAAACGACCAATGGCAGACATAGTTAAAAACTTTATAGTGGACATGCTGGACTTAATTTTTGATGGCGCTAAAATTCAATGTCTAGTTTGTAAAATCCCTTTAATGTGTTGGTCTAGACACTATTGTCAACGTCACATCGAAAGCAAACAGCATTCTTCTGCAAAAAGTGGCATACAAGACCAAGAAAAATTTATATTTGATTTATGTGTTACTCTTATTTTATGTAATCTATCGTTTCGTTTATTAGACAAAGAAGCATTTTTCTTCTGAAATGCGGACTGTAAATTACCTAGTCGGACATCGATACGAAATGTAGTGCCATTTGCTCGTGAATATATAGGAAAAAGAATGAAAACGGAATTGAAAGATAAAAATCTATGGTTGTGTGTGGACGAAACAACAGATCGTCAAAAACGTTCTGTGGTTAATGTAATGGTACGTACAATGGAACCACATCGACCGTCATCTTCCTTCTTACTTGCTTCCAAAAGAGTTATAAATTGTACTGCCGATGGGATTTTAAAGGTGGTGTGGTACTCATTGAACAAATTTGAAGTTTCAACTAAGCAACTTTTAATGTTTATGCGTGATGGTGCCGCAAACATGCGTTCTTTGGGCTGATCTCTTAAAGAACACAGTGTAAAATCCATACTCTAAATCTTGCAGCACAAACGATTCCTACATGTTTTTCACTAGT
The DNA here is from genome assembly GCA_029619315.2 of Dynastes maya. NCBI lineage: Eukaryota > Metazoa > Arthropoda > Insecta > Coleoptera > Scarabaeidae > Dynastes > Dynastes maya. The sequence goes on from JAROYE020000002.1 coordinate 71,367,759, forward strand.
AAATGCATTGATTACTAGTACAAAGGCAGTGTTTCTAAAGTCCCCGAAACGTACCCGACTATTTCACAAACTGTGTCCTGATTTACCTGAACCACCACAGTCGATTGTTACACGTTGGGGAACATGGTTGCAGGCTGCGTTTTATTACAACAAATATTTTGATCAAGTAAAGAAGGTAGTTTTAAAATTCAATCCGACAGAAGCTGCAGCAATCAAGAAAAGCCAGGAAATATTTCAAGATAGTCAGGTTAAAAGAGATTTACAAACTATTCACAACAATTACTTCGGATTAGCGAAGGGAATAGAAAAATTACAAAATGTTTCGATGTCGCTAGTGGATTCTGTCAAATTGTGAATGATGTTCACGCACAGTTATGCGCTGTAGAAGGCGAAACAAATTGGTGTGTAATACGAAAAGTTGAAAGTGTTCCGATTTTCTTATATTAAGACAAATTTGTGAAGGTGCGTGTGAAGAAGCATTAAGTTGTTTCAAAGATTATTTTAAATATGTAAATATAACATCGCTAGATGTTCAACGGTCGTTTTCGGCATTAAAAAACATTTATTCCGCACGTCGTACTCACTTGACTGAAACAGCTGTGGAAACATATCTAATGATTCAAATATTTAACAGATGTTACCCAGTTTGTGATTTTACGGAAGACTTTTAAAACGGTAAGTGTTTCAGCACGTTTTATAATTTACTACTTACCTTTTATTTTATGTGTAAGCTTCTATGCGCTCACCACACCTCTGGCTGTTACCGCATATTTGCCCAGGTTACTTATTGCACAGGATGTTGTATGTTAGAAGTTTCCCCTATATACAGGGCGAATGTGAATGACTGCACTTACCAATGCGATATTGAAAATCGTCAATCCGCAGTCTATTACGATTCGAATTAAACTTTTCAGCTATTCAAAGGCAAGAAATGAATTTTGAAGTGAATAATGACCGCATTTTATCAATCAAATAATATTAATAAAATGTGATATTAATTTGAAAACAAATCATTCTTTTGAAATAAAATATGAAATAAACACAAAAGAATATGTTTGGATAATCGTTGGTAAGTAATTATTTGGATATTAGCGTTTTAATGTAATATTTTAGCCACTATTACTAGTGCTCAGTGTGAAGCGTGTTAGTGAATGCCAAGTGAGCACGTTCTTATCTGCTTCTGTCATCAAATACCGCAAATACACAAACAATAAAAGAGTACTGCGTTCGCTTTCATAAGAACGCTTATGTTAAGAAATCAGTAAATGTATGAAATGGTTAGTTGGCGAATTGATCTCGGCCGCAAGCAGAAATTTACCTTGGGGACTGCCGGAATGATGGGAACTCGTACTGTTCCTTATCGTTGGTACCGGACTGGGCGCTCGCATTGATACTGGCGGTTCCAAAATGTCCCTGTATTTCGAAACCATCAAAACAGATATAAAGTAGACTATGGCGAGGGAGAGGAACTGAGCTTGCTTTGTCTCCTCCTGAAATATAAATTATTAGACGGTTTAAAGTTGTGTGATCTCGAATTAAGTGCCTGTATAAACGTTCTCACCACGTCTCTGTAGATGACCGCCCTTAAGCGGTTAACGTCCATATCCTGCAGGAGCTTTTCCGGGTCCTTCACCGGACTCGCTTGACTCGACATGTTATCCGTTATGTTCTAGAAAAACAAGATGGAGAATATTGTAATTTAACGAGAGAGGAGGTGCTAATCGCGATTTACAAACCTTAGGCGATGCTTGAACACCGCGTATAAAAGATTGCAAGTGCGCAGACTTATGGGATGCGTTCAAGGGTGGTGGTGCAAGTGTATGATGGGGACGACTTCGCTCTTTACACTCCAGACAGTTGCGTACTGCACAAGTGCAAACCTAACGCACGAAATAATAAGATAAGAAACTTAAAAGTACGAATAAAGCAATACATTGACGTGTAAAATGTCAAACTTTTGAGGAAATGAATGAAAACTAAGGAAATCACTCTTAATGAATATTTGAAATAATTTAGGAGTACAATACTACGGATATGTTGTTGGCCATCTATTTAATTTATAAGCACCAGAAGTGTGTTGCGTGTAATAGTTAATTGATTCCTGTAGAGCAACCTTTTTAGGACAGTGGGCCATTTTCAAAAGAAATATCTTTAGGCGAGCCGTACAGTCCAAAGAAAAACATCATTTAGTAGAAATTTTATTTAAAAAAATTAAGATAATAAAAAAGAAACTCTAATAATATAATAATACAAATAGAAATAATAATACTTTATTGAAAAGTAGACATTAAAATTCAATGTGACTTTTTGCCGTTGTATAATTTTTGATAATTCATTCAAGTCGGCATCAGCTTGTGATACAGAGATCTTTAGAATGTTTTGCAAATTCTCATCGGTCAACCTTGCCCTGTACTTTGACTTAACAACATTCTAATCAAGTACTCGAACTCTGTGGTATTGGAACACTGATATACTTCACTAAAACCCATACCACAACACTTCACTCGCATTGGATGTACGTTTCGATAGCCAAGCTCAGTTCAGTTTTACTACTGATGTTGATAGCTGAAGTATTGTGGTAAGGGTTTTAATAATATTCATTCTTGAAAATGTTTGTTCGCATAAATAAGTGCTTCCAAAAATGCAAACCATAGATTTTGCAAGTTTCTTAATAATAATAATAATAATAATAATAATCATAATAATAATAATAATAATAATAATAATAATAATAACTCTTTCTTTCACAGATTTAAAAAAAATTTACGACGGGCCGCTGTTTGCCGACTTCTGCTATAGAGCACTAATTGTAAACATGCCAGTTGTGCAACTTATATTGAATTATTCCTTCAATAGGGGCCAACGACATATTCACAGTACTATACATCTAAACGAATACATCAAACAATTTAAAGCTTGTTAAAAATAAATGTTTCTGTTTTTTTTTGTACTAATTATTATTTGGTTTATCTATATTTAAGTGCTATCGAAAAATGGTTACAAACAAATCATCACTCAAGTGAAAGCATGTAATCAAAGCAGCACATAAACGATTCTCACCAATCTCAAACACTGACGAAGTATTCCTCCGCTCGACATATTCTTTTCGGCTTCTAGTTCTCCAAAATTAAGTGAGCTCGCGAATATAAGTACATCAGCCATATTGACTAGTCTTTGTAGAAATGATACAGCGACTTCTATTGGCATTCCCTGAGTCGGTTCTATAACATCCAGCTCACTCTGCAATCAAATAAAAGTAAATCATGTAACACAATCCTTCGATGTTCCAAGAATTCTTTTGAAATGCAAAGAAAATATGAATTTTCTTACATTTGGCGAAGTTGCTGAAGCTAATAATGGTAGCAAGCCACCGCAAGCGATTATCAAATTGTCGGCGAGTTGCGAAATCAGATGTACAGTGTTAACGACGAATATGGCATTCTCGCTACTATTTACGAAATCAAGCACCGATTTCGTGGAATGACTCCTCCAGACCTGAATATCGGTTTCCAATGAGAACAGAACGTCGGACAGTAGTCGCTGGTGAATGTAAGACCACTTGAACTCTGGTATCCTAAATGGTGGTCTAGTTGGACCCGGGCTGAACATTGGCCTTGTAGAGGATGATCCGGATTTTGAGCGTTTAGATTCTATAGAAAGATAGGTGTGATGTAATTAAATATTCATAAACAGTATTTATGGATTATACAATTGTTAATGGTTGGCGATATATAACCAATTCATAAATCGATATTTCCTTGGTTTTACCGATGTTATTTTTCTCATTAGACACCGGTAGGATTCGAACCTACGACTCCAGCTTGCCGGACTGGCGCGCTGACCACTACAACACAGAGTCTATTGATTCGAATCCTTTTGTTTTACCTAGATGTTTAGTATAGCATTTTAGTTTCGTATTATAATGAAAATCGAGAACGTTTAGCACTACATCATCATGACATTGTACTATAAATTAGGATGATAAATCTGAATTAACTAAGTATATGTTAGGTTCTAGAAAAATATGTTTGATTTCAGAGTAAGCTGGAAACACAAACATATGGTATTTACAATGGCTGTAACGAAGACATACCGGAATTGGTTGAATTTTCATTTAGTATAGTTCTTTTCGAAACACCGTTTCTGTAAAAAGATAACTATTGAGGTGGCTTTCTGAAGGTGCCCGAGTTCCTTTTCATGTTCTCTGGCGAGGACTTTTTGCAGACGGGCTACTGTTGGCGTATTATCTATGCCTTCCCAGAAGCTCCACCAAGTTCTTTTCTTAGCTTTTCGTATTTCGAAGTTAGGGCTTTGCGGTGGTCATCACTATCCATGATGCATTACGTGTATGCTAACAATTATGTCCAAGATGCACTATATCAATGCTTAAAAATACATTTGAATTTTATATTTCAAAAAGTAATTTTAATAAACCCTTGAGATTCGGACTCTGGTGGGAATCCTTGACCGATAGAAATGATCGAGAAGAAAACACAAGAAAAGGTGATGGTCAGGAAGGTTGTGGGATGCAAATATTGGGCGGCCCAAAAAATCTAGTACTGCCTAAATATATTTATGCCAATCTGTTTTTAGGAATACTGAAAGTTAAAATTTTTAACGTTGTAGAATGCATACATGCACCATTAATTTTACTGGCCAAAAATCTTACTATATGGGTTAAGTCTCATGGTTTCAGTGATTTGTTATCCTAACACTTATCGTTTAACCTTATATTACTTTTTATCCTCTTCTTCTATTGCATTATATATGTATAAGTAATTCCATTTTAAAAATTTAATTCACAAGTTCTTTCTTTTTTTAAGAACGTGGATTTCACTCAATCTAACTACATTTGAAGAGGAATCTTAAATAAGACGAACACTACCAATGTTTTTCTTTAACATAAAACCATAGTTTGCAAATATTTCAATTTATTACCAGACAAACGTTTTCCCAAAACACCGATATAGATAAATTGCGTTTTGAACAAAAACATTATTGTTTAATGAAGTAGGATATACATCAATTAGATTGAAAACACTTTCACAATTTGGTACAAAATGTAGACTGTTATATGACGTCTTTCTCTCTTACCAAACAGAAATATTCTCAATTCATTCCGGATAACAAACACAATTCTTTTGATAAAGAAATTGAATGGTATACAGTCCAAAATCGGATAGAATGCGTCAAAGTATATCATTAAAACAATGATATCTAATACTGTTAACAGCCTCAGCCCTAAAACCTTCAAAAACATTTATCTGTTAAAAAACATTATTTAAGAGAAAGGTCTTTAGTTAGGTTTAAAAGTAAGTATAGTACTTGTACATTTAATGTTATTAGGTAAATCATTAAAATATCTAAGATTCATACAAAAATGTGATTCAAATGTGTTGTTACATCTACAGAACAATATTCACTAAATATGGTTCTACCATATTCGCTATTAAGTAAGTCAACTATGACATACTATGTGCTAGTTGCAAAATGCAACAAGCTGGGCACCCGGGGGATGAACATAATTAGTACGCTGAATCCAATGGTGCCAACCGTTTTTAAAAGTTAGCTCGCGTTTTCGAGCAATTTCAATTTAAAACTTTTAAGCCCAAGGAACCTTCCGGAACATTCTGGAATTTTCTGGAAAATCTGATCGAAAAGTTTTCTGGAACCTTCGAGAACCTTCCATGGACCGTTCATGGGCCATTCGTGAACCTTCTAGAAACATCCATTCCCGCCACTGCCACTTGATCAAATGGGTATATAAGTGTCGCTATTAACCGCTGAGAGCTCAGTCTCTTTTCGGAAGTCAAAGTTAACATCTAAATGTCTGAATTTGAATGTTGATCTATTGAAATTTTACTTTGTATTATATTTATTTTACAGGAATGTTTAATGGACAGGACATTCGTCGTTTGATGAAGGACAAACAACTTGAAAATGCACTGATTGACATGGAGCTGACAATGTTCTCGGAATTCATCGATCCGAAAATTGGCTGGTGAAAAGCAGTGAGCATGCTTTTCACCGTTTAAATGTTCGAATGTCATTAAAAATTCATATTTTGCATTCCCACGCAGAAAAATTCGCCGAACAATCACCAAACGAATCCAATGAACATGGCGAGCGTTTTCATCAAGTGACGACGAGGCTCGAGCATTGGTACAGCGGCCAAAAGCTACATGCTCTTTTGGGTGACATTTGTTAGAATTTACAAGAAGAAGATGACGATACAGAAGAATCAGGGTAATCAGAGAATGACAAATGAATAAAATCAAGAAAGATGTTTTTTTTTGCAAAAAAATGGTGAAATATCAACTGTATCGATTCAATTTTTTTCAAATAGTTTCTATTCGATGTGTATTCGTCGATGCGATTTCTATTCGATCGATTTCCATCAATTTAAATTCAATAAATGGGCAAAAAATGATAAAAATTACCTTCTTTTAGGGTCTTTGAGCCTACAATTTTTAAATTGAAATTGCTCGAAAACGCGAGCTAACTTTTAAAAACAGTTAACAGCATTAGATTCAGCATACTCGAATTGAGTTTACTCCCCAGCTTGTTGCAAAAAAAAGTCTCCAATTCGAGTACAGTGTTATTCTTAAGACTTTTTGTAGGGGAAATATATCCGGTGACATGGGGAAGAATGTTCAAAGACACACCCCACAGCTGAACCTAGAAGACAGTTAAGCTGGATATAGGCGCAGCAGCTGGTCTCGAAAGAATCTGTTTTGATACTTCTAAAGAGGAAACGTGAAGAGATTTGATTTGTTCGCCAATTGCCCAAAATAAACCTTTTATTGAAGGTATAAAAAATCATATAATTTCATAAAAAAGAGTGCCTAAAAACAATAACCAGAGGTGAGCGAGTATAGCTCATGGTGTAGATGGAAAAGTAATGTGAGAAGAGAAAGCACTTTCCAGCGAATGTTTCTGTCAACCCGACGTCATCAGCGTTGCTCCGAGTGCTTTCCTATCTCACCGCTATTTGCCTCTCGGCTTATATCACTACTCTTCGAAACAACAATCAATATATTTTCTAGCGCCATCTAGTGCCAAGAGAAACACGCTTGTCGTCTAGAAAGCAGCGACAAATCAACTCTCGAGCACTTCCTTATAAAAAATTATTCCCAAAACTTTAGTCAACATGAAATTGCCAAGGTTAACAGAGTTAAGAGCAATATTTTGATAATTGATATGATCTCTCAGAAGTATATACAAAGGATAATGTTTAAATGGGAAATTTGCTTTTATTTTTTATTTCTAAGAGCAGTAATCTTACCGAAATGATGAGGATCCACTTGTGTCGAAGTGGAAGCACTTCTTGGTCTCTTCTGAGGTGAAGGAATAGTGGCAGCATTTTTAGCGACATCTTGTGACCCTTCCAATGCAGTACCAGACGGCAAACTAACCCTCCTCTTTACATCTTCGTTACCTTTACCGGGGGATGCCTCGTCCGATTTTATCACAACCTCCGTACTTGTAACAGCGACTGGTGCGCTCGCAGCGTCACCACCCTGAAAATGACTAGGATCACAGATTTGCGAAATCGTTGGTATATTCTCGACCGCATCGACCTGCTGTTCCTTCTTCTCCTCTACTTCCGCTTCCGGTTCCTCCGCGTCTTGAGTTGGAGCGATCGATTTCGCTTCTTTGTCACTAGCATTATTTATAACCGTACTATCTAGACTAGAATCGACATTGGACGGCTCTAATTCTACTGACACAGCACTATTATCAATTGGCACATCTTGCGGTACTTCCCGTGCGATTTCTTCGCTACGCTCCTCCGTTGTTTTACTGCAGTTCGCATGGAGTTCATCGTTTTTGGAAGTTACGTCACTATCACTAATATTTACAGGTTCCTTTTCTTTAGAATTTAAAATAGTTGAGGTATTTTCATCACTTGAGCACAATTTGTTATTTGTTTCTTGTTCTTTCTCCGAGTTGTCCGGTTTACTTTCGTTTAATTCACTTGTTATTATATCTTCACTTCTTTCTTGTTTGTCCTCGACATCGTCGTCTTTCCTATCGGCTTCACTCATCTCGGTGGGAGTTAAATAGCGTTCGGATAAATCGCTTTCCTTTTCGGGACTTGTCGGAGTGGTGTCCGTATCTACAATATCGGTTGATTTTTGCGATGATAGATCAATTGATCCTTCGACATTAACCTCATGCTTAGGGCTGCTTTCTTCGGAAGAAAGCTTAGATTCGGCGGGGTCTTCCTTACCTTCACTAACTGTACTAACAACTTCATTAACAGCTTGGATTATCTCCTCGTCCTGTAATACAGGAGACGAGGACGTTTCTACAGCTTGAGCATTTATGGTGGTGGCATTCTCTTCAAGTAACTTCTCTGATTTTATAATTATCTCCTGCACAATGTCGCTTATGAAATCCGTTTTAACTTCTTCGTCTATCAATTCGGGTTTACTCGGACTGCCAAAGCTCGAACTACTTTCCGTGTGTATCCCATTGCATATTGGCGAATCTGTAGTATCTTCGATTATCTGCGACTTCAGCGGTGAATCTTGGGAAAACGGAGATTCCTTGCCGATCTTTACGTCACTATATAAATCACTAGTCCTTGAATCTAGTGAGACACCTTCACTATCGTCGCGTTTCGTGATAAAAGAGGCGGGGCTACCGTCCGATATCGGCGAATTGAAATCGCAATTGCAGACTTGTTCTGATTTCTCTACGACGCGCAGCGGGACGTTGGATCCTTGCCATTGATCCGCGTGATCTTGATGGTAGCCATTCGGTACGTGTTCCGCTTGTTGTTCCCAGCCGGATATCGTGCTGATGGGACGTTGCTGACGTACCAAGGGATCCGTAATGTTGTCTGTTCTTTGTCTTTCGTAGTGCTCGTACATTTGAGCGAATTGAAGTTTGAATTCTTCGTATGACACCTGGAGAATAAAGATATTATTAAACAAAAATAGGTCAGCAATTTGTCTTGGGAATTACAGAGCTAAAACGTATTTTTAAGCCAATATTTATTGTCTCAAAGCAAACTATTGCGGCACCTAAAATTTCATTTTTTTTTTTGTATTACACGATAAATTTTTACAACATTCTGTTGTAATACACTTTCCTTTTAGGCGACTACCGACTCATTTAAATGCAATGTTTAGAATTTTATTGCGTCTATTGCTTGCTATGCTATTCACTTCATAAACATTCTTTAATAAACTGGGCTTACAATAACGTAATTTGCATAAATCGCTGTAGTTATTTCATGCTTAACTAATAGGGAACAATTTTCTCTTTGTATCGATAATGTAATGTTTAAAAAGAGTACTTTCCAAGTATTGTCCCTTAAAAGTCAATAATAACGGTAAAAAATGTTTAAAATTTCACGCGTTCCGAAAGCATTTCAAACGACCTCCAAAGCGCGCCAAGCCAGCTGATGTTTTGGCGTATGATTTTGGCTCGCTAACCCTCCGACGTGCCCGATTTGGCGCCAATATTCTCATTGTTTGCATTTGGATTACCGTGTTGTTTTTGTGTGGTTGCCGTTTACAGTTGTTTTGTGACGTATTGTAAATTTTAAGTTTTTATTATGGAAGAAAATAATCAAAAATGCTTTAGCCTGGTACCACTTTGCAAAAGTACAACGGTAAAATCGCATATAATACAATATGCAATACAATATTTATTAGATTGCCACGCAATCGCCGAACAAATACTCAATCGTTCTTCTTGCAAAGAGCAGCATCATACAGTTTTGATGCAGTTATTCTGCCATACCTCAAATCAAATCACAAATTACTGTCAGACTAACTCAGTCATAATATGGGAATAAAAATTGATAAAACTACTATACGACGAGTGTCCCGTGGATAGAAATTTTAGCATTAGCTGATGCCTAAGTTGGTAGATATACCTTCACTTTTAAAACGCGTTAGCAACTGGCTTTCCGAATTATTTTTTAAACACATTTCATGAAGAAATTGACTGCTGTCCTCATCTGAGCTTAAATCATCTTCGGCACCAAAATCCTTCAATGTGAGATATTTTAGGCTCGTACCAAAAACTTTCACAATTTTTAATAAAATTTGCTACCATAAACATATCAACGAAGGGTAGATGTCGGATTGACCTTTGGAGTATCATTCTTCCGTCATAGTAAATATGTTATGGACACCAACCACAAGTCAAGCTAATTATCAAAAATTTCTAATAAGAGTTGTTAATCCTAGAATCGAAGAAATGCCGACGAAAACATGAGTAACCAAATCTGTAAATGGGTCACCACCTCCTTGTCACATAGACGTCGCTCATGGATTACGCTATTTTACGTTACGACCAATACCAGCGCGTTTAGGACCGCTTGGAATAATTTGAATTTTGCTGTATTTTCAATTCTTCATAGTAGCCGTTTGGGACAAAAAAAACAAACCAGTTTATTTGCTGATACATGTTTTCATACAATATATAGTTATGATTTGTAGTAACTTTTTCCTATTTAAAATTTTTGTCAAGTTCCCTATGGTTAGCTGGGCAGATGAAGTAATCGGATCACATTGTATCAAAACCAAACTTTATTTTACGAAAAAACAAATACCTTGGACATAAAATATAATAAATTTTGGCAAAACATTGAATTTCAATTTGCATGTTTATGATAAATACGCTTACTCTCTACAAATGGTTGGATTTCTTACGGGAAACACAAAGTATTTGGGCAGTCATGCGCTTATAAGTTTTTGATCTTATCATTTATTATGCATATTAAGCTTGTGCATCGTTAGTGCTAAACATAGTGAAATGATAGAGAAAGTGCAAAGAAAGTTCCTAAAAATCTTGTACTTTTGGGCAATCGCAGAGTTGTTTCGCAAACTTATTTTATTTATAACTTAATCAACGACATACTTGCTCTGAAATTATTGGAGCTTTTGGGATTTTTCGTCCCTCGTCTGGGCATTTGACATCAGAATCTTTCTTATCTTCCCCTATTTTCTATTGTGGTGACATTGATGTGTTTAGTGTTTCATTTAATTCACAGAAAAAACTGTTGTACAATCATTAGTTAATTTATTTTTGTGTTAGTGTACTATTGAATAGACTTTTTTATATACTTCTGCAATGTAATTTATAAGTTTTAATTTTGTACCAGAAATCTACCAGTTTAAGGTCTAATGACGTCGAAAACGGGGAATTTGTAGTCTGAGTAGTCTGAAAAATTTCCAGCCTAACACAGTGCTTACGAATGCGATGGCCTCCTTATTCGATGAAAATCTCTGTCCTCCGAGCGAAACTTTGAGTCTAGGAAAAAGAAAAAAGTCCCTGGGGGGCAGATCTGGCGAATAGGATGGGTGGTCTATCAATTCGAACCACAACGTGTGAATTTTTGCCATAGCAGCCACTGAAGTGTGAGACGGTGCGTTGTGTTGATGGAGCAAAACTTTTTTTTTCTTCAGATGCGTAAGTCAAGTAATGATGCCTAGTATGCCCCGTTATTACTTTCTTATGACTCCATGACTACCTCAAAGGAGGTCATCATCACTTTCCCGGTCAATGGAACAGTATTCGCCGTTTTCGCAGCCGATGCACTCTCCGCAGCCCACTGTTTCAACTGTGCCTTGGGTTCAGGAATGTACTACTGTATCCAAGTTTCATCTACAGTTATTCATCCACGTCAAAACTCCGAATTATTTCGCTTAGACTGTTTGTACAGGGCTTTGGAAATGTTCATTCGAATGCGTTATGGTTCCGAGTGAACAAGCGCGGCACCCAACGCGCGGATATAGCTTTTTCATGCCCAAATCTTTAGACAATATATCACAGACACATTCTTTCGAGATACTCAGAGTCTCTGCTACCTCTCTAACCTTATTACGACGATCGTCCAACACCATTTGGTGAACTTTTCCGATGTTATCGGTAGTGGTTGCAGTTTTTTGTCATTCCGAATGTTCTTCGTCAACCAAACTGGTAAGACTTTAAATTCAGTTGTCCAAAATTTCACTGTGGCAAATGATAGCGCAGAGTTCCCGTAAACAGCGTTCATCTTGGCTGTAATTTGCATAGGGGTCTTGCCTTTTAAATACAAGAATATATTGACGGCTCTATATTCGATCTTTTCCATTTTTACAAGAACACTAACATCGACTGACACAATTGACAGTTAAACAATAACAAAATTTTCAAAAGTATCATTCAACGCATGCGCCATTGTAACCAGAATATTTTTGACGAGTAACATCCTCTTCATGTTGACGCTTGAAATTTTCCAGACTACCCTCGTAGAGGAATAAAGCAGGCCGTCACGTTTCATTTAATATTTGTTCAGGAGGCCATGTTGATTTTAACTTTTTGCAAATCGTCTCTTCTCGGGAAGCTTTATTAGCAATTCCATGCATATTTTTGGAAGAATGTTTGAGGAACGAATAATGACATATAGCAATAGCTACAGGTGCAATGTATGTGCGTGTGTATACAGAAATATAAAAGTCTGACAATTGTTATTAAAACTAGAGTATTTATGTTCTTGTTAGTGACCTCTATCCGAGGGTAGTAACATTCCTGTTGCTATAACCAGTGGGATTCCAAATGCAGTTGCAACAAGCTTATCTAGGTCTGATAGAGTTAGGTTGAATCACGTCGCGTCAAATGAATTATGATCAAGTCATCTTAAATATTTCGTAGACAATATTAATTATCAACTTCATCCAGTTTTTCCCCTAAAGTTGAAGATCATAATTATCTTCAATGACTCTTCTACTATCTTCTAACCACATTAAGTTATTTTAGCAAAAGAAAGCAGCAGTTCGTGCTCTGCTTCAAGTACGTGGTTTAAAACTGTCAGGATGACGACCAAGGTTTCAGAAAAATGATTAAGTTTACAAGTTTGGTCTGTCTACTTTAGCTCATTTATGACCTTGATGAAGCTTTAAAATAAAAGCGAAATATTGGTGAAATTTAAAATAGTTACATTTTTCTGAAACCTTGGTCGTGACCCCGAGAGTTTTTAAACTCTTGGTGTTTTATTGCTTCAAGTATATCTTTAGGAACGTTGCTGCTGTCTTTTCGAAAGTAATGTCCGAATTCAAGTTCGTTGTTCTCAATAAAAATGAAAATTCACTAAAAAAATAATTCCCCCACAAATGCGTTAATGAACCATCAAAAGTTACCATATAAACTTCAACACAGATTGTTCGTGTATTTTTTGAAAATTTAAATAAATAGCTGTTCATTTTGCGTTTCCGTGAAGTAAAGTATTGTGTGATGCGACAAAGTACTCTTATATTATTCAAATTAGTTCTTTGTTCTGCTCTTTTAATATTTTTGGTACCCACAAAATTCTTCTCTCTCGTGTATTCTTTTTATATTATTAGGAGATTAAATTATTTTCCTCAATATTTTTCCCTGTACTTTTTCCCATAATACTTTGTTTCCTTACTTGAACTTCACATTTTTTTGCTAATATCTTGCATTTATAGGTACCTTAATGGTATACATGTTATTTTAATAGTACGTCTTTATTTAAGAAAATTGTGGGCCTTGGTACTCAACATTTTTGAGCACTTCTACCTATAAAAACACTTATTTCCTATTTAGCTACATGTGGCATTCATTTACTACTGAAATACGTTAGGTATTATAGGATTATTTATTATTGTTTTATATTAAGCTTACATTTTTAGATCTACTAACGCACAATCAAGGCATCGTCCAATGGAATGTAATGCAGAAGTTATAGTAAAGCTAATTAAGATGCGTTTCTAATTAAACCGTCGAAGATTCCATTAGCTGTTTAAATTAGAAATCGATGCGGCTGTTTAAGCATATTACGTAAGTCATATTGGCACTATGCTGTAATTCGATTAACTTGCCTGAACAAACAAGCAATTACGTGCTGTACTGCTTAATAACAGATTTTAAATGGCAAATCTGAACTAGATAATGGATCGTCGAATAAAATATTTGCCTTTCAATTATGAAAAATTTGATTTGATTTACCTTAGAGTGTACAATGGCTAATGTATCAACCCACACTCTCCATCCTCCATACTCGTACTTGATGGCATGGTGAAGCAACATCCTGAAGAGTGAATAGACCATATCAGAAATCTTCTGCTCTTCAGTATTTTTAGGATGAATATAAGCCATTGCGATCAACCATTCTTGCCACACGGACATCTGCAGAACTGTTCGCCTATTCTCTCTGTTATTATTACATAACAGCGTCATGTCCGATAAGAACAACTTCTTAACTTCTAACAATTTCTCATTCTGTTTGGATTGGCGTATTAATGTAGCAACTACCTTGAGGATCACTAAAATAAAATGGTGGATGAGCAAAGCGACATTTTTACGTGTAAACTACGGATACTTACTTGGATTCTCCAATCTAAAATGGCTCTCGGGTTCGGGATGTTTCGTGTATAATATCTGCTGGCTTATGTGCTCTGTCATGATTTCGTAGAGAACGTTGTAGGTTGGCAGCGAAAGCGTATCTTCGTTCAAAAGCAGCCTTTCGGCTAGCAAAGTGTATAGATTGTGAGGGCTCATAACGTCGTATTTCCTCTTATGCGTGCTCCTACTTAAGAAGAACCCCAAAAGCTTCAGCGCTTGCAGCCTTATTAATTGACTTTCGGAAGCTAAAAGCTTGAAGATTGTTCGAACGCCGTGCTTGCAATCGAAGGCGGGTACCATCGAAGAAGGATGCTCGGACATCAGTGATATCAGCATTTGGAGGACATCATGGAGATTCTCGTCCTTGGAATTAGGCAAAAAGTTGTTAGAATAATCATAACAAATACATAAGTATATAGCAATTAACATATCTTTTCCCGGCAAAAATACTTTTTCTAAACTAATTTCTTCTGAAGCAATTTGGAAAAATACTCATTTACACAACGAAATAATAAAGTACGAGGAATCATCGTAAAATAAGGTTCCTAAAGCCCTACAGCAGCAATAAAACGTGTTAGGCGAAATCCGGAAACATTGGCGTGTGCAGCAGCTCTCCCACTCTATATACGTACCACTGCCGTCTCGCTACGCCGCTCAGTGTTGGCTAAGCAGCCGGCCGAGGTGGAACTCCCGATCGCCGCTACCGCCAGGTGCGAAATTTGCGCTGTGATACGTTTTTTAAACGCGAAAGGGGTTTCACCTATAGACATTCATCGTCAATTAACCGAAGTTTATGGAGAAAAGTGTATAGTTGTTCAATACGTCCGCAAATAGTATAGGGAATTCACTGGAGGTCGGACGGAAATTCACGATGAAGAGCGGAGCGGAAGACCATCAGTTTCAGAGGAAATCGTTGTAAAGGTCGAGAGCATACTGCTTGAAGATCGGAGGGTCACCATTCGTCAACTCGCTCTTCGGATTTCTGAGATTTCCAACACTACAATTGAGGTTATTTGATTCTTGAAAGGACTGGCGGCAGAATTTTACGACATGGGGATACAGAAGTTGGAGCACCGTCTACAAAAATGCTTGGATAGAAATGGCGATTATGTCGAAAAATAGCTTAAGTTTTTACCTTTAAAACGATGTGTAATGTTAAGGAAATAAAGAATGCTGTCTATTTTTAAAAAATATGGGAACCTTATTTTACGATCATCCCTTGTAGTATAGGAAATAGCAAAGTAGTATAGAAGATTGAATAGCAGGATTACCTGATCTAATCTCACTACAAAATTGTGAGGATATGGTTTAATAGGAATCAAATCAAACAAAACATCACAGAAAAGTCAGAAGAATTATATAACAAAAATATTCCTTTGTAATTTCTTATATGTTTGAATAGTTTCATTAATTAGCTCTAAGTTTAAACTAAGTTGGTAGTAGAGGAAACAAATCTGTAAGTATTTAAAATAGATTTGGGCCCTACTTTTTACACAATCTTCTTTTTAAAAATCTTTATTCGGTTTTTCAGTTTTTTTACTTACCTCGTGCATGGTGGTTAAATAATTCAATATGCTTTGTAACTCATCATCCTTAACACCATTTCCAATCATGATCAACTGCTTGAGAAACAGCAAAATATACGCCCTAATTGGCATAATGTCCTTTTGAGCAGGTCTAGGTCCATCTGAAATACGCAACTCAGGGTATTAGGTATGTTAAATTACATTCTTCTGCAGTCCCAACGTCAGAGCACGAAGCTACAGTGGGATAACACCATGTCGTTGTACTGCAAGGCAACCAAAAGACAATTTACCGATATCGGTAGACAAAATTTCATTTGTAACCTTCTTGAAGTTTACATAGTACATGTTTTCTATAGAACAGTGCGTGTTTTTGTTGAAACTGTATGTGGATTACTAATAAAGATTATCAAACTGGTTGTTTGAGACATTGAAGGCAAGTTTCCAAATGTTGCTGCTTCTAGAACATAACAGCTTTGGAAACTTCATAAAAGATGTGAGGCGATTGAAAATGTTCGTCATGTGCCAAGATCTGATCGTCCAAAAACTATATGGACTGAGCAAATTTTCAAGTAGCATCTCGATGTTTTGAAATACCGCCTCAGTGCAAAAAAAGAGCATCCCAGGAATTAGTTACATATTTCCCGTTTAAGTCTACAAGAGCTATTGAAAACTAAAGATCCATATCGATGACAATTACTCCATGCATAAAGACGATTATAACGGAAAAGTTTTGCAAAATTATGCCTATTTGATTAGCGGCTATGCCACAATTTTGGTTGAGAATCTTGTGGATGAATGAAGCCACTTTTAAATTAGATGGATGTCTTAATAATTTCGTTTATTGGTCTAACGAAAATTCATTTGAAGCAATGAATCAAGGATGAAATATGCTCATGGTGTTTGGATATGGAACCACATTTGTCTAGATTTTTTTAGATGCACTGTTGCTGGCAAGGGAAATTATCATTCCTGAACTAGTGAATAGTATAATACTTGACGGCATTGAGATAATACAGCAGCAATTTACAATTTAACGTTGTTAATTAAAAGTGCTTTCAACAAATTGATGATCATAAAGAATGAACTCGATGTATTTGCGGCTGTTTACAAAAAAAATTATATATTCATGAAGTCATCGCCAACGATATAGCTACTTTGACGCTGAACTAAGAAAGGCGATCCAGTAATTTAAGAAAGCAGAAAGGAGAGCCTAATTGGAAATAAATTACGAAAAAACAGAATATATGGCATTAAGACCAAAGAAAGGATGGAACATTTTTAATTTGAACAAGGCTCGGGGCTTGGGAAAATTATATTAGAAAAAGTTGAAAGTTTCAAGTATTTAGGATCGATTACTCTTCAAACATTAAGAATTAAGGAAAAAATAAAACAGCGAATAAGAAAAGGATTCATATATGCAAGTAGCCATATAAGTGGGAGAGAGTCAGATCAACAGCAACTTTTGCGTGCGAAACACAAGGCTGACTCGGATATATGGTAGAGGAAAATGCTTAGAAGAATATTTGAAGGGAAGTAAGTTGAAGGTATATAGATGGAAAACGATCTAACCAAAAACTATATGACTGATATAGAGAACTCGGAGTATCCTGAGCTGTTACGCATCAACAAATAAGATGGATGGGGCATATTTTGAGAGTGGAGAAGAAAAAGAAACAATAAGTAATAAGAAAAAAAAAGGACGCTGAAAATAAGGTGGTAGGAGCAAGTAGAAGACAACCTGAAAGAATTGAAAGTTTATGATTGGAGAAAGGTGGCAAAGCAGAGAAATACATGGAGAAAATTTTTTCAACAAACACTGGGAGAGTAAATCAGTTTGTGCTTTTATTTATTCTATTTGTTGTTGTTGTGTATGTGTTGTATTGTGATTAAGTGAAAATTTTGGCAAATTGAGTACCTCCGATGAGGATTTTTAATTTAATTTGCTAAACAGCAAACTGACATAGGGTCTACGGTTTTAGAAGGAATACCCCAACTTTTATTCGTAATTAAAATTCTGTTCTCGCTGGAATTTGACCCCGCTTTCTTAGGTTAACTGTCTGACAGCCGAGGCGGTATTACATTTTCTATTTGCAGTTCTATTGTAGACAGATATTAAGTTTGCATTGACCACGTCATTAGTATAACAAATTTCCAGATATTTTAAGTGCAAATCGGTAAACTAACTTTTGTGCTATTCTGTATTAACGATCAAATTTTCATATTTTGCTCACATAGGTGGTGCAAAAGGAAATATTGAACATGACGTTATCCCGTGGATAGCTCTGAGCATCCTCCATCGACGTACCGAGTCCTTTAGGCGTTATACCGCTCTTCGCTCTCGGATTGACCACCCAATAGTAGTATTTCAGCGTGTGCACGGTTTGAAGGACGGTGGAGACCCTTCGTACGTTGGAATAAATCTGCGTATCGGAGAGGAATTCGGTGGCGAGATACGAGTAAAGCTTTGATTGAACCGAAGCCGGCGTATAGATCCATAATGCGGGATTAAAGAGAACGTGGTCCAACAGCTGCCAAGTCAGAAACGAGAAGCAAAACAACTAAATCAAGATGGATTAAACTGCTCCCGTACTTACCCAAAACATTTAATTTTTCGATTGAAAATCAAAGAGGATATATATATACGATAGAGAGAAAAAAGCAGTAGCGTATGTTCGTTACATGCTTGGATAAGTACTGGTCAAAATAAAGAACGAAACATTAAAAAAATTCAACAACGAATGGTACGAAAAAGCAAAAAATACTAAATCAATAATTTAATCATACGAAAAGATAAGGCAAAAGCACGGAAAGGAGTAGTTTTCTTCAATAATACTTACATTAGAGTTTGAGGTTGCTGCTTACGTAAATAAGTAGCACTTAAGGTAACATATCATATTTATGCTGAAGGTTTGCTAAATTATGTCAAGAGTACCAATTTATTCAAGACTAACTTAAAAATAGCATAAGTAAAAGTTGTCATCATTAGAAATGAAACTCGTGTTATTCTTTATTGCTGATATTTTTTGGTCTTACACGTTGGGTCCGGTTTTACATTATCGAGCTCTTGGCTTAAAGTACTGTCGAGATTAAATTTATCCATAAGTTAAAGATGACATTGACATACTAGACCTTAACCTAGTTTTAGATTTATCTAAAAATTGATGAATTCATAGAACTATGATCAATTTGAAATTTAACACATTTCAAATTACATTCGTCAATAATTTGATCAATTTTCACAGACTGAATAGCCTCAATAGTGCATTTGCAAAGACAAAAGTCGGTTAAGATCAAGGAGTGACTGAGAGCATCATAGCAATATATCAACATTGGTAGGGGTACAGAGGCGGCATCGCATATGCATTGCTAGGTCACGTTACATCAGTTTTTCGTTATCTTAGATAACGATAGAATGCATATGCGGTGTCGCCTCTCTGTCCCTACTAATGCTGACGCATTGCTGTGACGCTCTAGGTCACGCCTCCATCCTAACTGACTTTCATGTTTGGTCATTCGTTATTTGATTGGTTTGAGGAATTGTTTTGAAAAAGAATTAATTATGGACAGTATCTAGTAGAGATTTGAACAGGTAATTGTTCCGCAATTTTAGATGCCTTATGCTTTTGACAGATCAAAAACAAAATTGTTAAAAATCAACAATATTCGCACACACTATTTTACAGAATTATGTAAAATACAAAAGAGTGAAATTTGTGGAACTGGAACGGAAAATATTTACAACCCAATCTGGTGGTGTTTTGATTTATTACACTTTTCAAGTGAATCTAGTAGAGTCATGCAGAGAGAATCCAATGAAGTAAAAATTGATGAAAGATAGAACATTTTCTAAACTGTAACTAGAACTAGATCTAGAAATTGATCAAATTTTGAACAAGTTTAAATACTGGTCTTTAAAAATGAAGATCAATGAATTTTCTAATGTTCTAAAAATTGGTCAATTTATTGTTGGATGTAAAGTGCGATGTTTTGTTAAAATTGATCAAGGTCTTCAAGTTGATCAATCTTTGGATAAGTGTAAAACTAGCTTTACAACTAAAATAATTATCCAAGTTTCTTTTATATTTCTAAAAAAAAATAGGTCGATTTCTATTTTTTTGTAAACTAACTTTGGCCGTTATCAGCATTTCAATTGTATTTCCGGTTTTACCGGAAGTGGCGTAAACTATCTTTTTTTAAGTAGAACATCCTGTATATTTTTACTTTTTTGGAAAGGTAATCGAAAGGCGAATCCAACTATACCACATATGTTATACTTTAACTTTAATCTGGCAATTGTTATTATTACTTTGTTTTGCAACGAGCTCTTTAGATCAGTCTGGCGTCACAAGAAACAATTTGGCTCTCTTTTCTAGCCAACTTTGCGTAACAACAAAAACAGATTACCAAAACCTATATTGCTGGATATCGTTATATTTCTTAAGTTAAAGTGTAACAAATGTGGTATCGTTGGATTCGTCTATCGATTACCTTTCCAAAAACGTAAAAAAATACAGCATGTTCTATTTAAAAAAAGAAAGTCACTTCCGGTGAAACCGGAAATACAATTGAAATGCTGATAACGGCAAAAGCTTACAAAAAATAGAAATCAACCTATTTTTTCTAAAAACGCTAGCTTCAAAAGTTAGCATGGGGGGGAGAGGCACTTTAGGCCCGCACTGTATTTACATATGTTTTGAAGATAGACTTTCATTGATGCAAAAATGCATTGACTGTAGAGGGAAATACACTTTTCAAAAATTATAATAAATAAATGTGTTTTGTCAATAAATTGTGTATTACTTTACTAGGTCCAGGGAAAAGAGAACAGCCCTGGTACTTTTGATGCTAGCTTGGTGTTGAATTAAATTTGTGTTGATAATATTTTTGTAAATAATTCACAAACAATGCATATTTGAAATTTAAATGTAAAGAAAATATCAGACAAATTTTCTAATTGAATCACTTTAATAGTTCCAGAAGCAAGGAAATCAGCAACACAGTATACACAGCTTTAGATGTGGTGTATACGCTTTGACCAAATTCCATGTTTACCTCGCTTATTATTGTAGGAAGCTTAGTAAAGCTTATGTCAGGTTAATACGTATAATACTCCTGCTACATCTGTTACAATAACAGAATGGATATCTTTACTCGCATTATTTAGATTTCACACATCACAGCACCATTAAAAAGTGTTCCACTGGAAGAAAGGTAGCCAGTTTTCTTGAGCACAACATTAGTGATCTTCAACCTTTTCCGTGCTTTCACCTTCACTGTTTAATATGTCGATAAACACTAGTCAAGCTGCTTTCTTCATAGCGTTTAAAGTTTTATAGAGCAAGTGGATCAACATAACCTATAATATTTAGTTGATCCATTTGTTTGCTATAAACAAAAAGCTGTCTGTCTAAGAAACTAACTAAAATATCATAAGCTCGAATTCTGTTAGATCGAGTGTGATGATAAAGTAAACCATTGAGAATTCAATTATTTTTCATAGCTTTGTTTTGTAGTTTATTAAAATAGTTTGTATCATATCACTTACTGATGGTGGCATCTAACAATTTTTAAGTAAATTTCTTATTCTTTGTTGTATTTCGTAACGAACAGGCACAAAGAAAAGTAGAAGAAATCATGGATTATATGCCTTATCATCACCTTGAATGTTTATTTCATATATAATGTAATAATGGATATATTGCAAAAATTGCAGCAATTCGAAGCTATTCAAAGTAACAGATTCCTATTATTCTAGTGGACTAATCACCATATATTGGTGACAAATGAAAGGAATCTGTTATATTGCTGTACCTTCTTACTTAGCATCTTACTAACGCCATTCTATTTACTTAATAAACCATAATACTCCGACTTTGATTACGTGAACCCAAAACAAAAAGAGAATAATCCTGAAAGATGTCGATCCAACACTTGTGTAATGGGAACATAGATTGTTTCTTTCAAAATAGAATTTTGGACACATGTATTCAATAAACCTAGCAAATAACAGTCTACGATTAGTTTTCGATCGATTCTTCAAGAAAATTATGTACAAATGTACATTGTTTGTGCAAAAAATAACTGAAAATGTGCCGATGAATAATGTACGTCATGCCCATGCTATGGATCCATTTGATGATGGGTGTCTGTATATGTTTGATGTAATGTTGTTACATCTATATATTACTTCATGATATGATTGATAGATAAAAAGGCGGAATATTACTGCGGCATTATATACAATAATTAGAAAAAATGAAACTACTATGAAAGGATATATAGAGACTATAAAAGAAACATACCATATGGAACGGAACATTGGTAAAAACCTACACAGGCGTATAATTACATTGTATTATTATTTAGTATTTTGTTTAAATAATGGAATTAAATTAGATAAAGTTCAGAATAAGGCCAACACGCTATTTAAAAATTTGAATAGGACAATATGTTTTTAGGGGGCATCTTCTCTCAAAAGCTAGGACACCCAGGTGTACGTGGCGAATGTTTAACACTAAAAAGTGAAGAGTACAGAAGTGAAAGTAAATTGGAAAATATTTTTCCCAAATTTCAAAATATCGCTACTTTTTGCTCATTTCAGACTAAGCTATTTGAGCTTTATGGGGTTATCTTTTCCAATTCAATTAAAATGCTTAATTTGACGAATTGGCATGTTTTGGGGCATCTAGTAACGCGGCATTTATTACATTTTTTGAGATTTTACATGTTGGAATCACTCTGTAAACTTTGTAAAGTGATCTATAAATGGACATTAAGCCTAATTTAGGCAAAATTGTTAAATTCCACTCCCAAGACTGCTAATACCGCTAATATCAAATTTTATCAACATTTATTGCAATTTTATGTATTTTCCTAAATGAAAACTTAAACATCAACCTAAAATTTTAGAATGGACTAAATTCATAATAAAATGAAGCATCTACTTTGCTATAATATTTTCTACTTATTAAGAATATCAATTTCTTATTTGAAAAATTAAAAAGCTCTACATTCCATTTATTATTAAGAGCGTATGGTATTTACGTAGGTTATCTTCAACAATGGTTCTGGGGTTTGGACAGTGTAATAATAGCAACCATACAAGCACTTCTGCCCCTTAAAAATCAAAAAGAGATAGATATAAATCGCTTTATAAATATTTTTTGGTGTAGAACTAAGCTTTTTTAATTAATTTCATTGTTATTCAGATTTTCTGGATAAACGTTATTTAAATTTCAAGTAATTTTATGTATTTAATTATATTTATATTGATTTTTTATAAATCGCGTGCAAATAAAAATAAATATATCTGATCCTTTATTTGATCAGCTTTCCGAGAAGAAAAATGTATATTTCCATAAACAATTTGGTTGGACAAGTAATAAAGTGAGATATTCGCACACATATATAAATGTAACAATAAATATTGGACGTCTGAAATGTGTACAAACAATGCTTTGTAATACGTAAATACAGAGGAAAGCCAATCTTTTTTTCCAGAAATTTATAACTCAATTCGAGTCGCAGGAACGTTACACAGCTATAATAAATCTAAACTGCTTTCCACTACATAAATAGAGGTAAAAAAGCAAGCTATATAGGTGCTAAATAGATGTAAAGGTAAAATTCTAACGGTTATCGCTATTTACTGAACTAATTATTCATATTGAAAAGTGTTTTATGGCACAGTTTCTGGTAAACCAACGAAAACGTCAAAGAATTGGTGTGAAAATGCTAATGAATATAAATGCCCTGAAGCCTAAGAGTTCATTCGAACAAAACTTCCAGGTTCAAGTAATTTTAGTGAATTATGGGCAAGCTGTGTTTTCAATCTTCAAGCTAATCAGTCAAGGATAAACCATATTAAACGTTACTGTAATCAGGAAGAAATTCTTGTTTGGTATCATAAAATTCAAACAGTTTTTGTGTTTATCAGAAACTTGTAACCACCTACCTCTGCCATATTTACTGTTACAACAATTTCAGGATAACTTCCTAGGAATTTTTATAGGAAATTTACTAATTTATCATTAGCTTACGCAAGAGTAGTCAGTATGTTTGAAAACCTAGGTGTGATTGAGATTTTTTTAGGTGTGATGAAATAGAGATATTTTGGAAACTGTATTGCAGTTATTGCACTTCACCAAGTAGGAAGCTTGTTACAATCCTTGAAAAGTTGAAGGAATTAGGAATGTTGCAATCAATGCATAATTCTTTCTCCAAACAATGATAAATACCGTTGGAAAATTACTTGCTCCAACCACAAGAAATATGGATGAGAACTATGTCCTGTAATAATCAAAAATTATCCGAGTGCATATCCTCATTAAAAAATTTTAAATTTCGACAATTTAAGTGGGTAGTTCCCGTAGTAAAGGACATGCACGCTAATTTCTTGCCGTACTATATGCGAATTTGATCTTTATTGCCGGAATTGTTAACTTAAATTATTTGCGAATTTTTAAAATTTCTGCTGGAGTATAAGAGAATAACTTGGTATGCTCTCATTATTGCTTTAAAAGAATAATGAACTACAAAGGGGCTAGATTATTGAAGCTTATAATCGTCAAATTTCCTGGTATATACTGAAAGTACCCAAGAAACTCATGAAAAGGTCGAGAAAGTGTAAATAGATATAATAGTTTGGTGGTGCATATGTTATGGTGCAACAAAAAAAATATATAGCGTTAAAACCTCCTATAAGTCTTTATATATGTTATATCCCATTTTAGAAAAAAAATATGTTTGATTAAATGCATAAATTCTATATCTAAAATTGTAGCAGTATTTATGACAGGACCAAGTATATCTATCTGCACAGGTGAGCCAATGGTTTGGTAAAATCCATTCATTCTCCAAACAAAGATAAACTTGCAATTTAAGATATATACACTATGTCCCCAGATAAAGTTGACAAGAGGAAGAAACAACAATAAGTTTCGGTACACTCCGAAGTTTAAAGAGCTTAAATACATAAAAAATGTAGCTATTTATAACGGTTACTCTTCTATAGATGGCGATCGCATGCTTAAAAAAGTATTTCCACAGTATATCGAAAGGTATTAGTAAAGTTTTTAGGGGGCAAGACATGAACGTATATTTCAGTACGCGAAATACACTCAAATACCTCCTTTTCAATCCAAAAGATAAACCGGACATGAAAGAAAGGTCGGGAATTTATAAAATTGCATGCTTATATTGGCCAAACGAAACGAGCGATAGGTACTAGATTCAATGAACACATCAGATGCTACAGGTACGGCAAGATAGAAGCGTCAAGTGTAGCGCATGACATAAACGAAACCGGGCATACTATCAAATTAGAAAACCCGAAATTGATTAAGAATGTAGCTTCCCCGCGGAAATTAGAGGCTAACGAAACTATTTACATAAAAAGGAACACAAACTTAATCAATAAAGAAAACGGACCTTTACATTACCCCTGTCTTTTCGATTTATTACGGCAAGGCGGTCATTTGGTTTATGGTATGTGCTACAA
This sequence comes from Dynastes maya, assembly GCA_029619315.2. Lineage (NCBI taxonomy): Eukaryota > Metazoa > Arthropoda > Insecta > Coleoptera > Scarabaeidae > Dynastes > Dynastes maya. Next base: position 71,393,151 of record JAROYE020000002.1, read on the forward strand.
TAACAAGAGACCTTTACGTCTATCTTTCCGTATATTCCGCATGTTTTTAGTTTTATATAGATAGAAAGAACATAACCGTTGTCTCACTCTATTTTTATTAGAACGGGAAAGCCATGTGTCTTGGGCTTCGTGGTGACAAGATCTTTTCGTCTGTTTCTCCTTATTCTTGCATGGTTTAGTCCTAAGCTGCAAAAGTAGATACCTGTAGATATTTTTCTTGAAGAATAGGGATAGAGCGGGTTTGTTAGAATTAAAATATTTTCTCACATCATTCGGTCACGCGGCTGAAAATGAAGACCCGCGAGAGAATATTTGTGTGGTGCGAAGTCTGCCGAGACTTATTATTGTTTGCCATGCTACCACCCTACAGTCCTTGCTATCATTATTGAAGAGGAAAACATATTATTATTGATTTTAGGAAACAAAAAGTCCTACTTGTAAATTGAATGAGATTAGCATAAAAAAATCTTAGGTTAGATTGCTCGAAAAATATAAAAATGCTTGCAGAGAGAAGTTCAATTATTTTTCCTTCTGTTGGAGAATGAAATAATCTTTAAAGTTAAAATTCTATACTTTCAACTTATTTATTTTTCATGATGTCGCATTTTATTTATAAAATTATAAAAACCTATCCAGATTTATTGCTCAAAAATGAAATTTTATAAATTCTTAAACAGAATTCTAGAAAAATACGATATAATGAAAATTAATTAAATTTAAAAATTTGAATTTTGATTTAAAAATTCCATAAACATTTTCTGTAGAAAAAATAATAGCATTTCTTCCTTGAAGCATTTTCATATTTTCTTAAATTATTAATACTCTGTACATCTAATCCGACATTTCTTTGTGGTAAACTTCTTTATCCGACAAGCAGAATTTTTATAAATAACGACGTTTCATTAAAAATTTATAATAAAAATATCTTCCTCTCGTTAACTCCATCTAGAGACACAGTGTATACAGGACGTATACAGGCTGATTCATTTTCGACTTCGTACCGTGAGGATCTTGCTTGATTATTCGAGACAGAGAGTAAATTTAAATTTGGCACAGTTGCTAAATTTTGTACTTGTTATGAACCCGAAGAGAAAATTGACCTGTGACAGATGTTCGAGATTTAAAAAAAAAGCAAATTTTCTCGTTTTACCCCTAATGCCTTTATTTGTCCTTGCAAAGAAAAACTAAAGACACATTCTCAAAGCCACTTTCGATCTTCTATATAATGATGTACTCGAAATTTTTATATGACGTTTGGATTCTTTATGGCCATCATCAACTTCCTTATTGCTTATCGGTGCCATATTGAATTTTGACACCGGGCAGAAAGGGTCTTTCTTCTGATTTCAATCGTGTATAATAGGTTGTCAAATCGATTCGACGAGAAATTGAAGATGAAACGGACCCATTTATCAAAGAAAAAATATGTTGTTCCGCCACGACAATGCAGTAGCTCTCACATCCGGAGTTGTGGCGGCCAAATTGCATGAATTGCGGTATTAATTACTACGCCATCCACCTTACTCGCCCTTTTTATTCCCCAATATGGGAACGTGATTCGCAGAAAAAAAATTCGGCTTAAACGAAAAAGTCATCACTGAAAAAGCTTGTTTTCAGAAGTATTTTTTGAAGGGGCTAAAGGAATGGCAGGGACGTTAGGAAAAGTGTTACTAAAAGGAGATTATGTAGAAAAAATTGTGTCTTCATTCCTAATACGGATATTTATTGATCCACCCTCGTACCTTAAATTTCAATTTCATTTTTTCTTGCAGAATAAATAGAATAAAGTTACCAAATGGTTGACTCACACTGCATAACGAGCTTACTATAATATATTATCTAACTTGGCTAACCAAATGATATAATCATGATGGCAATTATCTTCTTTCTACATATTTGGAATCCTCCTAGAAATACAAAACATTGTTCGCATGCATTCAAACGTTGAGTGTGTATAGTTATATGTATGTTTTCCATGTATGTGTACTATCTACTATTCTTACTAAGTACAAGAAAATTGCTACGCATGCAGGTATAACTAACAAAGGCTATTGTTCTTCTTCTAAACAGGGAGGAGCTTTATGCAAAATAAAATAAAATACCACCCATTTCTGTAATTAACTGTAAGAAACTTATTTACATGTATTGTATACGTATATCTATTGACTATTATCTATCAGTATCAAGTCATATGTGCCTAGTATTCTCTACGAATATTATCTGCTGTATGCCTATTCTTATTAATGTAACTCGCTAATTGTAGATTACTTTAATCTTTATATACAGCAACGTGGAACGATATGGGAACCTAAACTAATAAAACGACGTCAAAGTGCATAAACCTTACCTGTTTGAGGAGCAATTCGCTGTTAGCACTTAAACAGGTAACCAAGTGCTTCGTTAAGCTAAGAAACGAGCCCAAAACGTCGATCGTGAGGTGGTCTCTAGAAGATCTCTGCAGCATAAAGCTGATTACCAGAAATCCGCGATTCTGGATCATGTGTTGTTGTACAGTTTGCGACGTTTCAACTAGTTCGCATATAAAACCTAGTAATTTTGAGCTGGAAATTAAGAAAACAAAATTCCAGTTATAATAACATGCATGCAAATTGAAGCCAAATGGTTTTACCATAATGTAGGATCACGTTTAGACTCCGAAGAACCGTTACATTCATAAGGCAAATCTAATTGAGAAAATAGGGGAAATAAGACTTGGATACCGCCTATTGAATTCAGTGTACTGTGGATGGAATGAGTTATCACAGCTTTCACATCCTGAAAACATAATAATAAATATTGATTTTATAGATTTTAGTGTGAATGGAAGCAACAGGTAGATTAAAATAAGGTAAAGCTCATAGAAAGGACGAAGGAACATCCGAAATGATAAAATGTCTGGGGCAACAAGGAACGGAAGAACTCCGGTTGATTATGAATATTGCAATCGTATCTAAGATTATCCCCATGGACTGGAAAACAGGAATAATCCTGCCACTAACCCAATAACACTATCTAGCATACAAGGTAAGATATTAGCAAGAATAATAGAAAAAGATTGAGAGATAAATTAGATTGAAAATTTGAAGAAACACAATATGGATTTTGAAAGGAAAGAGGTACTTAAGATCTAATATTCATATTAAGACAACTTAGTGAAAAAATTATAGAAAAAAACAAGGAAGTACATGTATGCTATATAGATTTGGAAAAGGCATTTGATAAAATAAAAACAGAAAACATCTGGAACACCTCAAAACAAAGAGGAATAGGAAACAATAGAAGTGATAAGAGAAATGTATAAAAATAAAGGAGTTAAACAAGGATGTGTCATCAGCCCACTTTTGTTCGTAATAGTAATATAGCAGATGATGCTACAAAGAAGGCGAAAGAAAGGATGAAAAAATTTAATGTGGGATTTTTTATGATGAAGGAGATAAGCTTAACAGAACTGATGTATGCGAATGATATAATAATTCTGGCAAACTCAGAAAAAAACTTGCAGTTTAACCCAAATATTCTTAATGAAGAATTTAAAAAAAATAATATGATAAATGCTACCACAACTGAAAGTATGATAATCAGAGACAAAGATCAGTTAGGATCGAGGCGTGACTGAGCGCTTAAAGAGGAATACGTCAGCGTTAGGGTGGTAGAGAGGCAGTATCGCGTAGGCATTGTATCCTTATTTACCAGGTGTATACCTATGAAATGCGGATCTTTTTAAGGAAAAACACATGTTAATTTGAAGTGAATGGTTAAAACTATTTATTTGAAGTATACGCCATTTGATACTACAACTTTTTTCCCATCTTTCTGGCAAAAGATGGATTCCGCGACGATAGAAACTTTCATCTTTCAAAGCAACCTATGAATCGACCATGGTTCGAAATTAGCGAAGTGCTGCTCAGCCAATCCCTACGCCATCGACCGGAACAAGTGATAGTCTGTAGGAGTAATGTCTGGCGAATACGGCGGATGAGGTAGCACATCCCAATTCAATTCTTTTAAAGTTTCCTTGACAACTTTTGTGGTGTGGACTGGTGCATTGTCATGTAGCAAAATCATTTTTCCATGTCTTTGAGCTCATTCCGGACGTTTTGTGATCAATACATGGTGCAAATTGGTCATTTGTTGTCGGTATCGAGCAGCATTAACCGTTTCACCAGATTTGAGAAGTTCATAATAAACAACACCCTGTTGATCCCACCAAACACAGAGTATTGTCTCCTTTCCGAAGCGATTTGGTCTTGCAGTCGATGTTGATGGTTGGCCTGGATCAAGCCACAATGTTCTTCGTTTGAGATTCTCGAAACATATCCAATTCTCATCGCCTGTGATGATTCGATACAGAAAACTCTTCCGTTAATGTCTTTTCAGCAGGAGTTCACTGGTAACTTTTCGACTCTTCATCTGTCTTTCAGTCAAATTGTATGGTACCCATTTTACTTCTTTTTGAATCCCATCGCGTGCAAACGCTCGCTAACACTTTTTTGAGTCACATTTAATACTTCCGTCAATTGTCGTTGAGTTTGAGTGTAGTCTTCACATCAAGATCACCAGTTTTGAATCGATTTAACCGCCGTTCACAAGTGTCTTGCGATGGTGTATGTTCGCTGTACGCTTCTACAAATCTTCGATAAATTTGAGCAGCAGTTTTCTTCAAAATGAAGTAATCGATTAAAACCTCCCGCAAATGGTTCTTTTTTGGTACGAAATTCGGCATTTTTAAAGCAGAAAAAGGCTATGATATTTACACTCTCACAATTTTCCACATGTAGGGTTTTGTTGGTTAGGAATAGCCAAACAAACTACTATATATGTCAAATCGCCACACCTGGTAAGATAACAACAGAATGATGTACGTGACCTAGCAATGCATGTGCGATACCGCCTCTTTACCCCCACTAATGCTAACGTATTCCTTTTTCGTACTCGTCACGCCTCGAACCTAACTGGCTTTCGTCTTTGATGATAAGAGCAAAAATAGTAAAAAATATAATAAACAAAATGAACAAAAAATAGAACAAGTTAATAGCTATAAATATTTAGGAACAATTGTAGAAGGAAATGGCGAAATAGATAAAGAAATAAACAAGACAATTAGTAAAGCTGGAAAAATATTCAATGCGGTGAAATCAATTTTTTTAGGAAGATCCAAAAGGAAATAAAAACGAAAGTCGTAAAGAAGATAGTTAGACCAGTGTTCGTGTATGGTAGTGAATCATGAACAATGACAAACACAAATCGGGGATAAGCGCTGTAGAAATAAGGTTTCTGAGGAAAATATAAGGTAAAACAGGAAAAGACAAAATACGAAACGAGGTATTTAGGCAATAGCTAAAAATTGGATACAAGAAAAAATAGGAGAAGGACAATTAAGATGGTATGGACATGTTAGCCGCATAAAAGAAGATAAACTCACAAAAATATTCTATGAGACAAGTATAAGAGCGAAAGACAAGAGGAAGACCGAGAAAGACATGGAGTGAGGGGATTGAAGACAAATTTGAGAGAAGAGGAATAAAATGGGAAGAAGTCAAAGAAAAACGGTAGACAGAAAAGAATGCAGAGAAATATACAGAAAGGTGCAAAGAAAAACTCAACTCACAGCCTCACACTTCACGGTTAAAAGGCTTAAGAGTAAGAAGAAGCAGAAGAAGATTTTAATGTGATTAGCGACAGATCCCGATTTTTCTTTGAAATACCATAAAGCATTGTCAACTTTTTTTGAATAATGCTAAGTCCATCTGACATTATACTACTTTTTTCGTACTTTTCCTAGGAAGTAGTAGTCAAGTGGCTAAAGTAGAATCTACATTTCATTCATTGTAAGATTGCAGCGATAGGATAGGCGAAAAATTCCTGGCTTGTGATTGGCTAATAGACGAGACAAATTCACACACACACAAAAAAAACATTCTATTCAGTAAATGAAATTAAGTTGGATAAAACGAATTCAAATATTAAGAGGAGAGAACTACATAAATTTGTAATATGTACTAACAAAATGTAATTCAAATCGGTGAATTTTGAATGCAAAAATCAACATATATTGATGAATAATTTAAAAAAAGACATTTTTCTACCACACCAGAAAGTTGAGATCCAAATTTAAAAGTTATAAGTTTACTTACCTGTAACATGAGAGCATGTGGGGTGTGGACGAAATAAGAAATATTTCCTTTAGGAGCTGACTGCAAACAAAGTTGACTATCTGTAGCGACAGGGTTGTACATGAACACTATTGCGCTAGAAAGTTTCCCGTCGTATAGTACCTGGAATTTTAGGAGAGTTCATTCTTGAATAACGTGAAATATGTTCGCCAAAAAAGAAAGAATAACACCATTCTAGCCATTCGGATCTCGATAAAACTTTTACATTTCGGAACATTCTTCAAAGTAAACATTCCAATCGCAGAACTCAAACAAAAACTAACTCCAAATACATAGATATTAGATATCGATGTTAAATTAAACAGCTATTTCATTTTGGAAGCTATTTTCTAAATGCAGGAAATAAAAATTGGCCTTACTAGACAACACATCATCTACATTCAATTCCAAACTCAACAACGTGACACAAACAGAAAACATCGAAATTATATTGCAAATTACTAAGCTGGAAATTACTTTACTTTCACGCATATGAAGGTATCGTTGTCAGGATAAATTGGGATCCAATAATAAAAAACTAAATAATGAATTTTAATATAAATTTATGGAATCGGTACATTTCTAAAAACACACAGCACAATACAAAACTAATCACTCTGACATTTAATCAGGGTAAAAACTACGTATATTAAATTTCCAATATAATACATTCGGAGTGACAACAATTTCAATTAATTCCATAGTAAGTTTAGAAAGTTCTGAATATATATTAATTGGAAATCATGTGTACATACACATTGAATGGAGCAATGGAAGCAGTTTCGTCCAGGTTTTATCTACTAAAATGTGGTATATGATATATTGCAGATATTGTATAAATATGGCTATTATAGGTTTTTGTTTTTTTACTTACTGGTATGTACACTACCGTCCATGGAAGTTCGGTCGAGCAAAAAAATGCACGGAAGTCAAAGAAAATAAGAGAAATATTAAATGGCCACGTATTTAATACTTACTTACATGATTTTATATATTTTCAAACACAAATTTATTAAAAAGAAAAGGTTAATGTAATACAAATAGATTTATTCGGTAATTCGGTTGAAAATGGGGGCCCATTGAGCCTTTGAAACAGCTGTTCCGAATTAATTAATAATATTTTGTGTGGTGAGGAGTGTGCCGATACTCTCTGTTGTTTGTAATACAAATAATTTAAAACCGATTTTCATCGAAAAATCCACGTTTTGCCTTTAGGACTGCTGCCACTATTCTCGGCATTCGATTCACTAATTTTGCTAATGTTTCATTGGGCAAGCCTGTCCATACCTCCTGGAGAATGGTCCACAAATGTTCCTTCGATTTTGGACACTTTTTCCGAACACATCGGTCTAATTCTTCCCATAACAACTCTATCGGGTTCAGATCGGGGGACTGTGGCGGCCATTCCATAATTTTTAGGGTTCTTTCATTTTCTTGTTGTTGCAGGTAATTTGTGCACAATTTAGATTTATGTTTGGGGTCATTTTCCTGCATAAATTCAAATCCACGACCATTTAATCGGACTCCTGACGGTATGGCATTTTCCTCCAGGATTTTCCGATATTCTTCCTTTTTCATTATGCCCTCAATTTTGAGTAAGTCCCCTATTCCGATTAAGGAAAAACAACCCCAAACCATTTCAGATCCGCCTCCATGCTTCACCGTAGGAACTATACACTCCCGTAACATTCTTTCCCCTCTTGATCTGCGTACGAAAACTCTCCGTCTATTTCCAAAAACCTCAAACTTGGATTCGTCAGTCCACAAAATGTTTTTAAAATCGTCCACTGTTCAATCTCTATGAGCTTGTGCACATTTCAGTCGTTTCAGCCTATTTCCTCTTCGGAGTAACGGTTTTCGACAAGCCACTCGCCCTTGCAACCCAGCCTCTTTCAGCCGACGTTTCACAGTACTCACAGAAACGTTGGAATCTCGCTCATTATTGAATTATGCAGCAATTTCTGATGCCGTTAGTCTTCTATTGCGCTTACTAATTATTTTTATTCGTAAATCTTCCGCAGGAGTCGTTTTTCTTGACGGTCCTGGCCGATTACGATCTTGCATGTCACCGGTTGTCTTAAATCGAACTATAGTGTACTGTAGATTTTTTTATTTTTAATTTATCCGCAATCCGTCTTTCTGCGTACCCTTCCTGATGCAAGGTAATAATAGCAGATCGTTTTGAAACAGCTAGAGGCTTTCACGGGGCATTTTAAGCAGTCAAACCGAAATTATTTTATTTTTCACTTGCACAACCACAGATACTTTCACAATAACAATCTCTTCAGAACTACTGCGTTTACAAATGTTATAATACTTTATAAAGGGTATACGAATATTTCCAGGTAACACGAGTGAATCAGGGGGATTATTATAAAGCTTTATTGTCACTGTAATTATTGGGGATTTCCAACATAATTATATATTTTATGATAACGGTCTTATAATAGACAAACACTACATAGAAATTGGTAAAAGGCTTCCAGAAAAGGTTAGTTTTAATAATTCCTCACAGAAATGTATATTATATAATTTTCAAATTTTTTCCTAAACAGTTAATATAATTTGTCAGCTTGCCCGAACTTCCATGAACGGTGCTGTATATACATCATTTAGAACATAAGTTACAATCTGATAGTATGTATTTCAGCATGACTTCTATATTCAATTTTCTGAAGGGATAAAATAATTACATTGAATTTACATAAATGTCAAAACTCCAAGTTTCCTAGTACAGCACTAGCAATCTTACGCACCTTTACTCTTTCATCATCCATCACCAGATCATGGATTTTATCAATGATTTCTGGAGTAGTGGCCTCAACAGGACGTCCAGAAAGTCCACCGTCGTTTGTGCTAATATGGTTACTCCGAAAATTTTGAAACTACTTATAAACCGTTCTAGTCGAAGGTGCAGATTCACCATAATATTTAATAAGCTTCTCTTTAGTCTTCTGAGGCGATTCTCTTTTCATGCAGTAATATCATATAGCGCAAAACTTTTTTCATCCATTTTTTGGAAAACACTCGACTTGCACGATTCAAACGAATGCTAAACACAGAGTAAGAAACCAATATGGCCGAAGATTGCTGTGACTTTCTTCGAGAGATGCTATTAACTTACAGTAACCTCGAAATGCACTAATGGTGCCATCTCTCTGACTTTGCACGGATTTTTCAAACCGCCCTCTCCTATTCAATCGACATCATAAACTGTGAATACAATTTAATAGAACTTCGTAATCCTAGAGTTTACCACTATAATTTCGTACGATCACAGTTCATATGCAAAGCAAATGCGACAGTGTCAAGTTTCCGTTGACTACTTTAGTTGTTATTTGCGAATCGATTGGAGGAAGCTGAATGTTTTAGTTATAAGCGTTTATTACTTTAGTTTAATTTTCTCTATCAAAAACTGAACGATGCAGGATAAGAGAGGGGAATTACATGTTCAATATCGTTGCCCATATTAACAATGCCGTAGCTCACACTAAAGATTTTGCAAAAAGTCATTGGACTTTGAATTAAATTTTAATAGCCATATATGCCATTTTGTATTTATTCTCGTATGATAGAATATGAAAGTGTTTGATAATTATTTCATTTGGGAAATATTACAAATTTTCGCAACACAAGGTAAGTATTACAAGCACTCATTACGTTTAAAAAGTCCATTGCAGCATAAAAATTGCTTTTTACTAATTGTTATTTTATTTTATTTTTAAATTTTCTTTTCTATAAGGTATTGGAAGGTGACTAGAACACTCGACATCTTAGATTACTGCTCCGTTCTGCATGTTACATGAAACCCAAGGAACTTTTAGATTAGGGTTCCCCATGAACCCTAAGCTCATCACCCAAAAACATTTCACATACCCTCATCAAGCCCACCGATACTGTTATTAACTTCATTCATTTATCCATTCATACATTTCCAACTAAATACCTCCTTCCACACTCTACACTTGTGCGATCATTAAGTAGCTAACCAATAATGAAACTAAAACTAAATTAAATCGAGATGATCGAAAATAAAAAAAAAATCATGCTTACTGTACGTGCGTCTGGGATATTCTGGATCATGCTACCGCTTTGTTCTAATTCACTCACCCTTTTGTGATTGTCGGGAAGGTTCAAATGACATTCGTTATCGAATCGAAATTGACTCTGCGAGATAGAAGAGCCCAAATTAGCGAAATTACAAGACCGGGATTTCGATTTTCGCCAGCGTATTCAGCTCAATATTAAAGACGCGGTTCTTACCTTATAACCGGGACCCAGCCTGTGCATCGCGCATATCTGATGTGTCGTCAGGGCCTCGCTGAATAAATATATTGCGGACATTTGCCCGCAAAATACCCGTTCCTCGTCCAATTCGGGCGTCGCTCCTATAAAGCATTTGTCGAACGGCTGCAAGACAACAGGCAAGATGATGATATACCATTAGGCAAATTAGCTTTCGCGGATGGAGGAAACAATAATTAGGATATTGCGATGGGATAAGATTCCCACCGGTAAAACGAAGTATCCGTAAATAATGAGAACATTTTTGTTTGAAAACATTAATAACGTTGCTTTAAAAGTAAATAGATGCTATTGCTCAAAAGAAAATAAAAAATTCTTTCCTTTTAACTTTAGCTTTTGGAAATAAATAAATAAAGAAAAACATACGGTAAAAATCGAAAACAAGCATGTTCGTCAGATCGAAATGTATCTTGTAGAACCAAGCGTCATGAATTTTGAAACACCTCTCACTTTAAAGATTTGAATGAGCAAGTACATATCAATTGTGAAAATCGAAAAAAATTAACGGGATACGAAAAGCTATGGGTAATCAGCGAGTAAGAATCAAAAGAGTGGTTTGCACAGATCGACGAAATTCAACACCTTCTGCTTTATGTAAAATTACCCTTTTATCGAAGTTACTCGAAGAATCTTAAAAAAATCTTTTCTAAAGTTTATTGCAAAATCGTCTTTCGACAAATCTGGTGTGTCCCTACATATGCTTGAAACAAATCATAACAACAAGTTATAATGTACTATTAAATTCTTTCAAGGCATAGAAACTTACAAAAATAAACGCCTTTTACTGAATTCAGATTTAGGACCCCGAAATTCCAGCTTTTATTCTTTGTTAAATTAAGCAGGACCGCGGTCGTTCTGCTATAACATAAATATGGGCGCATTATGAAGATATTGACGAGCGTCTTATAATGTAAAAAGGTGCACCAACTGGTTCTAGCTATTTGGACGTTGGAGCAATTCCAAGTTTCTCAAATAATTTTGGATTTTTTCCAATTTTAAAACACAATTGCTCCCAGAATAAAGACATAGAGGACCATAATCTATTCAATATCCAAAATGAAGACTTAACTTATTGTTGCCGTTTTTGAAGATCCGAAATATCAAAAGTGAGAGAGATATCCATAAAAAGTAAAAACTACCGTATTTTGTGGTTCAAAACAGTCGGAATGATATACTTGGGCTTTGTTGATTTTGAAGATTTTCAAGAACTATTCTCATTTCAAAGGGGTTATGAGTATTGTTTCACGGCAAAAATTGCATTCTAGTTTTAAGTCCCACAACCTTTAAAATAAAACCAATGACATGGCATTGTTTTATGATTGTGCTAGAATATTCAGATTTGATTTTTCAAAATCTTTACACAATAATATATTGTTGAGATGCTAAGTTCTAGGAATATTCATTAATTTTTTTTTAATCAAAATTAACGCATGTACCAGCATGGTACGAAAACTACCCGTGTTTGGGGACAGATGGCGCTTTGTGTCAAAATCTGCATTACCGACTGTGAGTACTATTCTCTAGTCGACGTATATCAAAATTTCGGGGAGATTCATCGAGTAGTGTTGTTTTAAGAGCTTTTGAAAGTGAGTAAGTTAATGCATTTGTGGAATGATGAAAACAGAACAATACCGATCACTGATTCGATTTCTTTTTTTGGATGGGAAAGCCTGTGCAAAAATCAAAGAGACGTTGGAAGCAGTTTATAAGGACCATGCACCTTCGATGACTACCATCAGATACTGGTTTAATGAATTTATGAGTGGCAGAAAATACATCTTTGATGAGGAGCGGCCAGGTCGTCTTATTGGCAGTGAGGATTGCTAATATGGTAAACATCTCAATTGAACGTGTGCAAAACATCCTTCACCAAAAACTAGAATGAAAAAGCTATCGGCGACATAGCTGCCGCGTCTGCTGACGATTGTACAAAAACGGAATTGCGTGATAACTTCAAAGCAACGTTTGGACATGTTTAAGCGCTATACGAGTGAGTTTCTGCGGTGTTATGTGATTGTAGATGAGACATGAATACATCACTATGCGTCAAAAACCAAAGGTCAGTTGGCAAAATACGTTTTTCCCGGCGAAGGTACACCAAAGAAGGCGAAGACAATTTGAGATTCGCAAGACATAATCTTGATTGATTATTTGGACAAGGGAAGGACAATCACGGGACAGCACTATGCTGATTTATTGGACCGATTCGACGCTGAACTAAAGAGAAAAGGGCCCCACTTAGCGAAGAAAAAAATTCTCTACCATCGTGATAACGCCCCGGTTCACTCATCGGGAATTGCGACACATATGGTCCCCGATGACTGCTTTCTTTCTTCAAACTTGAAAAAATGACGCGGAATGCAGTTCGCGTTAAATGAAGAAGTCATTGCCGAAACAGAGGCCTATTTTGCAGTTCGACAAATCGTATTATTTGGATGGCTTAAAAAGATGGAACATCCCTGTACTAACTGTATTGGACTACAAGGGAAATATGTCGAAAAATAAATTTACTAAATGTAAACCACTTGCGTTGTCTTCCTTAACGCACGTACCATCCTCATAACACTAAAATAATGAAGCAATGGTCAGTGTTATTTTCTTTATAGATACAGTTAATTACAAATTTCACCGGAATATTTGGACACTACCATTTATTGGCTTCTATTACCAATATTACATAATTAAAAACTAATAAGTGAGACAAGATTTTATGGCAAAATTGAATGCTCTTCGGTGTTCCTTGGCTTCGTTATTGGTGTAATTTCATCCCAGTCGTCGTAACTAAATTAAAACATATAAATTACGGTACTTACATCGTTCGTCGAAACAAACCAAGCCATCTCTGTGCTGGACGCCAATTGCCCATTAACCAGACACTTGATTTCACTTTTCGTCCATCTGTTGTATATGTAAACAACGGCTAACATGTACCACTGTAACACACAGAGGGTGAGACAGAGAAAAGACATAAGTCATGCAATATGCAAATGGATCGACCCGGACGAACCGATCCAGGGGGATATGCCTTACCTTTCTCGGCTGAAATTCATATTTCACGCAATGCTGAAAGCCCTTGCCTTTCACTTTCATCGAGGTTAATACTAGACAATTTCCGACGAAGTGGGCCGTATAGCCGACACCCTTGCTCGTTTTAAAACTGAAAGGGAGAGGTTATAAACTAGTTTAGTTGCGCTGCATAATGAGTCGGTCTCATTTGAATAATTAGTGCTTTTGGCGACGACGTCGAACAAGATCGAATGAAGTTTGAAATGCTCGCGTTATATAAATGTATATGGGCATAATTAAGAACGATTCACGAGTGGAATATTTGTTATTATACCCCCTGGCCATCGAATTAGGACCGCTTAAAAATATGATTTTGGGGTAAAATTAAAAAAAAAAACAGTTGGTATGTTGGCAATATTATTATTTAATTACATATAACATGCAAATAAGTGTATGTTTACTAATATTTGCTTATTCCTCCTCTGTGTTTTATTATTTCCTCAATCCTTTTTGGCATACTGCCAATGCAGCTTCTTATTGTTTTTTTTTAATTTCGTCGCTATTATGCTATACATCTTCAATATTTGTTGCAATTCTTCCTTTGTAGTTGAGTTTCGTGTACTTACGATGTTTTTGAAGACATTCCACATATTTTCAATTGGGTTTATATCTGGTCAAGGTAGTACACGCAGATTTTTAGATTCAAGTTATCGCATTACACTAATTGCCTTATGACACGGTGCATTGTCTTGCATGAAGATATACGGTCCTTGAGTCGAATCCAATGAACCAATATAAGGTATTAAATAGTTTTGTAAAATTTTGTTTGTATTGTTTTTGTTCCATTGTTCCGTTAACGAAATATCGTGGTCCCGGTCCTTCTGTCGTAATACACGACTAAATCATTAGAGATTGGGAGTGTTTAAAAGATTTGATCGAACATCCTTCTTTATAACGCTCTGAACGACGTCGACGAATAAATTGGCTTTCGTCCGTTAGCACTTCTAGCCGTGAATCGTCGCTATAAATAATCTAGGAAAAAGTAAAAAAATGTAAAGAACTATTAAGCGAACTATAAGGATGAATTTGCAATCTTCAACTGTATATTTTTTATATTCTTTAGCCCATTGAAATCGTGTCACTTTCATTTTAGATGTTAGTCTTGGCTTCTTTGCCGGACGTCTGCATTTCAAGTCTGTTTCATGAAGACGTCTACGGATTGTTCTGGCTAATATTTGTATACCTTCTCCACTAAGAAATTTATGAACACCTTTATTGGATAAAATACGATGTGCTGTAGCTACTTTTATTATACAACGATCGCTGTAGCTACTTTTATTATACGACGATCGCTGTAGCTACTTTTATTATACGACGATCATCTCTTACAGTTGTTTTGCGTTTGCCGGCACAGTAGGTTCTGCCACTACTTGTACTAGGAATATTCTCCTTAATTAATTTCGCGATTCTCAAAACAGTTTGATGTAATACACCCTCTTTTTGTGCAACTTCACGTTGAGAGAACTCTACCGCCTCTAGAAGAGCAGAAATTCGTGCTTTTTTCTCTGTGGTTATATCCTTCTTCTTTCCCATTATGATAATAATTGGCCACAAAAATAGACTGAGAAATAAAATTGGTAAAAATACTGTTTTTATTTATATTTGTAATAATACTAACGAACTAATGAACGACACAATTCAAACTAAACACGTACGAATGGCATGAGGCATGATTCACAGCAGGTGGATAATCGGTTTATTGCACCCCTAAGCATTACAATTATGCTTTTATAAATTTTCAAAATTAAAATTAATAAATACTCTTATAAATTTGATATTTCTCAAGTGGTTCTATTTCCAGGGCCAAGAACTGTATAATTTCGAGTCTCGTCATTGTTTCAAGCTCCTAGCGCAACTAAATGTTCGGAGAAACATAGTCTCTAAAGAAAAAAAATGGGACATTTTCTAAGAAATTCTGTTAAAACATCAACATGGTCCTGTTGCTGAACGGCTGGTTTTAGTGAGTCTTTTAATCAGGAGTTCCTAATGATGTTGGTCTTTCGGCCTATGCCATCTATCCCGACTTTTCACAAGCTTTCAATAAAGTTCCCACTAAAAGTTGAATTCAGAATCCTTGCCGCGCACGGGCAATTGAGAAGTAGTAGCAACAAAGGGGATAAGTGCCAAAACTGTTAAATCGCGATATTTACAAAAAACTTCCTGATACGAAAATAAACTTTTTATTCACAAGTCATGATGTAGCTTAATCTTCTCCTTACGACCGAATATGCTACTACACAAACGACGTAAAAAAACTTTAACAATTGTAACAATTAAATTAAAAAATAATTTTGGGAAGAAGAGCAAGTGCTAGTATTTTATTTAGTTAAATTTGCGTAAAATTCTTGGTGTTTCTTGTCTTTTAGATAAGGAATCATTAAGATTAAGTTATTTTTTTGTTATCACCGATCTTATTTATGTCTGGAAGCTGGTGAATCGACATATTTTTATGTTCTCCATGGTTTTTACTTTTTTTAAGCATCGGAGTTACTTTCCACGACGATACTTCGGAAAAACTTTCAGAGGTCAACACAAATCCGGGTCGTCGGGTGTTGCCTTTCAGTCCTACAACTTTGCAAGAACTTGCAGAAAACAACAACTTACACAGTTATTTTTCCTAGGACGTTTTGCCTGGCACTTCACCCGTTTGATGGGGCATAGTCTTGTCTATAGAAATGTCTAACTTGTAGGCAAAGTGGCATTTAGCCTCTTTGTTATTACTACTCCTAAATTAATGGTACTTATTGATTCTTACCACACCCGGTGGAATCAAATGTGTTACTACAAAAGCGTACTACAAGAGTCGTGTTTAGGACCTCTCCTTTTTTGTATTTTATCAAGGATACTGGATCTTGTCTTTAAATCGCCGAATACTCTGCAAGTGCAGATATAATCTTAAACTTTACATTTCTAATACGATACTAGCGTCCTAAGCTTTTACAAACGATGGCACTATTGTTGGCATTATTGTTATATTATCAGAGAAGATGATTCTTTGCTATTCCTGCATCCTCAATTGCCCTTCACATTACAAAGAAGTATGGCGGTCGCTAGGAACTTACAGGTGGTTCTAAACTGTCGGGATGACGCCCAAGGTTTCAAAAAATGTAACTCTTTTAAATTTTCAGCAATATTTCGCTTTTATTTATGATGTACAAGAAGTATGTATGTAATCGCGTAACAGTCCCTTCCTTCTCTGCCATAATGTTTCAATAACATTCACATGCGGATTCTTTGCATGTTACGAAAAGACATACGTTATGGTCGCTAGTGGGTATAGCAGTGATGGTGATGCTCCATCCAGCATCCAGCATTCTGAAAGCCGAGTATTAGACAGTTTATTCTGGAAAATCATAGATGTCCAAACTGTGTGAGGACATACGTACTCAAATCGTTATTTCTTTCAAAAATGTTAGAATGCCTTTTAGGGGGCTTTTTTCTTTAGTTTTAGTTATTTCTTTGTATTAATCACCAGTATGAATATAAAATTTCGATTCGTCATTGAAAATGACTTTCAATCAATCTTCTTCATCGTCTGTGATGACTTTCGTTTGGGTTTGTGTTACTACTAGCTTATATTTAGCCCAAAATTTATTACTGAAAATCTTAGATATCCTGTTTTCTAAAAATATGTCACATTGATGGAAACATAACCTGCAACATTCATTCATATATATTTTTTAATTGTTTTACATATTTCTACGAGAGGCATTTGGCATTGATTCCCAAGATTACACACTTACGCTATTTTAGAATTGCAATGCAGTTATCCGAACATTTAGTTAGTTAGGACTTGTGCTTTTGTACACTAAAAAATACGCTTCAAACATCAAAAGGCTTTCGAACCGAAAAAAAATGTGCTTTTCCAGGCATTTTTATTCCAGACACCGTATCTTTTCACTTACCAGTATAAATAAGGCTTTTCTCTCTCTATATTTACCGAGTTGATAGGATCTAAGCGAAACCATGTAGTAAAAGTGAAGCCATTTTCGTAAGGCCATTTAGCTAGTGGTGGCAGTACAATAGCCTATAAAGATAAGAACAAGGAAAAATAAATAAATAAACGTTGAGATACCTGGAAATAATGGTACTTGAATGGGTTGTGACCACAGAATCGGGGATATAAATATTTTACAACTAACAAAATAACAAAATAAAACGAATTGGTGTGTAGAAAGGAAGGATCTTTTTGTGTATTTGTTTGTGTGAAGAACAATTTTGTAAGTCGAAAATATAAAGGTATATTTGTAATTAAATGATATTAATAATTTGTTATGAATATGAGGTACTCGCAAAAGAACTAGTTTCACAAATTGAAAATTTATTCATGTTGTTCAATTCCTTTCATAGGTATTTGAGAACTAACTATAGCTATAACCTCAAATTTTCTCCACAGTATTTATATTTTTGAATTTATTTCTTAATACTATTAATAAATGAAAGAGGTGATCTGAATTGGGGTGTATAAATATTATTCTTGATAATAACAAGAATACTGTTGGACATTAATGCAGAAGTATGTATATACATCTTCTAAAGATTGCCGCGGTGGTTTCTAGGAACTTGGTGCTTCAAAAAATCTTTAAAACTAAAAAAACTCAAGAAATTAGTAGACTGAAAGACAGTTGTACCAGAACTTTGGGTTTGTCACAATTTTTTTATCTTAGAGTAACTGTAAATTTATAGAAATATCAGTTTTTCTTCCTAGTGAAATTGTTAATGTTAAAGTTACTTGTTAAACAAATTTTCAGATATCAAAGACCAAAAGGAAAGCTCTTAGTAATTTCATTTTAAATAATCGACCATTTTTTTGGCAAACAATGCCAAAGTTTGCACTACATTTCGCAAGATTTCAGGTCATCTCTTCAAAATCCCTGGGTAGTGTCCATTCTTCTAAACACTTAGCTTACATATGGTTGGTTTGTTTTGTCTTGGGAATCATCTGTTTCTAATACAAGTAAAGAATCCAAATGATTGCTTGCATTCTTCTAACATATGTTATAAAGATAATGTTGATTATATACGAGTACAAACATCCGCCTTGTCAGTTAGGTTTTATGACGTTTATTATATCAAGGTTATATCTTATAGGTATTTAATTCAAAGGTAATATCTAATTTTGTAAATGGAAACACAGTGAAATCCGGTTATAACGTCGACGATGGAACCGGGCAAATAACGACGTTATACACGATGGTCGTAATAAACGGTGGTGATACAAAGATATGAAATAAGTCAACAATATATATATTTCATTTTATATGTACTTGTATAAAACAATAGAACGCATATGCATTACAACAAGTTTTAAAATTATAAATTTTGACATTAATTTATTGTAAAGAAATCCGTTATTTGAGTCTGTCTGTTACATTTATTGTCATAATAAACGCACGTAATTTTGTTTTCGAAAATCGAAATGCTTTCTAATATTTTGTTATCGTTTATGTCAGAAAGTTTGTAATGATTGAATTTCTTTAAAGTTGACACAGCTTCAAGAGTTTCCACACTGGATGGCATTTGAATATTAACACTGTCTTCATCGCTACTTATTTCGTTTTCTTCAAATTCATCATTAAATAGGTTCTTCACAATATCTGCTTCACTTAAATTACCTTATGTTTCCAAATCATTATCAACAGTTACAACATTTTCTAAGAACACTTAGAAAATAAGAACACAGCTAAACACGTGTTACCTGGATGAATATTTTGACTAAAAGTGAGGAATTGATTAGCGTCCCTTCACTCCTTTAATTTAATCGCAACAGCGATTGTTTAATCAGGGCTAATTTGGATAACTATACGTTTCGAAATATAATTTGATAATCAATTTCAAACGAATATGTACTCTTATTTTTAAAGATAGCATAATGCATGCCATGCAGGGACGCAACTGGGAGATTGAATCTGTGCTACTTTATGACACTTAACACCACCAATTGTACAATATTAAAATTTACTGACAAACAAGACGATTGCTTGACGAACAATATTTAATTTTCGAAATTATGCTAAAGATACATCCGAATTTATGCTGTCAATTGTTGTAGGAAGGTATTCCATTAAAATTGAAGATTTGACATGCGAAGAAAATGAACAGAAGACAAGTTATTTATCCGTTCCACCATGACCGTCGTTGACTGGACTTAAAATAAACTCCTAGTACCCCGTTCCAGCTATGGGAGGTCATACAAGGAGATGGAGCTACTGAGAAAGAGCTCGTAGACGCCAGAGGGATTTTGACGTTGAACAAATAGACATACTGTACTCACTATATGTGCCGTTAATGACAACTACGTTCGATGTTGTAAATTATAACATTGTAATAGGGATGTTTTAGTCTAGTGGAAATATTAAGTTGGTACCTATTGTTCTTGTAAATGCTTATTTACCATTTCCAGAATTTCGTAAGCTGTCAAAAGGTGGTATATTTTGTGCTTTTGAGTGTTTTTTTTTTATTATGCATGTTTATATTCGCTAAAAACCAGTTGTTTTGAGAACTTAACTATGGAGAAACCTTTAAGTAAGGAGTCGAAAGAAGCAAATCACGAATTCCGCAGCAGAACACGATAAGAATGAACTGTTGTTCTCGTAATTTCTGTGTTAGGGGTAACTTATTATTTATTACTATATTTGCTAATTCTGTATTTTTAGAGAGTGGCAAGTGCTTTAAACATTCACGTTATTACCATCAATAAAATCTCTATAGCATCTGGATTGTTTTTTCAATAAGAACTTTGGCAACATATTTATGATGTCATAATGATGTTGGTGATGACGCACTTTGCCTATTAACGTATCTGCAATGTACATTGTAGAATTGTGCAACCACATAATAGATGAATATCGTCTAAGATTGTTTGTGTTAATGTTAAAATAATACCTCAAAAAGGCTTTCTACACCCAGCGATTTTGAAAGATGGCGTACTTAAATGTATTGACAAACAAAAAATATTTACTCTCGATGGAACTTCTTCGTTGAAAACAACTCGCTATATGTATCCCCTAAGCTTCCCCCGTTCTATGATAAAAATTTCATTTGGAAGTTACATTGTTTTCTTTCAACTTACCGCGAAGAACAAACACAACATACATCCCGTCACGAGCGAACTTTATATAAAAGACACAGTTCATAGAGTGCGCCGTAATGTCCTTATTTTCTCCGAACTGCAAGAAAAACAGAACGACGGCGTGGAATTGTTCAAGTTTCCAGTCGTCGTGAGATAAAGAAAATTCAATTCGGAGCAAAAAACGGAAAACAAGAAGTTCGCCCCGGCCTAACCGACAAGGGAGAAAGGGAGATGTATCAGATATTTAACATGGTAGGTAGGTATCCTTCTATCTGGGTCGTAGAGGTGCAAAACTTACC
Organism: Dynastes maya; assembly: GCA_029619315.2. Taxonomy (NCBI): domain Eukaryota; kingdom Metazoa; phylum Arthropoda; class Insecta; order Coleoptera; family Scarabaeidae; genus Dynastes; species Dynastes maya. The sequence continues at coordinate 71,414,045 of JAROYE020000002.1, forward strand.
GATCCTTTGCGCCCTGGGAAACTAAAAAACACATCCGGCCCGCTCCTTTGAGGCATCTGACGCAAGACATTAAGAAGTTTTGCGGAGTGGCGAGGCTATAAAGACAAAAAGAGAAATGTAAGGGGAAAAAACGTTTAAGAGAGTCAGATTAGAACTAAATCGTTTACCGTCCGGATATGTACCCGGAAAACGATCAAACTTAAATGAGAAATTGCATATTACACGGCGGTTACCGAGTTTCCTCTAAATACTTACCCACTTTCCGTTGATAGCTTTCATGGCACCAAAGAGAAGTTTCAGTTCTTTGACTGTTATGCTGTAGCTCGCTAGCACTCCAAGCATTTCTATTAACAAATCTGTAAAGAAATGAGGTATTTTAAGAGGGTTCGCATTAATACTCATCAAACCATTTATATTTTCATTAAAATAAGTTGTAGATACATGTAATATTAAATAAGAGAATCCACATAAGCTGTTGTATCCCAGTCAAACGAGATGATTGTCTTTACAACTAGGTATTACAAATTTATTTTAATATTTTGATAACGGTTTTTATATTTTCAGATATTTTCAGGCATAATAAATCATTGGCAATCGCTTATACTCTTTTTCCGAAGAGTAGCTTTAGAACTTATATATTTACTGTGCAAGCAAAGGGCCGTTTTTTAGCTTTGTTTACATTACACATTTTAAATTAGCAATTATATATTTATAATGAATAATACGTAATACAAAACACAACGCACGCTTTCGTTTCCTAAACTGAATGCAAAATAAACAAGCGGACATTGACAAAGCGAGAATCGATTTTTGCACAGCATGCTACTCCGGTGAAGCGCCTATGTATCGCAGAGACGAGTCCTTATAACTAAGGTTCGACAAACGCGTGCTACGGCAGGAGTGCCGAGAGGGAATTTAGGTCGATGCGAAGCTAGTGAATAGTTTGGTAATTCAAAAGCAAATTAGAGCTATTAGTGGCATAAAACTGAGAGATTCATGTAAACCTGTTTTTATCTCACATAATTTCTTAACACTACCATCCCTTTATATTTTGGAAGCTCTCTGCTACATACATAAAAATAAAGATCAACACCCAAAAAACAAAAATGTTCACGCATACGAGACCCGTCACTTCAACAATTTCTACTTACCAACGCCTCAATTAGATGTTTATGCTAAGCGTTTCCAATATTTAGGCAGAAAACTTTATAACAAATTGCCATCTCATTTTAAGGAAAGCAATAATTTTAAACAATCGCTTAAGAAATTTCTAATTAGCAAATGTTATTACACCATCGATGAATTTTTCCTTTAGTTCAGCGTATTATGTTTGTCGTTCCTACTTCTGTTGTTCATTTTTCGTTTGTATATTACCACTTAATACTTCCAATTAAGATAATGAAATCCTATTCTTAGATTTATAAATTTAGTTGCTTGAATTAGGGATTTTTACTGTATTAAGGCTTTTGTTGTTGTTTTTTTTTGTTATTATTTAAGTTTTCCTCAGTTTTAGGTTTGGGTTTGTTTCTTTATAGACGCCTTCAGCTCAATTTTATTTTCCTTTTTGCATTTCATTTTATTTTGACTGATTCTATTGTCATTTGACACCCTGAATCAATAAACGTTATTATTATTAAACGTTATTATTATTATTATTATTATTATCAACACCCGACTGCGTCCGACAAAACGACATAAAAACACCACAGCAGAACACCACACATATTCTATAAAATGTGAGGTTGATATCACAAATTTTGCTTTAAAGAGCGACAGTGCATAAGCGACACGACAGCACATGCGAGACAGTCGAAAATACCTCGATTCTTACAGAATAACCCCCCTGGTGATCTCTACTATTTCGTCTTCACGCAATTGTTCGTGAAACAATATAACAGACAATTCCGACGTAATTTATGGTTATATTTCACTGCGCCAAAAGTCAGTGGTACATGAGTGTATGTGACCCTAGTCCCTAAAGGGGCGAAGATAATTTTTCAATTGACCAGGATGATGTTTTCTTTGTCCAAAAATAGTCTCTTTATATCACTTTCTCCTAGAATTTTCCTCTGAACATTGCTATTTAATTTTACGATTATTATATGCTTATCTTTTTGCGTAAAATAAAATTTTTCTTCAAGATAATCTTTCTGCATTAGAATTTTTTGTGTTTAAATTTATATTCCTTCGTAGATGATATAGATACGTAATTATAAAGGTGGAATTAAGCTTATGCAACTTTGAGAAATAGCAGCGTTTTTCAATTACTTAGCACCTAACATAATACTTCTTGTTTGAATGCTTTCACTTTATATTAAAAACGTTTACACTGTAAAGTTAAATACGAAACTAATTTATGGGTGATGAGAAATATTTTACTTTGTCCCATTTAGAGATGAAGGGATGACGGCTTTTGTACTGACGACATAGAGAACACACCAGACAAATCAAGTTCAAAGGTATATCCAAATTTGAGGGTAAAATTTTAGTGTGGTGTGCTATTTCTGAGGCCAGATTTATTTCGCAGCTGTACATTGGCCGTGTCCGATGAGAAGCCGTAATTGCAGAACTTTATATTGAAAGATGCCTCTTTAAACTGCTTCAATTTTTAAATACACATCATGTCAATGATGATATAATGTATGTAACAACATAAACCTTGTTCCTAAAATCCTCTCAATATACAGTCCCTGGCCAAATTACTTGAAACACTCAATATTTTGTAGTTTCTTCATAATAAAATATAAACTATACATGTATTATATTTTTTATTAATAAAATATATTATAAAAATATGTAACATATGTAAATATTAAATAAGTAATTAATATTTAGTCCATAATCCATGATTTTTAATAACACCCTTAATTCTTCGGGGCATACTTTCAATGCAAGATATGATTGTTTCTTTTATATCTTCATCGTTCTCCCATACATCCTTTATATTCTTCATTAATATTTCCTTTGTAGGGTTTTCTCTTTCATATACCTTACTTTTTAGTCGATTCCATACGTTCTCGATGGGATTGAGGTCCGGTGAATTTCTGGGGCAACGTAAAAGAGATATGTGATTGTCTTCAAAGCATTATCTTGCATAAATACACGCCCTGTCGGTATGCGACGTCCTGGCTTAAAATACGGTAATAAGGTGTTCTTTAACACATTTATGTACTGCTCTTGACGCATTGTACCTTCTACAAAATACAAAGAGCCGGGTCCGTCTCCACTAATCACTCCCCAAATCATTACCTGCGGAGGGTGTTTTACAGTTCGAAGAGCCGTGGACTCTGTGAGACATTCGCCAGGTCGTCTACGAACAAATTGTGCTCGCTGCACTAACACAGAGAGCGAGCACTCGTGACTAAAGAAAACCTATTAAATAATGCAAACATTAATTCAGTAAAAATCATGTTGTTAAGTTATTCACCTTTTTCCAATTCTCGTCTGTGAAATGTCGATATTCTCTTGCAAAGTTGAGACGAGCAGATTTCATTTTTTCTGTTAAACGCGGCTTTTTTACAGGTCTTCGGCCCATTAGACGATTTTCGCGCAATCGGCGCCTGACAGTTCTGCTCGAAATCTCTATTCCTCTCTCTTGTAAATTTTTTTAAATCATTTTAATTGTAGCAGTCACATCTCTTCGAAGTTTTTCTTTTCCGACCGCACTCTGCCCGTCTTTGTGTCGATGTGCTAGCTCCTTCGTTTAAGTTTCTAGCTAAACGCGATATAGAAGAAGGAGATACTTTCTGTAATTTTGCAATTTCTCGTTGTGAATGTTTGTTTGATTGTAGAAGAGCTTGTATAGCGGCTTTTTGTTCACTTGTTAAATCTTTCCCGGGCATTTTCTACAAAAAAACCCCAAATATTTCAATTTTTTCAAATTCCAAATAATTAATTATTAAGAGAGAGATAGAATAACAATTTTACCTTTGCAATAACGATATATCAACACAAAACACTTAACGATACTCCACAACTTAGCTTCTATACGGTTATGACGAAATATTTTTAAAAATATCGATGCATTCTCTAAACTGTGAACTCACTAAATGTAAGTTGATAACTGAAATATTTATATATACGTACTTTACTCTTCTAAATATCATTTCTCTGGTATTTTTATTTATTGATACAATAATCTAGTCCCCTTTATAAACGATCGGATTCAAAGAAAAAGAATATCACTATAATAGGATGGGAATTTCCAAGTAAAAGCGTTGATTTATGACATGTTTCAAGTAATATGGCCAGGGACTGTACTTCAAGCCCGGCCAATAAAAGACTTTTGGTGAATGTTGGTCCGAAAACTGTACGACAATTAATAGAAAATTGCAAATGAAGACCAACTAAGACGTCGCATTGAGAAATCGACCCTGCTGCGGTCTAGAGGATAATGGGACAAATTCGAAGAAAAAAGGAAGAAGAAAAATGGCCCGCTATCAATAATTTGAATATGAAGTATTTTTTGTTATATTTACTGTTGTCTTGTAACAATTAGTTTAAAAGGAAAAGGACTTTTGAACAAGTTATCAATATCTGAAAACTTTGGCACCATAAGTTATATTGACACTATTGACAGTGAAAGTGAAGTTAAGAAACATCAAATTAAAATTTAAAAATGTGATTAGGAGAAAGTGATTTTGTTTTCGAAATATACACTTGTTTTAAGTTAAACGTCAAATGTTTCACCCCGTAAATTTTATTATTATTATTATTATTTTATATATTAGGCAGAATACGCTGGAAACCACTGCTGAAACCAATAATATTCTACGAAATTAGTAAGTTATGCGTTTATATTACAATATCTGTTTGATATTTCTTTCATCTGACAATCTAACAGAACCAAAAGGACAAGCGAACGACAAAGCTTATCGCGTAACAGCTAGCTTTACGGTGTTCATAGGCGTAGGTATTAATAGACTTGCTACAGATAGATTTTTTTTCCATAAATACGTGTACGGCAGGCTTTGAAATTACAGCTAAACTAAAAAAGACGCCGTTTTAAATTCCTAAAACCGGTTCATTATAAAAAGAAGCAAAAAACTAACCGTTTGTTGTATCGTACTTTGTTCAGTCCATCACGTAGCTTACGCATAACTTTTTAAAAGAGTACTTCGGCGCTTCACAAAGCAAAATCGAGATAATACGCTCAAGTGGGTTAAACGAGATTGCTTGTAAGAGAAATTCAATTTTACGTCGCGCTCAACTCTGCAAAGGATTTTACAAATATTATGATTTGGAAAACATAATAATCTTGGTTCGTTAAAATTTCTTTTTCTTCGTATCCAATCGATATTCATATTTCCCATGTTATATACGCTACACATTTAGTTACGTTGATGAAAAATAGACTTGCTTAAGCAAAATTTAAAATCTGGTGTGTAGGTATATGGGTATTATTGAAAAATTCTGAACCGCGTTCAAAGGCAGAGTTACAGCAAAACACTGCCGTCAAAGAATGTGGAATACCTTAACAAGTTTTTCAATACTTAAATAGATTTTTTAATTTGGAATTCTATTCAATTAGTTTGGATTGTTCAATTTTGGTGGATGCGCCGGTATTTTAGTACTTTGTACCTAATTAGAGTTTTATTAACTGTCGTGTTGGTACATTACTAGTAGGTAATTACAGTATCTTTGGAGTGCATCAACACCAGATGTAAAATCGCCACAGAAAGTAATGTCTCAGCCTCGTTAAAGGGAGATATCCCGAAGATTCCCGATGTTGTACCCTGTAGGGAGGCTACTGGCAAGAACCGTCCTAAGTTCTTTGTAAGACGCATGCGTACAGCGAAAAATGTGGGTGTTACGGCGAGCAAGTGAGAGCATACATACTTACGCGCGTGTAGGAGAGGGCGCGAAAGTAGTGGAAAGAAAGCAGTTGTCCTACGTATATTTACATTAAGAGATAGATAATATGGAGAATAATGTATAAGAATGGGATGAGCAGGTATACACCAGACGCCTGCTTTCTTGCTGCAGGTATGAAAGCGGTCAAACTCTATTAGAAGAGATCAGTACAGACAAGGAAAGCAATAGCTCTAAGCTTTTGATTTATGGGCTGCATTAAAATTTCAACAAAAGACAATTATGTTATAGAAATTTTGAGAATGCACTTAAACTGGATAGATTGTAATTTATAATTTCTTGAGCTTGTTGCCCTACAACAGTGTTAAAGATACTGATACATTGCTTCCTAATTTTACATCTATAAATTATGTATTAAATGATCAAAATAGAAGTAATAAACAGCATATATTGAAGAATAGGCATACCACGAAATATAACTGTTATAGTAAAAATATGAAGCACATTTAATTAGACAATTGTACATTTTTATTTTACTGTAATATTTGTGACTAGTGAGAATAAGAAAACACTAACTTGTGGAATACTCCTTTAATAATATAACAAATATTTAGTACAACTACTCAGTACCCAAGGTTGGTAGAATGTATATTGTAAAGGTTGCTTCGGTTTAAAAATTTCGAAATGCTACCTCCTGTGCTAAATGAACATCTGCATAACATTTGTCAGTGCGTCTTAATAGTCCCATCGGTATCCTTGTCTTTACGTTACCGCCTCGCTTCTCACAGAATCACAATCCCTCGGCTCGCTACAGGGTATAACCTCGGGAATCTTCGGGAGATCTCCCTTTAACGAGGCTATGACATTACTTTCTGTGGCGATTTTACATATTATTAAATAATTTTAATAATTTCGATTACTCTAATAACACAAATAATAGTTATTATTAACAGCATCAACTCTTAAAAAGCGTCCTTCAATTCTTCGAAAATTTCATTCGAAAATGGTATCAAAGTGAATAGACGCCTTGATTCTCAAAACACAAACAATGAAATATCGATAGTAGGTGCTAGAAGCGGAAACAAAGAAGCAATAGTCTGCAATAGCTTTCGCTGTGGCGTACTGTAGGTTATCTACGTAGGTTTAGGAAGGACGTGTTTCGCGTAGAGATTTATTTCGATTTAGTATTGTGAGGCGGACAGATAGAATGGGAAAAAGGAAAAATCTTAAAATTACCTGCAACTACGATATCCGCATTGCGAAGCCTTTTCAGGACGTGCTCGATCAGACCGACGTCTGTGCATGCCTGCAAATTGCGGACACTCTTCCTCAGAATAGCAATGAAAACACTCCATATTTCAGCCTGAAACAAAAAAGAGCAAGAGATTTTAGAGATTCGAGGCAGCGATATTTTTGTGTGTTGTAGAATAAACGGATTTTATTTATCTGTATGTGATTCTATGTACGCATGACATTTTGTTTGGTATATTTTCCTGACTGAATAAGTATGTATTCAGTTGTTTACGTTGTAAGTAACTGATTTTGTTTATGACGTATAAATTGTGTTTTCTATCTGGATTTAAGCAAATATCTGATTTATATCTCGGATTGAAAATATAGTGGGGAATTTTGTGTTATTTATCAAGCAAAATGTATGCTATTTGCTGATACTATTAATAGAACAAATGCCGCAATTATATTCTAGTACAAAAGAGATTCTAGATATCTAGAGTGCTATAGTATACAGTCGTATATGTACATGACCCTGTAGGTATTTTTTGGTGATAGTTAGGACTAGTAATGCCTATACCTGACCCGACTCCTTCTTGGGTAGATGAAAATTGTAGTAAAGAAAATTCATAAATATATTCTTTACTTTAACCAAAGTTTCAAAAAGCAACTTAAAAGGATTCTTTAATTCAAATGACATAATTCTATCAAAGTAACTGCACCAACATTACCAAGTATCTTTCTTTCGAGGTAGTGTCCGGATTTTGACGTGTTTGTTTCTAAAGACAAATCTTTGGCAAACCATTTTGTAGAATCTGATTGAAATAAAAAATCTCCGATGTATGGCCGAAAACTCGCCGAAAAGGATAATAGGCTCACGATTATAAAGATTTGGTGTTTTTCTTTGCGAAGAGAACGGCTTGAGAATGACGTTGAAGCATTTAAGACCTAGCTAGATCGTGCCCTAAATTGTATCTAAAAATGTGCGCGAATGATAAAGTTGTAAAGAAAAATCGTTGGGCCTGGATAATTCTTTTTAATCATTAAATGGTATGGTTCACTTCAAAAATGATTGGTAAACATGATAACCAGATGGCTGATTATATAAAAGTCTCATTTTATAGCGAAAATTATACCTTCTTGATTAGGAGCACATACACATCACTTTACAAACAGAGCATTTCATGTGATGAAACAAAATACAACCCAGACAATAAAATACGTCAGAAATTGCTATTTGTACGAATGAAAAAAATGCAAGTAGAGATTGCAGGTTATGAGAGCTACGTTGACGAGCTAGCTGCGCTATATTATCAACGTCGTCGTCGCTTTCAGACGCTAGTAATGACAATATCGTCCAAACCAAATTAGTTTAGCCTGTATAGTTAGGAGTCCGTCAATAAGCGCCTCGTGTAATGGTGTAGTCAACGAACTTTCAAGTACCTCATACAGCCTGTGTATTTCGTTACAACGTGGTGTTTAGATGATGATATCACTTACATTAGCGAGCGCCTTCTGTGTTCTTAGTTTACAATTCCTCCTTTCGTTCATAGTTTTAATCATATTTTCTTTCGCGATAGGATTTCTTTGATAATAACAAGTAGTTATTTGATTGTTATGGGAAGCTAAATTTCCTCTAAGATATTTTTCTCAGCAGTAAACAGAAATCTAATTTTGAACAATTTAGTAAAGGAAGAAACCAATAGCCAATTCTCAGCTAGAGTTTATATTTTAGAAATCGTTGATATTTCGAAATGCGTACCTTAATCTCAATTTAAGCATCTTTAGCTTTGCTAGGTAAACTATTTCTCACAGCTAAAAGAATTGCCCGGCTACAATATTATCATTTTCTAGGAAGTAACTGTAGTTTTCAGGGTATGATGCAATATACTGCTATTGCAGGTAAATTATTTTTCAATTTTTTTGAGTTGATTCAATAAAACACAAAAATTTGAAACAATAGAGTATGTTCACATTTTTCGTATAAATCTCAATAAACAGAATTCGCCGGTTCTGGATCACCACGGTCCGCACTTTCCGGCTAATGTATTAGGTAAGAAAGCAGTGCGAAATAACCCCCTCCACTTTGTAAGTTCGAACCGGGGGAACCGACAGAAAGTAGATGGCACGCAAAGCGCGAGCGTATTTTAATATACTGGGTATTATTTTAATACTCATTCGGTAATCTTAATATATAGTGTGTTATTTAGTGCGCAATCGGTAATTTTAATATACAGGGTGTCATTTTAATTCGCGATCGGAAATGTTATTTTGGTATATAGGATGTGACTTTAATCTGCAATCGGAAATTTTCATATACATAGTGTGATTTTAGTCCGCAAGGGAAAATTTGGTATACAGGGTGTTAATTTAATTCGCAAACGTAAATGTCGGATTGGAAATCTTAGGATTCAGAGTGTGATTTTAATCCGCAATCGGAAATTTTAGTATACAGGGTGCGATTTTAATTGGCAATCGGAAACTTTAGGATACTGGGTTTAATTTTTGCGTGTGATTCTTACCAGCAATTAACAATATAGTATACAGGATGTGATTTAAGTGAAACAATAAAAGAATGTGTATTGTTACATAACAATGAAAATTTGGCAAATTTATAGCGATAACACCAGGAACTTTTGACTTCCCATTTTCTCTTTTTAATTTCTTGCTTTGTTCTCCTGCGAAATCCTTCCAATTTCCTATACTCACCTAGATAGAAACATTGCCTTTATTTCTTGCAGACACCAATTAATAGTCAATAAATATACTTTAGAATTCTGTCCTTTTAATATTGTTCACTGTGGATTTATAACGCTGCCTTTGTTATTTTCATTGTGTGGCTATTTCACTTATTGCAAATTTCAAAAACAGAGACAGTAAATCTTTAAAATTTTTCTTTTTGGAATTCCTTCCACCATTGTCATTTCATTCGCAACACGTTTTGCCGCTATTTAATACAGATTTTGCCCATTCTGTTTGGTTTCATACTCCGCTTCCATGCATGCAACTTAATATAGTCAAATTTTTACAACTTCTATTACGTTCCTTGAACCCCAGATTCTGTCTAGAACCCTAATTGCTTCAATTTTATGATTAGCTTAGTCTTGAATTGTAAAATTTTTGAAGCGTTTTTAATTGCAGTTTCTTCAGTTTGATACTTTTATCACGTGTATAAAGCAGATTTGATTTTTCAGTTTTTTATTGTTACTTATTTTTTTATTTTAATTTATCTTCAAAAACAATTAATAAATAATATTAGCTTAGCCAGGTAAGAGCATGCGTGACCACCTGCCCTCTCTGAATGCCTGCCGTAACGGCGTTGTGTCACTTTCCCACGCAATTGCGGAGATGAAAAGTTGTTTCTACTTCTCCCTCTAATACGTCAAGACACTGCCCACTCCTGGCTACGCCTCTGAATATAATTGTTATATGTCAATAAGAAACTTTGAATTGTCAGTTATGCATCCTTATCACACATTTACAGAACATTTCTGAAATATATGTATATATTTATTTGTTAGGCAATTATTCAATTAATGTTGCAACGGACAAGATGAAACAAATGAGTTATACTTGATACTATCTACCCCAAGATATGCGTATATTATAATTATTGAATCGAGCCACAACAGTATCGTTTCTTGATGAATTTCAGTGCTAGTCTAGAATTTTCTTTCTTGAGTTTGTTAGTCTACTGAGGGGTTCATGTAGTTTGTAATTTATGGCAATACAATTGCATAGAATGTTTTCTGTCTTCTCTAGATCTTATTGGTATAGAGGACAGATTTCATCATCAGCTTTTCCTACTTTGTATAAATAATATTTTAGGAACATGGCCTGTCAATGAGCTAGCCATAATTCTGAGATACCCTTTGCTAAACGATGACATTGTTTTTGCAGTCTTTGGAAAGTCTAATACGAATGCCTTCGCCTGACTTTGTCTCGGTATGTTTTGCCAGTATAAATCCTTTTGAATTTCCTCCACATTTATAATTTGCTACTTTATATGCCTCTCCTGTAGCCTATGGTAAGGTTCTGGATCAATGAAAGGTTTCCTTGAAAATGTAAGTGCACATATAGGCATATCTTTTTAAGCACCCACCAGAGTGTACATGTATTGATACATACCATGCACATAGCTACAAGACGATATCCAAATTTTATTCGACGCCCGCTCCAGTGGGGAACGAGATCCATCCATGTCGGGAATTCGAACAAGTTTGAACGATTTATTCGATTTATCTAAACGAAATTAAGCCAAGGGACGTGAAGTGTTTAGCGCGCCCCAAACCAAGGAAAAAGAAAAGCTCGTATCGTACAGGGTACCCTGTACGACATGCATTTAGGGAGAGCCGACGAATTTACGACGGTCACGTGCTGCTGTCATGTGTCACAGGTGTATGACGGCGAACGAATAGGACTCAAGCGTGCAGTAGTCGGCTATGGTAGCGACATTCGACGTCGGAGCGGCAGCTCCCTCTAACGGACGGACGAAATACTGCGAGGTGTATATGTGAGGGTGTATGGTGTCGAAATATTTCAGCGCCAAGGTCCCATCTGCGTATCGGATTATAATGTCAATTAGGACGCCGCTGTTTGATTATTAATCGAGACCCAAAGAGGTCCGCTTATCGATCACGTTGTCTGGAGTACGCCATTATTCGCGGAAAAAATATTAATTAGATTTATGTTGTGCTAAGTGCTTCTTTACGGGGTAGCGTAGGTAAACATTATTAAACATGAGATGTATTATTTGCTAAAGAGCAATCGTGAAAGGGAAATTGCTGGTGGTGGCTTTATGTCAGATGAGTTGTTTCTGTATTAAACTGGAAAATAATAGACTTTCCCATTTGTAACAAAACCTATGAGACAGGTTGGGACTAAAAGCATTTTACTCTCCTAATGTTGTTAGCACTCAACAGGCATTAAATAGATCAAAGGCCATATTTGAGACCTAAATGTTGTTCTAGACGTTACGTAGATGATTCAACTAGAGAGGTAAAGTGTAAAATGGTTCATTTGCCAGGTATAATATATCCCATACAAACTGTTTCTGATCAGCAAGAACTTGCTAGAAACAAACTCAAAATGGATCTTGTATTCTTAGAAGGATAACTCCCAAATGAATCACACTATTTAGAAAACAACTCTTTGGGAACCTTTAATTTAGCTACTTTGAAATCTGCTTGTATGGAATATACATTTTTGTGGCAGCTCTTGTGAGTCCGTAATTTTATTTAAAAAATCTCTTCGATGATTTGCAGCGTTCAGCTGGTGACCTGTTCAAATCTCAAGTGAGACATTTATTATTTTATTGTTGCTTTCTTTATTTCTAGTCAATTAGTTCTCATCTCAATTATCAAAGTACAAAAGTGTATTTATTATGTTGATTATGTTGATGAGTGCTCCATGAGGATGAAAATATGAGAAGCATTTTCTTTTCTTGCATTATAGACTGGGTAGGAGGTACATCAGCACCTGAATGTTAGAGATATCTCCTTCACCATTTGTTTGCTGTGTCTTCATCTACATGCTTTCAAATGAGTTTTGGTCTTGTCTCAAACTTCGTTCATTAACTGCACCTCCTTTGTAGCTTTTGTAATACTTAGATTCAGCAAACCTAGTTTCAGAGTCACACCAATGTAACGTGCCAGGCTTGCCAAGTCTTTCAGCCAGTAATTTGTAGGCCATTTAATGCTGAAGTCTTCAAGGGGTTGATTTCCTTCTTGTCTCAAAATCTTACGTCAACAGCATAGTTGAGATTGAGATTGGAGGTACGTAGCATTTCTTTCTTTGAGTTTTTGAAGAATAAGGCTGCTGTATGATTGGTGGTCATTCTTTCATTATTAACTAAAACATTATTGCATTTCTTCCACTTTTTTAATTCTCCCAACTGTCAATTCAAGGAGTTTGGTTCCTCAGACTAAATTGCCATAATTCTCCGAATCTTGTCGTTGATTTCAGTCCATGTAAGGTGCCAAAAAGATATGCAGCATACACGAGGATTGTATAGAAGTACCCGTGTTTGGAGACAGATGGCGCTTTGCATCAAAATTTGCATTAGCGACTGTGAGTACTATTCTTTAATCGACGTCTGTCAACATTTCAGAAAGTTTCATTGAGTAGTGTTGTTTTGAGAACTGTTGAAAGTGAGTAAGTTTATGGACTTGTGGAATCATGGAAAAAGAACAATACCGGTCAGCGATTCGAATTCTCCTTTTGGATGGGAAAACGTTGCAGAAATCAAAGAGAAATTGGATGCAGTTTATAATGACCATGCACTTTTGATGACTACCATCAGATACTGATTTAATGAATTTAAGCGAGCCCGAACATTTATCCTTGATGAGAAGCGGCCAAGGCAGGTCATCCCACTGAGGTAATTATGGACGATATGATCAATGTCATGATATCGTGTTAGCAGATCGCCGGGTGAAGATTAGAGGGATTACCGATACGGAAAACATCTCAATTGAACGTGCGCAGAACATTCTTTACGAAAAACTGAGTATAAGAAAGCTATCGGCGAGACGGGTGCCGTGTCTGCTGATTACTGATCAAGAAATGGAATCGCGTGACGCACTTCAAAGCAATATTTCGACAAGTTTAAAAGCAATATGAGTGAATTTCTGCGACGTTATGTGACTGTAGATGAGACATTGATACATCACTATACGCCAGAAACCAAAGGTCAGTCGGCAAAATGGGTTTTCCCGGGGAACGTGCACCAAAGAAGGCGAAGACGATTCCATCAGCCGGACGATTTTTTGGGATTCGCAAGGCGTATCTCAACTGATTATTTGGAAAGGGGAAGGACGATCACGGGAGAGTACCGATGAATTAAGGAGAAAAGGGCCCCACATAGCGAAGAAAAAAAATCTCTTCTATCATGATAGGACCCCCTCTGACTTCTTTCTTTTTCCAAACTTGAAAAATGGCGTAGCGGAAAACGGTTCACGTCAAATGAAGAGGTCATTGCCGAAACAGGCCTACTTTGCGGAGTTCAACAAATCCTATTGTTTGGGTGGCTTAAAAAAGTTGGAACATGGTTGGACTAAGTGTATAGGGCTACAAAATTATGTGGAGAAATAAATTTACTAAATGCAAAATAATTGCGTTGTCCTCCTTAACATAAGTATTTGTGGTTAGTTTCAATGAAAACCTTTGTGTAAAACTGCTTCGACTCCTGGAAACAATATTTATATTTCCCGTAGACAAGCTTTGACAAAAACATCTGTTGACAAAATTAAAAACATTACATCCATGTACGCACTTGAAACCTTTAATTTAAAACATATTATATTAAAAAAAAAGCAGGTGGTCCCGCGTTATCTAAACCCTCACATTTACAAATGCGAAAATAATCCGCGGCTAAATTATATTTAATCATGATAAAGTACTCTATTCACGTAAACTTACTTTCGGGATCATCAATTTTTTTCTCCCGCAAGTCTTTAAAATAAGATTAGCTTAATGAAAAGTTTCAGATAGTGTCCGCTCGAAAATCCCTGGTTTAAAATTTAATTAATCCATGTGTCTGTATTAATGAACGCCGCTTCGCTGTATATTTTCCAAGTAAACGCCTTTTTTCTTTTTCTCTTCATTCTAGGGGTATTTATTTTGTTTTTGTTGACTGTACTGCATTCGTTCCTAGTTTCCGGATTGGTGCACGTTGCGAACGACCCGAATGAATTAATTCTGGCTCTGCGTAACGGCATAATATATTTCAATCAGTTCGTACTTTCAATAAAGTTCCGTTTTAGGGCTTGATTATATTGGATTCGTTTTAATATTTCAGCAAGTTTCTGTGCAGCGTAGTTTTTGTATGACGAGTGAATGGCGAATTTTGTATGTTAGAGCGAGTTTAAAATTATTCCAGTAATAACTCAAAACTTTTACAGGATGTGCTTTTGGTATTTATTAAATAATACTGATATATTCAAATGGATAGAGATCAGTTCCATGCATGTTGCATACAATGAAATAATATTAATACATTTTTAGTTACGTACGTTTTTCGTTTATTTTCAATTACATTTATGTAAATGGAATCATATACACGCAAACGTAGTGTTCCATGTTGCAAATTAAATGTATTTAATTACAGTGATTTATTACATTTTATATACAGTTTGTCTAATTTAGGTTTTTACCATTCGTACCTTAACAACAGAATGCAATTGGTTGAACTTACAAAGAATGGCAAATCTTCACGAGCACAAATTCTTCCTCTTAAAAAAGGATTACCACAGGGAAGTGTTCTTGGTCCTATATTATTTAATCTGTATGCAAATGATATAAGTAATGTTGTGCAACGATCTGAACATATCATTGTAAACTATGCAGATGATACCAACTTACTGGTTCGAGGAAGTGACTATTCTTTGGTGCACTTGATAACTGGTTTCTTAACAACTTTGAATCTAACCAAAACATCTTGCATGGTTTTTCGAACTTCTGCAGCAATACCAAGGCCTTCTTGTATTGAACTGGGCGGTAGGAATATTGCTATAAGCAGCTCAACCAAATTCTTAGGTCTATATATTGACGAATTTTTGAAGTGGTCAGTGCATACGGATAACATCAGTAAACAACTTAATTCTATAACCTTTGGATTTAAAACTTTAAAAAAGATACTTAATACTCCGGATCTGTTCGCGGTTTATTATGGTATATTTTACTCACGCATGGTATCATTTTCTGGGGTCAATCTCCAGAAGTATGTAGAGTTTTTCTAGCTCAGAAGAAAGTCCTTAGAATTATTTTCGGTTTATCAAGTAGAGACAGTCTAAAAACCGTTTTTAAACAGCATAATTTACTAACCTTTTATGGAGTATATATTTACAATTGCATAATTTTTTTGTTTCAAAATAAAATGAATAAAAATGATTCTAAATATAATCACATACACAATACTCATTTAAAAGATGACTTTTATCAGTACCCAATACATAGGTTAACATTAACAGAAAGGAATGTGTATTATTCTAGTCTACGTTTATATAACAAACTACCGCTGTTCATCAAAACTAGCAACAATTTAAGAATATTGAAAAGCAGATTGTTTGAATATTTAGTTAATATAGAACCGTATTCGTTAAACGAATATTGGAATAATTAAAATTTTGTAGTTTTGTTGACTTTTCTTATATACCTTTGTATACTTCGAAATAAATATAAAAAATAAAAAATAAATACCTACGGCACTGTTTTGTCGTACGGGTAAAAACAAACTATTAAGCAAGATTTGCGCTTGTCTCACAGACGAGGATGTATGTGGTTTGATTTCATGCGAGTGACAGTCAAGGATAGTCACATAAGAAGGGGTGAGTGCAAGTACCAGCTCCATTTTAGTGAATTATTAGGAAATTAAAAAAAAAAACTGTTTTAAAAAATAATCATTGCAGATAATATGAGGTTCTGTGCATAGGTGAAGTAAATTAGAGTATGTGGGGATGTTTTTGTGTATTCAGTTTGAATCCCCAAGTTTTGCAAATCACCTAAAAACAATATTTAATTATTAGAGCTGCCTGGTTTTTACCAAAAAAAATGAGAGCAAAGGAATTTTTGGTTACTCTTTATTGACTATTTTGTTAGAAAAACTGTTGATGTAAACTCAAAACATTATTACAAACTAAAAGCATTGAATAGTAAATAATAAATTAGCAAAATATGTACGATATCCTAATCAGCATCATCGTCATCTGTTTCGGAGATTTCGTTTTCACTATCTTTTTCTTTCACAGGCTTGAGTTTGTTGTAATACCACATTTCGGGTTGCTCAACATACTGTTTTGCTAGGTCTAACACATTTTTAAGTTTTTCCGTTTTTACGGGCAATGGACCACAGTAAAGTTTACCCTCTGGACCGGGTAAGGGTGGAACGTCCAACTTTTCTAAAATTCTGAAGTTGGTGGTCAACACACCACTTGCAATAATTTCATGTTTATGTTTAGCAGTGAACTCCATTATTCGGTATTTTCATATAAGGAATTTGAGGCTTTCCTTGGACTTAATATTGCTCTTTTTAAAAAATGGTGCAAGTTTGTGTCCATAATTTAGTATTATGTCCTGGTGAAATTCCTTAACTTCAAACTTTCTGCTCGATTGTCCTATCATTCGAGCCCAGTCTGTTAGCAGATACACTCTTTCCCTTTTCCTCTTCTCTTTTTCGACAATAGCAAAGGAGCGGTCACAAGGCAAAAAGCTGTGACCAGGTTCTGGATAACGGTGCCGTATTGTTTTGAAACGACCCTGTAATACTAAAGTTTGCCAACATTGCACGAGAACCATATTTTTGTTCTGTGCGGCACAGTTGTCGCTGCAAACGTAGAGAGTTTCAACTTCTTCTGCAACATAGTTCTTAATAAAATCATGAAGACAAGAAATAACTTCATTTGGACATTTTTTCCCTGTAACTTCATCATATACATAAAAGTAGCTCTTGCTAATGCTACCTTTGTGTATACAGAAAGGATAAAACCAAAGCTGCCTTTTATAGAAAGCGTCTCCTGAAGGCACTTGAGGCAAGGGCATGTTTTGCTGGAAGTCAAATGATATTACCGCAACAGAGTAATCAGTCTGTGAAATTTGTGAATACGTTTTGGGAATTTGACAAACACTACTTTATGCGCTATTAAAGCGTCTACTTAAGTATAACATTTTCTAATACTATCTGCCACATGACTGAAAGCATGAATTTTACACGTAATATGTAACAAGTTAGCACAATGTTTCTTAAGAGACCGGCCTACAGAAAGCATGTTTGCGGCACCATCACTCATCAACAGTTGGTTTGTTGAAAGTTCAAACTTTTCCACTGTATTTAACACTAACTTTGAAATTACTTCAGCAGTACATTGTTGTACTCGTCTGGAAGCTAATAGAATTGAAGGTGACGATTGATGTGGTTCCATTGTACGTACCATTACATTAACCACAGAATGTTTTTTACGATCTGTTGTTTCGTCCACACATAACAACAGTTTTTTATCTTTCAACTCCGATTTAATTCTTTTTTCATGTTCACGAGCAGATGGTACAATTCTTTGTAACGATGCCTGACTTGATAATTTGCAGTCTGAATATCTATTCCAAAAGAAAACATATGCTTCCTTGTCCAGTAAATTAAACGGTAGATTGCATGCAATAAAGGTAACACATAAATTTAATTTAAATTTGTCATAGTGTCGCGTGCAATTTTTTTTTAAGAATGCTGTTTACTATTTACGTGACGTAGACAATCCCTTTTGGACCAACACATTAAAGGGATATTACAAACTTCACACTGAATTTTAACGCCATCATAATTTAGGTCAGGCATTTCTGCTATAAATTCTGTAACTTTGTCCAACATCGGTCGTTTTCGCGACGTAGGCAACATTTTTAAAACAAACGTAGAACTACGAAATAGTATTTACGGCAGCGTACATGCATACACAACAGATCTGGTTGAGACTCGCAGTTATACTGAGGGTTGTATCGAACCTTCGCCATTGATCGTTGGCGCTAGTGAGCTAGTGACTAAATCGACTCAATGACATTTGAGCTGTTCAAAAAACATTCAATTTTTTGGAGTCAATCAAATCCTAGTTTGTGATTTTTGCTGGAACAAACTTTATATACTGCCAAGGAGTGAGATGTACGTATTTTGCATATTCGCAGAAGCGAACCACTACCTGAATTACACAAATTAAATTTCTATCATACAGACTATAACTAAGCACTGATAATTATTTTCCTGTTACATAATTAGGATATAAATGTACTAAAAACAGTTTATATGTCAATCCAACCCCATTTCCAGAACAACATTATCTGCTGTTATTTATCATTGTGCTACTACGTGATATCAACCCCTTGACAGTTAAAATAATCCCCTGTCTGTGTTTTGCGCGTGTTCCATTGTTAGCAAAATAAGCAGACACGACCAGATTCAACAACGATAATGCAAACAAACGTTTATTTACCAACAATAACGAATTATTGCGTATTATTGATCATTCAATGTACAAGCATCAGATAAGTGAAGTGCTAAAATCTAAATTCAGAGAGAAATTTATATTTTACCTGCTCTTTGAAGAGTAAATTTTACTAAAATTTACCAAAAAATTTCAAGGACTAAACTTGATGAGAAGAGGTGAAAAAAATGGTAGAAGCCGGATCTAGATAAAGAATGCTTTTTGAGCTTGATTAGGCACTTTGGTGAAGAATTATCTTAAAGGAGCAACTACATCTATCTATTTTATATAATTTCGATCTATTTCTTTTAAAATCTTTTAGACAAATGATCTAATACTTCTAAGATATCTGGTGGCTTTAGAGAATTGATGTAGGGAAACAAATAAAAAACACTTTTGACAGACCTGGAATCATCCAGAGCCAACATGGCAGAATAAAAATGAAACTGGAAGTCTAATACCAAGTTACTTGGTGGCGTTCTGATACCTCACCTCAGGTACAGAAATATACCAATAAAAAGAGGAAGATTTAACATTTCAACCTAATTTTTAGTAATATTTTGGATATCTACGAGGATGGTATGATAAAAACGTGTATGAAGGAAGACAACGCAATTGTTTTACATTTAGTAAATTTATTTCTCGACATAATCTCCTTGTAGCTTTATACATAGTCCAGCGCTGTTTCAACTGTTGTAAGCCACCCAAATAATAGGATTTGTCGAATTTTGCAAAATAGGTCTCTGTTTCGACAATTACCTCTTGATTTGACGTAAACCGCTTTCCGCCAAGCCATTTCTTAAAGTTTCGAAGAAGAAATAAGTCGCAGGGAGCCAAATCTGGCGAATATGGTAGACGGGGCACCAATTCATACCGTAACTGGAGAATTTTTTTCTTCGCAAGGTGGGGCTTTCTTCTTTTTGGTTCAGCGTCCAACCGTACCGATAAATAAGCACAGTGCCGCCCCGTGATTGTCCTCCCATTCTCCAAGTAATCAATTAAGATTATGCATTGCGAATCCTAAAAAAATCGTCGCCATAACTTTCCTGGCTAATGGAATCGTCTTCGCCTACTTGGGTGCGCATTCGATGGGAAAAAACCCATTTTGCCGACTGACCTTTGGTTTCTAGTGTGCAGTGATGTATCCATGTCTCATCTACAGTCACATAACGTTGCAGAAATTATCTCGTATTGCGCTTAAACATGTCCAACCATTACTTTGAAGTTATCACGCGATTCCGTTTTTGATCAATCGCGTAGCAGATGCGGCGCCCATCTCGCCGATAGCTTCCTGATACTCATTTTCTCGTGAAGGATGTGTTGTACACGTTCAATTGCTAACACGAAATCACGAACTTTATTGACCATATCATCCGTAGTCACTTCAATGGAACGGCCTAGCCGCTCCTCATCAAAGACGGATGTTCGGCTACGTTTAATTCATTAAACGAGTATCTGCATCCAACTTCTCTTTGATCTCTGTGCAGGTTTTCCCGTCCAAAAAAAGAAATCACTGACCGGTATTGTTCTCTTTCCATGATTCCAAAAATACATAGGCTTTGTCACTTTCAATAGCTCTCAAGCTCGACAAATCTCTTCGAAATTTTGACAGACGTTTTGATGCAAAGCGCTATTTGTTTCCAAACACGGGTACTTCTCGTATCATCCACGTAATCTGTCTTCGACTTTCTCTTTCTTCCACGGCTGAAATAATGTGGGAGCTGGAAAACATCAGCTTTTGGTATGCTACTGGTAATTAACTTTTTATTTTTTATTATTAATAGGAATTGTTTTACAGGGCAGCCTTTAAAACGTATGCGCAAATGAATTTCGTTATTACAAGGTGGTACTCACCTGGCTTGGCTCCTTAAGGCTTTTTCCTCTTTTCAAAGATGAAAATTAACTTGAAGAAGCAAAGTGGGGATTGAAACTAAATCGCGGACGGAGCTGAACACATTAACAAAACGAGACTTCCATAATGCACTGCTTTCGTGGCGGAGGTGCTGGGGTCGGTGTTTGCAACTCCAAACAGACTACTTTAAAGATGACTGCGGTCAATGAAATCCTAGTATTCTACCATTTTTTATCACTACATTTTGGAAACTTTTAGATACCACCTGGTATTACATGGAAATACTCAGCGTTTTAAGTTTCTGGGTGATTTTTTAGAATTAAAATCCGTTTCCTGTTGATGGTTTACCCAGATCATAAAACGGATGATATTAGAATTAAAAACAGCATACCTTCTTGTAAAACAGGTTATATTAAGCAGTAAAAACCAAAATTTCATCACGAAGAAACTGGGAGCCAACCGCGAATTATACTGGAGTTGCTAATTGAGCCTTCCGTAGGGTAAAGTAGAAATAAACGTAAACGTTAGGGTAACAGACTTTCGTCATAATCATTAGCAGCGTACGCTGTTTAATATTTTCTCTAAATGCACTCCAATCGTGGTAGGCGGGTTTAGAACACCTCATATAGCGTTGTCCGTAATTACAGAAAGCGCGCAAGGTTAAGGTTTATTACAGGTTACAGGGTAACTGTTATTTCGTTACAGGAACGAATAACAGTTGAGGGAGAATACATACACACCGGTGGGACTCGCAAAAGGAGAAAGTTGGATAATGTTACTACGTGTTCTCTCCGGTTAGTAGCAAATGTGTTTCGTAATTATTGCTACGTCGGAAAAAGCTTTTAAGGCCTTTAAAATTAATGTCCCGGCACCTTGTATTATACGAATTTGAAGAACATTCGACAAATTCCCACGTCGATGTAAGCGCTAGCCAACACGACGAGATATTGATTAATTTTTAAACGTTTTTCATTTATCGCACAAAACAAAACGATTGCCATTATTAATTTCAGCCGGAACAGCTTGAAAATTGAAAAGGTGTAAATTGAAAAGGTGTAATTACTTACGCTGTATTACAGCAAGAACTTCTTGGAAATTTATTGAATCTGTCTGTTAAAATGTCTATCGGGTATAATACGCTATCGATTTTGTAATATTTCAACAAATTTATTTGGAATTCAAGTAAATCCCCATGAGTGAATGCAATGCATGTAACATGCAATGTATTTAACAAAAAAACTGCTTTAAATTTATAATTGAATTGAATTTTTTACCAGCGTAGTGAAATGGACATAAATGTAATTTAAAGTAAACAGAATTTGAAATGATTTATATTATTATTTATAAATGTTATTCTGCCAAATGAAAATACTGTTTTAAATGTTGGTAGAGGATCAATTTGCATATTATTTACAGCGTGAATCCCAGGGGTTGAAACATATTCGGTTCTACTACCGAAATAAGGTTAATTTGCAAAGAATCCCAGAGGTTACATACCACCCTTACACAAAATAACTCATAGCATCGGTCGTTTGAAAATCATCACATTCAGATTCGATTTGCGTCAAAAACCGCGTCTTTTGGAATACAACTCATCGCGATCCGGGGCAAATTTTTATTTTGCAGCTGTTCTAGGACATTAAAAAATTCCATCACTTTGGATACAAATTTTTACGGCTCTCTTATATCTCGGCATCCCGATGAGCTAAGAGGTTAAGTTTAGGTCCGTTGGAAAACTCTCGGCGACCGCTTTAAAACCAAAAAAAGCTCAACTCTTGAGTTCTAACCGTTCTGATGCTAGGACGTCTCAAAGTTTGGAAAAGAAGATTCCTTTTTTTTTAACTTTAAAACTCCGTAGCTCCCAAACCAAAAAAGCTAGGAGGATCTGCTTGGTCGCAATCAATTCAGCAAACAATTTTCTATCAGAGCCCGTCAAACTCGTCAGGCAGAAATGCACAGCTAACGATAAATCAGGCGAGAACTAGAGCGATGTTGATTTCGGGCCTCGTTCTGACGCAGTTTTTGGTGGTTCAAAAAACAACAAACGCCCATTACTTGCGAACGGTTGGAGCAATCCAAGCAAGTAATGATATCGTTTGATCTACATCGAAAGCCGCATCTTTTGGTATATAACTCAACGCGATTCGAAGCAATTTCTTATTTTGCAGCAAATTTTTACGGCTCTCGGCGAGCGCTTTAAAACTAAAAAAAAAGCTTAACTTGCAAGGGGTTTCAGGGATGCTTTGCCTACAACCCTTACACAAAAAAAAATATATCCTTGATCGTTTAAGTACCATCACATTTAGATTCGGCACATATAAAGCCAATTCATACCTGGTTCTACCACTGGAATACGACTGATTTGCAAAGAATCCCAGGAATGGTTTACGTACAACACTTAAGTAAAATAATTCATATTGTCGGTCGTCCAGGAACCGTCACATTTAAATTCGGCACATATAAGGCCAATTCATACCCCGTTCTACCACCGAAATACGGTTGACTTGCAAGGAATCCCAAGGGTGGTTTACGTACTACCCTTACACAGAAGCTATACTCTAAAGGTTGTTTTACACGATGCATAATTCTGCGCAGAATTAGGCTCATATCGTGTAATTTTTTTTGAGCTTACATTTTATTTTAATATCTTAAAGTGTTGCTTTTATACACTTTCTTAATTATTAGATATAATTTGGTCATGTGGTGAAATTTTATTCTACCACATTAGACGTTTGTATGCTATATTTTATTGAAAGATATGGAACATGTGTTTTTAAAAGAAACAAGAATAATGTTTAAACTTTATTTGCTCATCTTAATGTAATTGACATATGTCAAATTCTATTATACTATTGCGTATTTAATCGAAAATATCCTCTAATTACACTTAATCCAAAAAACTGATATAACGTCCTATAGACAGGTGTCATGTTAAAAATAAATATGGATGGCAGTATATTATACGAGGGTCGCTCAATAAGTATGAAATCGATAAGATAAAGTGTATGAATGTAATTTTTTATTTTTCTTAATTTGAATCTACTATATGTAACAAACTCATGGACTTTGTAACACCAGCTAGTATTAATGTTAATAAAAACTAAACCGTGCAAGTTTAAAATAATCTTTTTATTCATGAATTATACATACACAACGCCATTTTAAATTATTTATTTTCATGTCACTCAAATGACAGCCTCCACTAGTAATGTAATTTCGCAGTCTCTCATGAACATTTTCTATAAACCATCGGGTCATTTCAGGCGGAATGGCTGAAATTTCCTGAGTTATTACTTCCTCCAATGTCTCAGTATTTTGAGAACGATGTTGATAAACCTTGGTTTTAAAATGTCCATAAATAAAGAAGTCGCACAAGGATTAATCGGGCGGCCTAGATTCACCCGGTGTCACCCGATGTCACCTCGGAAGGAAACAAGATGCCCAAGTAACATTTCACACAGAATTCTGAGTGAACATCGTGAAATGTGGGAGATTACTCCATCCTGTTGGAACTACACACTATCTTGTTCGTGTTTTTTACGAAGGCGATTCAATTTTGGTCGGAGCACGTACTCAAGCATGTTGCAATATCGGTCAAAAGTCACCGTTATTGCAATGTTCCAGACACTAAAAACACACATGCCGCAAAGAAGCAGTTACCTTAGGTCTGTCTAGTGGTCGCTGGTGGAGTTTCTTGCGATTCTCTGCAGATTAATAACGAAGATTTTGTTTGTTGATTGTGTCGCATAGTTGGAAGTATGACTCGTCTTTACAGATCAAAGCATCTGTACACATTCGTTATTAGGGATATCCTGCCATGAAGTTACACGGATTTTCTTCTAGGGGAAACGAAATGCTGCGTAGTTATCACAGAACCGTCATTACAAATAAACTCCTCAACAAACGCCAAATGCCCTCCAAATCAATTATCTTTGACAACTAAAAATGGCATACGTACTGCTGACAAGTGAGACCATCCCACAGTTTCCTCCCATCTCGAGCAATGATCATTTAATTAAGTTTTTTTGCCTGCCCCTGCATTTGAATAAAAAAATTTAAAACCTAACTTGTCCATTCGTACATTTTAAGTGGAATTTGTCATCATAATATCTTGATCAATTTCTTGCAAGAACTATTAGAAGCAATAAATCCAAACCTAACAATCATCTTAATTTAAGGAGTTGCATAATTATCATGAAATATTTTTATTTTGCATTTCAAAATTCCGGATATATTCTGCACCTATATTGCATTAAAGCTGATAGAGGAAATTGTGAGCATGTGTCTAGTTTGTAAAAATACCTTTTTTTCTGATAATTTACGTTTATTTGCTATTCATTTCAAATGCTACAAAATATTTAAGAGAAAAATGCATTGGCCACATTGGATTTTATCGCTCAAACGTTTACTATGGCTGAAAATTGCGTTTTTTACTGGTACATGTAAATAGATGGCTTGCTAAATGGGCCGTGAATTACATTTTACATTTATTTTATAGTTTCTGTCTGCGCAGGATTTATCGGGTTGATAGATGCACGGTGATTCGTTGACAATTTATGGCGTTGGATGTTGTTTTTCCATGGCAAATATTTATGAAATAGGAAACTGAATAAAGCGTCATCGAAATAGATATTTACTCATTCCGCTCTGTGTATTCTGCGGGAATTTAGATTAACCTCATTTTCGCAGAGGTGCGCTCATAATACCGGGAGGTACAGTCCAATATTCAGCTCGTGTGTGTTTGGTGTAGATTAATATTTGCTTGAATAGTATCGTACGTTGCAATGAAAGGAGTCTACATTTAATATTTTCCTTTTGACAATATACTACATCAAATATCGATGTATCGAGTAGTTTCCTTTCTAAATTTGTATAAGGGTCTGTTATTGACGTATAGATTTTCGAAAAAAAAATGTTCTATCTTTGCCGTACACAGAGAAAAAAATTTTCTTGAATCAAACAAATACATATCTTTGAAATTATTTATTTAATTCAACAAAGGTTTATTTGAGCGAAAGCACATTTTTTAAAGAACAGATTGCATTTGTTTGAATGTACAAACAACGTTAACATTTCTGTATAAAAAAAGTATAAATTAGGTGCCACAGATTGGTGAATATCCGAATTCCTGCTCGCATGCATGTTCTATCTCCTACCCTTTTTGTTATAATACCTATCACCCTTCTAGCACCTAACCATACAGTTATATCTGTCACTCGTTCGCGATTCTCAGGATTCCTACGAGATTATCGAGGTAGTTTTTGTAATATTCTTTGCAAACAAATGTAGTACAAGTATCACTTTAATCTCTATGTATCCACACACACAACACACAAGTTATTTTGTTGTTATATCGTCTCATAATTATTGTTTTTATAGGTACTTATATAAAAGTGCATACCTTCTAACAATTTTTTGTCGACGTTTTTTGTAGCTACATATATTATAACAATTTGGATATACTACGTTTGTTTAAAGTTATCCGCGCACTATACCTACCTTTAATGCTATTAATATTATTAAAAACAGGTTACAACTTCAACATCGAGACCTAACCTAACTTAATCAGATTCACTTTACAGGTTCTTGGGAAATGTGAGTAATCTTGAAGGAAATCTGTACGATTTAAGGTTTTTGTTTGCAACTACGTAGATGGAGGATGGAGGAAATTAATGGTATTTTAGGGAGCGGTTTATTTACAAGAATAAAAGCACCACGTCACTACAAAATGGGGATTAATTTTCGGCATCATATTTATTCTTTATGTACTTTTGCTAGTTTATCCACAATGTTAATAAAGTTTTTCAAAAGATTGTGTACTTCTAACATATTGTTACCCTATGTGCTCATAAATGAATGTTTTCTTCTCTAAAAAGAAGAAAGCATCCATCGTACTAACTATTTC
The DNA here is from genome assembly GCA_029619315.2 of Dynastes maya. Lineage (NCBI taxonomy): Eukaryota > Metazoa > Arthropoda > Insecta > Coleoptera > Scarabaeidae > Dynastes > Dynastes maya. Next base: position 71,440,803 of record JAROYE020000002.1, read on the forward strand.
AGTGGAGTAATAATACCAACAGAGTAATATGTTTGTTAAAGTAACAGCATAATTTAAACGACAGCTAAGCTCAAATATACTAAATGCGCATGCACAGGTGCGTTATCATGATGATAGAGATTTTCTTTCTTCGCCAGGTGGGGCCTTTTTTTCTTTAGTTCAGTGTCGAATCGGTGCTGCAAATCATTATTCGCAGGTGTTTGTGGTGTGGGCAACACTTGTAGCATTACTCGGCCACAGTTTTGGTGGAAAAGTGGCATTCTTCGACGCATAAGCATCGATCAACTAAAAACGGTAGCTTTGTCATTTATTGGTTGAATTGATAAAAGGGTAAACACGAAACCATCATCAATATATTCCGGATTAAGAAATACAAGTCTAAAACAATAGTCTAGCCACTTCCCCATTTCATTTTTCCTTTATACTCTTTAACTAGACCAGTTACTTGAATCTTTCTCCACCAGGCTTGAGATAAATGGGATCTACATTCAATAATACCCCGTCTGTAGCTGCTTTATGAATTGCCTGTTCGAAATCCAATGTATTCATTAGCCCGAAATAATAATAAATAGTCACTACAACACTACAGTAAATTCAAAGCACTTCTTGTAAGTCTCTGCAGTTTTGTTTGGCGGCACAGTAAACTTATTTACTGTGCTTGCAAAGGGTCGTTTTTTAGCCTTGTTCACATTACACATTTTAAATTAATAATTATATATTTATAACGAATAACACGTAACACAAAACACAACGCACGCTTTCGTTTCCTAAACTGAACGAAAAATAAACAAGCGAACGCTAACAAAGCGAGAATCGATTTTTGCACACAGCCCGCTATTCCGGTGAAACGTCTATGCATCGCAGAGACGATTACCTTGATGATTGATTGATTGATTGATTTTCTACCAGAGCAGGGCTGGTCTTTACATCCCTAACACTGAAGCTTAGTAGCTTATTGTATTATTCCTGCTTCGGTTTTGTTTTACTTAAACAGGTTAGTTCCCGCAATCAGGCTTAACAGCCTATGTAGTAAATCTTTCTCCATTGGTAGTTCAATTGTGCTTCGCATAGCGAATCTGCGTTGAGCTAACGCTGCACATTCGAAAATAATGTGAGAGGCTGTTTCCTCCTCCTCATTGCAAAGTCTACATAAGGGCTCATCTTTGTAGATCCCCATCTTATGCAAGTGGCCTCTCAAACAGCCATGTCCTGTTAATAGACATGTTGCTGCTCTAAGCTGTATCTTGTTTAATTCAAGCAGGTCAGCAGTCAGATGTTGCGACGGTCTTCCCATCATCCGTTTGCTGTGCTTTTGTCCAGCTGCATGTTTCCAATTTAATTGGTGTTGTGTTATAATCCACTCATTAATTGCACCACGCACTGCACTCTTGGCAATACCTAGACCCGGTTCAGGGCCTATATAATTCATTTTTGAACCTTCCCTCGCTAGCTGGTCTGCAATTTCATTGCCCGCTATGCCCCTGTGCCCTGGCACCCACACCAGTGTGACCTTGTTGTGTTTAGACAGAGCCATTAGGGTTTGCAGGCACTCCCATACTAGTTTGGAGGTTATGCGATAAGATGCTAGTGCCTTTAAGGCTGCCTGACTGTCAGAGAGAATGCACATCGTCTCACCCTGCGGTCGCCGACGCAGACTCTCCCACGCGCAGGTTTGTATAGCATATATTTCTGTTTGAAATACCGTGGTGTATCGCCCAAGTGATACACATACTTTGTATCCCTGGTTTTCCTCATATACACCAACGCCAGATGAAGTGCCCGTTTTGGACCCATCTGTGTACCAGACTAGTGTTCTTGGTTTTCTCCCCTCTCCATCCCTCCATTCTTCCCAATTCAAGAAAACTTTGAAAGGTTTGTCATAGGAGATCCTGGAGATTGTTGTATCACTACCCATATCATAGATAGGGTTTGTTACTACCGCTTCTATTCTGGTGTGCCCAGATCCACTGTGGGATCTCCAGTTGCTTGTATTTTTCAGTCTGTATGCCCCCATTCTGGCTTCTCCCTTGATATAAATCTCAAGAGGAGGTAGGTTTAGCATGGTTTCCATAGCAGCTGTTGGAGTGCTTTTAATAGCTCCTGTTATACAAAGACATGCCAGTCTCTGAATTTTCGAGAGACTAGTTATCGCATGCTTCTGTGTGATCTTAGGCCACCAAACCAGGCAGCCATAAGTTATCATGGGTCTTACCACTGTAGTGTACAGCCAGTACGTCATATGTGGTTTGAGTCCCCATGGACGATTACCTTGCTCTAATAATAAATCACAACACGGGACGTTATATATATCCTAAGGGGTGTCGCCTTTGGGTAGCTGCCTTTCAGAGAATAAAATCCGACCAACAAAAGACGCAGCACGGGAAAAACAACGTTGAAAAGTTCGTAATTAATTTTTAGAAAGTACAATATAATCCGCTTTGACAGAAATTAGACGTATGCTCGGCTTCTATTACATATACGGACCGCTTTTCATCATCGTATCGTGGCGCATACACATTCGACGGACGTTGATGTATTACGCGCGATCTCGTCAAACTTTTACCTTTTTATCATCATCTATCATATGCGCTACCAACGAACAATCGGTAAAATCCGTTGTCACGTCGCACCTAGCCAGGCTTACAAATAATAATTGTATATTAATGACGGGTTATTTAACAATTTAACGAGGCCCGGCGATTGCGACGACGCCATTATATGGCGTCGGCGATAACATGCGAAATTGAGGTAGAAATGGACTCTTCAATTTCGGACAGCGTTAAAATATTTATGATAACGTTGCATTTAAATAGATGTAGATATATTACATACCTATGTATATGGGTTGCGCTGTTGTCTAACTCAGCAATTTAATATTCATTATAATTTAAACAGTAAATGTTAATAGTGACGAGTATTTCATTTGTATTTATGATAGCATCAGATGTGGTTCTTCTCATGTCATTTTAGTTAAATTTGCGGGTTGAATGCAGGAAACTGAGTTGTATTTAGAATTATATTGATGACACTTTCTCAGTCAAACTGAAACGTTAAAAGGAAGAATTGTCCTTTGAAGCGTCGTTAGTGCTTTTTTTTGAAAGTAAATTTATCCTCGAAATAATTTTTAAGCGGTATTTTATGTAGGTACTGAAATGCTGATATTCCTTTACAGATACTGGTGTGATATCATTTATTATTTGTGTAAGTATTTTACTGATGTCTTCGGCAGTCAACGAGTTTTACATTTACATTTGACGTGTGATGATCGTAAGTAATAGAGACAGGAAGAACACCAAACCAAAATTCTAAATTCCTCTCTACTTATAAAATTCCAGTGTTTTTGTAGTCACTCTAAAAAACTTTTCAAAGTCAGTTACCCACTTTTAACCAAAATTCTTTTGCAAACATTTTTAGGGCTAAAATCTATAATTACTAGAAATCACGTGGCTCTGGGTGTTGTTTTGTTCCAGTGGAATATCTTGCCTAAGTTTGTTGTTTTTTTGTTTCTGTAGTTCTTGGAAGAAAAGCAATAACTGAAACATTTTCATTGAATAGTTTTTACAAGTTTACATTAAGGAACAAGGGTTTGACTTTACCTCAATTGAAAAGTATTTACCTCAAAAATACAGAAAACCGTATCATAAGGTTGTCTATTGAAAAATAATTTAAAAAATCGTGAAAAATAGAAAACATCCTAGACAATGAAATAGAAATAGCGATAAATAATCTGTTCGCTTCCTGGCAGAAATAAAGTCGTTTTATAAAAGCTTTTAATGAGTGATGGAGTTGATCTGCAGGAATATTTGCTGCCGCATTCTTAATCCGAGCTTCTAAATCATCTAATGTGGTTTACTCTATTAACATGCACTAAGCCTTTTAAATGTCCCCAGAAGAAAAAGTCTATTAGAGTCACGTCTGCGGATTGAAAAGGTCATTCAATCTGACTTCTTCATCTTATCCATTTTTCGGGAAACGCGTGAACCCGCACTTGTTGGCCAAAGGACCACCTTCTTGTCGAAACCAGATGTCTGAATGCACTGGTTTTAAAGTCTTTTATTCATGGTACAACTTGATTTTGTGGTAGTATTAAGTAGATGGCTGATGTTAGAGTTCCACATACAAAGAATGGACCAATGATATTTCCATCTAGTATACTACATCGTCTAAACTGAACTGGAACTCACATTAAAAAAATTACCAACGAATGTAAGAGGGTGTTAATGACAACCCGTAGAACAGTTGGGAAAACATGGGGACTCAAACCACATATGACGTACTGGCTGTACACTACGGTGGTAAGACCCATTATGGCTGCCTGGTTTGGTGACGTAAGATCACACAGAAGCATGCGATAACTAGTCTCTCGAAAATTCAGAGACTGGCATGCCTATGTATAACAGGAGCTATTAAAAGCACTCCAACAGCTGCCATGGAAACCATGCTAAACCTACCTCCTCTTGAGATTTATATATATGCATACAGACTGAAAAATACTAGCAACTGGAGATCCCACAGTGGATCTGGGCACACCAGAATAGAAGCAGTAGTAACAAACCCTATCTATGATATGGGTAGTGACAACAATCTCCAGGATTTCCTATAACAAACCAAAGTTTTCTTAAATTGGGAAGAATGGAGAGGGGAGAAAACCGAAAACACTAGTCTGGTACACAGCTGGGTCCAAAACGGGCACTACTTCTGGCGTTGGTGTATATGAGGAAAACCAGGGATACAAAGTCTGTGTACCACTTGGGCGATACACCACGGTATTTCAAACAGAAATATATGCTATACAAACCTGCGCGTGAGAGAATCTGCGTCGGCGACCGCAGGGTGAGACGATTTGCATTCTCTCTGACACTCAGGCAGCCTTAAAGGCACTAGCATCTTATCATATAACCTCCAAACTAGTATGGGAGTGCCTGCAAACCCTAATGGTTCTGTCTAAACACAACAAGGTCACACTGGTGTGGGTGCCAGGGTACAAGGGCATAGCGGGCAATGAAATTGCAGACCAGCTAGCGAGGGAAGGCTCAAAAATGAATTATATAGGCCCTGAACCGGATCTAGGTATTACCAAGAGTGCAGTGCGTGGTGGAATTAATGAGTGGATCATAACCCAACACCAATTAAATTAGAAACATGCTGCTGGACAAAAGCACAGCAAACGGATTATGGGAAGACCGTCGCAACATCTGACTGCTGACCTGCTTGAATTAAACAAGATACAGCTTAGGGCAGCAACATTCTATTAACAGGACATGGCTGTTTGAGAGGCCACTTGCATAAGATGGGGATCTACAAAGACGAACCCTTATGTAGACTTTGCAATGAGGGGGAGGAAACAGCCCCTAATATTATTTTCGAATGTGCAGCGCTAGCTCAACGCAGATTCGCTATGCAAAGCACAATTGAACTACCAATGGAGAAAGATTTACTACATAGGCTCTGCCTCTGCGGGAACTAACCTGTTCAAGTAAAACAAAACCGATGCAGGAATAATACAATAGGCTATTAAGCTTCAGTGTTAGGGATGTAAAGACCAGCCCTGCTTTGGTAGGAGAATCAATCAATCGACACCACACCATACATGAACCTTTCCTGGATGTTGTGTACGAACCTCAAGACTTACACATGTGGATTAACACAACAAGAATCGCTCCGATATTGACACTCGGACTGCATTTGGGAGAACGCATAGACATTAGCCGCTAATGACATGGAAATTTTTATCAAAACAGTATATACCGCAAGAGCGAGCGTGCTATGATCAGCCAGAATAATCGGCATTTTTCGGAAATGCGAGAGCGAAGTCGTGTCTTACACGTGTACGTGAACGAATACGTCGTTTATAACGTGAGTAAGGTGCACAAATGAATTTGCGTTTACGCAATTTTGTCAAACAAATGACATTCCACAGTGACATTCAACGCAGCACACGTTTAGATGCGCTGAGTTCGTGTAAAATCGGGTGATAGTATGCTCTTACGGTATCATGAAAATACTAAAACAGCGTTTTTTTATCATCGCAGAAACTGTTAGCATCAACAAAATAAATGAAAATATTACTAATTTAAATTATCCAAATTAAAAAGAAAATTCTATTCCACTATTACACTTAGAATAATGCTAATATAGCTCATGGTATTGGTGGAATCATTCCCGGCAAAAACAATGTAGCAGAGAAAATAGCGCTAACACATGAACATGTTTCTGCCTACCCGGCGTTATCGGCGTGGTTCTGAGCACAATTTTCTGCTATTACAATTGCGTTTGCCTCTGCTAATCTCCAAAGCAGCACTGAATATGTCTTTCAGCGACACCTACCGCCAAGAGACACAGTCACGGCGTCGCAGAGGGAAGCAAGACAAACCGGAGTGTAGATGTCCACCACCTACATGAGTCCACCAATACCATGAGCTATATTCGCATTAATTTTTGGTCACTATTATACTATTTCAAAAATTTCTAGTTAGCATAGGACTAAAAGTTCATTCTAACCAGTCTAATGATCCCATCTGAAAGTTTTGTCATGGAAACCAATACGTTCTACAGATAATTTCGTCAAATTTATATTAATTTCGATTATTTAACCCAAAAAATACTTATCTTCATAAAGAAAATATAGCAAGACAGTGGAATTCGACGCCAAATTTGCCCAAAATAAACACAAGCAGATACATACTTCGTTGAAATTTACTTAATTATAAATTAGCGTGTGCAGAGTAGGCAAATTTAAGATCCATAATCAGAATGTACTTTACGACTCTCTCAAGACGAAACCAAGCATCCGACGTAGCCTTACACCAACGAAGCTATTATTTTAACATACATTTCTGTTTTACAGAATCAACAACGTGCCGGTGTACCTTACACGCGTTTGTCAAACACATGAACGTATGCATTACATTAGACCCTCTACGAACGGGTGCTGTTTATTCAGTCAACATCTCCGTAATGTTCGTTAATTCATCCAGTTGCAGCACAGCAGTAACTTCTTGTCATGGCTAATTATATTTGCTAGTTATTGCTGCGCGACGGTGCCAAGCGGAGCTGCTTGAAATAATTTGATTTCGCAAGTTAGAATTCTGCATCACGTTTTCGCATCTTGCGCTCGCCTGGACTCGGAGCATCGGGCTGGATTACGTTTCCTGCATTTTGCGCAGCAAAATATTGAATACGTGCAGGTGTTGTCTTTTGCGATGTCGCGTTATCGTAAATGTTACACGGAACTTAGCTAAACTTTCGCCTTTTAATTGTAATAATACCGTAGCGACAGTTCAAATTTGTATAAGAGCGGAATAGAAATTAACTGATTATTGTATATTAGAATCATTTATAATATTTCTTTACGCTAATTTACATTTAATTTTGGTGGAGGTCTTGGATAATTTGCAAAAATACAATTTGGTGCATTGCCACTCCTAAACAAAGAAGATTTATTTTTCATAATTTAAAGGATTTCTTCGAACTTTACCAAGAAATAGTAGTATACCTCAGATTTGATTGTCAATCATTTTATAATTACCAACAATTTTCTTTTTGACGCAGGAAGAATCGCGTATTCAAGCAAGAATGAGATTTATGCTTCTTTGACTGGTCGAAAACTGTTGCTTTTCTTGTTACAGTGGAAAACCATCGGAACTAGATTTTCAAATTTTCAATGAGATTGTTCAATGTTATAAATGGTTCTTCATGATCAGGTTGTGATTACTGTAACAGATGTTTTCAGGCAGCGTTTCATTTAATTGTATTGGCTGTGCTCATACAAAACAGCATGGTTCAGTGGACCAATATTTAAGAATTGTAAAAATTTCCCGATTGTACGGCCTCTAAATCTTGAGGGTGGTGCAGCGGGTGAGAAACTCCAAGTATTTTTCTGTGTTGGCCGAGGAAACTCAGGATATCACGCGGTGTAAACAGCTGGCAGTGTGCGTCCGACATCTTGATTCTTCTGGAGAAAAACCATTGCTGGGAGAAGATTTTGTGGGCTTCATAGATGTTGAAAATGTATCGGCTCAAGGCTTAGCGGAAGCAATTGAGGAAAAACTGACAGTTTTACGCTTGGATTTACATAACTTGATCGGTCAAGGGTATAACGTGGCGGCTGTGATGAGTGTCCGACTTAAGAGAGTAAGGACCATCATCATGGAAAAATATGCGAAAGCACAGTATGTGCATTGTGTGGCGCACAGTTTAAATCTAGTTCTCGCCCACTCTAGTGAAATTGCAGCAACCCGAAACTGCATTGGTACTACAAAAAGCGTGATAAATTTCATGGGACAATCTTCACTGAGAGACAGTCTGTTGAAGAAAACCGCCCAAGAGATTGGCACATCACACTCACCCCTCGTCTCACTCTGTGAGACCAGATGGACAGAGAAACACAAGGCGGTAAAAAGATTTTTTGAGATGTTTTCGGTGGTACGGGAAGCCCTGGATGCTCTTCAAAACAGCTCGCACAGAGGTGCAGCCACCCAAGTTTACCAACTGCATGTAGCAATTGAAAATAGCCAATTCATAGTGGCACTCGTCATTCTTCACAAAGTGATGTGTTACACAAGCCAAGTCAGTAAAGTCTTGCAGACCATCAATGCGAGTTTGTCGGAATCTCTCAATCACATGCGCACTTTAAAGAAACCTTTGGGAAGCATACGGAACGAGACGGAGTTTTTGCACCTCTTCCAACAGACGCGAGAACTAAGCAGCTCTGATATTGGGATGCCAAGAACAACTGGAAAGCAAACACAGAGAAGCAATGGTCCCGCAGGCACCCCGCAAACCTAATATTTAAGAAATGTGTATTATCAATTCCCTGATCACGTCATTGGTGAGTTAGATGCTCGATTTTCGAATCACCACAACGTGATTGCTGATCTCGAATACATTATTCCTGGTAGGACGAAATTGGATGAAGATTCAAAAAAAAAATACAGGCAATTTCACAATAGTATTTTCAAGATAACGGTGAACAAGCACATAGAGAATATGAGATGTGGCACCATCGTTGGATAGATAAAACTGAGAAACCAACTTCGGTCTTGGAAGCCTACGATTCCTGCAGCAATTTTTTTATGCCAAGGATCAGGACATTACTGCAAATATTAGCCATCATTCCGGCCTCTACAGCAAGTCCAGAAAGATTCTTCTACACATTGAGGAGGTTGAAATCCTACCTTCGGAATAGGACAGGGCAAGAGAGGCTGACTAGTCTAGCTCTTCTCTTTATTCACAGAGATGTGAAAGTAAACCCTGCAGACATCGTCAGTCTAATGACAGCGAAAAGAAGACGACTCAAAACATAAGAAGAAGACTGAGCATAATTCTGTAATGTAAAACTGATATACATTTTAAATATAGGCTTACTAAATTTAACCTTTATAAACGATTTTTGTTTTCTCTTGACAAGATACCGCTGTTTTGGTAATATCAACTACTGTTAAAAATATAAGGTGAAGGTTACCTAGGGAGGGAGAGAGCTAGCACCTGTCATTAGTTGTGACAAAAATTGCCCTCCCGCCCCCTCCCTTATAAAGGATATATCTACGTGCCGGCAAGTTACCCAGTTACAGAGTGAAACTGAGGAGTATAAATAGTTGCGAGCGATAGCGTATATATTATCTCTTCAACCAAGCGAAAATTGGTTTCAATACGTACACCACATAACAAGTTGGAGCAGAGGAGAATCGAGAACTGAGTTGGTCGTAACTTTGGCGCCGTTGTTCGCAAAGTATGCGATGATAGCGCGATATACGCCAGACAATAAATTATAATTTGATTCCCTGATATATTCAATAGCGCCTCGCGTTTTTGAGTTTGAAGATATATATCCAATACAGAAAATTATTTACTACCCCCAGCAGATCTCATTTAAAGTTGTACGCTTGTAGGTGGTATTACGCAAATATCATTGAATATTAATGTAAACGTGGTACTTTATATCAATTCCATAGTCTGAACCGAATTTACAGATGTTACAGCAATTTTTTTTTATTCTAGTGAACGTGTAAAACCGTTAGTAAGAACTTTATTTTAGGTGTTTACTGTTACATGTCTACTTATGTATTCCCTACTAACTATTGTAATATCTACTGATTTTTCTTAATCACCTTTTCTATAGTATTAATGGCAAGACATTAGCGGACATCATTCCGACATGCGTTCGTAATAAAAGCAATGTCAGTGTCTTTTTGGTGTCAATACTCTACATACATTTCATTTAACTTTAACTGTTTAGTACAATTTAGAATTCAAAAATAGTAATAAAATCCAATAGGCTAATCAATATTTCCTTCTTGACTTTTTCCTGTAGTTTTTTTTACATAGTCTCCTATCCGTTCTGTACATCACAACTACAGTACACATAACCATAACTCTTCCCATAAAACCGACTATCTACAAACGTGTTTATCATTTGTATACAAAACTTTGTAGATAAAAATCGTGTGCCTTTGTAATGAATTGCACAAAGGCAGCATCCAAAACTTCTAAAATACATATTTCGCACGTACGGTCCCTTTGATAATCATATGTCTATGATATGTGGCACGGCTTTGCAAATTGTTCTAAAAGCGCACATCCGTTCTCCGCCTAAAATTGTTACATGATATGTAGATGTACGAGACAACAAAGTAATGCATGATCTCATTACTTACTAGCTTACTTGCAAAGTTAAAAAAAGCTTGAATGCTTAATAATTATGGTAACACTGTCATTTGAAAGAGAAGGATCTCCTTTCACCTCTCCATCTTTAATCAAATACATATAGGATGTGTAAAGGCGAAAGAAGTATGTATATTGATGTCCTTTGTATTGCGATCAACAAAATACTTTAATATTAAAACATTATACCAAGCAATATTTCTTTACAAGAACTAGTTGAAAGAAACATACATTTGGTAACATTTCAATACGTAACTCTATATTGAAATGCATAGTATGTAAGATGTAATGTAATGGTTAGTTGGGCGGAAGAAACTTACGTCTGAAGCGTTTGGTTATCACTAGAGTCCGGTAACTGGAGAGCAATCGCAGCGGCGGCGTGACTGTGTTTAGGTGGGCGGGGAGGGCTGGTCGATTATGATACGACACGACAAATCATCATCACTCAGTTCAGTTTAGCATTGGATAGCGGGTAGGGCGTGTTGATTTTATTGATATAGACGTAGTTATTAATTGTAGTTTTTAGTGAACATGTCGAAGGCTAAAAAACGACCCTTTCAAGACATAGTAAATAAGTTTATTTCTGACTTTCCCGATTTGTTTTACAACGGGAGTAAGATAGTTTGTAAAGTGTGCAAAATACATTTGATGTCAAATAAGAAGTGGAACTGTACAAGATACGTAAATTCCGCACAGCATAGAAAACGAAAATTGGGCATGCCACCCAGAAGTGCATTTTTTTTATGTAATTCTTATGTTAATAAACTGTACTTTGCCACTAGGCTTACTCGATAAACAACCGTTTAAGAACTTTTGGTACAAATACAATTCCGAGCTGCGGTTGCCAATGGAGAAAACGGCACGTAAGCATGTTGTATTTGTACGCGATGGCGTGGAAAAGAAAATGAAACGCATATTGAAAAAAACAGTTTCTTTGGTTATGTGTTGACGCGATGACAGACTGTAAAAAAAAAAATCAAATGTAAATATTATGGAATGCATACTAGACCCTAGTAAACCTACATTACCACTGTTACTAGCTAGCCGAAGACTACAAGAGTGTACGGCTGCAGCAATTACGAAGGTTGTACTTAGTACGTTGGAAAAATTTCAAATTTCAAAAGATAAAGTGTTGATGTTTATGAGCGATGGTGCAGCGATAATGCGTTCGGTAGGCCGTTCACTTCTTGAACATGGTTGCAAGTGTTTACATGTTACGTGTAAAGTGCATGCTTTACAAGTTGTGGCAGAAACCATTCGACAATGCTCTCCCCAGGTAGATGCATTAATAGCAAGCACAAAAAAAGTATTTTTGAAATCTCCCAAGCGCCTACGACCATTTCACACTGAGTGTCCTGGTATTCGTCAACCACCGAAGCCAATTCTTACACGTTGGGGAACATGGTTACAGGCAATTTTTTATTATGCTGAACATTTCAAAATAGTAAAAGCTGTTGTTGCACAATTCAATCCTGCCGAAGCTGCAGCTATTAAGGAAAGCCAGTCGAAATTACAAGATATTTCCGTTGAAACAGATTTAAAAGATATTCGTAGCTACTATAAAGGATTAGCTGACGCAATAGACCAATTACAAAATAGATCGTTATCATTATTGGAGTCTCTGCAAATTATGGACGGAGTGCATACACAGCTACTGACTATACATGACGCAAAATATAATCGCGTTTTAGAAAAGTTCGAGAGTGTGCTACAGAAAGATCCCGATTTTAGCACACTAAAATAAATTTGTGATGGTGTATCGAATAATCCACTGACTAAGTATAAAGAGTATTTTAATCATGCATGTATAACGTCGGTAGATGTTGAACGCTCTTTGTCAAAATATAAACTCATTTTCTCACCACGGCGAACATCGCTCACCGAGACAACTGTGGAAACACATCTAATGGTGTCAACTTTTTGTCACTCTTATCCATATGATGTTAATACTGATAATGGTGCTTCTAGTTTTACTGTTCCGTAGCCAAGGCTGCTTAAAAGGGTGAGTGTTTCACTACTTTTCACATATTATAATTATGTATTAGTTCTGTTATTTTTTTTTCTATTTTCTTACTATTGTTTTTGTATACTAGGTAGGTACGGCTATGGCACGGCTCCCTGTTACGGGGCTCTAGTTATCACTTCTATATCGATTCATCATTCTGTTGACGAGAATGCAGATAATATTACATTCAGATCATTCATTTCGTGTGAAATGTGAAGCCAATGGACCCGAAACGTTGGAGGAACTGGCGCAATATGTGCATATGTGCATTACAATGTCCCTTATTTTGCGAATAAAGTACCGTGTAATCTTTATACGAGGTTAAATAATTCCCAGGCCCAAATTCCTAGTTCAAGAGGCGTTCACGTAAGGTTATCCTTGATGTTTCGTCTTTCGGGTTTTTCTGTGTTTATTGCATTAACATACTGGACGTATTGCTGAACATAATGTAGGCTTCTTCAGAAGTGTAACAAAGGTCCTTGTTTGAAGACGCAAGCTGTTCAATTTCTTTTACTGCGTTGCGTCCAACTTTGGCATCTCTAGCGAAATAGACAACTGACAACAAAGAGCAGAAAACAATAACGCCAGTCTCTAGAAAACTTCTGAAGCTGACAGTATATTCAGCGAAACATCAGTAAATTAATGCAACAAACACGGCAAAATGGAATTCTTGTAATAGTTATAAATTATTTCTGGCCCTGCATTCAAAAAAATTCTGAAATCTATCGACCATTTGGAAAAATAATGCACTCGAACTTAGAATTTTCACCATTTAAATCACTTTCAGTTCTGAAAAATTATTAAAGGCAGATGGTAAAGATAAATAACTATATTTAGTTGGTTCAACAAAATATGCAGTTATTTCGATTATTTAGATAGTTGCTTTAACTATACTTTATGTTCGAATGAAACAATGAATTTGTTCAAGTCAACGAAATGTTTGGAACAGTCAAACTAAATCAACAAGATTATTTGTTTGAAACAACATGATATTCAAACGTCGGATCAATTAAAAAATGGTTGACTCAACTAAATGGTTTTTTTGGTGTAGACAAGGAAGCAAATTAAATACTTTTGAAAGACACGTGTACAACAAAAATAAACGTGCTGAAGAAAATTGTTACTTTAAATAGTTTCGTCATTAATTGAAGTGCATATACGCATATGCCAAAATCAACTGCTTTAGTATAATATTTAAAAGAATTTATCCAAGAATTCCTTTATAGTTACGCAGTTACAGAAGTCGAATGAGTTGCTCGGTATTCAAAGTACAAGCATTAGAACTTCATACCAATCCGCTCCAATGGATTTGAGCACTAACACACACGCCTAATGAATCCAACTATGTATAAATTCTAATAACATATATACATCCTAAATATGATATGTGAGATTCAATTTTCTAATTAATAATTATTTCTCAAAATATAACACCATCAAATAATGAGGTTATGAAGTACATTTGTTACCTTACTTCCGTGCCTTCTTCATGTATGCACAGATACATATCAACCTATAACATATAATGCTCTGGAGAAATTTCCAATAATGAAATACAATTGATCGGTTGATTAGTGTCGTCAGATACCGCGACACAACGCTTCAAAATAAAGCCGTCGCGCGTTAATGCAAGCGGAGGGGCACTATATCGTCGGATATATAATCGAATTTTGAACGAGTAAAACTTGATCCGAAGGCTCGGACTAAGCCGAGAGAGTACCATATTTACCATGTTGATGAAATAATCCCGCTATGATGTGGATGATTTAAATGTAAATGGGATTCGGAAACGTTCGATAATGCGGTTAACCAACCTCTCAAAAATGTGCTTGTTTAGTGGCGCGCTAACGAATACCGTACGTTCATTAATGTATTCCTAGTACTAAATATCGAATACGGTACCAAATAATCATTTTGGTTTCTGACAATGACGACAAATGAAATATTTTGTTACTTTAGCAACGATGTCAAAAAAAATAATTTGTATTGGTAAAATACAATAATAGATACATTTCTTTGCAGTTTCAGATGTTATCGTTCGATGAAAGACAAATTCCAACCACCTGACAAACCCCATCGCCTCTGTGGCGTACAAAGTATGTCAAAGTCTTCGTTTTACGTGGGTAATCCCAAAAGTAAGCCTTCGAAGCGAAACTGTTTGTGCGACTGTTGACACCACTGATATATTTGCTGCTTCCCCCACTCCCACACAAGCCTGTGTACATCTCACCGGGACGCTCGGTCTTGGTTATACAGCCGTTCGAGCAGTTACTGGGTTTTTGAACGCAAAAAGGAGTCAAACCGATTAAAATTCGTTGCCAATTGACGGAAGTGTACGGAAGTCAAAAACGTGCACGGTTGGTCGTACTAAAATTCACGATGAAGGAAGAAGCAGGAGATCGTTGAGCAAACCATGCGTGAAGATCGGCGGATCACTCTGGATGATCTCTGCATTCGAAAGATGGGTCCTGCGAATGCTTGCAGAGGACTATCAACGGCAACTAGACCTTTTGTATTCAACTGTCACGGGTGGCGAAACCTGAGCATTCCACTTCACACCTGGGACCAAACAACAGTCACGTGAGTGGCCGCATTCATTTTCGCCCAAGCCGCGAAAATTCAAACAAACGCAGTCTGCCGGTAATGTCATGGCATGTTTTGAGATCGAAAGGGGGTATTGTTGGTCGACTTCATAGCTTCTGAGACAATAATAAAGGAATGTTGAACAAGGGCGTAAACATTCTCCACGATAACGCTCGCCTCCACGTCACTCGTTAAACCGTCGTTCCCTTGCAACACTTTGGATGGGACATCATTACCCACCCTATAGTCCCGATTTGGAACCCAGTGTCTACCGCCTGTTTCCTAAGTTGAAAGAATATTTGGCCGGAACGCGTTTCAGCAACGACGACGAGGTGAAAGATGAGATTCAACACTTCCTCAGCGGCATGACGGCTAGCTGATATGACATGGGTATACAGAAACTGCTACAACGTCTACAAAAATGCAGCGATCAAAATGGCGATTGTGTAGGAATATAGATAAATGTTCAAGCTTTAAAATGATTAAACTTAAGTACCTGGGCGTAAATATATCCAGCGCAAGAAACATACGAGCAGAAGTGATAGACCAAGCGACTAAGGGAGCCGTTGGGTCGGGATGCTTGCGAGACGTCA
Source organism: Dynastes maya (assembly GCA_029619315.2). Classification (NCBI taxonomy): domain Eukaryota; kingdom Metazoa; phylum Arthropoda; class Insecta; order Coleoptera; family Scarabaeidae; genus Dynastes; species Dynastes maya. Next base: position 71,456,646 of record JAROYE020000002.1, read on the forward strand.
TGTGGCGGAACAAATATATGTCAGTGGAAAAAAAATATGCAATACATGTATCGGACCAATCTTGACATATGCTGCTGAAATGAGATCCGAAACCAGCAAGAGACAACAAAATAAAGTTCGTAAAAACCAGAAGGAAAGAATGGAGTGTCCATATAGAAAGAATGGATTATAAAAGATTACCCAAAATTGCAAGAGAGACGAGAAACCTACAGGACGAGGACCACCGGGTAAACCACCAAAACGATGGGCCTAAAGTTGGATTTCGTCATCCACCGAGTCCCCTCCAAGACAAACATGAAGACTTTCATTAATGAACTAAACAGGCACTGACGTAATCAAGTGAAGGAAGAAGAAGAAATTTATTAAACTATGCAATACTGATTTCTAAATAATCTTCTTCGAAATCTAAACTGTAATCTAACAACAGAGATTAGAGTATGCCAAGAATTTCCTTATTCGTTACTATGGAGATTTTCCCGCTCGTTTAACTTGTCTTCATTAATATAAGTGGAGTGTTTAAGGTGACATAAGCTCATCTCCTGACATCCTGACCCCTTATTTACCCGAAACTTACACCCATATCCAATTTCTTCCGCTGTTTCAGACACTTACGCGTACAATATATAAATCATTGTGTCAAATTGATGCATTATCTCTCTTCAGTGTTTGAAATCTTATTATATACTTCATTTGAAGTTTTGGGTTAGCAATTTTTTTTAATTAATTACATCATTTCAACAAATAATTTTTAATTAATTTTTCTCTTCCTTTGTTTGAAAGAAAAAAGCTGTCGGAGTTGTTAAAAGTTATCAAATAAAAGTTCGTTAAAGTCAATGTTCTAGAAAATCAAATTACTAAATTTAACGTTAATTGATGTGAAACAGTAGCTGGAAAATGCGCGTTGGAGAGAGTCAAGTGAAAGTAGTCGGCTTCCCAACTTTCTAAAACTCTTTTCACGTTAGACTTACTACGCTAAGTCGCTGGATATTTAATAAAAGCTCAAATCCGAACTGCTAGAAACAAGTATCTCAAACCGACAAGCCCGAATTATATCTGCAATAATCGTTTTCATGCCGGTAGGGCTTTTTACAATTAAAATATAGTACTTTCGAGAGAGTACACTTACTTAATTTTCGCAAAATTACGAACTTCACACTGCTGAAAGTGGAAACTAAACGGATATGCACAAAGGGTCGGCCGGTCTTTTAGTTGGGAGCCATGTCAATTCCCTCGAAAACCCCACCGTTCGCACTTCCAGTTTTAAAAGATGCTTCAGCGATTTACATAACGGTTTATGTAGGATGTTTTTAAAATCCCCGCTCTAGATTAAATAAGCGTCTTTTTAAAACGGAAATACATATTTGAATTTTAAATTTCCGGGGAGGATTTAACATAGTGGGGATATGAAAATTATTTCATCTCTTTTTATTCGGAGGAAGTTCTGTGTTTTATATTTGAGTAACAATTTGAAATATACCTAATTTACACAAATATGGTACATACATATGTTTATATAAAGATATCTGCATTTTGAGTAATGGTTAGTTGGGTGGGAGAAACTTACGTCTGAGACGTCATTTCGATTCATCATTCTGTTGACGCGAGAGCAGATAATATTACAATCAGATCATTTATTTCGCACAAAATGTGAAGTCAATGGACCCGAAATCGTGAAGTAACCGATGTAATATGTACATACCGTCGGCTTACTTCCAAAACCTTCTGAGTCCGTTAATGGTAACTTTTGATGTTTTCAAATTTGTTATAACAGCGTCTAGGACCTTGCAAAACCTCCTGTATATCTATTATTAAATTTCTGAAATGCTCTTAGTAAATTACTAGTATTCGGGGTTTCAATTCAATCTGAAGTACAGACATGGATAATTTCGACGATAGGGAGGTAAGTAGAATCTACTTTTTTAATGCTGAAACCTTGTAAATCCGGTAAAGAATTTCAATTTTCAATAATCTTGTTGATAGTCGTGGGGATCTCTTGTTAAGTCATTTAATTAAAGATCTCCCAAAAAAATCTCTTTTGACAGTGAAATTCTGAAAATAACATTTTTTTTGCATCCTAAAAAATTACTGGCTGAATAATTGACTTAGGAGGTTTTGGAAGTAAGCCGACGATATGTGCATTACAATGTCCCTTATTTTGCTGACAAAGTACTGTGTAACCTTCGTACGAGGTTAAATAATTCCCTGAGTTGTGTCTTTCGGGTTTTTCCGTGGTAACTGCATTAATCTACTTGACGTTTTGCTGAATATAATGTAAGCTTCTTCAGAAGTGTAGCTTAGGTAACTAGTCCTTGTTTGAAGACATAAGCTGTTCAATTTTCTTTACTGTGTTGCATTTTTCTTCTGCAATGCTTTCTTTAACCTCCAGCGACGTATGGTAGCGTAGACAACATTTCTTTTTCTTTAGAATCATTGTCATTTCGTTTCCCAGCAGCATTTCCTTTAGTTTGTAACAGTTTTTCTCCAATGGGTTCTTTACGTGCTGTTCTGTTATTTGAATGGCTGATTTTAGTTTCCATCGGTAGGAGTGTGGTGATGGGCGGTCTCTTCTGCGGCGGATGGTACTATGTACTTAGGTATAGAGGGCGTTCAGCTTAAACCCCGTTCTATGGGTAACTTTTTTGTTTCTAAAGATACAAGTGTTAACGCTTCTTAACACTTTATTGTTATTTTTTATGCGAACAAATTCGCTACTGCATTTATTGTGTTTTGTAAATCCATCTTTCTATTGTTTTATTTTATTAATTTAATATTTCATTCGCTTTACTTGTATATTCATACGATAGTTAAATTACAAAACAGTTGAAATGTTTGCCATAGATTCAAAATTTCGTATAAAAAAACAATTAACTGAATCAGTTCACCAGAGATGACTCCAACTTTGGGTTCTTAAATAGAACACCTTGTATATTTTTATACGATTCGTTCTCAAGGACCCAATGCTACACAGTTTTCTTTTTGATGTGGAATGACATTGTGGGGAATCCAACAATGTTGTTTGAATACTTGTAGCAATAATATGCCACTCCTATTCAATCATGTTTTGTACAAGACCAATATTCTTTTCGGTAACTGCCGTTTTGGGCTTAGGAGCTCGAAAGGTATCATTTAAGGAAAGTCGATTACGTTGAAATTCATTGTAACACAGCTTTACAGTAGTTAAGGAACGCGACTTGTCGCCAAACACTCGGCTGATTTCCTCAAAACGTTCTCTACGGTTTAAGCCACCCTCTATAATGTTCTTTATTCGATTCAATGATTTCTTGGAGAAAAGTAGTGTTGGGCGATTATGAATGATATAATCGAGATATATTGATTATACCCGATTAATCGATCATTCGATTATGGTTCAGAAATTACTCATTATTCGTTTCGACTGCACAGGAGCACACAAACGGCTTACGATTCGAGATCTGTATTCGATACTTCGAGGTTTCGAGTTTCGAAATAATTCACTCGTCACTAGGATTCCGTCAAATAATATATATTTATATTGATTTTTATTGACTTTGACAAAGTGCACTTTTACACTAAATATATTATATGACAATGTTTGTAATAGCTTGATTGCAAATAAAACGATATTATTATTATTATTATTATTATTATTAATCGTGGAAAATAATCGAAATCGTTAGTAAATTTCGAATGATGATTTCGAATGATCATTCGATTATTTTGAACGATTATTTCGATTCATTCGATTATTGAAATATATCGATTATGCCAAACACTAAAGAAAAGATTACTTTAAAATTATGATGTATTTTAAACAATTATATTTGATAACTTTCACTATAATTAAAGCTGTAAACAACTATGTCAAAATGTCATGCAAAATTGTGCAATTAAACACATGCACAAATATTTCCCTTCTTCTGACAATCATTCTCAGCTTCTGCACGTAAAACAATATATCTAAAAATACAAACAAAGTAGAGTAAACTGTATAGTATTAGATAAAAAAAAAATTGCCAAGCATATGATACATATGTGATATATGATAGCACTTCTATCTGTAGGTACAACGATAAAATATCAACCGGACCCCAATTTCAATCGGTGATGCTCGATGAATGCATCAGGGGTTGATTTAGTTAGCACGTGCTCCACTATTAATGGAACTACTTAGAACGGTGCCGGATGCTCGTTTTCCACTTATCGGAAGTTTCTTCCTCCGGGCGTAATATGCTGTGTGCGGATTACTACATCGAATAGATGCTTGTTCAGGGTTTATTTTTACCCTATTATCGAAAATCGAGCGGATTCTTCTTGATTGCAGATGTCTCGCGTGTGGGAAGTGGCGGGGTGAAAGGATTTCAGGTGATAATGAACGCAATTTTCGTTACGTTGGTCGATTCAGTTTTAAATCGAAAAAGGGTTGACGAAGTTTATTATGAAGGAGTTTTAACGTTTGGGAGGCGTTTATGTGGAAACAATACATATAGAAAATTATATACTTTCTCATAAACATTGCTACAGGCTTTATTAACCATTGATTAGATTATATGCATTTCCAGAGTTGAACCATGCAATACAATCGTCGATACATTTATTATAATTTTTTATATACAGTGGGTGACTAGTTAATAATACAATTTGTGCCAAGTATGCTCGTTGCCTGAACTGATTGTCATCGATTTGCCAAAGATTTTTATAGAAAATCGATTCTAAATGTCTAAAATCTAAAATAAAACACTATATCATTTCTTGGTTCATATTAATGAATTCTCGTTTTTTTTTTTGTTTATGGGTCATTAGAAAAGTAGTCGTCCAATGTCTATTGCCTTTCTCCCTTGAGATTAATGGCATTGCCGTTTTCCATCGATCTCTACCTGTAGTTGTCATTTTAAAATTGCTAAATTTTCTCCTACTCTCCCTTCTCTCTAAAAAATTGCAATAACAGATGTTGGCGTTCGTTATCTGAACACGTGGTCGTTGCCCCACTACAAAAATTCATTCGTGAAAGTGTTCCTTGTCAGATTTGTTCGCAACTCGTATGTTAACCGATCACCTACTGTATCCGTATTTGATCTGGTATTTATGATGTCAATGAGGTCAAGCATTGAAAACTTGTTTTGCTCTACTTAATTTAAAATATTTATTTTAGTTTATTCCACGTATGCTTCCTTTTTTATATTTTTTAGAGACTCTACTGAAGATAAAAATTTCAAGAAAAAAGTCGATAAAATCCTTTAATAGAGTTATTTTTTCATGTTTGTACTTATTATTATAAAAATGCAACAATCTGGACGGCTGCCTTCCATACTTTTGTGATCTGAACACTGCCTTTAATACAACATATCAATGGCAGACACGATTACATAATTTACGAGAGTTATTCTCTCATTTTTTCTAAACCATAAACTACATTACATATTACTATCAACGACGATGAAATCATATACCTAAATTGCCACCAGTTATGTTTTTTTTTTATTTATATTAAGTTCTGTCCAATTACGTCAACCTCTCAAATAAAACATCTCTCTCGTTACAGAGAAAAAAAAAACAATTTCAAAATATTTTTCCTCGCTGCAAGGCCTTCCTTCAAAGTTTCATTTCATTTAATCAGAATTCTTGTGCAGCTAACATTAGATGTTGCCAAAGTTCCAATAATGAAGAGCTATTTGAGATAATAGGTTAGTATTTAGGATTTTTGGCGACGTAAATTTAAAAAAAAAGAAAAAAATGTTAAGGATAAATTATTTTCACGTCAATTTCAAATAGAGCGGTGAACAAAATTTGTATTGACATGATAACCATTGCATTAATTTTTTTTACTGTATTTACGACAAACAACACTATTAAAAATTGCAACAGATTTAAAAAGAATAATTCGCTCAAAAATAGATATGTACATACAATGTAAAGTAAAACATAGAGCGAGGTAATCGTTTCTACGTTTCACTCGAGTAGTGGGCTGTGTGCAAAAATCGATTCTCGCTTTGTCAGCGTCCGCTTGTTTATTTTTAGTTCAGTTTAGGAAACGAGAGCGTGCGTTGTGTTTTGTATTACGCGTTATTCGTTATAAATATATGATTATTCATTTCAAATGTGTAATATGAACAAGGCTAGTAAACGACCCTTTGCTGGCACAGTAAATAAGTTTATCTGTGACTTTCCGGATTTGTTCTACGACGGTACTAAAATAGTTTGTAAAGTGTGGGAGGAACATTGTAAAGCGAACTGTAAATACCGAAGAACACTGAAATAGAAAAAAGGATGTGCCAACGAGAACTGCCTTTGTTTTGGATTTACTTGTAATTTGTCACTTCGCTTACTCGAAAAAGAACCGTTGAATATTTCAAACAAGTAAAAACTGTTAGTCTACAATTCATTCCTGACGAAGCTGCAGCTATTAAGGAGAGCCAGATAAAATTTCAAGATATTTCCTTTGAAACAGAGTTACAAACTATTCGTAACAACTATAGGGTTACATGGCGCAATAGAACACTTACCAAATAGAGCATTGTCGTTAGTGGAGTCACTGCAAACAGTGTACGAAGTACATACACTGCTACGCAGTATACCTGGCGCAAAATATAATCGTGTTTTAGAAAAGTTTGAGAATGTGTTAAAGAAAGATTCCGATTTTATCACATGAAAATAAATTTGTGATGATGCATCGACTAATCAACTGAATTCAAAGAGCATGTATTACATTCGTAGATGTCGAACGGTCTTTTTCAAAATATAAACACATTTTTTTTTCGCGACGGCGAACATCGTTCAACGAGACAACTGTGGAAATATGTCTAATACTGTCAACTTTTTACGACTCTTATCCAGTGGGTAATTCCGATGCAGCTCGCAACCCTACTTGATAACGCTGCTTAAGAGCTGCTTTTTGCATTGCATTCAAAAGATGCAGACTCTTAAGACTTAAAACAAGATGTCGAAAAACTTAAAAAAAAATACTTAAAGAAGTGAGTTAGGAACTTTGGCTTTAGGAATCGAGGCACGTATTGTATGGTTATGTATCTTTCATTCAATAAATATTGGTAACTTCTAAACATATTGTAAAAAATAATTATTTGTAAATCTAAACATTGTACATTATTTGGAGAATGCATCATTAGATCACAATATTATTTCTAATTTATTTATTTTTCTGTAATTTTTTTGGACAATTTATATCTTCCAGTTAATCAGCAAATACTCTATTCAAATTTCATGGGGTTCGACTTTCCTTTTAATACTATTAAACCCTATTATTGAAACTTAGCCAAATATGCATGGACGGCTTGAATAAGCAACCCGTCACAAATTAGGACCAGAAGATTCCAGGGGATCTGAATACATTAATATAAATCCCAACCTTATATGAAGCGTGAACGATAGTATCACTTTTATTATGCAGCACTCGGCGTACGCTCAAATAATTCCCAGGAGGTAGTTGGAATTAGAAGGAACTACTTATAAACATATTTAAAATTAAAGCAAATAATTCGTTGCGGTCGGCACTAGGCAATTACGACGTCAAGTTATGCGGGATCGCTTCCTTTGTTTGTCTAGAGCAATGGGTCTTTATTATTACAATCTTGTTAAGCTAGTTTATTAAACCGAAGGATTTTGTCCGTGTGTCTCTTCTAGTTGACCTAAAATTGGATCGTATTCAATGCTGAAATATAATGGTATTCGAGAAACTGCACTTTAGAACGTGTCTTCTTAAGAAATATGATTTAATATGACCTAATTAATAATGGAACAATAATTTATTGTTTTGTTTGTTTTCTCTTTATAAATGGCCAGAAAAGACAATACTGTTTCTTAGTAAGGAGAATCTCAAAATCCTTTTTTATTGAGGAGATGTAAGGATTGCAGAAGACACACTAAGGGATGAAACATGTTTATAAATACAGTGTGTTTATTTAAGCTGGCTGCATATGGAAAGCTTTTTTTATTTAATTTAAGGAAAAAACTGATTCTTTCTAGTCATATCTATCTACATATGTTAAAAATGTAGTTTTTACCTATACGAATTCCCATTCTTCCACGCGACCTAAATTCGAAGTCGAATATCTTGAAAACTATTCGATATACCGAAAAACGAAAACCACTTTACAAGACTGCTTTATACTAATTCTTAAGAATCAAAAGATTAAAAATTCGAAAAATTTGACGTATCCATTTTTGACTACCCTACACATGCTACCTCAAATTGGAATGTGTTAATATTATTTTCTTAGAAAGCAGAACTTTTTATAATGAGTCACTTTCTTTCGTAAAATTAATAATAAAGAAATTTTCCATATGTAGCCAACTTAAATAGATACATTGTATATCATCGGCAAGATTGTTGTTAGCAAGTGCAGTAAATTAAACATCTAACTTTCATTGGTCCTAATCCCTTCTGTGGTCTCCAAAAGAGCCACATAAAACAAGCTATTAAGACATGGGAGGGCAATCAAAAGGCCTCGTACTGTGATAATGTTCCAGGACAAAAACAGGCGAAGGCACTCATATCAGGCTCGCCAAAGATAACAAAAATAGCGCGATCGTTCAGACAATGGGATCTCAGATTACTGGCAGGATTTCTGACAGGCCATGTAGCCCTAAAATATCACCTATTTAAACTAGGAAAAGCTGAAGATCAAATCTGCCGTCTATGCCAAGAAGATCTGGAGACGGCAGAACACATCCAATATGATTGTGTTGCCATTAGTCGCACACGACACCAATACTTCAGTAGACCATTCCTGGCACGTACTGAACTGAAGGAAACAGATCCTAGAGTAGTACTAAGGTTTATTAAAAGCCTCCAACTATTCTAACACACATAAGGGCATTTTGTTACAATAGAGCTATTAAGGTCGCAGTGACTAAAGGTATCTGTGCCACGGCTCAACCATATTAATAATAGTAAGAGGACTAGGTCTCAGAAGGTTACTAAAATGTTGGCAAAAACATGTGACAACTTCAAAAGTTCCTATCATAGATTTCAATGCTAAAGATTATATAGACTTAATCGACTAGCAGTCACTAAAAGTTACTGAACCACCATTAACAGTGTCTATTTCTGATGAAGAGCTTCAGTTAATGATCCAACATATTCCTACATAAATTGATATTTTGAAGTTTCTTTCGCACTCGCAGGCAGCAGAACGCTGCGTTAAATGATTTAGGGAAGCGTCAGCAGCAGTATGTGGTTATGAGGCAAGGGATGGCTTCATAAGATCAGGAATCGCCTCTAGAAATACCTTGTTAAAATTTGAAACCAAAAGTCAATATTTTCAAGTTTTCCAAGAGAAGTAAAGACGGTGTGGCTTGATGATGAGGGAGGTAGGGTGATGGAAGTCGATGTGCAACCACCTCCACGTGGTGAGTTCTGGGTTGTTTCCACATTTATTTTTGAAAAATTCATGGTCAACTGGGTAGCCAAAGATGATACTACAAAAAGGCGAAATCTTGCACGATGATTAACCTATACGTATCAATCAGAGAACAGAAAAATTTTGGAACCGCTTTCATTCCAGCTTAGTACTTATTCTCTGTAACTCCCAATTTTTCTTTCATAAAGTTATACTTAAATACAGTGAACTCGTAAAGTAAAAATATAAAGGCTGATCTATTTGAAATGATAAAGTTGACATCACTTCCGGAAAAACCGGAAATGTTATGGAACTGTCAATAACACCAAAAATTAGCTCCAGTCAATCAAAAGTTAGCACAAAAGACGCCTTTTAAGTTTCTTGCAAAAAACAATGAAAAAAAGAAAAATTTGGTACAAATCGCTTTGCATGCGTTCGAATCAATTCTCTAAACATTTTTTCCACTATAAAAGTGGTATTTTCAAAACATGATTTTTGAAGGAGTAGAAACAGAAGCACGTGCAAGGGCTGGCGGTAGCGGTATTAATAAGTAAAAAGAAGGAAGAAGACATAATAGACATAAAATATATAAACGAAAGAATCCTAACATTAGAAATAACCATTGGAGCAGAGAAGTGGTACTTCATAGTGGTGTATGCCCCAAATGATAAGGAGAGGATGGAAGAAAAAAACAAATTTTATGAAGAATTACAAAAAGAGACAGATAGTAACAGAAAGTTAGATGTTTCTATTTATATATATGTATCTCCATAATTTAGTTAAAAAAACTATAGTCGTCTGGTATAGCGATTCTCAAACTTTTTTGGTTATGGAAGCCTTTGAAGGACTTTCTTTTCTTCGTGGAATCCAAGTCAAGTGGCTTGAGATATCTTTGCTGTATTTCTGTATGTAATTTTTTGTTTTGCAATATCTACCTGATTGTATATAATTAAGTTCTTGATGTCTACATCAATTGACGTAGAAGAACCGTAATTTATACAATAACTATGCCTTTTTTAAAACAAAGTCTCTATCCCAAGTCACCTGCAAGTGGGCTACTTAGGACCGGTTTGGTTTTACTGAGTTTTCAATGGTACTTTGATGTTAGGACACGATATGCAATGAAGGTCACTTGGAATGTTACATTTTTGAGTTTCATTTTCAATTTGACTTTCTTCATGGAACCCTTGGGAGATCCCAATACACAGAAGGCTAGGATTCCGCAAAACGCACACTAAGAATTGATGCTTTAATGGATCGAATGGCTCGAACCTTATTTAAGGAAACGATTTTTCAATTAATTGTGGTTGCTATTCGTTTACGTATTCCTTTAAATCATTAATTCTGGTTGAGTTTTAATAGATTCCAAATTAAACATTTTTTTTTTATTTAAAAAATCACATTCATTTGTAATTGGATTTTTTTAAAATATGCTCTTGATTGTTTCTCCCTCAAACACAAGTGCCAAAGTTATAAAATCATTTATAATCTTTCTTTGAATCTTGTAATCTTGTTATAGTAAATCCATGTTAATCCATGAGTTAATAAACTTTAGGGAATGCCCGAACCTGAAAAGAGCAAGAGCTGGTTTTTTAGTTCGTTCCACCCTTCCACCCTTCTCCTCATATTTGATTAGTTAATTAATATTAAGAAAGGAACCCCATGAGAAGTGAATAAAAGCTGTTTTTTGCCGATGAATAGCCCTTTACTGATAGCTGAAGACATGTTACTGCAATTAAACATTGTAGAAAATGAGATATAAACATAGACCCATACTCGTTGCCTTCTCCAAGATTCCACTTTCTATTCATCGCGTACTTCCTTATTTACTTTGCCCCTTACGAGAAATGAATATGAACAAAACGTGGAATATGTTTTTTCCTGCAGACGGACACACGTTCATACCTTTTCAAACAAACCTTAACAAACATAATAATAACTAAGCGGACGTGAAGATAATGTAATGAGGAACGGAGGTAATTAAATGAAAGATGAGGTAAAAATAGCGCAAAGCATGGAAAAAATTGCATAAATTATACAACTACAAGCCTGTATAGATATAGGCAGGTACAGCTATACAATATTCGGCTTATGAATATTCTGATTGGAAGTTATAATTAAGTTCCGCAAAACTTTTTAATTAATAAACAACTTCATGCATTATATAATAGAATGAAGCGGTTCTGCAGAATGGGATGTTTGCTTCAGCACTTCGGAATATAAAATTAAGGATTAAATGATTACGTTCCGCCGTGCAAAATGATAAAACGTGAAAAATGTAAACTAGCGGTATTTAAAATTATTCTGGGCGAGTGTCTTCATTTAGGAGGGATTTAATAAGAATTCAAGAAAATTGTTTCCTTATTGAATAAAGACTGATTTTTGCAAGAAAACTTATCTTCCTGACGCAAGAAACCATTTTTTTGCGTGCAGAAATAAATATATTTGCCATCAGGTGGTATAATGCTTAGAAAGAATTGCCATAAAAATATTATTAATAGCTATCAACTGTTCCTAAAATTTTTAAAACAAGCTAATAGACCCAACAGATTGTGCAGATGAAAATTCTTTTTGGTACTCTTATAAATTTCTACTTACAAATTTATAACCAAATTCTATCACCACGTACGTAGAATTATGTGATAACCAAGTCCAACAAAGTACTAATAAAGCGTTGTAGCTTCCTCAGATATGAATGCTTTACTTAAATAGAAAAAGAAATTAGTTGCTTCTTTAATATTTCATCCCCATCAGTTTCTTCATTTACCTTTGTGTGCTAATCTGTCTAAATCTTGTAAAACCTACAAAATTAATATCCCTTTTAGTACAGCTACATAGTTGCCCAGAATTTACATTTTAGAGTACGAGGATTTTCAAACACGTCGTAGGTATACCTGTTGCACAACCTAAATTAGTTGTATGCTTTAGCATTTCCAGGTTATTACCCGTATTCACTGCCGAGTATTAAGAGCAAAGCTTCATTGTTTCGCTGAAAAGTTACGGCGGAAAGTATGTATCGTAAAACATGTTTTTCTTGTTTCTTTTTTCAAGTGATCGTTTGCTTCGATAATTATTTTAAGTACATTTTACGTAACGTACATTAATCTCCGTTGAGTTGTACGCTTAAATTAGCCAGACAGCTAATTCCTTTTTTGCTGACGTTCGCGCACATCGAGAACTGCCAAGATAAGTCCAAGTCGCGAAACATGATCAATTGCTGGGATGCTGTACGTGCCTCTAGAATCTTAATCGATTTTGGGGATCTTACACATCGCGTAGACCTGTATACGAACTCTATTACCATGGTAACATCACGAACGTAGTTTAGATTCTAGAAAATGTTTATACTGGAGTACGCACGAAAATTATTTATCGAATTTGGGTATCATGGTGTTATTGAATCAGGTATAGTATGGATTCTATATGTAAACAAGGTAAAGATATACAAATATTGGAATATAGACGTGCATAGACCATTTAATTCTTAGAAAATCGTTCCTAAAATATTTATAGGATATGTCTTAAACTAAAAACAGTTCTTTCTGTAAGAAAAAATGCTTTTTAAATAAGTTAAATTGCCTTTCTTTAAGATTTTTTATTTCCATTGTCTTTTTAGCTAATAGAGGAACCTTGAGAATTGAAAAAATTACGTGAGCTTTAGGCGTACTTAATAAATTACCTTGCTCGACTTAATCTTATTGGATGCAGAATTTATGAAAAGAATTGTTACTTATGGCATGGCATACAGATTTGTAAAATTGCGCATATGTGTGAATAATAGGAAGCTAAAATTTTCTGATGGCATAATAGATCTTATACAGTATCTTTCTCAAATATTTCTATAGATACAGGGTCATCGATAACTAGTAAACCAGGCACCTACTTCGTTATTTTAAATGAACCAACGTAATATGGATTTCATATGTCTATTTCTAATTGATTTCGAGGTATTCATAATTTTTACATTCGTCTATTAACTTAAAAAAAAAAATCCGAAATGTAAATGCACTTTAGCCAAATTTTTACGAGATTAAATTGCATCCTTACCTTTATCAAGGCATGGTGTTAGAACTCCCTTGAAATATACAACGTATTCAGTATTAAACACCAAACTTTACCAAGTTCGGACACCAGAGAGCTTTGTTATTCTTCCCCAGCATTTTTTATCTTGGGCTTTCCTTTTCCAATCTGTTATTCCTTTGTGCTCTAGATCTTCTCACGCGGCTTCTTTTTTCCTCTTATATTCTGGTATGTTCTCTGCTATTTTCTTAGCCGTTCTTCTACCATTCTTGCTATATGGCCCGGCCGCTGCAGCCGTCTTGCTTTGATGACCTTATCTATTTGAGGTTATATAAGTCACATGTTTCCTCGTTGGTCCTTCTTTTCTCCCATTTTTTCCTCCGATTATTCTCCCGAGTATTTTCCTTTCTCAACGTCTTATTCTTTCTTTTGCTGTTTGATTCAAAACTCATGTCTCACATCCGTATATTGCCGTTGGTCTTAATATTGTTTTATACATTCTAAGTTTTGTGGGTCTTGCCCTGCATTTGGATATTGTATCCAAGTGGTTTCAGATGTTAGTATTGTTTGGTTACCATAACAACAGTAAGCAAAATATATTGGCATTACCTTTCTTAACTGTTGATTCGAAATTTTAGGCCTAAATAGCTGCTTACAAAATGGCATATTTAAAAAAAGAACTATATATATGATTTATGTATGAAGTCAAGGATAACGCAGGCATTCTGCAGTGCGACAGTGGTGTTCCATTTAAAATAATAAAGTAAGTGCCTGGTTTGCTAGTTATCGATCACCCTGTATCTACAGAAATATTTCTGAAAGATACTCTCTAAGGTCTATTATGTCATTAGAAAATTTTAGCTGCCCAGTATTTATTTAGTAGGCCCAGTTTTACAACTCCAGAAAGATACGATAGCCTGTATGAACATATATAAATTTCAAAGATCTGTTACTACGTTAAAAGTTATTTATGTGTACATATAATATTTTAAAAAAACTTCTTGAAACAAACACTAATAAGCTTAGATAAATCATTGGAAATTACTGTATATGCCAATAATTCCTAGCAACCTTAACCTTGATATTTAAGAAATAATTTTTAGTACATGATCCATGCTAGTGAATACCTTTTCCTCGCAAAAAGAAAACCGTTTTTGGCCGATGAAATTTCATTCAAATCGGTGAGTCCACATTAGAAACATTCCTTTCTTAGCCATTACGAGATGAATTGCGAAGAACACCCCGGCATCTTCGTGTATCCCAATTTCTTTTCTTAAATACACCGAAAAGAATTATTATTATACACTTCCGCTTTCTTAATACAAATTGTATCAAAAATGTAAGACTTGCATGTAACGAAAATATGATGTCTGTAATGTTCATCAAAGAGAATAAGCAAATTAATATACGCAAACTTTTTTGTAGCTACCAATACTTTGAAGCACATATAGAATGGCTCTCGTATATAATATACTTCAACGAGAAATTGGCGTATATATTTATTCGAGTTTCTCATTTCATATGTAGCTTGAAGTAGTTGAAAGTTGGTAGGAACTGAACTTAATGTTTAATTAAATTCCTGCCTTGTTCAAAATGATTAAATCAACCCGTCAGAGCACCATACCAACTAACAAGCTAGAAGTTAATTTGTACTTTGCATTTTAAAATAAACTGTATGCTTTTTTGTGTTATCTTTATTATAAATTATATATTTTACGTGTACCACGTTACGATAATCAGAAAAAAATATGTTTTCAATTTTGCTATAGATGTAAAATGTTGCTAAATTTAAATTGACATTCCATAAAATACGAGGGAAAGACATTAAATAAGTCACAAACTGTTGTGGGAAAGCTGAAAATAGCAGTGAGCTATTTTCCGTATCTGTCATTGGGGGGCAGCACTCTCCAGCTTAATGATAATCAAGTGACAGTTGACGTGCGCGTACGCAAGCAGTGTTAAAATGGCGACCGTGCTCGAAGAGTGTACTGTGGAAGAGCAGCGTGCTGTTGTGCGTTTTTTCTGGGCAAAAGGACTCCCTGCAAAGGATATCCATAAGGAAATGTCTCCTGTTTACGGTGAAAAGTGTTTGTCGCGTAAGGCGCTCAAAAGTTGTTGATGGTCAGCGAAGTGGCAGGCGGGTAACAATAGACAGCATAGCAACTGCAATAGGGTGTTCTCTCGAAAATGTCCAGGCCTACTGACGAGAGGAATATTGCTGCATCACGATAACGCCAGGCCGCATTCGACCCAGTTGACCCAGGCAAGAATTGAAGAATTAGGGTGGGAACTTCTTCAACATCCGGCTTACAGTCTCGACCTAGCCCCAAGCGATTATCATCTGTTTGGTCCACTAAAAAGCATCTTGGCGGAACACATTTCGAGAGTGATAATGATGTTCAACTAGAGGTACGCACGTGCTTCAGACGGCAGCCCAAACAGTTTTATGCAGCAGGCATTGGGGCATTAATAAAGCGATGGGATAAGTGTATCAATGTAGATGGAGACTATGTTGAAAAATAAACATTGTTTTTGGCTAACTATTTCTCTTATCACTTTTATAATAACTTTTTGTGACCTACTTACTGACTTTCCCTCGTAATAAAATCCTTGTATTACACTGTAAATTTAAAATAGCCTATATACAGGTGTCTTTGGCCTTTGCGAATGGAAAATTGTTTTAGCCTTATCAGGTCCATGTGAGGCTCATTTTCTAGTAATATGGGGTGCCAACGTTTGGTGTGGATTATTTAATGCACGTATTATTGGTTCATACATCTTTGAAGGAACTTCGACAGGGCAACTTTATTTTCATCTTTTACATAATGACCTTCCCAAGTTAATGGAGGATATTCCATTAGAAGAGCGCAATGATTTGTGATAGCAACAGGATGGTGCTCCGCCTCATAACTCGTGGTTGGTTGTAGAGTATTTAAATGACGTATATCCCTATAAATGGATTGGTACTAACGGTCCTATTCAATGGCTAGCTCGCTCGCCAGACTTAAGCCCGCTGGACTTCTTTTTGTGGGGGTATTTGAAAAAAGTTGTGTTTTATACTCCGCCCTTGAACTTAGACGATTTGAAACTTAAGATTCGGCGTGCATACAATGAATATGATCACAGCACCAACTTCCAGGGAATTAATTGATCGATTTGAAGCGTGTGTTGCATCGGATGGTGGTCATTTAGAAGAATATCTGTAAGTCGTTAATTTTATGAATTATTAATGTATTTGAATATTTGAAACAGTTCACTAAAACCCTTACCACAATACTTAACTCGTAGTGGACGCACGTTTCGATAGCCAAGCTATCATCATCATCATAACGATCATTGGCTATCGAAACGGGCATCCAGTACGAGCTAAGTATTGTGGTAAGGGTTTTAGTGAACTGTTTCAGATACCATGATCAAAAGGCTGAAAATACAGTGGAAAATACAATTCTCCCCACTCAGAAACACGTTATAGAACTACGTGGATCAAACACAAAGATATGTTAACGGAAGATGCTAAACTGAATAGTTAAAATGGAGAAATACGTAAATAAGGTTGAATGAATATAAATGACAACAGAAAGCTGCATGCCCGTAACGTGAACAAACGCGCTACTTGAGGAACCTACAGAACGTACCTAAGATTTGTCAATCTCGTGTAACTTAACTAAATCAAGTGTTCGACACATATCCCTACTAAATGTAAACACTTCCAATTGAAGTAGAAAATAATAAGAGAAAATACACAAAGGGTTACTAAGACACGGAATAGGGGAAGTATAGACCCTCAAGAAAAATAAAATACTAATTTTAACTCTATTCTAGTTATAAGAAAATTTACATCAATACGAAAAGCAGATCCAATGAAGTATCCGATAACCAAAGTGGTAGAAAGAATAACAAAAGGATAAATAACTAAAAGGAAATACCATAAATAAATAAAATCTCCAAAAACCTAACGAGGACTGCGAAAGAAAGTTAAACCGATACATTTTAAAGGGAAACATAGACAAAAAGATTTAACAACTTAAGGTACCTAAGCGAAGTTGTACAGTGTGACTAGAATTTAAGAGCTTGTCACATAGGTTAAGAGAAAAATAAAATGCAAAACTTCAAAAATAAAACAACTTGTACGACCTCAGAAATAAAAGTACGAACACATACTGTACTCAAAAAAAAAAAAAAACCTAACAGATAATTTTGTATTAAATATCTCTTGAATGCATTTCCAAACTCTTTGTACTTCAGTCATAAAGTCAAAACGATGAGGGCTGGAATTTTAAAAAATTGGTTTGGGGAGGTTTCTTAGACGGTGGTTTACTAGGGGTAATTTTAAAAAGTATATCATTTAGGATTTTGCAAACCATATATCTTTACAAATAAAAAACTTGTAACATTGAATCTAGGACACCCGGTATATAACCAAATTTATCTTTCTGATAACTGCATCCAACTAAATCATAAATCTCGCCAATAAGTATTATTAGTACAATTAAACCAGTTGTGCATGAATAAACATGGTACTTTAAGATTAAATTTGTTCTAAAACAAATCAGAATATCTAATACAAATAATTTCCCTGGGTCTATTCGAAAACAAAGAAACAGGATTAAATGCCGGCAAACAATGGACACTAAACGAAGGGAAGAGGTAGACTCATGTTTGAGAACTGAAACTCAGTATCAAGTCTACACAATTTCCTTTCAGTTCGCTAATATTGACTATCAAAATAGCAGAGACCACTTTACAAAGCTTTCCTGTTCGTTAGACATACGAGAATTTGTTCAGCTCATATACTACGTCGCGAGGATTCTGTTACGACTGTGAATTACTGTTTACGCCTGAAAGTCATGAGCGAGCGTTCCAGGATAATATAAAGGAGTCGCGGTAAAAATTTCAGAAAAAAAGGGATCTTTGTAAAGATATCCCGTCACTAAATTATTTGTTTGCAAACTTTGTAAATAATTTAAAGCGAGAAATATGGTTTCTCGCATCTTTTTATTTCCTTCAGTTCTCGTTTCTTTGCCCTTTTATCTTTTGTTTGGAACGTATCTTTATTTACCTTGACATTTAATTTGACCATGAAGGGAAGTTCTGTTATGAATATCTTCAACATACAGCTTTTTTCCCTTTAATATTTAAAATTGGGAAAGCCTTTGCTTATACACCTGGAATAATTGTAAATTTGTTTTGAAACATTTGACCAAGTTTATTTTGTTTTGAAAATGAAAAATTGTATATATTTTATGTAAACGATAATACCATTAGTTCTTTGAAGTACGAAAGAACAGGATGATTATTGTTTAGTTGAAATAATGGGAGAATTTTTGTCAAATAATTTTCTATTTTAAAACCACATTTACTTTAACCATTACAAGTACTAGCAAACAATCTCTCACTTTCTTTTTGTTTTAAATATAAACAAAACTTTAGCATGGACGTGCTATTGCAATGAAATTATTTCAGGTAAAATATTTTCATATTTTTTGCGGTTTTCCGGGTTGGAACCGAGTAAAAATTGCACTGGTCTTCTGATATTTCGCTCCCAATTATGCAAATTAATCGACATTGTACAACTGCCGTTGAAACTTACAATATCTACTTTAACATTTCCTATAGCAAGCTCAATCCTATTCCTTCTACCTACAATACAAATAATAGATTTCTGAAGAAAGTTGAGTTAACCAGAGATCTTGGAGTTCTATTCGACTCCTCGATGAGCTTCTCCTCACATCCAGCAGATCTTTGTTTATTAGCCCCTAAGGTCTTAGGCTTTATTATACGCTCATCTAAGTCATTTTGTGATATTCAGTTATTAAAGACCCTCTTCGTTAGTTTCGTCCTCAGTAAGTTTGAATACGCGCCACAAGTGTGGTCTCCTCACTATGTTTACCTTCAGCTTTCTTCGGAAATAGTTCAACGACGATTTCTTAAATATTTTGCTTGTAGAGAGGATGGTGTCTGTCCGAACGAGGAATAGACTATTCCAGACTACTTAGCAAATATGGTTTGGCATCGCGATGTGATTGTCAAAGAGCCCGCTTTGTATGGAAACTAGTCCGTGGATCTATTGGTAGTCCTTACCTCCTTAATTTCTATGTTCCTCGATTTTCCTCTCGCTTTTCCTCTTCCTTTTCTTTGCCATCTTCTAGAACCAATATTTTGCAAGACCTTACCACTCGCTATAATGTGCTGGTTAGCGGATTGTCATTGTTTTGATATATTTTTTAGCAACATAAATCAGTCTGAGATGTGCGGATACATATTTCTGAGCAAAAGTAAATTTATAAAGAATTGTGGGATTCATCAGCAACAAATCAGGACTGGGAGTGAACTTCACATTCCCTTAACAAGGTTGGAAGTATCCAAGTTATTGCCAGACTCTATGGGTCCCAAGTTGTTTAATAAGTTTGTACAACAAAGGCTCCTGACGCTATAACAAGCTTCATAGCTTATACGAGTATACCACATTGGGTTGTCTCCATTCGCAAAAAAAGTTAATTATCTATGATTAATTCATTGTTGTTGCTTGGTTTTTTTATTTTATGGTTAAACCTATAGGAGTGTCAGCGCTCATTCAGGGTTAATTTTATTATTTCCTTCAGCAAAAATTGTGTTTGTTGCAAAGTTTGCTCGCTATCAAAGTATAAGGGTGGGGAGTTGCACGGCGGGAATGAATCAAAAGCAGTAATAATCCAAACGCTGTCATAAGAGCATCGCACTAGACACTGGTCGTATGTTATACCGCTAGTTTATTACTTAATTGAGCATCCCTGCGTTTTGTTTAACATTACTTTGACCTCTTTGGATTTACATTTTTCCCTTCAAAGGAAGCTCTGCGATACTAGCCGAGATTCTAAAAGCTTCATCCTTTGTTATCTCTGGGATTCACCGAGTAGGCAATATACGTAGTAGGCGACATAAATTCTCGGCCTGATATAGAAAAAATAAGATTGGTAAAATATACCAATATTACAATGATCAATTAATAATTCTATACCCTTGTAAAAATAATCGAAAGCTTTTCCCTTCAAATGTTGTATTACAGCTTTCTGGGACGAGGTTCATCGGGTCGGTTCCTTTTTGGATAGAGAATCATAATACAGAACCATTGTTTCATTCCCTGTGACAATGGACTCCAAAATAGGTTTCGGGTCGTCTCCACACATGTTTAAAAACGAGCGCGCTCAATCGACCCGACGTTCACGTTGGAGAGCAGGGCGAATACTTGTTTCAGAAATGTTACGACATCACTGCTAAATCCTTCACCTTCAAACGGCGATTTGCTAATACCATTTCTACAATAATCATCTTCAAGGGATTCTTGCCCCAAAGCGGAAACATTTTGTCCACTTTTTTACAGTGGAATATGAAGGAGATAAATCACCATAAACGCCGTCTCAATGCTGTTTAATGTAATTAGGCGTATGCCGTTCTTTTGTTAAAACTTTAATGAGCGCGCGGTACTCAATTTTCGTTACCCGAGACATTTTCATGCACTAGCCACGTTGTCTGGCTGGCTACTAAAAACTACTACTCTTCGAACCGTAATGTTTATGGGCCTCGCACATGTGCAACTATGACGCTCGAACCTGTATAAGTCTGTCAGGCTGAGAATTTATGGCGCCTACCTCGTAGGTACCATGTATTTAAAATAGCTTTGTTCTAGTTAAATGAATCATTTTACCTTCAAACGGTTCTAATGTAAAACACTATGATATATCTACCGCCATCCAAGCGAATATGAACAGCAAACAGTTAATATGCTGAAAATCGATTTCGCATGCTTCTCTTACCATTCGGGCATTAGCGCTGCACGAAACACTCTCTCGATTAAGCCCTTGCGGTGTTGCGTAAGCCTAATGTTGGTCCGCCGATCAGGCACGAGGATCAAACCGACAGGCGAAGGTTTTTTCTTAATTCCACCCTCGATCGGAGGCTTGCATCACGCTCGCGGCTTAAAATAAACGCCCCCTTCCCCCAGCATACTTCGGATGCTGCTCTTCCGTTCCTCCTTTCGACACCGGTAGATGACAGATATACGATGTCGGCTTTCTAACTGTTATTGACGTTTCATTCGATATCGGCCATTGACCGGATAAGATTCTTCGAGCGTTCTCACCTGCCGGTGAGTAATTGAACCCCCTATTGTCGATAATTGAAACGATTCGTTTCTTAGGATGGAAGTATTCAAGTTGAATATATAACGATTTTGTAGAATTCTCGTCTTTCATTAGAATTAATAGAGTATCTTCAAAATGTTGGCTTGGAATGGTTATGGTTATACGTTCTCCTACCATGAACACTCTAGGATCATGTTTTACGTGCACTATTTTTTTTATTTTAACCAGGGGAGGCGATGAATGCGCATTCGCAAACGATACAGCAATAATGACGGAAATTAAAAGAGAATCTGAAGGTGTGAAATGATTAACTGTCAAAGAATGGAGTCAATTAGTCAAAATTCAAAGTAATGGTGAGATTCAAATACCGACAGGGAATGACCAAATCGAAGGCAAATAGTTATCAATACCTAAGAGCAACATTAAAACAAAACAAAGTGTATTATGGATTGAACAAAGGCCTGCTGAACAGAAAAGAAGTGCCTAAACAAAGATGAATGTATACAAAGTCATATACCGGGCGTCCCAAATTCGACGTTACATGCGATACCTTCTTTATTTGTAGAGATCTAAGATCGAGGAAGGTATCGTCGAAAATGGTTTGCAAAACCTAAAAGATATGCTTTTTAAATCTGTCCCATCCTCTAAGAAACTCTCCCCAAACCAATATTTTAAATTACACCCCTCATCTTTTTCACTTTATGATTGAAGTACCAGAAGTTAGGAATATAACGGTATAACGGTATTTAACAAATATCTATTAATAAAAACATATAAATTGTTGGTTTAAATTTGGTTGTTCGTATACTATCGTAGGTTGTTCAAACAAAAAAGATTCAGATGTCTGTAGTGAAGTAGTGTTGTTATAAAATGCCTTCTAATTTTTCTTCAAAGGAATGTGCTGATATATTATTAATTTATGGAGAGTTTCATAAAAATTCTTGTGAAGCACCAACACTTTAGGGAGAGCGATTTCTTATCACAGTGGTATCATCACATATGGCATTTCCTCGTGTTGAAGCTAAAATGCGAACGCACTAATTTTAAAAAAGTGCAAATAAATGTACTGGCTTATGTTGGATTGAATCCACACGCAAGTAATGTTAAACGATAATCCCACGATTACCAATAATATTTTGTGGACTGATGGGGCACGATTTCATAATAATGGGGTAATGAATTGCCATAACTGCCATTTCTGGGCTCCAGAAAATCCTCATTGGATGTGTGAGACTCATTTTCAGGTCATATGGGGTGTCAACGTTTGGTGCGGATTATTTCATGGTCGTATCATTGGTCCATACATCTTTGAAAGAACTTTGACAGGGCAACGTTATTTACATTTTTCACATAATGACATTCCCTAGTTAATGGAAGATATTCCGTTAGCAGAGCGCGATGATTTGTGGTAGTAACAGGATTGCGCTCCGCGTCATAGCTCGCGGTTGGTTGTAGAGTATTTAAATGATGTATATCCCAATAGATGGAATGGTACTAACAATCCTATTCAATGGCCACTGAACTTATTTTTGCGGGGGTATTTGAAATAAGTTATATATTCTACTCCGCCTACGAACTTAGACAATTTGAAACCTAAGATTCGTCGTGCATGTAATTCCGTTACAATGAATATAATCACAGCAGCAACTTCCAGGGAATTAATTCGTCGATTTGGAGCGTGTGTTACATCGAATGGTGGTCATTTTGAACAAAGTCTGTAAGTGAATTGTTTCGTTACCTATTATTTTGTTTATATATATGTTTATATTGTTTATATATATGTTTATATTGTTTATATATAAGTGAAAAAGATGAAGAGTGCAATTAAAAAAAATGTTTTAGGAGAGGTTTCTTAGAGGGTGGTTTAGTAGGGGTAGTTTTAAAAAGTATAACTTTTAGAATTCTGCAAACCATTTTCGATGACACCTTGCTCGATCTTACACCTCTACAAATAAGGAAGATATCGCTTCTAACATTGAATCTGGGACACCCAGTATAGAGACCCGTATTGCTATAGTTGCGAGTCGTGGGTAGTAATAAGGCAAGAGATTAACAAGACCAGATAGAAAAGAAACACTAACAGCTCTAAAATCCACATCCCATTAAAAAAAATAGTGCTATTCCTGAGATAATAATGAACACAACTGTCAGGCGTACATAGAAACTGCTATACAGGGTGTTAAAAAAAACGTTTAAATATTTAAGAGGCATATATTACGATCAAAAACAAGCAAAAAAATATGATTATTATTTTTTGCATTTTTTAGCGTTTAGCGTTACAAAACACGATAATCACAGATGTTCGAAATATCCTCCTTCCACTTCAACACAGGATGTACATCTTTTTAAGAAGGAACTCCGCACCCTTTCTAAAAAGCCCGGTTTTGCTTGAATTGTTTGACAACATTGTTCAATTCGCTGTTGCAACTCGGCTAGATTATTTACTAGTGTTTCGTACACTAAACTTTTCAAGTAACCCCAAATACAAAAATCTAAAGGATTTAGGTCGGGAGACTTAGCGGGCCATGGAATGGGACCCCCTCAACCTATCCATCTCTTATGAAATGTTTCGTTCAGGTGCTCCCTAACAACAAGCGTAAAATGCGGCGGTGCCCCATCTTGCATAAACCAAACAATATCATATTTAGAGGGACATCTTCCAAAAGTTCGGGCAAGGCGTTTACCAGAAAGTTAAGGTATGCAGAACCTGTTAAAGGTTGTGGCAAAACAACCGGTCCTAATAACTGATCTCCTAAAATGCCTAGCCAGATATTCAGACTGAAACGCTGTTGATGTCCGGAGTCAAGAACAGCATGCGAATTTTCGTACGACCAAACGTGATTATTGTGGCAGTTGAAAATCCCATCTTTAGTGAAACCGGCTTCATCAGTGAAAAGGATGTTAGAAGAAAAATTCTGGTGTTCAGCAGATTTCCTTAAAAACCACTGACAGAATATCTTTCTTGCTCGGTAGTCAGGACGAGTAAGGGCTTGTACCCGTTGGATATGGTACGGATATAAAAGTTGTTGGTGGAGAGTTCTCCAAACAAGAGGATTACTTACGCCTACTTCAGCCGAAATTTTTCTTACACTAGTTTCTAGGTTTTCATCTACTATTGCCATGATTTGTTCTTCAACCTCAGGCATAGACACTGACCTTGGACGTCCGCTTTCGTAATCGCGTTTTTTGAAGGAACCACTATCCGTCAACCGCTGGTAAACGTTTCCAAACATCACATGCGAATGCCGTTGACGATTGGGAAAAGTCTCGCAATAAAGGCGACGTGCTTCCAAAGCATTCCCATCGGCACGACCATACATGAAAACCATGTCGGCCATTTCAGCATTTGAATAAGGCATTGCAAATCGGAAACTAATTTCCCTTGCGTCAAAAGTAAATTCACTACCGGAAAACAGCTTATAAATTGACAGCGAACTGATTAATATCGCAAATGTCATATGAAAACAAAATGTTTTACTCAAAGTTGTAGTTTTTTTAAATTAAATTGCATTTATTTGGAAAACAGCCTATGTATAGCACTGTGAACTAATAATCAAATTTATGAAAACAATTGTTTTACTTTAGAGAAAATCGTGGTTTCTATTACTAAAGCAACCAAAAAAAAAACAACACTAAACTGATAATGCAAAATGTGGCCTTCGTTGATTTTCAAAAAAAACAAATGCACTTATCATGAAAACGGTTGATTTGCGGACCCATGTCTATTAGGGCTTTTTACTTGTTTTTGATCGTAATATATGCTCCTTAAATATTTAAATTTAAACATTTAAACCTTTTTTTTTACAGGGTATTAACTGTATATCTATTTCCAACAAATTTAGTCTGGGAAGAGGGAACTCGTGGAACATAAATCTCTGTTTAGAACAAACTTAACGTTTCCATTACGTGAACTTCGTACTTTAAGTGATCACCACCTATAATCTGTCATTGTTTGTAAATAAGCATTTATTTGCGTTAAAACTCTAGTCGCGTTTCAGTTGTCAACAGTGAGATCCGCGTAATACGGAGGGAGGGACAACGTTAATCATACGAAGAGATTTGATCACGTAGTATACAATGGTAATATGGGATAATACTGCTTTGGGTTAAGGATTCTAGTTGCGACAAGATTTCAATGAAATTATACAGATTGAAAGAGTACCTTGGTATAAGAACAACTCATTTTTTAGTCGCCTGATTTTGGGGTGCAGCTCCCTCCAAAGATTTAGTAAATATCTCGGAAATTATAACAGATATAAAGTCTCATGGATTATGCAAATTATTTTCGGAAAAAATATATAACGGGGTACCCGGCCTCCCCTATGCATATATATTTTTTCCGAAAATAATTTGTGTAATCCTTGAGACTATGTAATATACCGAATGTTCTAAAAAAATATATATCTGTTATAGTTTCTGAGATATTTACAAAAATGTAAAAATTGGATAAATCTTTGAAAGGGCTGAACCCTAAAATCAGGAAATTCACCCGCTACAAAAATGCTGTTGTTCTTAATCCAAAACACTCTTCCAATCTACAGTTTCATCGAAATCTGAATTTTCATTGTCGGCGTTCCCTTGTTATAGTAAGTCTATACGCTAGATTCTAACAACTTGCTTTTACATGAATCTAATATTAACTTGCCCCTAGCGATTCTAGATAGAATAGTATACAATAGGAGCGGAATCTATAACGTTCTCGTGTTATTTCAGGTGAAGTCGAATTCTCCTCGTCGCAATTTACATATTAATACTTGTTAATTTAGTTTCCATTACAGCTACTAGGATCTCTGTATTTAGTCGAATTCAATCTCAGTTTGCGCATGTAATAGCTGCTAGTTGTGTGCTTTGTTTATAGGAACGCATGCAGTCCGACTCGGTGAATAAATGGGCAATATCATATCCATCTGAGTGGACGGGAAATTCATAATTTTACGGTCGTTAAGCAAAGTAATACGCCTCAGGTGTACCGAACGTGATTCATTGCCGGAATGGGTTTTGGTAATGGGTATACCAATTTCGATTAGTAATGATTAAACCTGGCACAATCGGTCTTCGCAACAGAAGACTCATAACCGACACAAGTGATATTTGGAATTCTTTACTCTACTGTAAAAAATAAAAGCTAAATAACGCGAATATAAGCACACGTTGAAGTGTCTTCATTGCCATTATTGTTTTTTTTTGAAAACGGCATTTGTTGTATACGTAATGTAATAACTAGAGCCCGGTAACTGGAGAGCAATCGCAGCGGCGGTGTGACTGTGTTTAGGTGGGCGGAGAGGGCTGGTCGATTATGATACGACACGACAAATCTATCATCACTCAGTTCAGTTTAGCATTGGATAGCGGATAGGGCGTGTTGATTTTATTGATATAGACGTAGTTATTAATTGTAGTTTTTAGTGATGTCAAATAAGAAGTGGAACTGTACAAGACACGTAAATTCCGCACAGCATAGAAAACCAAAGTTGGGCATGCCACCGAGAAGTGCATTTTTTTTATGTAATTCTTATGTTGATAAACTGTAATTTGCCACTAGGCTTACTCGATATACAACCGTTTAAGGACTTTTGGTACAAATACAATCCCGAGTTGCGGTTGCCAAGGGAGAAAACGGCACGTAAGCATGTTGTATTTGTACGCGATGACGTGGAAAAGAAAATGAAACGCATATTGAAAAAAACAGTTTCTTTGGTTATGTGTTGACGCGATGACAGACTGTAAAAAAAAATTCAAATGTAAATATTATGGAATGCATACTAGACCCTAATAAACCTACATTACCACTGTTACTAGCTAGCCGAAGACTACAAGAGTGTACGGCTGCAGCAATTACGAAGGTTGTACTTAGTACGTTGGAAAAATTTCAAATTTCAAAAGATAAAGTGTTGACGTTTATGAGCGATGGCGCAGCGATAATGCGTTCGGTAGGCCGTTCTCTTCTTGAACATGGTTGCAAGTGTTTACATGTTACGTGTGAAGTGCATGCTTTACATCTTGTGGCAGAAACCATTCGACAATGCTCTCCTGAGGTAGATGCATTAATAGCAAGCACAAAAAAAGTATTTTTGAAATCTCCCAAACGCCAGTATCCTTGTATTCGTCAACCACCGGAGTCAATTCTTATACGTTGGAGAACATGGTTGCAGGCAGCTTTTTATTATGCTGAACATTTCAAAATACTAAAAGCTGTTGTTGCACAATTCAATCCTGCCGAAGCTGCAGCTATTAAGGAAAGCCAGTCGAAATTTCAAGATATTTCCGTTGAAACAGATTTAAAAAATATTCGTAGCTACTATAAAGGATTAGCTGACGCAATAGACCAATTACAAAACAGATCGTTATCATTATTGGAGTCTCTGCAAATTACGGAGTGCATACACAGCTACTGACTATACATGACGCAAAATATAATCGCGTTTTATAAAAGTTCGAGAGTGTGCTACAGAAAGATCCCGATTTTAGCACACTAAAACAAATTTGTGATGGTGTATCGAATAATCCACTGACTAAATACAAAGGGTATTTTAATCATGCATGTATAACATCGGTAGATGTTGAACGCTCTTTTTCAAAATATAAACCCATTTTCTGACCACGGCGAACATCGCTCACCGAGACAACTGTAGAAACACATCTAATGGTGTTAACTTTTTGCCACTCTTATCCACATGATGTAAATACTGATAATGGTGCTTCTAGTTTTACTGTTTCGTAGGGAAGGGAGAGTGTCTCACTACTTTTCACATATTATACATATAATTATGTATTAGTTCTGTCATTTTTTTTCTATTTTCTTACTATTGTTTTTGTATACTAGGCAGGTACGGCTATGGCACGGCTCCTTGTTACCGGGCTCTAGTAATAACTAAGGTTCCACAAACGAGTGCAACGTCAGAGGTGTATCGCGCAAAAGTAGGTACGTAAGATACAGTATTATTAAAAAATAATATATTCTTACCTTTTATTGACGTCCTGATGTCCACTGCGACAAAATACTACTGCCCCGGTAAGCCTGGTTGTCGCAGTGGACATCTGGACGTCAATAAAAGGTAAGAATATATTATTTTTTAATAATACTGTATCTCACGTACCTACTTTTGCGCGATACGCCTCTGACGTTGCATTCGTTTGTCCAACCTTAGTAATAACCGTAAAAAGTAAACAAAGTAGTGTCTTCAAAAATCGATTGTACTTAATACCGTAACAACAAATAATAATATAATAAATAAATGTAACTTCTTAACAGTGTAAATAGGATTGTTGAAAAACTTGCACCATCAAGTGTGTTTCTACATTTGTCTCGGTAAATGTTCTTATATTTCGGGAAAGACCGTTTAATATCTATGGAAATAAAACACATTGTGTTAATCTCGTATAATCGGAATTTTTTTTTTTAACACTAACATTTATACCGTGTAGCAGTGTATTAACTTCGTCCATGATTTGCATTGATTCTACTAACGACAACCCAATATTTTGCAATTTTTCTATTGCGTCTAATAATCGTTTATAATTGTTGCTAATACTTTTTAAATCTGTTTCAACAGAAATATTTAGAATAGAATTATTGATTGATCATTGTAATAAATATATTGAAGTTTAAAAAATAAAAGTTATTATATTTTACCAAGTTTATTTTTTCTATACCATGCCGATAATTTAAGGCGCCTACCTCGTAATTTAATACGATCAACAATCATATCTTATTTCATTCGGAAATTGCCTCGCTCTTGAAAGTGATCAGTTTTAAACAATTGAATACCCCATTATTCAGTTAAGGCGTTTCCAGTGGTTACTAAACAAAAGAATACATGGTAAAAACGTACTCCATACGCTCCGCCACATACTCCAGTTCATTGTGAAGTCTACAAAGCCTTTGTGTGATACATTCAGCATTACTTTATATTAATATTTAACCATTATGCGAAAGATAAACGCAAAATTTAACGCAATACACATGAAGTGTGTAATTTTCTCTTTGCTCTGCTTGCTTTCATTGTTTTTGTTTCGTTTCCAGCACGTACCGCATCCTTTGTTAAAATAACATTCTTCTGTTTGGAGAAATAATTTTCGACAAGTTTTTCTTTTGCTTTTTCGCGTAAAAGACAAACAAAAAAGAATAGACTAATTAGCACTGCGTAAACAAAGATGAAATATTAAATTTGCTGGAGCTGAAAAAGAAATAATGGAAAGCAGATATGTGTTCTCTGCAATTTCATTTGTATCCTGAATGATGTATTTTTAGCTCGGTGAAAAATGTTTTGCTTTCATCAAAAGAAAGATTTACTTTGCGGAAAATTAATTAAGGTTGTCCATAAATTAATTTTTTATACCGGGTGTCCAGAATAACATGAAGTACATATTGGAAACCATTAGAGATACAAGGTCGGTTAAATGGAGAAAAAGTTGCGCACTTATAAATTAAAAATTCATTCCGTTACTGAGATACAGGGTGAAAACCAAAAGTGTGCATTTTCTAAAAATCTTAATACCTTCTTTATTACGAAAAATACAGTCATAAAGTTTTCAGCGTAGGGGTAGTTAGTAATGAAGACTTCACGAATGGCCTATTTTGCTATTTTTCATAGTTTTTCTTCATTGAACATAGGGATGTTATACATGGTTGAAAAGCATTTTTATGACTATTTAAAAAATGTAAAAATCCAATATGGCGCCCATAAAAAGAACAAAAGTTAGGTACAAGCGCAAAGAACTTTTCTAAGGCCATTTTTGAAGTCTTCATCGCTTACTACCCCTATGCTGAAAATTTGATGACTATTTTTTATAATAAAGAAAATATTAAGGTTGTAAATTTATAAATTAATGTAATAAGATTGCTGTTGCATGTAGGGTAACTTATTCATGTATAATGGGTAAATAAAAATAACCATGTGCAAAAACGGAAATGTTTTTTTGGAGATGTTATTCCTCTTTTATGTTTGCTTCCTGCTATTTGTTATATTTTGAAGCATAATATATGATATGGATTTATGTTAAAAATCGTTTGATATAAAGGTGTTGGGAATGTCTTACTGAATTATATTTGAATTTGCATAAAATGTGTTCTGAAGTCGTAAGATCTTTTTGGTATAGACGATAAACTTGATCTTCAGCTTTTCCTAGTTTGTACGAGGGCGAATCACCGGACTTTTGTTTTAGAACATTTATTGGTACAGTAAATAAAATTTTGAATACACCTTATTTTTCTATATAATCTCCTCTTTTATTCACACATGTTTCCCACCGAATCGGAAGTTTTTTAATTCCGTTATCAAAGAGTGAATGTGGTCGCGTCTGTAACCAATTGCGCACGAACGTTTCTACACCTTCGTCGTCGTCAAAGTGATGACCTCCCAGTTCTTCTTTGAGTGGCCCAAACATGTAGTAGTCACAGGGCGACAGATCGGGACTGTAGGGCGGATGTTCCAGTGTTTCCCAATGAATTTTGTCCAATTTTTCTTGGGTTAATGCGGCTGTGTGTGGCCGAGCGTTGTCATGGAGCAGAATCGCACTTCGAAGAGGCATGTCTCGCCGTTTTCGTCGATAGGCCAGTTTCACTTCATCAAGCAGTTGACAGTAGTACGTAGCATCTCACGGATCGCAAGAATATTCGTCTTACTGGTGCTTGTCCGTGGTCGGCGTGCATGGGTCTCATTTTGACTCTCGGCCATCGGAAATTTTTTTGTGCCAGTCGTAGACTTGGGTCTTTGAAAGCGTTTTTTTAGAGAACTGTGCATTTTAGTCGATGCAAAATTTCGGCAGGTTTTACGCCCTCCCGCGACAAAAATTTTATAATAATGCGTTCCTCAACAGATGTGTGCACCTCTCGCTCAGACATGATGCTACTAACAACCAATCTGCTCTGGCGAGCCGAACCGATTTACTCCCCTCCACTTTACATCTCCATCCAACATACATCAACACGTCACGTTACTCACTTCACCTAGGGAGCGTTAAAAAGAAAAGTCCGGTTAATATTTGATTCGCCCTCGTATTAGTGGTATTTATAAGCCTTCTCAGCATTCTGAGATCCCTTCTGTTGAAAAATGATATGAATGACTTCGCCTGATTTTGTCCTGGCAAGTTTTGTCTGTATAAGGTCTTTCGATTTGCCATCTACATCCTGATTTCTTGTTTTAGGTGACCCTAAGGACTAAGGAAAAGGACACCTATTCCCTGTTTTTTTGCCTTACAATTTCTAATATTTCGCACAATAATATTGCTTTAAGGAAATCCCAAAAACATGTATGTAGTGATATGCATATTATAGCATGAATTCAAAATCCCTAACTAGGTGCTGCTCTTGTGCGACTTGCTGCTCTTGCAGTTTTCCTTTTACCGTATACTACCGACCTCAGCACAATATATAACACAAATTCGATCGAAGCAGTCAATCTCTCAGATGCCATTTCACCCGCTTATTTCGCAACTAGTCAACCTAGCTCTTGCCAGCGGCGACTTCCTTCGACAATCCTTCGTTTCTACCACTTAAATAATTCTTCGTAGAAGGCAAATCAAAGCAGTACATGACCGCAATACGAGAACGCGGACGCGGCAGATGTCCGGAATCGTAGACGGGCGAAACGAAGTGACCCGGGAAAAAGGTCGCCGGATTCGGACGTGACCATCTTTCACGTGCGCGTCGAGAATTGCTATTTCTGGCTGTCGTCATGCCGGGGCCTTTTTCGCGGCGGAAATGTGCCCGTTTATACAACGAAATAATGTAATTTCCTTTGATTTTTTAACGGCCAACTGTGCTCCAATATCGCGAGGCATGAGTCACGTTCTAGCAGTCAATGTTACGGAACAAGATTCGATAAAGGCGTTGCTCAGATTTGTCTTTGATTATATGACAAAATGAAAAAAAATGAATCATTTATGTGTGATGAATGTAAATCTTTCGGACAAATGTTGCAGGCGATAGAAAAAGATGTCGAAATAGATTCGATGATAATTAACTATACCTTTAGCCAAAATTGTGCAAAATTTTTAATTCGGATGAGATATTTTGAATAGTACATAGAATCACTCCAAATAAATCTATAATAATCAAATATTCTTTGTTACTTTCATATTACGGTTATACCGATTGGGAAAATGCGAAATTAGCCATATCGCTATCCCCTCTTCGCTCTCAAGCGGAGGAGTTAGCGGCAGTAGATGGCTCAAGGTTACCGATGTGATTAGTTACGAGGTAGACTGCATGATGTGCGGACGATCTTAGAGAGAATTTCTGGAGTATTTATTTTTCTTTTCTTTTATTTCATCAGAATCTGTTTTTATTTTCGTCGTTAGAATTTCTTACTAATTTCGTCTAAGCTTCATAGTAACAACAATATAAATATGCGAAACTCTCGTTTCCAGACGACTATGATTTATTATTATTATTACGTGTGCTCTTCACACAGTAGGTCTACATCCCGACATTGTTCGAAGTGTACTAGCACGTCCCGCATCGAATTGCTCGGATTTTACTCAGACCCTTCCACACTCGCTCGCATGTACGGCGAGAGAGGGAGGACGGAATACCGATATAATTAATTTCTCATTTTCCCAATCGGTATAATTATGTTATGCTATTTTTATATGTATACACCATGCATCAAAAAGTACACACCATATGGGATTTTTTTTTGCTATGAACTTTTACAAAATTGTAGTAATGCAGAAATTTTGAGCACCTTTTAAAACCAAATTGACACCCATTAAACGTAATGTATCTTACACATGAAAAGATTGCCTAGTAACAATAACCAAAAAATTAATGCTAATATAGCTCATGGTATTGGTGGAATCATTTCCGGCAAAAAACAAAGCGAGGGAAAAGGGACGGCGTAAACCCGCGAACATGTTTCTGCCTCCCCGGCGTCATCAGCGCGGTTCCGTACCTGTCCACCCACACTATTGTTTTTCACCTCTCCACGAACAGAATCACGATATATCTCCCCACGCCACCTAGCGTCGAGAAACATAGTCACGCCGTCTAGAGAATAGCGACAACAACTCGGGATGCAGACTCCTACCACCTATCGAGCAGCTCCTGGGCTGCTTAACGCAAGATGGCATGGCGCCTAAGACGCCGCGTGTCCACACCTTTAAACGATTCTTACTGGCTTGCCATGACGTATTAAAATACACATGAAAAGATTGCCTAGTAACATAAACTCGAGAGGTGAAAAACAATAGCGAAGGAGAAGGACACGTACGGAATCGCGCTGATGACGCCGGGCAGGCAGAAATATTATCGCGGGTTTACGCTGTGGAGCCTTGTGGAACATCGCATTCCATGCGCGCACACGACGAGAAAAAGGATCTACTGACGCCGAGTCGAGCTGACTCGAAAACCTTTTAGGTTGGTAGGTAAGATTGTAATCAAGTGTATATTGGGCAGACAAAAAGATCAATCAGAGTTAGGTTTTAAGAGCATTTGGCTTATCTCAAATTCAGAAGGTTTGATAAATCCAGTGTCGCCCTACATATGCTGGAAAATAATCATAAGGTCGATAATACAAAGTTAATTAAGAACGTAAACAGCAATGTTCAAATTAAATTGTTATGAAAGCATGGAATTTTACAAAAGCAAACATAACTGAACATGAATTCAGATTTAGGACCACTAAATTTCAGCCTTTATCCTTTGTTATATCATGTATAACGGAGTTAATTAACCGTAACTTAGATTACAATAGAAGGTTAGCTTTTCACTTAGTTTGTTAGCTCACTTTTACTGCAGATGATGATGTGCCATAGAGTTCGGGTACTTGTTTACTATTCGTTTAAAGTAGAGCACAGCGTTGAGAATTAATAACTTTGCCATTTAAATATGCATACAAAGAATAAATTCCCCTTAATACCATAAGCGGTTTCTGTGAATTTTTATCACTTTCACAGCATTTGATGAATAAGATCTTTCCAATCGTGAATAATCCGATACTACCAATGCAAAGCATTAAAACCTCATTAAAATATAAGATTCGTGTTTTAATTAGTTATTCAACTGTAAATGCCTTAAATTCGTCGGCGATAAAAGCTGATCAATAAATAGCGTGCAACAGTTCCAATCTCCTTAATGCCTAGGGCGGATCCAATACACTATATTCCATACAGAATAAAATTTAAAAAATGTTAATCTTAATTTTTTACATACTTATTCCTGCAGTTTGTAGCGTACAAATTACGCCAATCAACGACCCTGTCACGAAAACATCCTCTTACCTGAAACAAAACAAAAAAAAATCAATCTAAAAAGGCTCTTAATTGAAAATAAACGAAATACAAAGGTGAACTCTATCTACTGCCGGGTTATTTTTCAGTAGCATATAGCTTGCTTTAAATCGATGTGAAATTACAAAATATCGAGTTACAAAGAGTCACTAATTAACCTTTAGAATCATATCATCACACCTTATTAATTTTATGTTGTTGAGTATTATATTTATAATGGAGAAAGCATAGCTTTTTTCTGCTTATTATTAGATTGAAATTTGGTTCCTTTCTAGATAGTTTGTAAAACCGCCACAGAAAGTAATGTCGTAGCCTCGTTAAAGGGATATCTCCCTGAAATTGCGCAGGAGACAATAAAAAATTTATATTTGATTTATGCGTTACGTTTATCGCATGTAATATACCGTTTAATTTACTAGACAAAGAACCATTTATCTACTTTTGGAACAACTATTCGGAGTGCAAATTACCAAGTCGAACATCGTTACGAAGAATTGTGCCATCTGCGCGCGAACATATTGAACAAAAAATAAAATCGGAGTTGAAAGATCAAAAATTGTGGTTATGTGTCGACGAAACAACAGATCGGAAGAAACATTCTGTTCTTAATGTAATGGCACGCAAATTGGAACCTCATCAATCGGCACCTTCAATTCTATTAGTCTCCAAACGAATACAACAGTGTACTGCCGAAGTAATTTCAAAGTTAGTGTTAAATACATTGGACAAGTTTGAACTTTCAACAAACCAACTCTTGATGTTAGTGTGTGATGGTGCTACAAACATGTTTTCTGTAGGCCGGTCTCTTAGAAAGCATTCTGCTAATTTGTTACACATTACGTGTAAAATTCATGCTCTCAATCTTGTGGCGGATAGTATCAGAAAATGTTATCCTGAGGTAGACGCTTTAATAGCGCATACCAAGTGTTTGAGCACGTCTTATTTAATTTTTATTTAAAAGATGAGCGAAATTATTTGCGGCAGCAAACATCTTTATTAGCAGAATAACTCTAGTGGAACGCGAGGCCTGGTCGACTCTACGCTACTGCGCGGTACCGCTCGTGGCCAGCTTTAGTAATTACGATCTATCCACTCTAAGTGCATTCTCAAAATTTCTGTAACATAATTGTCTTTTGCTGTAATTTTATTGCAGCTCATAAATCAAAGGCCCTGAGAGCTATCGCTTTCCATGTCTATACTGATCCCTTCTAATAGATCTTGACCGCTTTCGTACCTGCAGCAAGGAAGCAGGCGTTTGATGTATACCTATTCATCCCATTCTTATACATTATTCTCCATATTATCTCTTAATGTAAATATACATAGGACGACTGCTTTCTTGCCACTACTTTCGGGCCCTCTCCTAAACGCGCGCAAGTATGTATGCTTTCACTTGCTCGCCGTAACACCCATGTTTTTCGCTGTACGCATTCGTCTTACAAAGAACTGAATGTTAGGACGGTTCTTGCCAGTAGCCTCCCTACAGGGTATAACCTCGGGAATCTTCGGGAGACCTCCCTTTAACGATGCTACGACATTATTTTCTCTGGCGATTTTACATTCTAAAACAACACAGATCTGATTATCTTTCACTTGGGATGAAATGGCTATATAAGGTTGTATCCCTCTTTTTGTTTTTGTAATATAATTGTAAGAGAAACTTATTGTATTGCAGTAATGTAAAGCCTCAAATATAACTATCTTCATCTTCATCTTTTACCCCAGCAGATGATTCAGATTCAAATAGCGCGTACATCATATGTGATAAAAGGCGAAAAAAACTTTTAATGTTGAACATACGTGACTTTTTGTTTTACATGGGTAATCAATGCAAGAATATTTTTATTTTATTTAAGACTTATTAACTCGAAAACAATTGAAAATTTAGACCATTTACAAGAACGCTACTATTTTTTTTTTTATTACGCTAACACTTGAAAACAAATGAAAATCGTACAAGAACATACGAGCTTTTTACATTATTTTCGCATGCACAGTACACTGCTGGAGTGTGGTCTGTTCCTCCCGACACACCGTCTATAGTATACATGCGCTCTCGAAAAATCTCTGGTGCACTTGACGCTGAATCAATTATCAATGCGTTGCATTTATTTACATCAATACGTTTTTTAACAGTTAAAAACGCTGAAATACAGAGCAACTAAAAAATAAACGCTTGAATTATTAGCATGATTTAAATAAACTAATTGTTATTTTAATCTACGTTTTTCATTCGAAATCAAAGTTTTTTACGTTCTGAATTTAAGTGTATTTAGGAAATCTTCTGCACGAACAAATTCGATGGTTGCAAGTATACGCCTTCCCATTTTAACTTTCTTTTTTCTTTCATCTGCGTAAAACGCTTTTTTCCAAGAAGAACCGAATCAATTTACATATACACTCTTACACTTTTAGGCTTCTTTCAAACGCATACATATTAATGAAGGCGTTCTATTTCGGCAAAGAGAAGACGCGTCGTGTGTCAGGCGTGTGTTTTCGGTAAGACATGTAAATGATTGGCAACGGCGCACGAACTCCGCTAAATCGCGAAAAAATGCGTGCGTGAAACGGAAAACCGATCTCAGCAGCAAACGCGGAAAATCTATCAGACCGCATTACGGATGAACGCCATCAGTAATGTGTTTTGGGCGCCATTTTCGCCTAGAATCAACGCATATGCGTGCGTGTGGGCGCGAACCATTCGCGAAAATTGAGGCACCTCTAAACAGTTCGAAATTTTAAAGCGAACGGTAGGTGTAGAATATATCGATCACGAATTGCGCGAGTTACCGGAGCTTGCAAAAAAATATCGCGGGAAATGAGACATCGCCAGTCAGCCGAAATGATTGCCGTCTTTGCTTTTTATTCCCATGTTTACCCGGCCCTTTCGGCGCATCGAAATCGCCTGCGTTGCGTCTGCTTATTATTTTTTTTTTTTAGAAACGTCGGCGAGGATATTAGATCATAATTTAGCGTAAATTATTTGATGGTGCTAGCTTTTTTATGAGATATCGATTCTGACGTTGAAAGTTTTTCACCAAAGAGTAAATTCCTATGTGCTTTACCTTGCAAACGTAGTTTTCAAAAACTTTTTGGAGAAAACAGTTATTTTGATGAAGTTATAAAATTCTAAAATCGGTTTTTAAATTTAGGAAATCCGCTTCTGTATACTAGAATTGATATATAAAGAACTAATGAATTATGTAAATAAAAGCGATAGTATATTGATCAGGAACCATATCGGATGTAAACATACAATTTTCTTAAATTCTTCTAAATATTTGGCATATAAATCCCAAAAGTCTCTTTGATAACAGCACAAACTTTATACATTTCTTTGGGTTACACGGCCATAATTATCTGCCCACCCAAAGGAAATGTTAACTGAAAAAGACATTGTAATTTTGCATTTAATAAAATACCTTTAAAACAAAAGAAACTGATAGTCTTTATGCAATTATAAAATTTATTTAACACAAAAAGATTAAATATGAAAGACCAAATAAGAACAGCATTTGAAAATGATGGACATGATTTTAAACGCTTGATAAAAAATTAGTTTTTTTTTACATTTATGTTTATTTTTTCAATAAAAGTATGTATTTGCTATTTATAGTTATGTCTAAAGCTGGCCACGAGCGGTACCGCGCAGTAGCGTAGAGTCGACCAGGCCTCGCGTTCCACTAGAATTATTCTGCTAATAGAGATGTTTGCTGCCGCAAATAATTTCGCTCATCTTTTAAATAAAAATTAAATAACACGTGCTCAAACACTTACCATTTTAAGAGTCCTCCGTGAAATCACAAAGTGAATAATGTCTATTAAATATCTGCAACATTAGATATGTTTCAACTGTTGTTTCGGCAAAACTAGTACGGCGTGAGGAAAAAATGCGTTTATATGCAGAGAACGAACGTTCTACATCTAGTGACGTAATATTTGCGTAAGTAAAATAATCTTTCAAATAACTTAACGATTCTGTTGACGCACCTTCACAAATGTGTCTTAATGTGCCAAAATCAGAATTTTTCTCAAAAACACTTTCAAATTTTTCTAGAACAGAAACATTTTTTGCGTCTTCAATCGCGCATAACATGTTGCACTATCTGTAGAGATTCTTCTAACGGCACCGCAGGATTTTGTAATTTTTCTATTGCATCCGCTAGCCCGAAGTAATTGTCGTGAATGATTTTTAAATCCATTTTAACCTGACTATCTTGAAATTTCGACTGGCTTTTCTGGATAGCGGCAGCTTCCTTTGTATCGAATTGTAAAACCACGTTCTTAATATTGTCAAAATATTTATGATAATAAAACGCGGCCTGCAACCATGTTCCACAATGAGTTAGAATAGGTTCTGGTGGCTCTGGTATACGGGGGCACAGTCTGTGAAATTCGCGAATACGTTTCGGTGATTTGACAAATACTGCTTTGGTATGCGCTATTAAAGCGTCTACCTCAGGATAACATTTTCTGATACTATCCGCCACAAGATTGAGAGCATGAATTTTACACGTAATGTGTAACAAATTAGCAGAATGCTTTTTAAGAGACCGGCCTACAGAAAGCATGTTTGCAGCACCATCACTCATTAACATCAAGAGTTGGTTTGTTGAAAGTTCAAACTTGTCCAATGTATTTAACACTAACTTTGAAATTACTTCGGCAGTACACTGTTGTATTCGTTTGGAGACTAATAGAATTGAAGGTGCCGATTGATGAGGTTCCAATTTGCGTGTCATTACATTAAGAACAGAATGTTTCTTCCGATCTGTTGTTTCGTCGACACATAACCACAATTTTTCATCTTTCAACTCCGATTTTATTTTTTGTTCAATGTGTTCTCGCGCAGATGGCACAATTCTTCGTAACGATGTTCGACTTGGTAATTTGCACTCCGAATAGTTATTCCAAAAGCAGATAAATGGTTCCTCGTCTAGTAAATTAAACGGTATATTACATGCGATAAACGTAACGCATAAATTAAATATAAATTTTTCATTGCCTCGTGCGCAATTTCTTTTTGAGACATGCTTTTCACTATTTACGTGTCGTAGACAATGTTGTCTGGACCAACACATTAACGGGATTTTACAGATTACACATTTAATTTTAGCACCTTCATATATTAAGTCTGGAATTTCTGCAATAAATTTTCGAAGTTTGTCCGGCCGCGGTCGTTTTGCTGACGAAATCATAATTTTTCTAGGACAGATAAACAATTGCGCAAATGACCGGCAGCGAAAATGTCCGTACTGCTCCGCAGACGAAGTAATACTACCGTTCCTCTCGGTCCGAACTGATTCTACGCCGATGCGCGGTACCGCTCGTGGCCAGCGTTAGTTATGTCTCTTTTTAATAAGTATGAAAGAAAAACTAGTTGAAGGGTTAAACTATTTGTGAGCAGTAATAATAACGTCAGTTCCGTCAAAGCCTACTTTCGGCAAGAAATGAATATTCGAAATTGAAAATGTTAAATTACTAAGAAAGTATAAGATATAAGTATAGGAAACTTTAATACCATTTTGTAAATAGTTAAAATTATAATCTAAATGTGATAATGAATACAGGGTGTTCCATTTAATACAAGAAAGTTATTTGACTTTAATGATAGTCCAAATCAAAAGTATATTTTCGTTTACCCTGTATAATTTTTAGGGATTATTTTTATTTTGTCATCAAGTCTAATGCTTCGACTAGAAGTAAATACAATTAGAAAATATCTAGCTCAAATATACCCTGTGTATTTCAAAAGAATTTTGAAACTTGCTCCCAATGAACCTACATAGCACCTAAGAAAAATGTTTTAAAAATATTTTGCCGTTTTTCGTATATAAACCGACGCGAATGTGGTACCCCATCCTGTATACAGCACATCAGTAAAATCTTCGTTCGTTTAGTATGGAATGTTTGTCTTTTGGATTTTCAACTGGAATATATTTTGTTTAAACTGGAAAAGAAATATTTTTTCATCAAAATTTGAAATCATTTGGAAAAGATTGCTCTATTATTTTGGAACAACAAAGAAAATTTAAATTCGCCACGAAGATTTAATTTAGAGATAAGAAACGGAGATAATATTCTATAAGATGATTACACAATGAGAGACAAAAGACACGCAAAAAAGATATAAATGCTAGAACAATAGGCAACGTATTTAACAGCGAAAACATCCGTTTTTCATTTTCGCGTTTCTTTCATGAGCGTTTTAAAGCTTAGCATATTCGAATTGTGTGTTATGTACTCTTAATTCCCAAAAAATACAAAACATAAGCCTCCAGGTTCTACATCTGGAATTGTGTTATAAAAACAAATCCCTACTAAAGTGTTTTTTTTCGTTGAATAAATTACTAAGTTTCATCCAGATGTAATACTTCGTTATATCTTTTAATGTTACAGAAGTGAACAAACATAAAGGAAATATTTTTGTATTTCATTGTGTGGAAAAAATTCTGTGTGTAGAAAAATATGCTTTTGCTAACTTTCTTTGATCGCGCGTTGCCCTTTATTCCGTTATGATTTTCAAGGAAATAACAATTCCATGCGGAGAAAACTTTATTTTCTGATTTTCAAACCGCACGGGTAAACAAAATAAATTAAACGGCAAATTGGTTCTATATTTTTTCTTTATAAAAGAAGTTTGCTACAAAATGATGTATAGGTAATTACATATTGATCTTTATGTTATGAAATTCCTCGATGTAACGTTTGAAAAATATGCGGACAACCTCGTTCCATTTGCGGTAGAAAACCGTTGAAATGTGAACTGGAAATATATAGAAGCGGTTGGCATCTCGGCACTGAAATGAGACAATCGCCGTTAAATCCGTAGGTAGACTAGACATTTGCATGCGCTATCTCACGGATTCCGGATGTCCGGCCCCATCCGTCTGGATTTAGTCCGAGGTTGTTGTTGACGCCAGTGGGAGTTTGCTAATACATCACTTAGACGTTTTCATCTCCCTTAAAATAACTTAGACGCAATGAAATAGATACCAACGATATACATTTCTTCTCTCTATACATTGTTAGAGCTGTTTCTCGAGCGATTTAGTAATTCTATAGGAATTAAGTTAAGTTGGTTATATAAGAATCGATTTTACTAAGATTGTCTTATAGTTTTGCATATAGTCCTAACAGGAAACAGTTCGACTTCAAGTGCTTTATTGTTTTTCAAAGTATTCTCTACAAAGATTGATATACTTTTTCATTCCTTCAAATCAACTGTTAAAGCAGTTATGCCAGTCATCAGTTGGAACAGTCAAAAGTGCCAACGGTGTGATGGGGTATGATTTCTGCGTCAAATAAAACATTTTTTTGGTATTTTCTGACTTTTAGAACTGGGTTCTACAACAATTCCTTGAAGATTGGCTCGCAAGTCACGTGGCAATCGTTTATTCTGTAGCCTTTCTGCTTTGGCTTGAGCTATAAATTGTATGCCGAGATCTTTTAGAAACTGTCTTCATTTGAAAATATATATATGTATTTTATATACGACGAGATCATTTATTGCAGTAGCATTTAGAAATGAAAAAAATAAAGCTAGAGGCCATCGTCTATTGTTCCTGGCAATACTGTAGTTTGCTGACGTTTGATCTAATTGATCTACCCCTCCTTTCTTGGAATTATGGAAGTGAATGATTTCTGGTAACTTCTTTGTTCCTGATTCTTGCACAATATTATCACTATGATGTAGAGGAGAATATAAAATATTTTTTTTTTATTGTCGAGGAACATAGGAAACAGCTGTAATTTATTCTTGAAATGCAAATAGTGAACTGGCTGGCAGCATCTCTTTTCTTTATGTTTAGAAAGTCAGGCGGAATCTGTGTTTTATTTTTTCGAACTTTGCCTACAGTTGTAAACTTATAAGTGTTCAAAAGATCGATGATCAAAGGATAGCTCGTGTCCCAATTGTCAACAGTTTGTTCTAGATATTGGTGCTACTAGAAGTTTAACTGTATCTTCTGGTTTATTGCTTAAGCTAAATGAACCTGGTGGTTGCAAACCTACATCTACTTCCACATTAACATAATAAAAAGCTTTTGCGTTTACGATAACGTGCACCTTCAATCCGTATTTATTTTTGGGCTTATTTGGAATATATTGTAAAAAGCCTACTCTTCCTTTAAAGGGTTCCAATTTCTCATCAATAGTTAGATACTCACTAGGTGTATAATACAATGGAAAATGGTCAATAAGTTTATCAAAAATCGATCTTATAGGAGCAAGTTTATCGAAAGATCGTCTCTGGGCTCTATTTTCTACATTATCAAAACGTAGACATTCTAATAAGAAAGCTAAGCACTGTTGGGACATTGTTTTCCTAAACATGTCTATACCAGTATCATCACAACACTATAGATCAGCAGCATT
Source organism: Dynastes maya (assembly GCA_029619315.2). Taxonomy (NCBI): domain Eukaryota; kingdom Metazoa; phylum Arthropoda; class Insecta; order Coleoptera; family Scarabaeidae; genus Dynastes; species Dynastes maya. The sequence goes on from JAROYE020000002.1 coordinate 71,499,724, forward strand.
CTATCTGTTTACTTTATATAAAAATACCAGGAAAAACGCTAAGAGGAAGACCTAAGAAACACACAAAGAACGGAAGGTTGTGGAGAGAGAAATACCAAAGAACGACAAAGGATTAAGAAGAAGAAGAAATATTGATATTAATTTCGACAGGCAACGTTTCATTGGTAGCGCCCTTTGCGCGGCTCTATACAGAACTAAAAAGATAACCCACGTATTATACAGGAAGCTTCTTAAGAACAAGGTGATCACTTTCATTAGTTTAATGTAAAAAGATTACAGAGATAATATTGAAAAATCACTTCAAGGGTATACCGGCCAAAATAAGGGATGAGTTGCAGTTGATGATTTTCGTAAATGGGTCCATAATTTTTCGTACCTGAAGTTAAAAGGAAAATAAGGGATTTGAAATGCCTTCGAAAGCATTACCTATTTTGGATAATGGCCCTGGATGTACCGATGAAGAAGAATTATGTACTGAAGACAAAAGCATTCAAGCAATGTTTCTACCAACAAATTGTACCCTTCTTACTCAGCCAATGGATCAACATGTGATTAAAAATATTAAACTGCATTATTGCAACCCTCTACTGATGCCTATCATATCTGAAGATGTCCAAAATATACCGTCTTTTTTGAGGAATTTTGATTTGCTGCGATAGTATCTCTTAAAGACGCTTGGTGAGCTGAAATCATCACGACTTATTTAACATGGAAACAAATTACGAAGGGAGAAAATAAGCATTCTATTGTGTCAAACATTTTAAACCTTGCTAGAAGTGAGTGGTGCAGTTAAAAGTCCTATACTAATTGTAATATAAGCTAGCTAATAACCTTCTTTTTAAGAAATTAAACAGATTAAATTCTTTAACACTTTCGCAATAATTATTTACTGACGCGTACATTGTAGAAGGGAGTATTCGGAACAGAGTGTTTTTTTTCTTAATTAAAGTACGATTGCCCTATGAGAATTTACCGCCCTCTACTGGAATTGGATACGATCAATCTGCTATGCTCGGATTGCAGGAAATAGATCTGCAATCCGCTCGCATAGAGGCATACCGGAAACTCAATGATATTATTGTAATCCTGTCTGAACTTCCCCCATTGAACATGTCACATAACGCACATACTTTGCATTTAAATGCGGTAATATACAGTACAACGTTGTAGCATTCAAGCGTTACCAGGATGAGCTCTTCCTCAGCTGGAATTGCTTATTTGATGTTCAAAGCTATTCCCTTGCAACATTATACGCTTTAAGGTGTACGCTTAATTTATAATGTTTAAAATTTAAAATTGTACCTTCGATCGATATACGAGGTAGGCGCCATAAATTCTCGGCCTGACAGGCTTATACAGGCTCTATCGTGTTCAGACTCCGTTTCATGTGTACTTCTACGTTAAGTTCACTTTTGTTTGAACATTATTCTGTAGATAACCTCCACTTTAGCCTTTTTAAAATCACAAGCAATGTGAACAATTTGCTGCATTATGTACGGATATGTCGTATTATTTTAAACAAGGTAAGCGCAATTAATAATGTGCATATAAATAATAATTCAAGAATTCTAAGTAAAAAATGCTTTATTTTAAGAAAATTAAACCATTGATTTATGAACAATTCCTAAACGTTTTCTGGAATTAAGGAAACTGTTTAGTATCCTAAGAAAATATTGTTTTACGTTATAATTGCCATTTACTTATACTAAGAATCCTTTTCTTTAAATTTTCTGCAAGGTTTTCTTGAAACAAGTTAACAAATGTCGTAAACAAAGAAATACAATTATTTTATTACAAGTATATTCTTTTCTTAAGCAGAGAATTTCTTTCGATTTAAAACAGTTACTGTATTTCGGATAATTGAAACAGTAATTGTCTTGAATTAATGCGGATAGCTTCTCTGTGTACATCTTCTTTCTGCTCTCCAACGTGAACGTCGGGTCGAATGTGCGCGCTCATTGTTAAATATGTGTGGAGACAACCCGAAACCGATTTTGGAGTCCATCGTCACAGGAGATGAAACAATGGTTCTGTATTATGATCCTCCATCCAAGAAGGAATCGATGGAATAGCGGCGACCCGATGAACCTCGTCCCAGAAGGACGTTTTGAAGGAAAAACCTTAGAAGGGTATAGAATTATTAATTGATCGTTGTAATAAATGTATTGAAATTAGGGGAGATTATATTAAAAAATAAAAATTGTTATAATTTACCAATAATGATAGCAAGGACTGTGGGATAGTATGGCAAACAACACAGTGTATCGGCACACTCCTCACCACACAAAATATTAATTAATTCGGAACAGCTGTTTCAAAGGCTCTATGGGCTTCCACTCTCAACCTGATTACCGAATAAATCTGAGCGAAAAAACTAAAAACCTTTTCTTAATTCTACCATGCTTGTCTATTCCCACTTTCGAGGAAAAAATAAATATCTACATATATCCCTAAATGTGTATGTATCTATATATATCAATTTACCTACTTTTAACTCTAACATGCTGGCTATATGCGGAACGAAAACGAAAAAGGTCCCTTGTAATTGCATATTCCCGCCTTCATAAAGTAGAGCAAGACAGACGATAAGGTTCCATCCCGTTAAATTTTCTGTCTATGCATTTTAAGAAATCTAAATTCAATATGTGCAAGTCCCGATCGCCCGGTCTTTTGTCAAGTGTAGTACTTCAAACTGAGAAGAAAGTTCTTTTACGCTAATAAATCGAACAGGCAAGAAGAATGAAGTGGTGCTTTTTCTTTGTTTAGAAGGTTGAAGTTTCGCTTTACATAGATGGTCTCAAATGCGTCCAATTCCCGAGGCGAGGTCACGTTTTTAATTAATTTCAGGTTTTATAATTTGATATTGTGGCCTGTATCATTTAAGTGCTGAGCTTACACTTGACGCTTCTAATCGGCTAAACTTATAGCGTCTCATATGTTCAATAAATCTATTACCTATCGCTCGTTTTGTTTGTCCAATGTAGACTTTATCACAATCATTGCATGCAATTTAATAAATTCCCGACCTTTCTTTCATGTCCGGTTTATCTTTTGGATTACCAAGAAGGTCTTTAAGTGTGCTACGTTAACTGAAACATACGTTCATATCTTATCCCATAAAAACTTTACTGATACTTTTCGATATTCTGTGGAAGGGGAGTTCCACAAATTTCGTGTCGCGAGTTTCTACCGGGATCGAGGTCGTGGAATTTCTTACATAATGCCCATGTTGGACTTTCCTAAGGATGCGGTCGACATTTATAGAAGAGTAACCATTGTAGATAGCTACATTTTTTTATGAATTTAAGCTCTTTGTTGTACCTATTTTGGTTTAAAGTAAATTTCACTAGTCTATTAATTAGAAAATAATCGCGGCGATTTTATGCTGACCGCAGTGGTTCGAATCGGTCATAATGAATCTATTAGTGATTGTTTCTCTTCTATAAATGTCTATTTCTAGTTTTTTATTGTTTCTAATTACTAGACTATCTAGGAATGGGAGTTGATTGTTCACTTCTTCTTCTACTGTGAATTCAATGGATCCGAATTTTAAGTTGAGAGTCGCGAAGAAATCCGGAATATTACATTTCTTAGTGTAAAAAACGGCGAAAATACCATCCACATATCTAAGCTAGATTCTAGGGAAATATACGGCGTCCGAACAAGTTGACTATGAAAGGGGACAGTGGGTTGCCCATTGCCGTACGTTCCAATTGTTCATAGTATTTGCCCCCTATTTGAAAACGATTATGATTCCTGCAAAGAGACGTTAGTCTTTTGTATTCCGCGATTTTGACATCGTCAATTCTGTTAAGTTTCAGGAGTTCAACTAAATATTCTATGGTTTCTGGGATTGGTACGCTGAGGAAGAGTGAACATCAAACAATACTAAAATTTTCCCATATTGTAATACAATATTATTGACCTTATTTGCAAAATCTAGTGAATTGTTTACTTCTAGTCTGTCTACTTTGATGGGTAAATCTTTGTATTCGTTTACTAGCCATTTGGACAATTTGTACGTAGGTGAATCTATACCAGAAACTATTGGCCTCCATGGACTTTCCTGGTTTATGGATTTTTGGAAGGCAATACATTTTGTTCCGAATTAATAAATATTTTGTGTGGCGAGGAGTATGCCGATACTCTTTGTTGTTTGCCATAATTTACCAAGTTAATTTTTTCTATATCGGGCCGAGAAATTATAGCGTTTACCTCGTATTCCGTTGTTCCGATCACAAACTCCAGTTTGTAAATTAGTAGCGCGGAAGCATCGTTTTCAATTTAAATTTCAAAGTTACTCCATTTGGTACTCCGGTAACATTGTTTATCCATAATCAGCTCCGAGGTTCGCAGAGGCGAAATACGAAAACAATGGCCTTTCTTGTATCAGCAATAAGATAAGTAAAATTCAACCTATGCAATTAACATCCGGAATTTTGTTAATAAAATACAGTTGAATACACCGTACGAAGTTAATGCGCGTTTCACGGACAAAAGTCCTTGCATTAGGTTGTGTATGGTAACCGTGCACGCTACGCTTTTCGAAAACGGAGGTAGGTTTTGCTTGCACTTGCAAGTTTATTAATCTTATATGAACGTAATCAACGAGGAGGTACGAGTTACAGCATTATTTAAATATTAAACTCGTTCTTATCCTTTTAATTTAAACCTTACACCTTGCTAAGTGTTGAAATTATGATTGAAATTGTAATAGACATATTTGAGATAGAAAATATTCGAAATAACGCACATGTGGTAATTTTAGTATCTCACTACACATGATGTGTTTTGTGCGGAGATTTATTAACTTGATGAAAATGGACTGCGTATTGACATATCTCTAACACTATTTTATTATTGAATTGAATTGAAAACGACACAAGAAACTATTTTTTAACACTAAATTAAATTTACTGTTTTCAAATGTTGAAAAAATCGGTCGCTGCATGACACATAAAGTAACATTCACATAGGGCATCGCGGGGTAAGGTAGGAATTAAGAAAGTTCGCTCGATGCAATTAAATACGACCGTTCACACAACGGTGTAAGGCAGAATTATTATATAAAAAAAAATCTTTTCTAAAGTTGACCGCAAGATTTTTTCTTCAAGCAATAACCTTAAAAACCTTTTAGGAAGTTCTAAAGACCCAGTAGATATGGATAAATCAGGAATTTACAAAATTTCATGTAAAGATTGTGATCAAGTGTATAACGCGCAGACAAAAAGATCAATCAAAATTAGGTACAAAGAACATTTGGCTCATCTGAAATTCAGAAGGTTTGATAAATCTAGGGTTGCCCTACATATGCTCTTTGAAACAACTCAATGCATCTTCACAAATTTGTCTTAATATAAGAAAATCGGAGTCTTTCTCTAAAACACTTTCAAATTTTCGTATTACACACCAATTTGTTTCGCCTTCTACAGCGCGTAACTGTGCGTGAACATCATTCATAAGTTGAACAGAATCCACTAGCGACATCGAAACATTTTGTAATTTTTCTATTCCCTCCGCTAGTCCGAAGTAATTGTTGTGAATAGTTTGTAAATCTCTTTTAACCTGACTAACTTTAAATATTTCCTGGCTTTTCTTGATTGCTGCAGCTTCTGACGGATTGAATTTTAAAACAACCTTCTTTACTTGATCAACATATTTGCTGTAGTAAAACGCAGCCTGCAACCATGTTCCCCAACGTGTAACAATCGGCTGTGGTGGTTCAGGTAAATCAGGACACAATTTGTGAAATAGTCGGGTACGTTTCGGGGACTTTAGAAACACTACCTTTGTACTAGCAATCAATGCATTTACTAGTGGAAAACATGTAGGAATCGTTTGTGCCGCAAGATTTAGAGTATGGATTTTACACGTTACATGTAAGAAGTTACCACTGTGTTCTTTAAGAGATCGGCCCAAAGAACGCATGTTTGCAGCACCATCCTTTAAAATATCATCGGCGGTACAATTTATAACTCCTTTGAAAGCAAATAAGAAGGAGGATGACGGTCGATGTGGTTCCATTGTACGTACCATTACATTTTTGGCGATCTATTGTTCCGTCCACACACAACCCAGTTTTTTATCTTTCAATTCCGTTTTCATTCTTTTTTCATATGTTCACGAGCAAATGGCACTACATTTCGTATCGATGTCCGACTAGATAATTTACAGTCCGCATATTTATTCCAGAAGGAGACAAATGCTTCTTTGTCTAGTAAACGAAACGATAGATTACATAAAATAAGAGTAACACATAAATCAAATGTAAATTTTTCTTGGTCTCGTATGCCACTTTTTGCAGAAGAATGTTGTTTGCTTTCGATGTGACGTTGACAATGGGTTCTGGACCAACACATTAAAGGGATTTTACAAACTAGACATTGAATTTTAGCGCCATCAAAAATTAAGTCCGGCATGTTTTCGCGACGTACCTAACTGCGACATTTTTAAAGCAAACATAAGCGTACAATTACGAAATAAGTTACGACAGCCTACATATACACAGAACTACTCGCATACAGCATCGATTTAGTACTGACGCTGTGAACGCGTGAAATAAATAATCGCCGACTCCGCACCACATACCTACTACACTGACTGTTACCGCTGTTTGCCCAGACTACTCATCAGTCAAAGAGAATTTCCAAAACAAATTTAGTTTCACTACAAGAAACCAACTTCAAACTTAACATTGCCAATCTTTTTGCATGATTACAAGAATATATAGACCATGTTATATTCTCTGGATGTAATATAAAATCCTTCGAAAAAAGTATAATGCAGTGTGCACAGAAGAGCGTTCCAGTTTCACGAAAATTACACCAGCTTTAATCTGATTTCATGCATGGTGTTCTTTGGTAAATTTTCCATTCAACTAAGAAATGTAAGTGAAATATTCGCGAAAGATCAAATGTTATAGTTATTGCAAAACGCTGGAGGCAATGTCCAAGAACCTCTTAACTTCAGCGTAAAAATTGAATTTGCTTCATGCATTGAAATGAGGAAATTGAACTCAGAAGTGTAATAAGCGGCGAAATAATGGCTCTTTCGTAAGTGGAATTGTTTCTAAAGTACCAGTTGGCGTTTTATAGAGTATAGTTCAAGTTGAAATCGATTTAATGAGAAATCAATTTGGAGACGTTTTTATCATTTAAAAGTAATAATTTATAGAAATGTATTACACTCTAAGAAAGATGTTTCCGTAATATAAAAAAATTCCACTTTTAAGTTACTTTTAAGCTCAAGTTAAACAGCTTGAAGTCGAGAAAATATTGTCTTGAGTGTGAAAACCTTTCCTTAAGTTTAATATACATATACGCCGACAAAATCTTTTAGTAACATAGTTACAAAGGCAGTAACAAATCCCTCCTTTTCTTTTTGTACATATAATTAAAACCTTCTGTCCTAATCAAAAATTTAAAATTATTTGTTTTACCTTGACTTATAGAAATTTGATCATGTTAAGGGGGTAAGTGTAGTATCATAATATATTAATCAAAATGGTTCCTCCTCAAAACAAATATTGACCTGTCTTTGCAATTTTTTAATAATTTTATTAGTTTCGGATTTAGGCCAGTCAGACAACGTGACTAGTGCATGAAAATGTCTCAGGAAACGAAAAGCGAGTACCGGGTGGTCATTACATTTTTAACAAAAGAAGGGCATACGCCTAATCACAACAAACAACTTTTAGACTTGTTTATGGTGTTTTATCTTCTTCATATTCCACTGTAAAAAAGTGGACAAAAAGTTTCCATTTGAGGCAAGAAGCCTTTGAAGATGATAAATGCCTCGATCCGCCAATTGAATTGATAACGCCTCAAAACATTTCAATTATTGAGGAAATGGTATTAGCAGATCCCCGTTTGAAAGTGAAGGAATTAGCAGTGATGTCTGACATTTATGAAACAAGTATTCCCCGAATTTTCCATAACCATTTGGGTATGAACATGATTCGCATCTTCTTTCTGCTCTCCAAGGTGAACGTCGGGTCGAACGTGTGCGCTCATTTTTCGGCATGTGTGGAGACGACCCGAAACCGATTTTGAAGTCCATGTTACAGGAGATGAAACAATGGTCCTTATTTATTTTCTCATTTCAAGAACGACCTTAGAGGACGTCATTTTAAGGACGATAGTGAATTGCAAGCAGTTATAATACAACATTTTGAGGGATTAGATTGTTTTTACAAGGACATAGAATTATTAATTGATCGTTGTAATAAATGTATTGAAGTTAGGGAAGATTACATTAAAAAATAAAAATTGTCATATTTTACCAAGTTTATTTTTTCTATATCAGGCCGAGAATTTATGGCGCCTCGTATGTCTTAGAAATCATAAATGCAATAGCTTCAAAACACAGCCATAGCCAATGGCCATATTTTTTCGGGAGTGTGGTATATACCAAACTTTGAATGTGGCTTTGATAAGGGTACATTTCATTCCATGTAATTTAAAAGCAATATGTTCAGAAGATTTTCTCTCCAAATGCCTATTTCATTGTTTGTCACGTTTGGTAGAGATAATTAAATGTCCTCTCATACCAATTTACAAACAGTACCCTTTTTAGAATAATACAAAAACTTAATATAATTGTGTAAAATAACCTTTAAACACCGCAAACATAATTTAACCAATATGAAGTTAAAACCCTGAAAACTTGTTAAGTTTATGATGACATATGGCCTTACGTACTTCTTTCCAACATAACTAAAACTCTGAATCGTTTATCTAGTTGGAAGGTAGCGATATCTGCGTGTTACTTGCTTTTGTTCCGCTTTTCTACCCTCGGTAAATAGCCTTTTTACTGTTGGCCTTTTAGCGGAACGCTAAACTGTAAGCGTGAGGCGTCTAATTTATTTTCAAAAGCGCGCCAGAGGAAAATAACGGCAACAGACTCTCCGTTTCCCATATACAACAGATACACATACCTTAGGTCCTCTACGCTCTTTCCTAACGTTTTCCACTAAAGCATTTTCGGCTCTGAAATGTAACTTACCATAAACAAACTACACCAGCAAAGCACAGCCTATGCTGTTTTGTACGACTTTCCATTTGCTCCTCTACTGCCACCAGTACCGCCTACATCAGAAACAGTTGAAATCGTAACATTGAATCGAAATATAAGGATGTTAGGGTAGTTTGAGTGAGTTTTCCAAGCTCACCAACGTATCGTCGTAAAGAAATCCCAGCCGTAAATCAAGTGTGTACAGTGGGAAGTTTGCCCCACGTCAAGATGCGCAAATATATACGAGATTGTTAAAAGGATTAGCTTCCCTCTTCCTCTGTTATGTCCGGTTTTTGAAGCTCCGTCCAATTGCTACATTTGTTGTCTGTGTCGGTCGTACGTTTGCGGTTTTTCTGTCTAAGAGATCGTATTTGTACCTTTTATGTTAGATGGAGATCATTTGGTTGAAAAAGATAGATAATAGTGTTTCTTAACTTAATATTTGCTTGTATTTGCAAGTACAAATGTATTTATTAATTCAGCATTCGAGCATCTACTGTAACGAATATACTTCTAATGTTTTATGAGGAGTGATACAAAAGCAGTTGGACATATTTTAACATTATTTATACTTTAATCGAAAACTATTAGAAAATATGCGATGGTTTAATCTTAAAACTAGAACTTTTGTTTACAATTATCATTAGGTTGAAATGGCAAAAGGTCCACTTTCTTGAATTTTTCTCAGCCATTGCCAACGTCACATCGAAAGCAAACAGCATTCTTCTGCAAAAAGTGGCATACGAGACCAAGAAAAATTTACATTTGATTTATGTGTTACTCTTATTTTATGTAATGTATCGTTTCGTTTACTAGACAAAGAAGCATTTGTCTCTTTCTGGAATAAATATGCGGACTGTAAATTACCTAGTCGGACATCGATACGAAATGAAGTGCCATTTGCTCGTGAACATATAGAAAAAAGAATGAAAACGGAATTGAAACATAAAAAACTGTGGTTGTGTGTGGACGAAACAACAGATCGTCAAAAACATTCTGCGGTTAGTGTAATGGTACGTACAATAGAACCACATCGACCATCATCCTCCTTCTTACTTGTTTCCAAAAGAGTTATAAATTGTACTGCCGATGAGATTTTAAAGGTGGTGTTGAACTCATTGAACAAATTTGAAGTTTCAACTAAGCAACTTTTAATGTTTATGGGTGATGGTGCCGCAAACATGCGTTCTTTGGGCCGATCTCTTAAAGAACACAGTGGTAACTCCTTACATGTAACGTGTAAAATCCATACTCTGAATCTTGCGACACAAACGATTCCTACATGTTTTCCACTAGTAAATGCATTGATTGCTAGTACAAAGGCAGTGTTTGTAAAGTCCCCGAAACGTACCCGACTATTTCACAAACTGTGTCCTGATTTACCTAAACCACCACAGCCGATTGTCACACGTTGAGGAACATGGTTGCAGGCTGCGTTTTACAACAAATGTTTTGATCAATAGTTTTAAAATTCAATCTGACAGAAGCTGCAGCAATCAAGAAAAGCCAGGAAATATTTCAAGATAGTCAGGTTAAAAGAGATTTACAAATTATTACAATTACTTCGGATTAGCGGAGGGAATAGAAAAATTACAAAATGTTTCGATGTCGCTAGTGGATTCTGTTCAAATTGTGAAGGATGTTCACGCACAGTTATGCGCTGTAGAAGGCGAAACAAATTGGTGCGTAATATGAAAATTTTAAAGTGTTTTAGAGAAAGACTCCGATTTTCTTATATTAAGACAAATTTGTGAAGGTGCATGTGATGATGCATTAAGTTGTTTCAAAGATTATTTTAAATATGCAAATATAACATCTCTAGATGTCGAACGGTCGTTTTCGGCATTAAAAAACATTTATTCCGCACGTCGTACTCACTTGACTGAAACAGCTGTGGAAACATATCTAGTGATTCAAATATTTAACAGATGTTACCCAGTTTGTGATTTTACGGAAGACTTTTAAAACGGTATTTTATGTGTAAACTTTTATGCGCTCGCCACGCCTCTGGCTGTTACCGCATATTTGCCCAGGTTACTAATAACTGTAATAAGTGTAATAAATAATAAATAACTAATAAATGCCTATTTTTTGTCTTTTTTATTGCCTTTTTGCCGCCTATTTCAACAATTTTATAGTGCCATAAGTCCAGGCTTTACCTATTAACATGGCGATAAAGGTTATTAACTCACTTTTATTATCTAGGTTCTCTCATCTATTTTTTTGTGTAGTTGATTCTCTCGAATCTACGAGACGAAAATATCTGTAAAATCGTTACACAATTCAAAATATAACATTGCATATTTATACAGTATTTAAACAATTAATCCAACTTAAATTTCAGAAAACAGGCTAATCAAACACAAGGCAAACATTCTCAACAACTCTATTAAATGTTTTCCAAAAATAACCGCAAACAGCCGGATGATGAATGCGGACTTTGTTAGACACGAACGATAATTAATTTGGCCAGTAATTAGGTGGAGAGTTGCTTATTCAGCGTGCTAGCTGCACGTCAATAACAAATCTAATTATAATGCGTATCTAGTGATTTGTAAAACGTGCTCCTGTATGCATTGTAAATGTTTTTCCGGTTTTCCATGTTCATATTTATCATAGGATTTCAACAAATTGAATGAGAATCTACACATCATTAGTGCTGAATAAAAAACGATATGTTCATATCGTAATTAATGAATCAAAATGTGTACTACCAGCGTTAAACGAACATTAAACCGCAATACAAGTGAAAAAGAGTATAAAATGTAAAGGGAAGCACTCATAACGAAAATTTCTTGAATGATAATTTTCAGCAATTATAGGAAAAAAATTATAACCAATATCATTAAATATGTCTCTTTGTGGATATCAGATTTCACGCGAAGAATGTTAACGGGATTTATAAAATTATTTTCAAAACGAGACAGACAGAGAAAACGATGAATATATTAAATTTTCAACACCAACACCCGTAGAAAACTCAAACAACTCCTGTATAATGTTTTCAAAACATCTTGCAACGATTTTCAATTTCAGCGTTGTCGAGTGTCTGATATTCAAGAGAAGCGAGTGTATATAGAAAAGGCAACCTATCTCATAATGAGTACCAATTATTTTCCGGTTTGGCATTATCAAATAACATTTTAGGAGCGTCGCCTCCTGGAAGACAAGACTCCGGTTTTATTGATTTTTATTAATGGAAAATAAATGAACATCATTCTCACTGTGTATCCTTGTTCGGGATATACTTGCGAATGACGTTGCTTCTGTATAAATACGGAGAAAGTGAAAACGACATGATTGGGGATATTATTGTGTATCCAAGCACTTTACTTGAAGTTATTGATTCAAGAAAAGTAGTAAAATGTGTATATTTTGGCGCGATGTAATATAAAACGGTAATATTGACAGTCTAGCCATGGACGATTTTCCTAAATAGCATTGTTTATACAATTCAACTCTAAAAGTTTGATTTATGAAGAACATCTAAAGGTTTCAATCCATCGAGGATGGGATTAAATGTTTTTGCCCTTTTGTCAAAAGATCAGAAGTAGGTTGGTGGAAGTCTTCGTCAGGGAAGAATGAATTGCAGCAAAGAAGGAAATTTAACAATGAATTGCCATTATGTTTCATAGGTATGCGACATATGGCAAGTAACTTGTCTACTGTTCAATATTTGGCCAGTTTTACTAATTTTCATGCAATTGAGCGAACTATAGAGGAGAATGTATTTTGTCATTATAGGTGCAATGTCGGTTTTCTCCGTGGTATAGTCTTTTGAAAAAATGAACTACTTTTTGAATATCTTAGACGTGCGCATGCGCTTCCTTCAGTAAGTACAATACCAAAAAACAAGTAATAAATCGAATAATAATAACAGAACCAATCAAGAATTATAATACCTGAAAAGTTGTGAAACACTCACCCTCTTAAGCAACGTTATCAACGTAGGTTGGCAGGCTGCATCGGAATTACAGAACATCAAAAGTAGAAGCATTATCAACCACTGGATAAGAGTCGTAAAAAGTTGACAGCATTATATGTTTCCATAGTCCTCTCTGATTGAACGATATTCGCCGTGGTGAAAAAATGTGTTTATATCTTGGAGAAGATTGTTCAACATCTACGGATGTAGTACATGCATGATTAAAACGCTCTTTAAATTCAGTTAATGGATTAGTCAATGCACCATCACAAATTTGTTTTAATGTGATGTTCTTTAACACTCTCCCGAACTTTTCTAAAACGCGGAAATATTTTGCGTCATGTATAGTGCCCTAGCAGTGTATGTACTTTGTCTACTATTTGCAGTGACTCCACTTGCGACAACGCTCTATTTTGTAATTGTTCCATTGCGTCATGTAATCCTTTACAGTTGTTACGAATAGTTTGTAACTCTGTTTCAACGGAAATGTCTTGAAATTTTGTCTGGCTCTCCTTAATAGCTACAGCTTCGACAGGATTGAATTATAGAGTAACAGCTTTTACTTGTTTGAAATATTCAGCATAATAAAAAGCTGTCTGCAACCACATTCCCCAACGTGCAAGAATCGGCTGTGGTGGTTCACGAACACCAGGATATTGTGCGTGAAATGATCGAAGACATTTTGGAGATTTGAGACACTTTTTTTGTACTTGCTATTAATGCATCTACCTCGGGTGAACATTATCGAATAGTTACTGCCGCAAGATGTAAAGCATGCACTTTACACGTAACATGTAAACACTTGCAACTGTGTTCAAGAAGAGAACGACCTACCGAACGCATTGCCGCGGCACCATCGCTCATAAACATCAACACTTGACGTGGTGAGACTTGAATGTTTTCTAACGTACTATTACCCTCATCATTGCTGCACCAGTACACTTTTCCAGTTTTTGCTAGCTAGTGACAAAGGAAATGTCGGTTTATGAGGGTCCAGACCACGTACTATAATATTTAGAATAGAATTTCCTTTACAATCTCTTGTTTCTTCAACACGTAACCAAAGCAACTGATCTTTAACGTAGATTTGATTTCCTTTTCCGCGTCTCCGCGTATAAATAGAACATGCTTACATGCCGTTTTCGTAGTTGGAAACTTCAACTCGAGGATATACTCATACCAAAAGTTCTGAAACGACAATTACAGGTTATCACAATGACAAGCAAATCGAAAATAAAGGCAGTTCTCGTTGGCTTGCCCTTTTTTTATTTCCGTGTTCTTCAATATTTACATATTTGTTACAGCCCGCCTTGTCCCAACATATCAAATGTTTCTCGCGCACTTTACAAACTATTTTAGCACCGTCGTAGAACAAATCCGGAAAGTCACAGATAAACTTATTTACTGTGCCAGCAAAGGGTCACATTTTAAATTGATGATTATATATCTCTAATTATAACACGTAACACAAAACACAACGCACGCTCTCGTTTCTTAAACTGAACGAAAAATAAACAAGCGGACGCTAGTACAACGAGAATCGACTTTTGCACACAGCCCGCTACTCCGGTGAAACGCCTATGTATCACAGAGACGATTACCTTGGTCTACTGTTAAGCGATAAATAGGTTTTATGTATGGTTGGTACCCAAACCATTCAGGTTGTAATTACAGGAGCCTTTAGTGCTTCTTTTTTACTGGGCTTCAGCCTCTCGCTGTAAACGGTGAAGAGGAGTCAATTATTCCTCAACATGTGAATAGTGGCTCGGGATTGTACCGGAGATACCAGGAACACTGGTCACTAATAGTAGAACTCGATCGCACCTACCAAATCGGTTTTTAAATTATCACCCCCGTTCACGAGAAAAACACCTCTTTAAACGATTTCCTCAAATTCAAACAGATTGTAGGTACCAATGCTTTATAACTCCCGAACAGAACTTTGGTATTCTGGTCATTTTACGATCCACAATTCTATGAACACTCCACCCTTTTCTATGTCGCCCATTGTTCCCTGTACTATTAAATATTGTTTCAAAGTCGCTTTCAATCAATACTACACGTCAAAACAATTTCGACATTGAAACAAGTTGTCAGATACGGGGAGTTTTCAAAATTCACTTCGATATTTTATTCAATTTATATATTCCAGTTTTTGAGGCGTTTTCGCTTGTTACAAGTTTTACCTTGTTAGTGAATTACCGTAGACTTCGAAGAAACCAGCGTACATACGATATTTTCGGTATATACGAGGGTTAAGTCAAAAATTACTTACACTACAACTATATTAAACAAAGGTAGGTGTACAACAGATACATTATATTTCGATATAGTCTCCATCTTTAGCAATACACTTGGTGCAGCGAGCCACAAACTTCCGTATGCCTTCCTGGTAGAAGGTTTTCGGTTGGTCGTGAAGCTACTTTTGCACCGCATCCCGAACGTCTGTGTCTAAGGCAAATCGACGACCTCTCAAAGCTTCCTTAAGCGGTCCAAAGATATGAAAGTCTGAGGGAGCGAGATCAGGGCTGTAGGGAGGGTGTTCCAGGGTCTCAAAGCCCAACCTGTTGATAGTTTCTATGGTATTATGGGCCGCGTGCAGACGGGCGTTGTCTTGCAACGACAAAACTTTCTTTGAGAGTAGACCACGGCGTTTGTTTCGAATTGCTGGTTTCAGCTTATTCGCCGTGACTGATGTTTAAAGAAGATGCAACCTAACCTATGGTAACTCGCCTATTTGCTGTAAATAACCTTCAAAGCTTGTTATGGCGAAAGTGTAGATAATATTTGACATACCCTCGTATTTTCAACGAGGTGGATGCTAGATTTCTTCGAAGCTTCTTTTTTGCACATAGATATGACTTTTTTCCAGTGCGTTAGAACTCGTGTTAACCGGTCGAGGAGATACCTAGTAAAACGCTCCTAGAGTATTCACAAACTAAAACGTCCGCAGGTCATATAAAAAAATGGAGACAAAAAAGCTGTTTTCAGGCGTATACGGTCAACGATTTTTTTTTAATTACGATTCGGACGTCCTTGTCATCAATAGTAGATGCCAGAGAAGATAAAATATAGTTGACAGTGGGAACATGCATGAGAAATTCTTTCTCCGCAGTAAGATCGATGGAGAATGCTTGTACTACAGTTTCGTGATTGATTGTGAAATTTATTGGTGATGTCGTTTGATGCCTTGGAAACTAATGAATTGAGTTTGATGTTATGTACGTCCACAATATATATTTGAGATGCTAAGAATAGCCATTAATCTGTCATATAGAGAAGGCTTTAAAACAATAATGATAGCAAGGACTCGGGGGTAGTATTTCTCAGATTTATTCGGTAACTCGGTTGAAAATGGGGGCCCAGTGAGCCTTCGAAACAGCTGTTCCGAATTAATTAATATTTTGTATGGTGAGGAGTGCGCCGATACTCTCTGTTGTCTGTCAAGGCTTTAAAAGTAAAATAAAACTATTAAGCACAGTGTATCATTCTTTTAGTTATTAATTAATCAAACGCCTATGAAGTATTTGCAAGACTTAATGTTTATGTGCCGGCCATAATTATTTACCCACCCAAAGAAATTCGCATAAAGGAAGTGCTAACTAAAAAGGAAATTGTAGTTTCTATCAATTTCGCTACTCTGATGAAATTGATAGAAAGAATGCCGCAAGTGTATGTGGCAATTCTCAATAGTCGAGGTGGACATTTCGGTGGTTCGTTCTCTGCATATAAACGCATTTTTTCCTCATGCCGTACTAGTTTTGCCGAAACAACAGTTGAAACATATCTAATGTTGCAGATATTTAACAGACATTATTCACTTTGTGATTTCACGGATGACTCTTAAAATGGTAAGTGTTTGAGCACGTGTTATCTAATTTTTATTTAAAAGATGAGCGAAATTATTTGCGGCAGCAAACATCTCTATTAGCAGAATAATTCTAGTGGAACGCGAGGCCTGGTCGACTCTACGCTACTGCGCGGTACCGCTCGTGGCCAGCTTTATCCATAATTCTAGTTCGTTTAAAGAGGAAAATGTCATCTTTACCTGCACTGCGTTAAATATTTATTGGTAAAGGATAATTGTATTACATTTCGGGTCTTTTTATGGCTCTACTTGGACCCCTAATTATCGGATTAAGGAGATTCAATAGATAACTAAGTATGAGAGAAGCCTTTTGGGGAATTAATTATTCTGATACATTATGGTGAGTTTGAGGGATCATTTGTACGTGCAGTTGTCGAGCGCTTAGGCGCAACGATACCTTGTGTTCAGCAGCCCATGAGCTGCTCGATAGGTGGCGGGCATCTGTACTCCGGTGTGTGTCGTCACGGTCTAGGACGGCATGACTGTGTTTCTTGGCGCTAAGGGGCGCCGGGAGATATTTTCAGTGCTGTTGTCGAAATTGGGGGCATAAATCGAGGGGTAGATATAATGCAGACAGCAGAGGAAGAGTACTCATAGCCGCGCTGATGACACCGGGTAGGCAGAAACATGTCCGCGTGCTAGTACTTTCTTCTCTCTGTTCGCATTATGTTTACCGGGAATGACTCCACCAATACCATGAGCTATATTAGCATTATTTTTGGGTTTGTTACTATTTTTTTTATGTGAATTATTATGATATTTTTTTTTACTTGTAGGTAAATAATGATCCCCCTTAAATAACAATAAATAAATAATTTTCTAAAATCCAAGCAAAAATTTAGATGAGCAAATAATTATGGCCAGTAGTGTGTATCGCACGTTCAATTGCACATGTTGTAAGTACGATATTTTCAACTATTCTCTTTCGCCGCTGTTTAACTTTCATTCCTTATAAGGCAGAATGTATTTACTTTTGAGGAGGTATTTTGGGTTTCATTATCTCTTTCATCTAATTATGTAAGATATTTATAGATTATTTTAGTTTGTTTGTTTATTAATTGGTTTTTGTAAGGCAATAAACACTGTTATTAACATTTAAAATTCCTTTTTAGTATTTTAAAAAATCCCATTCGAAAAGATAAATTCACGGAATTGTTTTTAGCATTAACTTCCCAGAAACCTAAGCTATAAATATTTAAGTTTAATGGAGATCTAGACCTAATTAGCGCTATAAATTCTCAGCACTCTCTCTCAAGAGACACAATCCCATATGCAAAAATCGATTAGCTTCACAGAGCGACATCTGAATTTCTGCGGTTGACTACAAACTGCTTTGGTATTACCGGTGAAGAACATAAATCCCACTTATTTATCGCCTCCGCAAGAACATTCCTTACAAAGTTTAAGCCGCTTAAGTTTCGTAATCCACTACGGCTGGATTATACTCAAACTATTGACTATGTAGAAAATTATTTACATGCTGTTCCAGTACTTTATAACGTGGTATTTTCGCGATTATAATAAGGGTTGTATGTTTGTAAACTAATATACACATCATTTCAAGTATACAGGAACGTATCCCATACGAACAAAGATATAAGATTATAGCAAGAATACGCTATTCTTAGAATTTGTCCAATCCTTTCTGTAAATTCGAAAAGCACATTTTGCAAGTGTTTATGCGAGATATCGTGGACTGCATGTAAGATTCTGTTTTCAGAGTCCAGTTTTCTTCTAGAGTCTCCGGTTTGATACAATACACAACGCTTTTTAAACGATCCCAAAGGTAAAAGTCGGATCTGGTGAGGGAGGTAATCAATGCGTCCTCGTCTATCTATCCATCTTCCCAGAAAATTTTCATTTAAGTAATTTCTGTTACGAACACCAAATGCAATGATGCTCCATCTTGTTAAAACCAGACGTCGTTTCTTAATATTTGGTCGTTGCCTAGTAACTATAATATAATCCTATTGCGAAGTAAGTCTGAGTAGGAATTAGCTATTAAATTTTCATTGAGGAAGGTTCTGTAATATTGTTTCCAATTATGCCTGTCCATATATTTAATTTTTGTGGATATGAGCATTGCGTTCCATAATTTAATGAGGATTGTGTTCGGATCAATGCAGTTGTGTCTGTTGTCGAAGCCATTAAGAGTAAACGTGGCTTCATCAGAGAATAGAATGTGGCTTAAAAGTCAGGCTACTTATTAATGCAATCAATTACTTCTTGGCAGAATTGCATACGTTTATTTAGATCATCTTCTGATAGCTCCTGAAGCAAACTGACCTTATACGGGAGCATTTCATTGCTTTTGAGAATCCTTCTAACTGACCTTTCGTTGTTATTGTGTATGTAGCACGACAAGCTTTGGAAGTGAAGTTCACCGTTCTTCTTACCCGGCAAGCAAAATATCCAAAAGTCTTTCATCATTGGTAGCTGTTTTCGTACGACCCATTTTTGGCGAGTTTCTTACAGTACTTGTATGGTCGACATTGTGTAAAATTCTATGGGTTGTTGATTTAGAAACAAGATGTCCTTCGGGGAATGTTTGAATGAAAAGGTCGATTGCTCTTTGGAAGGATCTACGCCTATTCCCGAATCTTATTATAATAATAGGATTTAAGAAGTACTAACACTTACGTTTAATTATAAATATTCTTTACTTTCAATATGAGACATATGTATCAGGGGTGGCTGACGGTGACGTAAATGGTGAAAGGTGAAGACTTCAATTCCCTCGTGTATTTCCGTTGCATATCGTGTACATTCTACTTGACAAAAAAATACACGAGAAAATCGAAACGTTGTCCTTGACCTCCCATTTATCACTAGCCGCCATTGATATGTACAATTACATAAAAAGGTTAAAGACATAATTAAATACGGTGGGCACATGGTGCTATTAAAAAAAATGACGTTTCTGGTGTTTGAATTTGTTAAAGTCCGGTGTTCAATACTGAACAGCCTGTATATTTCAAACGCGTTGTAACACCACGTCGAGATAGAGGCAAGTATGCAATTTGATCTCATAAGAATTTACGGCAGAATGTACTAGTTTTTCCGATTTTTTAAAAGAAATTGATCTAAATTTAGGCGATTAAGGACAAAATTATGAATATCGAAATCTATTAAAAAGAGACATATGAAATCCATATTACGCTGGTTTACTTCTAGAAGGAGAAACTAAGAATGCAATAATATACAGAGAGTTCCATTTGAAATAACAAAGTTCGTTGTTCGCTACTTACGCACATGCAAAATATACAGAAATATAATACCTACAAGTTCAACTCAAAACAATACTTTTAATGTCGTTTTTTGACTCTAATACAATCCATAATATCCGATCATCCATTTCATTTCAATTAGTTGACAAAATAACTACCTTTAATATAATTAAATATAAATATAAACTAGTAGTCAATGCACAAAATTCAGAATCACTTAGATGCAATAGCACTCTCGTATAAGAATTACCACCTACATTTGAATGCTTCCAAGTATGCCGCAATGTTATTCGGTAAAACTAAACAGATTGAATTATGCAAAGATACAATGCATCTGACGCTGAACGGTGCTGTAATACCAACACTAGCCTCCTACAAAAATCTGGGATTACACCTAGGTACATAATTCGTTTCGTTGCAGAAAGCAACATATTTGTAGAGCCTACGTGGGACTGAAGTATTCTCATCGGCACTATCTAGCACGACAGACAAATGTAATGCATTGCAATATTTTAATTATGTCTCGTTTCATGTGCTGCCTGAGTGTATAATGGCCTTGTTTAGATCTGGACTCATATAACAGGATTCAGAAGGTTCAGAACTCAGCAAATTTCACACACGCTGCAACAGCCACGTGGGCTAAAAATATATTGTAGTTAGAGTTGATCAAAACTTATAATTTTAACGTTTCAACAATCTTTATTGTCTTCTTTAGAAATACATGTCCACAAAATATAACATTGTCAACTAACACAAACACTTTAAAAATTTGGTTTTGTTTTGTCAAATAAAACATGATAATATATTCAATACTACAATCTTGTGGAAGACAATAGAGATTGTCGAAACGTTAAAATTATAAGTTTTAATTAACTCTAACTACAATATATTTAACGATAAAGCCGCTAAAACCAATAAATAAAATCTTTTAAATTATTAAACAAGAAACGGCTAAGAAAACGAAATATACTTATAGCGCTGTTGTTATTAACCCTAAAGTAGATCTGTTATATTCATTGTAAGTTTGGGCACATGCACCAACTTTTATCAAGGATAAAATTTGTTGAGAAAGAAATGATAAAAAAGTTTCCCATTTAATTAATATATTTGGCTTCCGTCGGAAATTATGACATCTATAATTTTTCCTAGCAATTTTCCGACGTAATTAATTACTGAAGAAAACCGTTCACGACGAGGAATCGAACCCCACATCTTCTGCTTGCCGGGAAAAATTAAATTGTCTGTCGAAATACTACGATGTATTTGCAGATAAGTGAAATCTAGGCTTAAAGAGTGAACGAATCTTCCACAGTCCGCGTGGTGTAGTGAATAACAAGCCTTCCCGGCAAGCAGGAGATGTGGGGTTCAATTCCTCACCGTGGACGGTTTTTTTCAGTAATTAATTACGTCGGAAAATTCCTAGGAAAAATTACAAATTTCCCATTTGTTGTATACTTTTTGGATACACATATTATTATTCAAAGATACCCTATAAGGTCTATATGTCATCAGAAAATTTTAGCTTTCTACTATATACACAACAGGCGCAATTTTACAATTACATAAGGTTTGAGCACCCTGTATTGCATATGATTATTGTTGAAATCTTGCAGTGAACACTTTTTCAATTTCACAACATAAAACATCTCCACATTTATTTTACATCAATTTTAAAATTGAAATTGTTTACTTGAAAATATATGTTTAACTTATTCGTTCATATTCACGCGCTGTTGAGCTATAAAACTAACGTCAGCCACAATCAAGAAAATAAATTCAATGCTATCGCTGCCAGTCAGCTCGTAATCCACGGTAAAGTACAGCGCGGCAACGTGAAATTACGGAGTAGACAACTCCACTAACAATAATAATAACTATAAATAGAGTCAAATTGATAGCGACCATAAATCTAGGTCTCTGTCGACGCGGAGGAGCAGTAAAATTTTCATAAAACGCCAACTTTACGAGGCAATTGGAGTTCGGCGCGATGAAGATCCACTTCTACGAAGTATCCCGAGCACTTTAAAGAGGATCCTACCCACGTAAGTACATACCTCGCCTCGGGCGAAGACCCGCCGCCCCAGTTAATATTTGTAGATCATTTTTAATCCGATAGGTGGAGCCGTAGCAACTTCGGCGTCGTACGAGTCGTAGACAGCCTCCCGTATGGGTTTTACCGTCGTTACGGCGCGGTGACAGAAGTCGCGGGTTCGAGACAAATGGTCCTGGACCAATCCGGGCTTTCCGGTCACTGAATCGAAGCGCACCGGTCACTGAATCGAAGCGCACCGGTCACTGAATCGAAGCGCAGCGGTCACGTCCCTAATATATTGGTCTGTCGGCAGTTTCCCTTTCGAACTAAGCAACATACACGCGCGTGCCTCCCTCATACGGGTCCGTTTAAATCTCACGAGGCCCTTCCAGCAGGAAATCGAAGATACGCAAAAGGGAACAACCGGAGGAAGGTCGCGGAAAACCGAAACAGATGGAGAACTTTATTGTCTTTTATCCGGCTGTTAATACGGAAAAAGACCTCTTTTTATAAATAGGAAAAAAGGAAAGAAGACAAAAGAATTCGATATATTAAATTTTGTACCAAATGGAATTTTGGCAGATTAACTGTGAAGTTCTGATCTTGAACCACGGATTTAGCCCTTTCAACACGATACATACGAGAATGGTATGATAAATACCTGTGTGCACTTAGTAAATTCGTTTCCCGATATAATCTCCTTGTAGCTCTATACACTTTTTAAGTCATCTAAATAATAAGATTTCTCGAACTCTGCAAAGTAGGCCTCTGTTTCGACAATGACCTCTTCATTTGACGTGAGCTGCTTTCCACCAAGCCATTTTTTCAAGTTTGGAAAAAGGAAAACGTCGCAGGGTGCCAAATCTGGCGAATATGGTGCATGAGGCATCAATTCGTACCGCAATTGGACTAGTTTTGCTGTTGCAATTGTGAGTGAGTGAGATGATGATGGTGGAGAATTTTTTTCTTCGCTAGGTGAGGCCTTTCTCTCTTTAGTTCAGCGTCCAATCGATCAAATAAATCAGCATGGTACTATTCTGTGATTGTGCTCCACTTCTCCAAATAATCAATTAAGATTATGCCTCGCGAATCCCAAAAAATCGTCGCCATAACTGTTCCGGCCGATGGAATCATCTTCGCCTTCTATGGTGCACGTTCCCCCAAAAAACCGATTTTGCCGACTGACTTTCGTGCTACATATATCTAATGTATATCTATGATTTTTGTACGGGATGTTTTTTCCTATTATTAATAGTAAAGATACTATCGAAGAATCTTGCACTATTGCCCCACCCTGCATGTTAGTTGTAAAATATACCAAATATTGTGTGGGTTACATGTTATGGTTATAGACAGCGAGAAAGTGAGATGGATTGCACGCCATTGAAGGCCACAATAAGCCCACTATGCTTCCTCTTTTCACTAGGGAGCTCTTTAGGCCGTCAAGTAACCCACAGTCTTGGCGTAAGTGAGGACGTTACTTAAAGGAATCGCCCTTCAGCTTGGTGGTCCCAGCGTTACAGGTTTCCTTGTTTCTTTAACCGGCCTTCTCCAGTCAAAATCCCATCAACACATCTCTTCAAGGAGATTTCATGGGTGATAGTTCTGATACTTTCATAAACCAGATACATAAGAATCAAATATGTCTTACAGTGGTACTCGCTCAGACTTGTGTCGCATTGTCCAACACCTTACACCTACTTCACCGTCTTAAATATTGCAACTTTTCTTAATCAGAGAACAAATTCTTTGCAATAAAAGGGTTGTACAGAACAAGTCTTACATCTACTTACAGCAAGTTAAAAAGCCGCTTAGAAGTTTTCTATTCAGCTCCATCATATTTCAGTACGACGTCAACGGGATCAATGAAAATGCTTCTAAGTTTCTTGTCGAACAATCTCGCGACATGATGTATTTTCGACAAAAACTTAGAACACGTACAAAGAAAAGTTAGCCGTAAGTTGCAATAACGTGGGAACCGTTACACATTCGCGGCGCCACAAAGAGCGCTACTATATGCGGGCTCTCCTGGAATTGATCGCTGTAAGCGGGGACTGAGAAAAACGCAGGTAATTAAAAAGTTCTCCGCCTCAATAAATTTTTCCCGAAAGCTCTAAATCCTTATCGAAGGCGTAGAGCGAACTTTCACTCGGAATTGTTTTGGAAGTATTTTAGGAGGGTGCTTTCAGGCTTACCTACCTACTAGCTCTGAATTATTATCAAACAATTTCAAATTTACCGAGCTTTCTGTCGGATTAATAGCAAATGATTGACCGCGTATGCTGAGATTTAGCATATGCACTGCAGAGGATTATTATGGGTTCTTGTTACTCTCTTAAAATCATTTTCCGAAAAAAATTTTGAAGGTATGAATTGTTACATCTTCGAAAAGATCGTTAATTTGAAGTGGTGGTAACTAAAGCAATGATTGCAAAAGAAAATCTAGACCAATTCAGTGTAGCGCCTGCCATATTTGATCACGAAAACAACAAAACGAAACGCTCACAGTAAACAAACAACTCCGCCGATTTTTGTGGTGTCATTGCTTCAACAATAACAAATTTCAAAATTTACGATAATAGTACTGTCAAATCTCACTAGCGCCATCAAGTGCTCGTTCATAAAAACTTAAGACTCGTAATCAAAGTTAAATTGATAGACGTAAACAAACAAAAAAATCGCAATAAATTTACTTTACGTACTCTGCAATCATGTTCTTTGCCGTACAAACAATTTCCGTGCATAAGTGATTAAAGAAACTGCTAAAATTCTCGCGGCTTTAATAACGCACTAGAAAACGCTGAATTATGCTTACCCTTTGACGATGCAAACAATTTCATCCTTCCTCAACCTCTCTCCTCCAACCCGAGGTAAATATTCAAAACAGCTCGGAATAATGAACGCGAAACCGAGCACGCGGTAAAGTTGTGCGCGCTCTAAAGGTATCAAATCTAGGAAAATCCCCTAGGCGACCTTAGTTTGACGACCGTGGTATATTTAGAAACACATGCGCGTACGTACACACACAAAGACGACTTAATTGAAATACAAATATGAAACTGCCGAACTGGAACAGTTCTACCCGTTTATTTGACTGAATTGAGAGGCTTTACCGAATATATAAACCAATGATACTATGCAGACGTGGTTGTCACATACATATAATAGTAAATAGTATCAGATATTGATAAAGTTTCCTTTAGATGACGAATATGGTGCGTAGGAACCACTGCAAGATTTCGCCTTCCAAACCATGGCTACATAGATTGACAATTTAGAAAAAATCTAATGGATATGAGACGTGGATGATCGCAGTACTTATTTGAGAAAACTTGCAACAACGACGAGTACGATGAACTTAAGAAACAATACCAAAAGGTCAAAAACCTTGCACAACAACCAATCCTATAAAAAGTAGAGAATATGCAACATAACTGGCTTCCTCGCTTTATGAGAATGAAATAACAGAGGTAACTCAGAGAGATAATAGACAGAAGATAACTTAAAAAGAAAAAAGAGAAAGATCAAGAACGCACTTGAGGAAAGTCAGTGGGAAACATGAAAGGATTGCCAAATAAGAATAGTCGGACAGAAATGAATAACGGGCCCCACAGATACAGGGTCCAATCGGCTGCTCCATGCCAAAACACAGTACATCCATTATTGTACGTATTGCGTTAAGGCGCACCCTTAGATCTGTCTCACTGGCGAATATCTTCAGTAGTTTCGATAATTTCACTTGCTTAAAATCCAGTATCTGCACAATTTTTTTCTTTTTCCCATCCTAAAACAGAGAATATGTTTTGCGCGTTACCAAAACATATATGTACCAGATGCTGTCCTTTGGCGTGTTAACAACTAGAGAGTGTTGAGGTTATGACAGTAGTATTGTGTACCAGCAGTGGTATTGCGTAATCCGGTCTTCTTTTCACACTAAACGGGTACTCTAAAACTGTGGCACTGGAACACTGAAACAGTTCACTAAAACCTTAATATATTAGATCAGTATTCTAACTCTAGTTGACTAATTTTAAAATACTGATACTTAATTTCTGAATTTAACCAACAACTTTTGGCCAGTCTTGCTGCTGATGATGATAGCTTGGCTATCGAAACGTGCGTCCAGTACGAATTAAGTGTTGTGGTAAGGGTTTTAGTGAACTGTTTCAGCGGTCTTCTTTTGATTTTAGACTGATCGTTGTAAGTTTTTATTGACAAGTACACTCGTTTACCTAAAGAAGAACATGTTATTCGCCATAAAGAAAAACATCCGATGCTTCCATGTTCTGAAAAATGTACATAGAAATGTAGTTCAATGTTTCCTGAAGAAAAGCGCTTTGAGATTTGGGAAAATGGTCTTTAGAATACATTCACCCCGTAAATGGTTGGTTGTCCAAATAGTTGCCGTGGCAAGAAGAACTGTACAAGAAACTGACAAAAGCTTCGTCGAAAATGATAGTCGCAAGTTTTATGTACCCAAAGAACATAGAAGAGTGTAAGTTTCTGTTAAATACACTGGGATATTCTAACGACTCTGTTATTACCAAATTATGCACCGCAATAAAAAATAATCCTGTTGGCTGTCGTGAAAGAAAATAGGAGAACCACTGGAAATTACAAAAGAAAAAAGGATCCAACTTTGATTACTAACCACATTAACAAATATACATTTTACATTACTTACTATTGCCGCCATAATGCACCAAACATGAGATACTTATCACGAGAATTAACCGTACAATCAATGTTTGATGATTTTGATCGTGACCACCTTTTCCGTAAGATTGAATTATATAGACACTTTAAAATTAATGCATGTTTCTTTGCACATGCCAAAATCTGTTGCTTACGTAGACTGTGAGACTTACAAGAAGATGTCATAGGGAGAGAATCATGATACTCAGCGGGTGGTTTTTGCAAATGAAGAAGAATGGAATCTTCATAAAATCAAAGCTAGAAAGGCTACGGACAAATGCCATTTGTCTTATACCACAAAACCGAAACGAGAAGATATATTCAATGGCAAAAAGTAATTTTGGTACTAAATATGCCTGCCGTAAAAGATAGTCGTTTTGTAAGACGCCTAACAGCATTTAATTTAACTTTTGTTCGTTAAAAACGAAGTAAAAATTTAAAAATTATTGCTCTCTGTGGCATGACGGCAATAATATAGTTGATGCGATGTTAGAATATTTCAAGAGGAACGAGATGTTAAAGAGTTCATCATATGCTCTGATAATTGTACGGAGCAGAATAAGAACTGAATTCTTTATACTACCTTAGTATGGTTTGTAAATCAGGAAAATGGACCAGATTCTGTTACTATACGCTATCTTACAAAGAGGCATACCCATATGAGCGCCGACGGCGTACACGGAAATATAGAAAGAAAGTAGCCTTCAGGTTCTGGATGTTTTCTTTAAGTGGGAAAAAAGAAAGAGGCAAGTTCGAAAAAATAAAGCGGGTGGTCCTTTTGATGGTTTTATGCTTATTCTTTTAGTTGGAGTACGTTTTAAGAAAGGCAAGAAATGTTTAGAATACGAAACTGATTTTGATCAGCTACAATATGCGTCTTTAGACTTTTTACTAAAAAAATTTAACTTTCAAATCAAGCCCGAGATGCTCCCGATACGTGGAGTATTAAAATCTAAAAAACAAGAAATTAACCTCGCTGAAAGTGATTCTGCGCCGGGCTCGGTCTAAATGGAAGACATTTGTGCTTAATGTTTTGGTTTCGTACTTAGTAGCTATTATCTTGTTTATATTGCTCTGTATTGAATTAGGTACCCTTCTTATGTTTAATAAAGTTTTAATTTTACTATTATTTTGTATTTATATTATGGGTGTAGTGTTGTAGAAACTGGATAATGGCTAAAATAAAATCTTCATATTCCACATCGAACTCAAGTATTTGCCATTTGAAAATACTGAAATTTTTAATATATCAAAAATATCTGATAAGGAAACAAAGTAGTGCCCAAAATATCTAGGAAATATATTAAATATAGCTTTAAGGCCAAACAAAAGCACTAAAACCCATTTTTCTCCAAACAATTATTTTTTCACGTACTTTGTGGTAACACGGGACAGCCGCAATGCCTATACGATGATCCTCCAGCCAAATATAAATAATTGTTTGCAGGCATTTGAAATACCAATTTATCGGCTTCGCTCCGAGCACAATCCCTTTCACACAGTTGTTATTCAGCTCTCGGGTTTATGTCACTAGTCTCCACAAACAGCACTAAAATATATTTCTTGGTGCCACCTAGTGCCAAGAGATATAGCCATGCCGACTAGAAAGTAGCGACAGAAACCGGAGTACAGATGCCCACTCAAGCAGCTCTTCTTACGTTGTTGTTCTTTGCCGGGAGGGATTCTACCGATACCATGAGCTATATTAGCATTATTTTGATTATTGTTACTAGGCACTTTTTTATGTGTAGGAAGACCGAAATTGAGCTGAATGAGAAAAATACAAAGAGCTATGTATAAAAATCTTCAACCAGGGGATTGGAAAAAAACAAATGCTGAAGTTTATGCATTGTTTCGAAAAGTTGAAAATCTAAAATACAACATCTAGCATTTTATTTCTTGGATCTTTTAAATGATTTAAATAAAAAATATGCTGTAACATTTTCTAACTTTTAATCTTGATCTTTTTTTAAAGGTCAAGATTAAAATTTTTTTTCTTTTAATATTTTTATAAAAATGTCACACTATGCAAGAAATATTCATTAAGAAATAAACTATACAAGTTCTTCGTTCCTTTCATTTGTTTAAGGGAACAAACTAGTTGGAGTCTAGACGTCACAAATAAATATAAAAATCCAGCTATCCTTCGAAAATAACACGTCTCTGATGGCAAAGTAATTGAAAATTATAGACGCACTGTTCATCAAAAGCAATTAAGTTATCATCGTCGACTTGTTTGCGCAACGCCCTCATGTGTTAATTTAATGAATCGCATGATTGTGAAGAGTTAATTACGCCCACGAGTAAAATGATAACCATTCAATTAGCGGTGCGAGCAACTTTTACCGATCCGGCCATCTATTCAACGTACATTTACCAAAGCACTTAGTGGCTTCCGCAAATGTTACGGAAATGTACATACATCCTACAGTTTACAGAGGTTATTAATTACTAGCAATCCGTTACATGAAATCAGTTTACTGTGGTAATACTGTTCGCTTTCGTTCGATTCTACAAAAAGCGCAATTAGTTTCGGACTACTGTCCGCAATATCTTTCCTAAAGTTCTCTATCGAGGTTAGGCGAAAGCAAAATTCATTGGTGGTTATAAATTTTCGACTGTAGGACCCTTCAACGTAATTGATAGGGCAGGGAGGTGAAATAAACGGGAATATACATGGAGATAAATGCTTCGTAGTACCAATACTTCCTGATTTTTTGAGTCATTTATTTCACCGACATTTGCTATCTAGAATAAACGTTGCAACAAGTAGGTTTCTGAAATGTAGAGCCTCTATACTGTCATATTATTTTTAGTAATAACAAATATATTTCCCAATGAAAGAAATGATTTTAAATGGTATAAATGTGTGAAGTAGAAAAAAAGTGCACCTTATCGCACCCTATTCGCTGCATTCCTGGGTTAAAATAAACATAACATCGATTTTGTACATGAACCTTAATGAAAATAAACACAATTATTTTAATTGCTAAATTCTAAAACCATATTTAAACTGAGAAAATCGGCTGTAGAAACTACAATCAAAATGTATAAATTAATGAATTATTTCAAGTCTTACCATCTTGATTTAAAACCGAATCGGGTATAAGCATATTGTACTAAAATCAGTTTTTTAAACGCAAATAGTTAATTTTAAATATACATCTCGTAAACGTAGGAGGGTAGCGTCTTAACTTTTTACAAACAACCACTAGATTGCGCTATTGAGATTTGACGATACTATTTTCGTAAAATTTGACATTTGTTATTGTTGGAGCAGTGGCAACACAGAAACCGGAGGAGTAGTTTACAATGAGCGCTTAAAAAAAGGAATCTTGTGAAAAAAATGAAATTTTACTTGAAGGTTTTCGTTGGATAATTTTTTACGATTTTAATAACGGCCTAACACAACAACAATGCCTCGAATAGCTTCGGTCGTCTTTTGGTAATAGAGCACCATAAAAAAGACTATCTACAACTGGACATAAATTAATAAACTATCAGAGAGGTAAGTAGAAAGAATAATTCAAACCTTAAAATGAAGAATACAATTATGCCGTAATTTTAATAAGCACGAGGAGGGATCCACGTATTCTGAGCTTTAGGTATCTAGTAAAAAGGGAATCAAAAACAATTGCTATCATTTGACAGATGTCCTTAGTTAACATTCAATTAATAATTTGGCAATTTACATCGTACAGTGATTAAATTTCTCACCTTGGAAGAAATAATACCGTCCGAAATCAAAGAGTGAATGGACAGGGTTTATAAAGACTCTGCACCATAGTATGCCACAGTTAAACGTTGGTCAAAATTGATTCGTTGGAGCAGAGAATCTCTTGAAGATGATCCACGCGAAGGAGGGCCCGTTACTGTAATGACACCAGAAAACATCAAAGTGATCAAGGAAGTCATATTGAGTGATCAACGGCTGATGGCTAAGGAGATAGGGAAGCCAACAGGGATTTCAAAATTAGTGTTTTGAAGATCCTGCACGAGCATTTGGGGATGACAAAAATTAGCGCAACTTGTCGAATGTAGCTGGAAGCTTTTTGAACTGCATGAAGCCGACAACACAATAGTGACTGGGGATGAAACAATAGTTCTATACCCATCCCTAAGAAGGCCAAGGTGACAAAAATCACAAAAAAGAGGTGATGGCTACAATTTTTTTGGGAGAGCAATGGTATCTTGTTAGTCGATTCTAAAGAACGCAACACTGCAATAAACGCAATATATTGTGCCGACTTGCTGCGCCAGTGAAGACAAGCCATCATCGAGAAACGCCGAGAAAAGCTGGAATGAGGTGTCTGGCTCTTGCATGACAATGCTCCTCTCCACACAGCTGAAATTTCGAAGACTACTATGCGCCAATGCGGATTCAAGGAACTTACCGTAGAGTCCCGACCTTACTCCCATAAATTATTTTTTTTTTTCAAGATTAAAATCGGATCTAAGAGGGAGAAAATTAAATACCGACGAAGAGACCCACGAGGCGGTTTTAGAACATTTTGAGGACAAACAGCTATCGTATTGTTATAGTGGTATTAAATCATTAGTTGAACGTTCTAAAAAGTGGTTCTAAAGGTTATATTGAAAAATACCGTATTAGTCCGAATATTTATTTCCCGTTAAAAAATTGACTCGCGTTAAATTCGAGGTCTAGATAATGGAATATAATGACTCTTCTTATTAGTACGCCTATTCCAGCCACCTCCACGTGGTGAATTCTGGGTTGCTTGCACATAGAAGTCAATCTACAACATTCCTTTTGGAAATAAGTGAAGAGTTGCATGAAGATTTGCGAATTTAGAATAGCGTTTGTTTTTGAAACATTCAAGGTAAAATTGATATCGCACAAAGGCGAAATTTTGCACGATGGTTAACCTATACGATACGCAACTAATCCCCACATAGGCGAATCAATCAGAGGAAAACAATATTTGGAACCGTTTTTACTACACCCGAAAGGATTAGGCCATGATGATGATGTAGGTGTAATAAGGACGAAGAGATAGGTCATTGTCTTCATTTATATTACCTTAAACTCTGACTAAACAACGGAATTTAATGGATATCCTATATACATACTATTCCTTTTCCCTCTCTCTCTCTCTCAAGATAGACATTAATACTACGGAAAATCCCTCTTATCTTCGCCTGAGTAGTTTTTAATGCAGAGACAACGGCTATGCTCTTGAAATATGACGGACGCATTAGCTTCTTTATTGAACGTCAACATTTCTGACATATTAATTTATCAACGTCGGGTTTCTTTCCACCGCGTTTAGAGACGGTTAATAGAGCGGTTATTTCCGAGAAAAGTTTGTCGAAAATAACGAGAGCTCGTTTGTTAGATTATCGCATAGTACGAAGCCGATTGTTTACATTGCGTATTTCAAATAAAATATGTTACGGGAAATGGAATTCTAGGCGTTCTTTCTTCCTTCTTTGTTTTCTCTAGGATGGAATTTACTCATTGTTACGGAAATTCCACGCCGCGGCATCTAAAGGAAATTGTTTATCTCAAGCATCCTTCAAGAGATACCCACCTGAATTTTGTAGAAATTTCATTATGCTCCTTCGAAATACCCTTGCGCGTTCATTAAAATTAAAATTAGTGCTCCCTCTATTGCCGTAAAAATCCTTCCTGAACTTTGTTATTAAGGAATGCTAAATATTTGTCTCAGTTATCAGCATCTGCAGCGTTCTGGCTAAAATCCGTTTTAATAATTCCTCGGCAGATTTGCGTTCCATTTAGCTTCTCCTTTTTTCATTTTCGCTATAATACCTTCTTCTTAGATACGCTTCCATTTTCTCTTTCAACTTTTCCTTATTAATCCGAGTTTATTAATAAATTCCTGAAGGGAAGCAATTCTGAAGATTTTCAAGCTTTAAAGGTGACATGTATTGTATATCTAGCGCAATTTGCCGTCCATGAGTTCTTTGAATTAAATAAAATGTCGAGATGAATTGTTTATTAAATTATTTTCAATCATTTTTGATGATTGGAAATTAGCTCCAGATCCTTCAGATAAAAATTTGACTAATGCAAGAATCATTACCTATGTTAAAACGCAACTTCTGGTAACAAGATTTAATTTCACGAAATATTTCAATACAATACAATAATAACATTATTATAATTTCATCCAGATTTTACTTTGAAATTTTTTTTGATTCGTGCAAATGATCTGCAACTGGCTTGTTTCAAACACCCCAAGGATGATGAAGCAAGTAAAAACTATTCTACATGAAGTTGGAATTTACTTCGTCCTGATTTGGGACTCAGAAAGTGTTAATTATTAGCAAGCTATTTAGAGAAAATGATTGCTAAGTTCCTTGTGGCGATTTAAATTTGTTGATTATAACACTGCATTGTAAGGCAAACGTATACAAAACCTATAAAACAATGTTGTGAATATTCACTCTATGGGGTTATCATGTTCTTAATTTTCTTTTTTAATTAATTAAACTACAACAAATTGGTACTTCACTCAAGTTGAAAAACTAATACACAAAAATATTACAAAATGAAAGCGCCCATGTCATAAGTATGTGCACCAAAATGTGAAAAGCATAATAAGGTTTGGAAAAGTCACAATAAATTTCTATAAATGCTATTAAAAAACGTTTAGTAACAGCTCTTTTAATCTACATTCAAAAATGTCTAAAGGAGATGTTTTAAATTCATCGGTGAGAGGTTATGATTAGGCCGGGCACAGAGAGCTTCGCGCCAGGTTAGAAGTGAGGTTGCCGCACCCACGATGCGACGTATGTATGCAGATGAATCGACACGAGCTACCTTAGCGAATGAAATTATTGATTTATTACAACAGTTTCTCATGAACCCTTCGCAGCATTAGTCGTAATTACAGAGATAAATATATGTACGTGTGTCCAACGTACGCAAGAAAAATAAACCACCGTTGGCTAATAAAGTAACTAAATTTATCAGTGAATTTTCGGATTTGAACTGTAATGAAACTAAAGTATTGTGTAGAGCTTGCTGTAACTAAGGCGACTGTAAAAGACATAAATAGTGTACAGCACAAAAATGAGAAAAATGGCGTGCCACCTCAAACCCAATTTAAGTTGGATTTACTTTTGATGTTTATTGTTTGTGGCCTACCACTTCGCTTACTCGATAAAGAACCCTTTCGCAGTTTTGGCGTACATACAATCCCGAGTGGCACTTACCACCACGGAAGGAGCTACCAAGCATACGTAAAGATATCGAAAATAGGATCAAAGCAGAATTAAGAGATAAACAGCTGTGGCTATGTCTTGATGAGACGACAGATTGTAAAAAAAATCTATTTTGAATATTATAGTACGAGTACTAGATCCTGTTAAACCGAAATTTGCAATCTTATTTGCTAGCAAAAGACTAAAAAAGTGTACTGACGAAGCAATTACGAGCGTAGTGCTCGATACGTTACAACAATTACAAATATCAAGTAGTGAACTGTTGATGTTTACGAGCGATGGAGCAACGACTATGTGTAGCGTAGACCGTTCTCTTAAAGAAAAGTGTGAGGGACTTTTGCATGTTACGTGTAAAGTTCATGCTTTACATCTTGTGGCACAAAGTATTCGAGAATGTTACTCGGAGGTGAATGTATTAATAACAAATACAAAAAAATCAAATCTCCCAGTCGCTCCTTACTTTGTATGGCCTTTCCAATTGACGTCAACGCAAGATACTTGCATACGAAGTGCCCCACTCCCGTCTTCAGCTTGGCAGCTCTTGCATGACAGATTCCGGTTATTCCCATACTGAGAGGGTACTTCATTAACCGGCAATGTCCCATTAGAATCTCAACAACAAGTCTCTCCTGAGTAGTCTCAGTTATCTTAGTGCTGTCTACTTGTTTAGACAAGTCAAGGTGATTAGGGGTGCAGCAGGACTTAGTTTTCTCTCATCTTCTCAAAAAGTTTTCACGGATGATAGTTCTGATCCTTTCATAGAGCGTAGACACAGACGGCGGAATATAGCGTTCTGGGCTGTGAACCGTCATGCCGGAACTCTTCCTAGTCAGTTTGTCCGCTTCCTTATTACCAGTATTTTCACTGTTATCCTTCAGCCATGTTTATTTCACAGTCTGGTGTTTCTGGTTGCAATCTTGAGATAAATAATGCGCAGTTACGGCTAGCACCGAGATTCCAACTTTTCCAACGGTGATCTTCATTCCTAAAGGCATTGAAGCTCCTCTGTCTCTGACTAAATAACAAAAATTGTCCTACCCCATTAAACGCGTCGCGAAAAGCCCCCGCTCTAGTCTCTTTGTTGGTCTTTGATCTGTTGGATCTGTTCGATTTGTCGAAGAGCAAAAGTCGATAATCTATTGCTTGCGTCCCAGCTGTCCCTGAATCCTGGCTGTCCCAGAGTTTGCGATACATTTCACTAGGTCTTGCAGGTTGTTGATTTAATAGGCGACATTCCAATAGCGATTTCTTATAAAGTGAATTGTTGATTTGGCTCTTTTAACCTTTCTTCCACAAATTCTCTGTGTGCTAAAGTGCTAAATAAAATAGATAAATATTTACGTTCGTTTGTAAATGTGAAGTTAGTATCTATAAAAAAGGGAACTAGGAATTGTCATAGTTGTCAATTTAGCCATTTTCGAACTCATATAGCGGCATTTTTGAAAGTGACAATTTTCATGTTGTAGCGACACAGACAATCATTTCCGATATAAGTTCGATATCATTGCCCAAATGGATAAATGTAGTAATCACCATTTTTACAAAAAGAATTTGCGTTTCTATATGTGTAAATAAGAATTTTATGTAGATAAATGGAAGTTACTGTCAATATTCTATTTGCTTCGAGTATCTTCTGTAAGGCGTGTGCTTTTTTAACGTGTAGTGACCCAATGGGGTGTAAAAGCCTTTTAAAGCTTGTCATAACCTCAGGAGCCTCTTATATTCAACATTAAAGATTACTCTGAGTAGACGTCTTTGAGTAACGCATAGCCTATTTTGTCACTTCGAAATTAGCCGTTCACCTTAGGATCAAAACAAAAAGTTCTTGAATTTATTACATGTACTTTACAATTTTTTATATTGGTTACACCGTTAGTATTATATTATCCAATTTTGAAGTAAGTAAGAATACTTTAAAGATGGCGAAGAAGCTTTTACAGAAACATAACGACATTTATAATGCTAGGAAACAATGACCCACAAATAGTTCTAAAAGATCTAAGGACTAATTCTAACACGTACAAAATTGCTCCTCTGCAACATCTTCCACTGTAATAAATGAAGATACACGTGAGCTAGCTTAAAAAATTTTAATGAAATTTCTCAAATAGCTTACTTCCTGAAACTGCGGAAAAATTTCATCATAAAAGGCTGGCATCCTTTTAACAAGCCATCATTCCGTGATGGAAATTTAAAAACGCCGCGTACAAAGTTAACAATTTAAACGCCTCGTGTATGTGAAGACTTTATATCGGGGTAGTTACGCGAGAGGAATTTCATTGGAAAAAGTTTTGATTAGCTGGTTATAAACATGGCGGTGGAAAATTAAAATGTCACCTGTCACATGGAAGAGGCGAATATTGAACGACATCTAGAGTATGAATACAATTTTGCCGGTTAGGTTAACGTTACGTTTTGCATAGTTTCTGCGATCAAAGGCTTTATAAATTGTTTGAGTGAAGTACTACTTTCCATAATATGTAACTTGTTTGTAACTCCTTGGTAGAGAGAATAATTTATCTTCAATGATATTCTTCTGCGTCAATATACTTCCTTAAAGTTAATCTAAATTCGAAAATTTTAATTTGGGGGAAGATATTGCAGTATTTATCCGGGTCTTTGTGTTTGTAGTACGCGTTATATCGTGCTTGTATTCTATGGCTAATTTCTGCATGCCTTTCATTTTCATTTATAATTTCCTGTATCAACTTCAGTTCTTACCCTTGGTCTTTGTTTCCTGTATACATACATGTATTTCGTCTTATTCTCATTTATCCCTAACTCCTTTTTTGCGCTTGACTACTTATTCTTAATACTATTTCTTCTGATGTTTTCATATCTCTAGCTAATATGGTTAAATTATCAATACATGCCATCTGCCCCGATTTCTTTATTATTGCTCCAGTCACCTCAGACTCTTATGGTCCCCTATAGAGCTATTGTATTAAACAGTTGATAATCCGTCTTCTTGTCTTATATCTCAGAGTTTATTCTTATGTTTGTACTGCTGTCCTTGCTCGATCCATTGTCATCTTGCTTAGTCTGATTAGCTTTCTTGGTGTTCTTATGTTCTCAGCATTTTTTAGTAAATGCTTTCTATTCAACCTATCAAAGGCTTGCTTAAGATCTGCACGCAGAGAAACGTTTACTTGTATCAAAGCTGGCCGCCTCAATTCAACACAATTATCGTTTCAATTTCCCACAATGCAATAACTGTTTTAAATCAAAAGAAATATTTTCTTAGCGTTTGTTTCTCCGCTTAAGAGAAGTACCTATATACTTGTAATGAAATAATTGTATTTCTTTGTTTAAGACATTTGTTAACTTGATTCAAGAAAACCTTGCAGAATATTTTAAGAACGCGATTCTTAGAATAAGTGAATGGCCGTTATAACACAAAACAATATTTTCTTTTAGGGACCAATTCTATAAAATTTTAACGGCTCGTACAGGAGTCGTTACGTAAAAATATCGTTATGTCGATTATATAAGCAAATGCTAACGATAAAATCGTTGCATTTATCGTTATTCTATAGTTAAAATTGGCATTTCTAGAGGATTTCTATTTTATGCTGTTTGTGGTCGTTGAATTAAAATGTGAGGTTATTTTTCATAATTTATTGTATTAAGATTTGCAGGATCGGCACATGCTAGTGCTATTTGGATGATGTCAATACTAACATACTTTAGAGACCATTTTAATGGAAATTATAGTAAATGGCTTCTAGGTAGGCAGTTAAAACTTTTTTAAAATGTTTTTTTCCATATCCAATACAACATAATCCCTGATGCAGAAGAAGGTACTCCCGAGGCAAGAATACAAAATAATTAGTTTAGATTGAATTAATATAAATAAATAATGTTTTATTTCAGTGGAATTAGAAGAAAATTTATCTGTGCCCCATGTATGTGTTGAAACAAGACGACAAATAATTAGAAATATTTTTGGTTAAAATAAAACGGTATATAATTGAACGTTGTAGTGTATGTACGAGGCGTGTTTTTAAAGTAAGTACCGTTTTCAAATAAAACAAAAACAAGTAAACTTAACAATTTTATTTTTACATGAAAGCCTGTACCTACTTTTCTACATAATTTCCACCAATACTGAGGCATTTATCGTATCGTACAATCAGCTTTACAATCCCATCGTCATAGAAGTCTGCCGCCTGATTTAACAACCACTGGTCATAACTTCATAGAGAACACTTCTGGAAACTTGAGGAAACTCATCAGATAACGATGAAATCGTAAAGTGTCTGCTCTCTTTCACTTTTTCGTCAACTTTCTGAACCAAATCTTCAGTAATGACAGAAGGTCGCCCACTCCGTTCCTCCTCATGGACATTCGTGCGGCCATCTTTAAAAGCTCTCACCCATTTCCGTACCATTCCATGACTCATAATGATTTCCCCATACATTTCACAGATCTGACGATGAATGTCGGCCGATTTAATGCATTTAACACTAAGAAAACGAAACACAGCGCGTATTTCACAGTCGGCGGGATTCTCGATCGGCGGAGACATTTTAAATAGTGACAAACAAACATAAACACGATTGAATCTTTCTGTAATGGCGTCTGTGGCTTGTCAACAGACGTAGGTGCACAGCGCGCAAGCGTAGAAAGCCGCCGCAACGCTCACGGTAGCAGCGCCTCATATATGATATATTTTTTATTTAAATAAAAGCAAAACAAAACCACAACATTGACCTTAATTATATCACAAACGTATTGAACAAAAACTTAAATTACTTCTTTCTTTAAATCACAAAAAAATAATTCTACAATAAATTTGTAATAGTTTAAACAAAATTTAAACTATTACAAAAATAAGGAACAAACAATTAATTCTATCACAGAAAAATAAAGGTAATTCTATCAAAAACAAAAAAAACCAAAATTTAAACTATTACACAAATAAGGAACAAAATGGGAAAAAAATTAAAACGAACTATGTTGGTCTATTATTAGATGCAAAGACAGCATCTGCGACTCGATTCAGGGCACATCTTATACCGCTTAATTCAACAGCGATTTCTTTTAAAGTTTCTTCTTTATTTATCTGAGCATCACAAAAAGCATCTGCTGCTCTTTCGGCTACTGATTTCTTTATTTGTAAATACTGCTTCTTAATAAGTGGGGTTTCCCCTTTTCCTGCTGGTTCAGGTGTTTCTGGTTCGTCTTCAGTAATAATATTTCCTGCCAATTCTAGTATTTCTTTCACTTCTATTATTTTTAGGAACTGATTTTCCTTCTCTTCCTCTGCAACGTCTCCTTCGGGAATGTTTGCTCCCTCAACTGTAACCCACTCCAAGTATACCCGGCAAGCATTATTCTTGCTCGTTTAGCGGTTTCTCACTGCAAGGACCACCACCTGTTCGAAGTTGAACAGCTTTAATTGTGTAAGTCCTCTTTTTCATTTGGGATTTCCAATCTAGAAGTTTTCTTTTCCATAAAGGTATATCCCGTACAAGACCACCACAACTGTTGAGCTGACTTACTAATTCTTCGCTTAAAGTTTGAAAATGAACTGATTCAGTGCAACTTATTCTTACCCCATACCTTTTAAATATTATATATTATCATTTTATATTGTCTTTTTCAAAGCACTTCTTTATAATTTGATTTATAACTTGAACTGCGTCTACTGTAGATTTGCTCTGTCTGAACCTCCTCTGGTATTCACCTATACATTTTTCTGTATATCTCTTCAGATATTTCAGTATCAACGATGTGAATATCTTATATACTGTTTAGCAAGGTTATCCATCTATAGTTTTCGCAAATCATTAGATCTCCCTTTTTGGGAATCGCCATCTCCCCCAATTTCCACTCCTCCAGCATTTCTTCGTTTTTTCATATTTATAGCAACAATTTGTATAGTGCCTTTAGAGCTTCTTCTACAATTTTTATTATTTCATTATAAATTGCATCTGGACCTACTGCTTTTCCTCGTTTTAGATTGAAAATTATTTCATCAAATTCTTCTACCTTTTCTTCTCGGTTTTCGTCGTACTCCTCTTCAGTTTTAACTTCTTCTTTGACATTCTCCACATATCCCTTCCACTTTCTTCTTCCGATGTTACCTCCAGTAATTATACATGGTCAAAACATCCATTAAAACAACTTGTAAGACGGATAACAGAACACTTCTTCCCTTATTGTTTGTTCGTTAAGATATCACCACCTAACAATAAGTAAATTCTAGAAGGCGATACTGTCGTATATCAAACCTGATGAAGACATTGTTGCGTAACGCTTAATTGCTTATTTGTATGTACCAACCAGCGCATATAAACGGTAACCAAATCCATTGTGTCGAAGTGGGGGATGATGGTAACATTGACTGCGTAACATGTATACACCAGATTTCTACGTGATTAATTGCAATACGGTGTATGATTTAATAGGACTGAAAGCTTAGTGTTGAAAGGTTACAGTAAATAATGATTCCATAATGATGTTCATAAACGTAGGCGATTAAATAAATTTGTTGCGGAAACTGAGCAGTATATACGAGGTGTGGCAATTAAATAACCGGAGTGGTGCTACAAAACATTTTATTGATCACCAATTACATTACAAAGTTTATCCCCTTCAATGTACTCTCCTTGCCGATCCCTACAACGCTCCATAGGAATTTTCCACTGTCGAAAGCAGTGCTGGAAGTCCGTTTCTGTCAGCTTGTTGAGAACCTCCGTCGCTTTCGTTTCGCAAAGAACGCTTCACAGACAAGGCGGAATGGGCTGGCGCATTGTCTTGGTGGAGCATCCAGGATTTGCTCTTCCACAAATCGGGTCTTCATCTTCTCATTCGTTCACGAAGGGTAGTTAGAACCTCGTGTTTCACAAGAAACTTGAGGTTAACTCGTTGCTCGTTCTGAACACTCTGCATTTTTTCGACGCGACGTTTTCAAAGACACTGCCATCTTTTCTCCAAATTTTCAATTCCGTTTTTGTAGAACTGCGCTGGCTGGAATGAAAAATAGTGTGCAACACATTCTTTCTGCTAATCAGGACAGGTCTCTTTTTCAACAATTCAACGTTTAATCTTTACAGTTGTTGACAATAAATCTCAGCAGTAATCGTTTGACCTGGTTGCAAAAGTTCATAAAAAATTACGCCATTGGAATCCCATCAAAGGCACAGTATGACCTTTTTCAGCGTTAGCGTGGGTTTAGGGGTTGGAACTAGTGGTTGATTTCAGAGAGCCGCTATCTGGAGCGATGAGGATTGGAATAAAGAATCCACTTTTCATCTCCCGTTGCAATTCTGCTAAGAAATGGATCATTTCTTAGTCTAGTTAACAGTGAACTGCAGATTGTGCGACGTTGATCCTTGTTCACATCCGACAGTTGGTGTGGAATCCTTGTCTGGAGACTTTACCAATTTCATGGAGATGTCTTTGCACTGTCGACCGTGTAGGGCCTGGTGTATCCGCCAATCCCTGTACACTTAATTTTGGACCAGTCTCGACTAGTGTCTTTAAAGCCTCATTATCAAATTCCACAGGTTTTCCACTACGAGGCCTATCAAAGAGACCAAAATCACCTGATGCAAATTGTCTGAACCAACGTTAACATTTGTTTACTTTTAAAACATCACCATAAATATCGCAACTATTCTTAATTGCAACTGTTACATTCATTCCGGTATGAGAAAGCGTCGTACAATGACGAATAAACCACGGCAATAATAAATGTTTTTAATTGCGTTTTTTAATACTTCTTCCACTGTTGAAACAAAGCTAAACACAACGTAGCGTCAGAAAATAATTGATAACTTATGAATAGCCCTGTTATGTAACTTTTTCTATTGTAACATCTAATTATTCTAAGAGAAATTTGACTTTTTGACTCTCCTTTTATGAAAACAATGAAACAGTTTTCCATATTCTTTAAATTTACAACAAGAGCTCACCATGGTTCAAGAATTTTCAATTTATGGATCAAAATCTAAAGGACACAGCTTCAACCATGTACAAATTAAGTAATTCTTAGAGGTTTTGAAGTGGGATGGAGTTTTTTCTCCTTAATACATAATAATTTTCGATATTAGTTCTTAAGGAGATAATCCCCAGTCGATTCATAAAAAATTAAGGAATAAGTCAAAATTGACCTATAATGTGAAGCATCAAGCTTTGGCCAGTATTAGATCTTACTGCTATGAAAATAACAAGCATATTGTGATTCTTTATTGGATGGACCAATTGTCTTAATTCTTCAAATTTGTCATCAAAAATTTAATGTATAAAGGTATGGATCGAAATACGTTTCTCAGAAAAATAGCTCTAAAAGGTGATTGTTAAAGTGGTGTAAGGTAAAAGCAGTCTTAGTTAAACAAGTAATTTGGAAATCAAAGTTAAAAAATTGCGTTAGATCACTAGATGCTTGGTTACCTACGAAGTTGATTTAAAATTGCAGCAAAATATATCTACTGCAAGCGGATAGTGTGCTGGAGAAATTACATTTAATCTTTTATAATAGGCTATGTAATTTCAGAAGATGAGCACTAATTTGATCACAAAGCTCTTATATATTAGTAGCTTACGACTTTTTAACTCATTACCAACAGTTTTGAAAATTAACAGGTGAAGATATCAATCAGACAGAGCTAAACATTTGTCGCCAAATACTTTTAACATTGCTTTTCATTAACACTGGACCGGTGTTAAAATGCTTTGCTCTATAACGGTGGTGGCTCGCGATTATTACATTTGGTTCTTGTTTAACCCTTTAACCGCCAGGTCGGGCCACATTGACCCAGTTCGATTTTCAATATCAATCATTTTAATTGGTTTCCATTATGGAGTTACTATATTTTTGCATATCTCTTTTCTTTATGTTTAGCGATTTAGGTGGTATAAAAATTGAAAGGGGGCAATTACATTTATGTAATTTATCCAAATATTGTACTTGATATTTTTTGTCTAATACACCTTCTATTCTTGATTCCTATTGACTAAAATATGTTATAAATTTATTTTTTACCAATTTACATTTTTTTTTAATTCGGGTCTAGTTACCCCAAGGTGCTACTCCCTTGTGTCACCCCCCTCTTACCACTAGACCACCGAGCCGTTAATAATAGTACAGTAAATGTTTAAAACCACTGCTGGCGGCCTCTATTTACCATAAGCTTACGATCTGGTAACAATCAGCTGGTTACACCTCCTATACGGCCTTTTCAACGTAAACGATTTGGCGCGAAGGCTTAATATTGAAGAGCTCACAAGTGTTATACCAAGTGTTTTTCTACTTTTTATATTCTTCCTAAAATGTTTCACCCAGAGCCGACAGTGTGTTCAATTAATATTGAGTATGGTAATATTTAGACATGTTTTCTGATATCCCATATATGCCAAGTTGAAGCTGTGTATAATTCCTAAAAGAGCGTGTTTAAGTGTAGTATTGAATGCGTGGAAAATATTCAGTAGGACGAAGGATTCGAGCCTTTAAACGTCTACTGAACAATTTGCATTTAATAAAACTATCTTTCCAGTAATTTTAGTTGAAGTATCAACACTAGCAACAGATGCATATTCATGCATGCGCTACATGCATCACACCAAAACTTTTTTTGCCATCCATTGCACTCGGCCAAAATTATCATTCAAAATACCAGCAAAAAACCGCGCTAACGATTCCATAAATTCCCGACGGCAATTCATCTCGCACCATTTTATTCGACATCGCCATTGGGAACAGCTTTTTTTGTGCGTGCATTAATTACCATTTCATTAGCGCAACTACTACAACTAGCGTCGCAAAATTAGTTTTCGTTACGGGCAGCGCGGTAGAAGAAAAAGTGCACAGTGCAAATTGTTCGTCAAGTTCGGAAAATCTACCCACTACTACTGGAAGCAATTTGGAAATTAGGAAATGCAAAAGAAGAATGGTGAAACTGAAATAATTAAAGACGTGTTTGCCTCGTTTAAAGTTTAAGCTAGCGGCAATTGACAAGAAACGCTTAACTCGATAAAATTGTAAAAGCCTAGCAAACCGGATTAATTGAGTTTGTCAGTGAGAATTCAATTAGAAGGGAAGTATCGACGTTTTAATCAATAGGAGCATATGGTTCGTTTAGCTTAATCACGTGTAGCTACAGCTACTTACCTTGGGGACTCGTTATATTCTAAATAGGATGAAGTCAAGATTCTAAAATGGTGACGTACTATTTACATTGTGCGAAAGTTGAATGGTTTTAATGAAAGCACTTATGGGACGTTGATTCTTCAAAAATGTTCTCTTCAAGTCCAAATTTAAAAAAAAACTTTTTGGCTCTTGTATTATTGATCTTGATTTACTCTTTTTCCCTAGGTTTCTAAATTTGCAATTTACTAATCATGTATTGATATAACATTTGTATTGCACACCTGAGAAACTGCATACCTTCTCTACAGGTTAAAGACGTATCTTGCCAAAGCACTGACGAAACATCAACGCATGGTTTGATGGAGTTGTTTATAAAAGCTCTGTATAAAGAGACATAAGCATTTGTTGATTGAGACCACGTTCTCAAAAGTTAGCAAATAGTGTAATCGTTGTCAGTTCTGCAGTTGTTACCAACAGTTAAGACAGACACTGAGCAAATTAATCCAAACCAGTAATTTTCTCCTGCAGATTTTCGTCTATGGATTTCCTCTTATTCGCTATATTTGACATCAGATGACGTCAACAAGAAGTTTATTTGCAGCTATACCCTGTTTTTTTTTATATACGAAGAGAAAGCCACATTGGCACAGAAGAACAATAAAGAAGTTCAGATTGAACCATACCTGTACTCTTTGAATTGAACCAAGCTTGCATGTCTTGCTTTCTGGATGTTATTGTGGATATATTTTCTGTTTCCATAATAATAAAAGCTTAATAATACTTCCTTTAATCTATCCATTCGCAAATAATTATTTCAAACGGAATAGCTTCTGAATTTTGTTTTAAAGCCTACTCAGATGATTTATAGGTATTGCAGTATATGTACTGAGTCCTATTTTACAGGTAAATGACCAAAATAGTTGCAAT
Source organism: Dynastes maya (assembly GCA_029619315.2). Classification (NCBI taxonomy): domain Eukaryota; kingdom Metazoa; phylum Arthropoda; class Insecta; order Coleoptera; family Scarabaeidae; genus Dynastes; species Dynastes maya. The sequence continues at coordinate 71,544,715 of JAROYE020000002.1, forward strand.
TGATTCCTAAATCCATAAAGGTTAAATTTACTGATAAGAATTATGTGATCTATGCAATCGAAGTTTTGAAGATATCTGTGCGTACAGTATTTGTTTGACTACCCACTGCCGATGGTGTTAGAAACGAACTTGATAAAACATATCGAATTAATAACGGGTCATGGTTATGGACTATGAATGGGTGAGACAGACCTCACAGCATTTAGACCACAATCCACGATTTTGGCATACGCTAGGACGTTGCCCAGAAGAATCGCCCCACTGGCGGCAAGATGTAGCCGCTCGTCACCCAGGAGGGTGTCTCTAATTGACGTCAGTACAGGGCGCTTGCAGAGGAAGCGTTCCAGTGTTTCATCCTCAGCTTGGCAATCCCTACATGACAGGTCTTTGGCGAATCCCATCTTGTGGAGGTGCCCCATTTAGCCGGCGATATCCAGCTGAAATTCCAACAGTCATGTGCAGGTCTGTTCTGGATTGTTTCAAGTATCTAAATGCTGTTCGTTTCTTCGGATACATCAAAGACACTTTAGCGGTGCAGCAGGAGCTAATTTCATCCCATCTCTTCAAGAACTTTTCAAGGGTGATACTTTCACAAAGCGCATACACAGGCAATTATTGCCTTTCAGCTATATTACATTATTGTTTGCTTCAGAGGTTAAGAATAGATCTTTGTGTCAGTCTAGTAGCAAACTCGACGCTTTGGTCTGTTCATTGCTGACACTATTTGGTTGCTGCCAGTAAACAGATTGACTTTTCTGTCTACAATTTTAAGGTCGGTTGAATTGAATGGTGCTAGGGTCAGCGCCAAGATTTCCGCCTGAAAAGCGGTAATCTCTTTCCCTAGCCGCCATGCTTCATTTGGGTGGAGCTCCTCAGCAAAAAACTCGCACTCTAGTTCCTTTGCTGGTTTTTGTTCTGTCTACGAATAGACATAAGCTGTCTTCATCGCTGTTGGTGTGACAAAAGTTTGTACGGTTTGTCGTAGACAGAAAGGGATGAAATGTTATCGTCGTCCTGCTTTAGCAATTGCATAGCAGACGGATCATAGTAGTCAACTCCACCTATTCGACTACTAAATCAAGAGGTGGCATGCCAAATATGATCTTCATAGCCGTAGGCTGCTCTTTGTATTTGCATTATTCTTTTAGTTGTGAATTGCTAATTATGGAAAGCTTTTTGATAAAACCATGCTGAAAGGATAACAATTGGTTTTTCGCAACTGAATATATCGTGGAATAAATGATCATCTCAAATACCTTAGCAAAGTTGTGGGAAATAGATATGGGACGATGATCTGACATGTGAATTTTAAAAATCTGTTTTAAAATTGGATATATCTTAGTTTTTTTTTTTCAAGAATTACGGAAATACAACTGCGCTGAGATGCTAAGTTGAGTATCAACAGGACCACATATCACTTTGTTTTGTAATTTTTTAAGTGCTGTATGAACTTCACTATTTGTGAGACTGGTATGTCATGCACGCTGCTATATTGAAAGTAGCGCTAGCAAATCCGTTTACGATAAGCTAGTCGATCACTAAAGTGATGTTATGATGACCAAAACTTCTGGGGATTATTTAAAAGCCTTCAGTCTTACAATTAGCCACATATGTACACTTGATGAGCTTCTTTAATCTCTCTTTTTCGCTAAAGTTATACTGAACTTTAAAATCTTCATACACTATTATAAAACTCCCTTTTCCTCTGATAATTTTTTCCGTGAAATTTGACATTGTAACAAATAAAATTCCTACATCGCCTTCCTAGAAAAACGAGGTTCAGCCAATCTCTTCCGCAACATTTTACGATGTCATCTTCCTTTAGAGCGAAAATATTCAGCCGTATGCTTACCTACGTGCAGGTCTACAAAAAGTTCTGTGTGAATGAATATGTCAAAGCAAATTTTCAATCGATTGACAGCCGCATTAGAGTGTGCGAACGTTCTGGTACGCTTTAAATTCAATTCTTCAACTCGATCCAGGTGAAGTATGGGATGCCAGTCGGAAATTTCATTTTAAAATCCTGACTCATAACCTATATGCGTATGTATGTTGAAGAGTGACGCGGGTATTTCCGTTACTGGACATTGTATTGTGTCATGAAGGAATACATGTGTGGAAGGGAATGTTAAGTACGTTTATTTCTGCATGGATAAATTCTAAATAGTAGCATTAGTGCAAATTCTTTATCATTCACATATATGATCTCTGGAAATGTATGTATTATATTATGTAGTTAATATTATTGCTGAATGTATGTGTACATACATTAGTGGCCATAACCGTTTGTCCACCTACATTTCTTTGGGTGGGCAAATAATTATGGCCGGTAGTGTACGTTGCACTACATCAAAAACATCAGAGTACATGTTGAAGTTTAGGACTATATATGAAACTATAGGGAGCTGTGCTGTAATTTCCTGCAAACTAAAACTTATTTGGTAAGGCATTTTGTACGCTATCATGGCCAAAACTTCGGCCGGAATAAGATAAATACAACTTTGTTGAAAGATCTGTTCATGTACGCTCCTATACAAACTACCTATCATAAGGTTTGAATACAGGCATTATTATCGATTCTTGTAATTTACCATTGCAGATACCGTTTTAATAATCATATTATGTACTGCTGCTGCGATTCTTTACAGTTGATATAGTCTCCGTACACGTCTTCCTTTCACGAAAATTAAATTTCGTAAGTAATAGTAAAGAGACAATAATTTAGAGACACAACGCTAAAAGCTAAGATGACAGCTACGTTCAAAATTCGAACACAATTGAATCTAGAAACTAAGGAAAATATGCAACGCATGCCATTTACTTTAGTATTTTAAAGCTAAGAATGATAAATAGTATCAAATTTATATATTGCGACAAAAGATTAGTTTGAAATGGAGTACAAATAACGACTTGCTACCGTTATTTCTGCTATAGAATGTAGTATGAATGAGAGCTGTAAAAAAAATTAAAAAGGATCTGTAAAATATTCTATTTTATTCTAGGGGAAAATTGAATTATTTAAAGCTAATAATATAGTTGACAATAGTTTGGCCCTCTGTGAGAAAAAATATCAATTAATTCTATATAATAATAATAATAATACAACTTTATTGTCCAACAGATTACACGATCCAATTAAAGGACAAAAATTAAATTCAATTGCAGACATCTTAATATATAAATACAAAAGAAAACATTGTTGCAAACAACTTCTAAAACACTCTACAACATTGACAATAACAATATTTAAACAATGAAGGGAAATAAAAAGCAGGTTCAATTTTCTCACAAATTCTATTAACTATCAGGCGACCGGTTTCGTGTTCAAAAACGCATCATCGGGCCAGCTACGGGGACCACCATGAAAGAAAACAAGCAAACATACGTAAGTGACCAGAAAATTGTAAAGATAGTTGTAAAATTGCACCATAGCGATATGTCAACTAATTAAAATACGTTATGTAGTATATTATATAAAACTAATCAATTGTAAACTATTCTAAAATACAATAAAAGAAAAAAATTTTATATTTTAAAAAAGTGAAATTGTCTCCTCCTACAGTGATCTTATAAAATGAACATGTTGATTTAAGGAAAATAATTAAACATAAACTAAACATTAGCTAGACATTAACTAAGATCTACTGTAAGTGTGTCCTAGCAATATCGATAATTTCATTCAGTGAATTATAATTTATGTCGCAGAACTGAGAAACCGCATTAAAATTTCGAGTCATGGCTAATAGTGGAGAGTAATACGTCGTATTGGTTGTAACTGTTAGGATATAAAATGTTGGGGTTAAACGGGTAGAAAGTCTAGGTAGCAGTACATTCAACTGTAATAGCAAGTAAACAGAATCAATGTTGTTATTCATAATGTTGTATACTATTAAGTTGACGACGCTTTTGTAGTGATTCTGTTTCAAACTTTTCCAGGAGAAAACTATGATCCGTGCTTCGAAGCGGATACGTCCCTTCAGTTTTAAAATACAAATATTTGAGAAATTTATGCTGGACCTTCTCAAGCAGCGCTATGTGAGATGTATAGTGGGGATACCACACTACACTAGCATATTCGAGTTTGCTTCTGATGTATGTAGGTATTGAATAAAAGTTTGGCGGTGTCAACTTGAAATAAGCGGGAATTTCGTATAACAAAACCTAGTGTTTTTAGAGTTGACGAAAGTACATGATTTCGATGTGGCGTAGAGGTAAGGGAAGGATCAAAATAAACTCATTGATCCTTTATCGAGAAGCAACGACTGAGTAGAGGATTATCAAGAGTGTAAGCATAGTGAAGAATGTTCGTTTTTCTAGAATATGATACCACGATATACTTGGAAGCATTCATTTCAAGCCTATTATCAATGCACGGTCGAGAAATTTTATTAATCTGATTCTGTAAGTAACAGCAGTCATCTACACTACTAATTTCACAAAATATTTTTAGATCGTCAGCGAAAATACGCTTCTTACAGTCAATACAGTCAAGCAAGTCATTGATAAATAAAATAAAGAGCAAGGAACCAAGGTTAGACCCTTGTGGTATTCCAGATGTTGCAGTGTATCGAACAGATGAAAAACCATTGTAGAAGCCGTATTGCATTCGTTAGTGAAGATAAGACGAAAGAAAGACTGTAAGATGACTGCTAAAACCAAAGTCCAACTTCTTAATTAAAATAGTATGATTTATTCTATCAAATGCCTTTGAAATATCAATATAGACTGCATCCACTTGACCACGAACATCTAGAACATTTGACACAACTTGGGCAAAGTAACAGGGTGACCTTTTCTCCTTGAAGCCATGTTGATCGGGGGAGATGCAACTTTTAATATGAGGACGGATCCGTGAGCACAATACGATTTCGAACACCTTTACAAAATTGTCTAAAAGAGATATTGGCCTAAAGTTGGTAATATCTGCTGCCGGTTCCATAAGATAGGAAAAACGGCGGTGGTTAGAGATAAATTAAACATATACGAGGGATACATTTTAAGTTTTTACAAACACATTTTTTTAGTACAAATCGATTTATTCGTTTCAAAATATTCACTATTAAGGTTTATACACTTACGTATGCGTTCGAACCAATTCTCGAAAAAAATTTTCCACTCTAAAGATGGTATCTCCAAAACAAGGCTTCAGCAGCTACTTGAGATGATAATAATCGCTGTCCACGCAATTTTTGTTTGATATTCGGGAACAAAAAGAAGCCGTTAAACAATAAATCAGGTGAATGTTTTTCTCCTTCAAATAAACAATTGTTTGACGTGCTGTGTGAGAACTGGCATTATCATGATGAAGAATGATGCGATGTTGTCGATTGTTTTTCCTGATTTCATCGATGATTTCTCACAAACAAATTGTATAACATTCGGCATTTCTGTTCTTCTATCCTCCAAAGCAATGCTTGTCACAGTTGCGGAATGTCCAGTACAACGGAAGAAACACGCATCATTTTCTTGCAAGTGCTTCGTGAACGAACAATTTCGGTTGGATTTCGTTCATCAGAGAACACCCAAACAGTTGATTGTTGCTTAGTTTCCGGCTCGTACGAATATATCCTAGTTTCGGCACCTGCTACGATGATGTCTCTGTCGAACTGTTTGAGCATTTCCTTACACCAATTGGCACGAGCCTTTTTTTGTGCTTGGGTCAAATTGTGCGGAATCCATCGGGAACAGATCTTTTTCACAACTAAATGTTCATGCCAAAATAGAGTATACTACAGTCTTCGATATGCGTAAGGATGCTTCTACCTCACGGTAAGTCACATGCCGATCCTTTACAATCTTGTTGCGCACAGCATCGTATTTTGGAAAGCTGGATTGGACCAAGAATAGCCAAAGCACCATGGTATTTCAAGCAAAAACAGTGGCAATGCATTGAAGTAATAGACAAGCAAGAAGCTAATTATAGATTTGGTGGTGTCTACTCAGACACCATCCTGTGACCCGGGTCTGGATACCAAGACTGTGAGGGCCACCGAGGGAACGTCAAAGCAGTCGAACTAATCTGAGTAGGCTCGTCAATTGCCTACAAAAACACAAGGCCCTATATGGACATGGCATACACGGCAGTTAAAACAGCTACTAACCAATGGAAAAATAAGAAAGCAGGTCAGAGACAGGCCAAGCAATTTTTGATTACATATACGCCTAAGTTTAGAGCAGACTTAGTAGGGAGGGAGAGAAAGTCAATGTAAAAGGAGATTGTGTGCTCAAGAAACACATGAGCAACCTCCGCCTGACAGAGGAAACAGCATGCAGGTTCTGCAAGCAGGACGAAGAGAATGCGTTTCCCAATAAAGTGTGATTGCACAGGAAATGATCTACCAATTGAGGAACAACAATAGATCTGAAAAGGTCGTAGTGGGAATAGGCCAGGGATCAAATTGTTTTTAATCTAATAGTCTAATCTAGGCCTAATTCTCTTGGACGGAAATATCAATTAATTTCCCCGAAAGCTTCCTTTTGTTGTGCAGCTACAATGTTGCTATATCAACCACTTTTATCGAAAAAAACCCTACGCAGCAAAGTGAACGGTGTTTTATTATCATTAAAAGCTCTACTATAAAGACGGACTTTATTCAGAATCGGCTGAAAGCTTCATAAAATATACTACTGAAAGACAATGTACCGTGTCAAATTGTATACTGTAGTGATAATAGTCGCGCAAAATGAGGTAAAGAAAAGTACAGATTTTTTAGGAAGAATTTAATCGCCTTCGCCCCATATTAAACGGATATTAAACGACTCCTAAAACGAAATAGGCGTTCAACCTGCAATGAAAAGAAATTGTATTGCTTATAGCACTCACTCAGAAAATCGATACAAATTGAGTTACTCAATTTCCTTTTTATTAGTACTAAAAGTGAAAGGCACTCAATGCGACCTCGCTCAAGTACCTCGACTTGCCTTACATTAAAGTTAATGATTCTTGAAAAGCTTCCCAGTACAATGGTATTTTCGGTGGAGGTAGGAATCGCGTCTGTTACCGATGTGAATGGGGCAAATGCAGTTGGGGAATATACGGAAATAATCTTTATTGGCGCACATGAATACCATTACCAAATTGCCGCATTTGTTTGAGTTGCATTCTGTATGAATGCTTCGGTTATAAGCGTAGCAATTCAGGAAATTGCATTGTTTGGTGGAATAGGCAGAAGTTTTTTCTTGGAAAGGTTTAGATATGAGAGAAGTATTTTCGTATGTTAATCACTCTAAAAATGGAGGAGGTTTGTAGGGGGAAAGATACCATAATGTAAGGAAAAATTATTACCACGAGATAAGGTATTTTTTATTCTTTCTGTACAGAGAAAAAGTTCTTGAATCAAACAAACATATATCTTTGAAATTATTTATTCAATTCAACAGAGGTTTATTGCAGTGCTGACAGTCAGTGTGCAGTAACAGCCCTGAAGATGTCCAATAACAGTGTGGACGAAAAGTCGTCCAAAGCACCACGTCACTACACAATGGAAATTAATTTTCTGCACTACACTTATTCTTTATCTCCTTTTGTAAGTTTATCCACAATGTTAATAAAGTTTTTCAAAAGATTGTGTATTTTTAACACACCATATGTACTCATAAATGGATGTTTTCTTCTCTAAACCGAAGAAAGCATCCACCGTACTAACCATTTCAGTGAAGTAATAATACCAACAGAATAATATATTTGTCAAAGTAACAGCATACTTTAAACCACAGGAATATTTTGTTAAGGAAATGCATGTTTGTTTAACCTTTGAGTGGCAAACGTTCCCAAAATGGGAACATTTTAAGAAATCGATTTTTTATTGAATTAGTCCTATTATTTGTATAAAATTTTTACAATTAACAATCAGAAAGGTTTACATTAAAATTATTTCTTTAAATTAAAAAAACTATGTCTCTGCCGCCATTTCAAATTACGAATTGGTTGACTGAATGCATATTTGTTTGAGTCAAGACCTTTTTTCTCTATGTAAAAGGTACTTTTACTTCTGATGCAAAATTACTCCAACTGTAGGAGATAGAAAAGTTGCCTCCATTTTCTTTAAAGTGATGGAACTATACTACACTCTGTCATTGATTAAATTATCAGTTAATATGGTAGGAAAGAGAACAATTGTATACGTATCGCCAATTTTCCTACAATAAATATTTATAAACGCCTTCAGTAAAAATATTTCCCATCAAAAGACGATATAAATTCCTCGTGCAAATTGCAAATTTGTTCCTCTCATGTTCTTGTTACGATTTACCCTTCCTAATAGCTTTCGGAATGTACAGGAGACCCTAATATTTGTTTTGTGCAGTCGGTAGGAAGGGTACTAGATAGGTATATGGTTGGATCCATCTCCTATTAAAATTTCGTTACCACAATTTATGATGGCGAGTCTGACCCGATCTCATATCGGGGCACGGTTGCTTCTTCAGGCAACCCGGGTCAGCGATAATAATTTTGGAGCGAAAGGCTTTCATTCTATGCCTAATTACTTGGCTGATTTAACTCGAAGCTTGTTCGGGTCGATGCGATCGTGTGTGTATGTGTATTAGAAAGCAATTATTGTGCACGTTAGTGACTCGCCTTTCGCTTTCCAAAATCCAAAGCCGCATCCCTAAAGCATTCACGATGGCAAATTAACTTATCTAGAGTCAAAGGTTCGAATAGCTTTCCGGTTGAAATAGTCATGTATTTGAAATATTTACATATTTAATGTACTACTTTGTATGTAACTTAAGGCGACCCATCTCTAAAAAATCAAAAAGTAAATTACACTGATATAACCAAAAAATTAATGCTAATACAGCTCATAGTATTGGTGCAATCAATTCCGGCAAAAAACAAAGCGAGGGAAAAGGGACAGCGTAAACCCGCGAACATCTTTCTGCCTACCCGGCGTCATCAGTGCGGTTCCATACCTGTCCTTCTCCCTCGCTATTGTTTTTCACCTCTCGACGAACAGAATCGCGATATATCTCCCCACGCCACCTAGCGCCGAGAAACATAGACATGCCGCCTTGTAACATTAGATATGTTTCCAAAGTTGTTTCGGCAAAGTGAGTGCGGCGTGAAGAAAAAGTGTTTTTGTATGCCGAAAACGAACGTTCTACATCTAGTGACGATATATTTGCGTAAGTAAAATAATCTTTCAAATAACTTAACGGTTCTGTTGACGCACCTTCGCAAATTTGTCTTAATGTGCCAAAATCAGAGTCTTTATCTAAAACACTTTCAAACCTTTCTAAAACACAAACATTTCTTGCGTCTTCTGTCGCGCATAGCTGTGCGTGAACATGTTGCACTATTTGCAAAGATTCCACTAACGACACCGAAGAATTTTGTAGTTTTTCTATCGCATCCGCTAGTCCCACGTAATTGTTCTGAATAATTTCCAAATCTGTTTTAACTTGACTATCCTGAAATTTCAAGCGGCTTACCTTGACAGCCGCAGCTTCCTTTGGGTCGAATTCTAAAATCACGTTCTTTATATTCTCAAAATATTTAAGATAATAAAATGCAGCCTCTAACCCTGTTCCCCAACGAGTAAGAATAGATTGTGGTGGTTCAGGAATACCGGGGCATAGTCTATGAAATTCCCGAATACGTTTTGGGGATTTTACAAACACAGCTTTTGTATGTGCTATTAGAGCGCCTACCTCAGGATAACATTTTCTAATACTATCTGCTACGAGACTGAGAGTATGAATTTTACATGTAATATGCAACAAGTTAGCACAATGTTTTTTAAGAGATCGACCTACAGCAAGCATGTTTGCGGCACCATCACTCATAAACATCAACAGTTGATTTGTTGAAAGTTCAAACTTTTCCAATGTATTTAACACCAACATTGAAATTACTTCGGCAGTGCATTGTTGTATTCGTCTGGAAGCTAGTAAAATTGAGGGTGACGGTCGATGTGGTTTCATTGTGCGTACCATTACATTAACCACAGAATGTTTTTTACGATCTGTTGTTTCGTCCACACATAACCACAGTTTTTCATCTTGCAACTCCGATTTAATTATTTTCTCGACATGCTCACGAGCAGACGGCACAACTCTCTGTAATGTTCTCTCACTTGGTAACTTAAAGTCCGAATAATCATTCCAAAACGAGACGTATGCTTTCTTCCTTAGTAAATGAAATGGTAAATTACATGCAATAAACACATAAATTAAATTGAAATTTGTCATAATCTCGTGTGGAATTTTTTTTTGAAACATGCCCTGCACTATTTACGTGCCGTAGACAATCACTTTTCGACCAACACATTAAATCTAATTTACACACTACACATTGAATTTTAGCGCCATCGCACTTTAAATCAGGCATTTCTGCAATAAATGCTCTTATTGTGTCCAACTGTGGTCGTTTTCGCGACGTAGGAAACATTTTCAAAACGAACGTAGAACTACGATATAGTATACGACAGCGTAGATGCATACACAACAGGTCGGCTTTCGAGTCGCAGTTATACTGATGCTTATACCGAATTGCCCCGGCCGTGTTTATTTTGTGTAAACTTTTATGCGTCAGCCACTGGCTTTCAGCGCAGTTTGCGTTGCTCTACTCATCAGTAAGTAGATTGATAGTCGGAGCTGGGCACAAAACCATGACTACAACAAACGTGATTTATTTTTACAAGTTTCCACCCAACCTAGATTCTAGTTACGTTTGCATAATTAATAGTATTTGCATTTCACCCATTCTGAAATTGAAAGACATTTATCCGAATAAGTTTTCATTTGTTTCTTCAGTTTTGCATACATTCTTACGAAGAAAACCGATCGTTTCGATAAGAAAACACACAAGCACTAAAAATTTGCATAAAACCCTAACTACAATATGTATACCATAACAGTATGATAAACTCATCACCTAAGATGCGATGTATCTTTCCAAAAGTACCACTAATATATGTATATGTATTATGTATGCTTCGTCTGGCAACTGTAGCGTTAATCAAAATTCTTCCGAAGTTTCGACTATCGACTACCGCAGAAGGTCGAGTGCGTTCTAGCTGATAAAACGTCTCTCCCATACCGTCGCGCCAGTTCAATTTCAGAGACTTCAATGTCTGCTACAACTACTACGGCGAGCTCCTTGTATGAACAGTCGGCGAAGGTAAAGCCGAAAATTAAGTTTAAAGCGTTACTTTCGGCTAAATCCGCACGGATCCCGGTCGAAGGAAAAAAGTTCGCGAAATTTAATCCCAAATTCCGGCTAACTTTTAATGTCCAGAGGAAAAGTTACGAAAGCAGACGCCCCCTGCGGAGAACGTTCTTCTTCCACACGTAACTTCGGCCATGAAAGATTACCGAAGAAAATAAAATCAATAAGTAATGAACCGTTCTATTCAAAGTTTAGCCGTATTCGAAGCCGATGATTACCGTGATGGAAGTAGGGCTTCATAATAGTTAGCTTGATTACGTATACAATCAAACTTTTTCCAAACTAATTTCCGTTTATTGAAAGGCGTCAATTTTCAAACACCGGCGTTATTTTTTTATGGCAAATGGAAATGGATTGACTTTTCCAAACTTCATAATTGAAATAGTAAAAATTTCTTGTTTTTATTTTATATGAAATCAGGATAGATATTATTTTATGAACAGGTAGCTGTAAGCTTTTCTGTCTTCCCTCTTTGGTGCGAAATTTGCACTAAAAACCTAGGGGTAGTTTAGGTTTCCAGTTTCCATGAAGAAAACACAAATAAAAAACTGATCCAGAAACCTAAATCCATACCTTGTGTGTCGATTTTCTGGAATCTCATTGTAACCTGAGATTTATAGCCATGGTTTTCGACCTAGTTGCTGATTTATGGTTCCTATTTTGTGAGCGCTGCATGAGGAAGGTGTTATTGTTCTCAAAAACAGCATATAGTATTCTTCATTGTTAGCTGTATGGTAAGAGCTAACTAATTTTCGTTAAAATTAATTTGTTAGCAATGGATTTTGCAGTAATTTTATGGAAAACTTGGATAGCCTAATAAGCAGCAAAATCGTATCAAGGTCTTTCTGGTATAATTTTCCCAAATGGACAAAAGAGCAACTGTGTTTAATATTTCCCGAAGCAACTAAAACACTTTTTAATTTCATCCAAAATTGCTTGATCTCATCATCAATCCGCTGTCCATGCCACTAGTTCCTTCAATATACTTCAAGCAGGCTACAAAACATTTATTAGAACACACAATTTGCCTAGTTTTTATGATATTTTGAAATCATTACGAAATACCAATGCTTCTTTAACATCCGATATCTTAAATGCCTTATATGATAAAGCGGCGACTCAAATTTTGTTCAATCAAGTATTTCTTAAGCTGGGTGTGGATACATTGCTTGGAATAAAGCAAGACACATTTGTTGTCTTAATGCTCTACATAGGCTCTAACGCTGAAAGCATTATGATACCAATTTCCAACGATTTAAAGGGCTCGGTGGCTCAGTGATAAGAGGGCATGTTCCTCATTATGACAGAGTTTGGCGTTGTGCATTAAAGTCCTACCAGAGTCAGTGGCAGACTTTTCTGTTGGGCTCAGTGGAATCTCGATTCATTCACATGTTGGGGAATAATCAACTACATTCCACCCATTACGGCCAGACGAAGGGGTTATAGTAGAAAAGCCATGGAACACATTGCAAATATCACTTACACACTTCTAAGCTTGTGATAAGCTTCAAAGATTATCTATCCTGTTGAGCCTTCACTACAGGTTGAAAAAACAAATGTAACTGAACAAAAGGTTTTGCTTGAATTCATTAAAATTTTCATCCGTATGTCGATTATTTTTTAAGTCCGTGAGATTCAACAAAATCAAATTTTTTTTAGTGGATCTACATTTTTTTCTTATAATGGATAAATAGGCAGTATTTACCTTGGCGTAAATACATAAAATACTTTTTATTTATTTTCTCGTACAGATTTAAAGAAACAAATGTGAATATTTATTTATATAATTCATAAAAATTAATAATCGAATCAATTATCTTAAGAATTCCGTGAATGAAAAGTGGTAAATGCACACCTGCATATAGTCTTTGAAACAATAATGAGAATCGTTTTGTGTATAAAAACAAAATTACTCTAATTTTGAAGAAGTAAAAAGGAATCAACCCAAAAAATCCACTGCCCCATAAACAAATTGGCTGAGAAGACTGACGTTTGTGAAAGCTCATGGTTATACGACAATAAATCGGTGACTTTAGCAAGTTCAACGAATCTTTCTCTGGTGAAAAATGTAACCTATACTGAAAATATGTAACACATGACAACTTATTTTGAAATAATTGCTACTACATATGTACTTTCACAAAGCATTAAATCTCCAAGGAGGTTTTGGACTGTAGTACTTCTTTACTGCAAAAAAAGAAGAAACCGCTTACAAAAACTTGGATAAATAGGAAGATGAGCAAACAACAACATTCTCGGCACACTCCGCACCACACAAATTATTATTTAACTCGGAACAGCCGTTTCGAAGACACGTGGGTCTTATCTTCAGCCGCGTACCGATTGATGTAAGAGAACATATACTAAATCTAACGAACCCGCTCTATCCCTACTGTTTCAGAAAAAATATAAGGATCTACTTTTGCCGTTTAACACTAAAAAGCAAGTTAAAACTAGGAGAAAGAGGCGGAAAAGGTCTTGTCACCACGAAACGCAAGTGGCCATGTGGCCATCCCACCCTAATAAAAATGAAAATCGAGTGAGGCAACGGTTATGTCCTTCCTATCCGTCAAATCTGCGTTCTTTCCGCCTATACACACATTTTTGATAGACTACATTTTTGGAACTGACAAGTTTGGGATTGGCAGTTTGAACTTAAGGTTCGCGTTAATAAATTTTGGGCAATTCTTCAGAACCCCTTTTGTTTCTCCGATCATGGAGGAAGATGAGCATTTGCTTCAATGGTAAACAATACATTACCAGTAATCTAAGCATAGCGTGGATGAAAACCATTCCCTAACAAAAAAATAAAATCCATTTCTGAAAAGAGCAGTTTTTATCCAAGGTGATATATCCACATGAATGGTTGCAAATCTGCGGTATAGGAAATTAAAATCGGAGTGTTCATTTTCGGAATTCGACGTTACCATATTTAAAGCCTGCTTGCTGGCATTTGAATAGAATCCCGTTTCAATAGGAACAAATTTTAAATGGCTACAATCGATGTTATTGTTCTGAAGTTGTTCACGTTTTGTGAGCTTTTGTTCCAGTTTCAGCAAATAAATAAACTAATCAACACATATTGCGCCTACCTTCAATTCGTATTATCCCTTTATGCCGTTTGCATTCCATTGTATGTTCCTACATTGTATGTTCCGTACAGCTACATTACCAACACACATCTAACGTTACACATAGAGGTATGCACGTATGAACATACGCGTCTACTCGCGCCTTATCTATGTATGACGCTTTTTCATGCTACTCTGTTAAAAGCTTTTTTAATTGAAATGCGGAGCTGCCCGTTACATATAAGAATGCCGCTGTTATGTCCGCCTACGTTATGCCTCCGTTCAACTAAGTGAATCTCAAAAATTATGCAAAGAATTTATGCTCTGAAATTCTTTAGCAAAATAACTTCTAGAAAATACTTGTTTTGGAAGTAACAGTACATTTCCAACTGCACAGTGCAATATCGAAACTCAACCAGAGGCAATAAGATATATTTTTGTGTTCTTGTGTATGAGTATGAAAGTCTGAAAACATTTCACAAGGCACATCCACAAATTACAAAAAATTCATTCATCAACACCGCTTATTCTCTTCTCAAAAATATATATTTTTCAAAATGAATCTGCCATAAACTACCGATTAAAAGTTGCGTTTTGTGAAGTACAATATTTTTTTCAGATTTTTTATTTTGAGTTTGTGGACAATTAGAAAGGTTTTCGAGTAATTTTCAAAATGTTCCGTTCATAAAACTGGAAGCAAGAAAAATTATACCGCGTTAGTAAGTTTCGTAGTAAAGTGAACCGCTAAAATATATGGACACTGTTGCAACGTTTGCTCGCTATGAAAGTAAAAGGGGCGTGGAGTCGCGCGACGGAAATAAATCAGAATCAGTAACAATCCAACCATTGCGCTAGACTCTAGTCAAGCATTATATCCCTAGTTTATTTCTTTAATTGATCATCCTTGCCTTTCTCGATCTTTTCTCTTTGACGCATTAATAAATATTTTGATTAGAAGTAGTAATCGTGTTAGTGTTTTTTTTTTACTGATTTGGAGTTTATCTAAAACGGAATATGTACAGCGTGTCCACCTAAGGAGTGGATGGAAGATAATTCCTTCCCTGAGTAATTTAGAGAAAAACTTTTCAAACAGAAAATATTAGGAGACTAGCGCTGCACAACGTCGACCTTCGTTAATAGTCCCTATACAACCTATATAAGAAGTATAAAGTCAAAAACAACAAACATCTGGATAATGCAAAAAAGGATTTCAATTTTAATTGCATAAGAAATTCGAACAATAGGTCAAAAACAGTGTGGTCGATTATAAACAACAACTTAAATCGTGGGACTCGTAGAGTGAACTCAACAGATATAAAATCCGACAAGTTTAATACTTTTTTTGTAACAATACCCCAGTTGACTATCAACGGTCTATCAGTATCACCGCTAGATTCGAGCCGTTATCTATGCAAGTTCAATAAACCTCAACAGAAATCATGTTATTTAAACCACACCTATGAAGTTGAGAATAATGAACCTGAAAAATTCTCCTACTGAAGATATATGTGGTATGTCCCCAAAAATTATAAAACATGTAGCTGTATCGATTTCAGAACCACTTGCGAGGCTGCTGAACATATGTATAGATGAAAATATGTTTCCACAAGAGTTAAAAGTAGCAAAGATATTGCCATTATACACAAGAATGGGGGAAGAAATGATACCCTATATCCATCCTAGCCATTTGTTGCAAAATATTTGAAGAAGTGCTAAGGAACCGACTACTTGACTACTTTAGCGGTATGGCGCTTTTCCCTGAACATCAATATGGCTACCTAAAGAACAAGTCAACTACAGATGCGATTTGTAAATTGGTTGACAGTGTGATTGCTGAATTTGACGACGGGGTACCACAAAGCTCAAAATTAGGTCCAACCTTATTCCTCGTTTATGTAAACGATTTGGCTGCTAACCTCACAATGTGTGACACAATAATGTTCGCTGATGATACAACTCTCATATTTAGAGCCGACACACTAGATGAATTGAAAGAAACAGAAGAATTTAGTATAACAGAAGCTTGCTAACAGAATGAAATTGAACATGAAAAAATGTTAAAATATGTCGTTTAAAACGAGACCGCAAAACACACAAACAGTCAAGCTTTTAGAAATATACATTGATTCTAATTTAAGCTGGAATATACATATAGATTGGCTATGTGACAAATTAAGTACCACAGTTTACCAAATTAGAAGAATAGCAGAAACAACGAGTATTGAGACGGCTAAATTGATATACTATTTCAATTTCTACAGCAATGTCAATAACAGTATACTATGAGGTGGTACATCGCATACTGAAAAGGTGTTCAAAATAATAGGGAACATTGCAAATCCTTCTTTAAAAAACTAAACATTTTAACAGTTCCTTCAATTTTCATCTACAAATACTTAGTTTTCGCTAAAATTAACAAAGCGCAGTTTGAATGCCAGTCAGACATTCACATATATCAAACAAGAGGCAATACATCCTTTAAAATCCCCTACCATAGATTAGTATTAACTCAGCAGTCTGTAAAGTACCAAGCTAAAAAACTTTTTAATATGCTTTTATCGCAAACAAAATCCTTACCGCTCCAAACGTTTAAATCAAGAGTAAAAAAACATTTATTAGATAATGCCTCTTATGATGTAAAAGAATTTGTAAATATCGTTTCTATTTGAAATATGCTATAGTATTATTTTTGTATGACTTTCCTGTAATTTTGGGAAATAAAACACGGCCTATATCTTAAACGCCTCACAAGCTGGAGCGATGATTCAAATTTTATTCGATTGAGTATTTCTCAGACTTCTTGCTAATACAAAAGTTTTTTGTGTCAACAAGCGTCTACTACGCTGGTAAGTAGTAACTTACTAGCGTAACCATTGAAATTGTCGTCATGTTTGGTTCATCCTATTTCAATTTCTACATTTTTAAGATAAGCGTTTGTTTTCCTGAAGGTACTCATTAAAAATAATCGTTAGATTTAATTTCTCCAAACAATTTCAACTATTCTATTCTATTCGAAGTAACGAGACGATTTTCCTTGATACAAACTGTGATTCCTTGTATTCCATTGAACATTTATTAACATTTCGGGAGTAATTCCAACATTGCGCATTGCCTAAGAAATTTAGCTTTTTATAAACATTACACCCCCATGTGAAGGGTCGTATTACTTTCCATTGTGCAAACTTTCGCAGTAATTGCACTTATTACGCACTAGGCTACGTGAACGCCACTTAGGTCTGTTGTCTTGTGCTGCAGGTGATATGCCACATTTTGATATCCCTCCGTCTTTGCAAAACTGAAGAAGTGGGGACTGAACATAAAGTTTTAAAAGACTTCTACATTAATGAAGACGACCTATAATATGGATACCATGTTATTGTAAAACAAAGGCGCGTTGTGTGATTGCTGATGGACCTTCACATAACCAGGAATAATTGCTTTTTTTATCTTATTTGCAGTATCTGGAAAACGTCCGTACTGTAATGTTTATAATGTTATTTTCCTTCCACCCAATTTTTTTCTTTTCCTTTTTCCAAGTTTTCCAAACCAGACGCGATTTCCAGAAGCGATATTTTACAAGAAAATGCAAATGTTAGACGAGTCTATTTTACATTAAGGTTTTTCCTCGCATTTTTGGCGTGGACCGTTAAACCCTGGGTGGTATCAGTTTTTACAGGCCACAAATTTGAAATATTGACCTCATTTCATTACGTCGCGGAAAAAGGAAAAAAGAAAAGCGAGCAATAAAACATCGCCGTGAATTTCATAGCGCCTCCCTCCTCTTTCCCCACACACACATACACAAGGCGAAGCAAAAGCGATAAAAAAAAACTCTGGTCCACGTACGCCGCTCTGTTCCGGAATTATTGCCCAGTTTTGTGTATGAACTATTGGCGCAGTAAATAAAGAGGGCGTTGGCGTTCGACTGACGCCTACAGGCAGCAGTGCTTGTGCGTCGTTTCCGCGAGGTAATTCGGAACAGATGTTCGTCTTTCAATTAGAGTCAGGAAAGTTGTATAGTTAGCTGGCATAATTAACCTCTGAATGTCAAAGGCATGTGTTTCTGTATATAAAGACGATATCACAGCTCAGTCATATCTACAAGCTTGCAATTAAACTGTAAACTTATAATTAATTCGTACCCATAAGTACTTGTTGGTATTTATAGTGAATAGCAATAAAAGTAATGCTTAGATGTAAGATACAAATAATAGAGAATTTGGCATAAACAATTGGTTCCTAAAAGATAAAGAAAAGATAACAAAAGTATACAAAGTGTATGCTCATTAACATACAAAAACTAACACAAAAACCTAATGTACCATAAAGTGCGTACAATATGGCTTTTTTTGGTTATGCACTTTCATAGAATTGTAGTAATGCAGAAAGTTTGAGCACCTTTTGAAATCAACTTGACGTCCATTAAACGCAATTTATCTTTTACGGTATTTGAAATTGAAAGAGGCTCAAGTGTACTCTTATTTTTCAAAATAGAGGAAAATGTTATTTAGAAAAGTTGTTCAGAATTAACAGCTATACTCAAATGTGAAATCACATCCTCCTATCTCAAAAAAAAAGAAAAATGCATTTTTTCTGGATGACCCTAATCTGCTTAAAGTATTCATAACTAATATAACTAAAAAGAACGCGAATTAGTGGTACTCCTTAGGTGTTTTGAGTTATCAAGAATTATTTAAATTTGCCTGAAAAATTCATGTATTTTTGGTGTATTTTGTTTATCTGCTCGGTGAATTGGGACATGAATGGAAATTATTCTAGAAATTACACTTTAAGATAAGTAATATTCCAAATTATAACCTTTTTTCGTTGAAGGATTCGGTAATTTGATAGTATTCAAACTTATGAAAGAATAAGTAGTAGCTTTGTGGAGAAAATGGTTTATCTTTCAACATTGGCAAGAAAAAATGAACAAAACTTATAACAATATTGAACTGTAACACAGAAATACACTAAATTTCCTTAAATCAGTTATCACTATTCAGTGTGTTATGCGTCTCTTCCCAAACAGGTAGTGGTTCTCTGCAAAACACAACTAATAGCGTTAATTGTGAAACGTTTAGGTATTGATGTCGCATGTTCGGTAATAACGTCTTCAAGATGGTCTTGATTGCGGAAGATCGTTCTTGTGACACTTTGGACTTCAAATAACCCACAGAAACAAAAACCAATGGGATCAGGTCCGGGGATCAAGCTAACCATGGATAGTTAGAAAAATATCCAATCCACTTACCGTCGAACGTTTGCTTCAAGAAATTTCGTACTTATAACGTACTATGCATGGGTGCTCCGTCTTGTTGGAACCATAATGTTCGTCGTACGTTTAAAGGCATTTCATCTATTATGTTACCAAGTTCATTCTGTAGGAACCGGAGCTATCTCTGTGAGTTGAGGTTCTCGCGAAAGAAAGATGGCCCAATTATTTTATTTATTAAAATACCACACCAGACATTAGTTACAGTCGTACATGACTAATTGGAGTCACATCAGGATGCCTTTCGTTAAAAATTCTAGCTACTTCTCTGTGTAGCATCTCTAAGAATTGTCCAAAATGTACTGTGACTTATGATTTACCCAAAGGTAAAAAATTATTTTCCTCAAATACAGAGAGACTAATAAAGGACGGCCAAAGCTGCTGGGGATTCTATCTAAAACAATATCAACTTTGTGAAATTTTAATAAATATCATCTTGCATTCTTCGATGTAGTCATAATACGCCACCTGATGACGAAATTTGAAACCCATTTGGGGAAGTGAAGATTCGATTTGTTTATAACACAAAATCGCTTTCGTTTAAGAAATAATCAGCTAAGACGAACCTTCAAAGTATATTCAGAACTCCAAAAATGGCCAATTCCCTTAATACAAAAGTTTACTTACTAAGATGCGAAAACTCATTAACAAAAGTTCTTTCCGAATATCTCGGAAGTACTTTTTTCCTTCAAGCAATCAATAATGTAACGGATATCGTTGATGATGTTTCGATTTTGTTTCGGCCTCGTTTGTTCGAACATTCCCTCATTAAATATGTATGTATATCTTGGTTGCGTTCGGCATCCGGATCTCGCCAGTGTAAACACACTTCAGACACAAATGATCTATCTTGTGTTGAGCTGACGGAAATGGATGGATATCGTAGGTAGTACAGATGAATCATAACTTAGGTAGAAGTACAGAAATTACTGTTTTTATTTAATTGTATGTCTGAAATTATGGAAATCCTAAGTTGAATTATTCTGTTTATCTTAATTACAGTTTTAAACTTGAGTGCTACTATTAAGCAATTTGAACAAACTTGCTTATATTGTTGAAGATGTTTGTGTTTACTGGTTTACGAATGATATTCTTAGAAAGGTAATCCAATAAAAGTTGTACATGTAATAATAGAGATAATCAACCAATGTTCGAGAAAATAGTGATAAAAAAACTGCATATAATGGAAAAAATATTAAAGTAGATTTTGCTATCATAAATCTCTATCAAAGTAGTTAATTTGATTGTAGATTAACACTAGTTGAACAAAATAAGTAGTTGAATAATTTGCAAGGTATTATTTCCATGTTTGACTTGCTTCCTCATTACCTTGGCCTAATATAGCCTTTGCCACTACATATGTCTACATATCCTATTTCAATATCGTATATCTTCTACGTTACGAGCTAGAACTATAATAATAATAATAATAATAATATCGTTTATTCCATAATGCACATGCATAGAATACGTCACAGTATGTATAAAATATAAAAACATAAACATATAAAACAACAAACATTGAATATGTAAATATAAAAGATAAAATATATAAATAAAATGTACGAACTATAATAAATGAGGCGCATTTAAAAACTCATTTACCGTATAAAATGGCCGACTAGATAATAATATCTTGAGCTTTATTTTAAACCTGGAAAGCGGCATTTGTTTTAAAGTATTGGGTAAACGGTTATATATTGCGATACATTGCCACACAACCTGTCTTTGCACCTTTGTCAGATGAGTTTGCGGAGGTAGCAAATGCAAGCTATCTTTACTTCGTGTATTCTGCTCGTGGTCCGGTACATATTTTTGAAACAGTTCACTGTTACTTTTTACAAACAGTGCAGATTCTAGTATATAAATCGATGGTAAGGTAAGTATATTAAAGTCTTTAAATACTGATTTACACGAGTCTCTAGTTTTTTAATTGAAATATTGCCCGAACACATCTCTTCTGTAACATAAATACTCTTTTCGCATCTACAGCGCTGCCCCAAAAGATAACTCCGTATTGAAGCCGAGACTGAACACACGCGTGATAAACACTCAGCGCAGTCCGAACATCGACATTTTGTGAAATCACTCTCAGACTGTAGCAGAAACCACTCAACCTTGCAGCAAGATCATCTATGTGGGGTTTCCAAGATAAATTGTTATCAACTACCACTCCGAGGAAGCGTGCTTGTTTTACACAAGTAAGTTGTTCTTCGTTATATTTTATGTTGAAGCCGACTGGATCTGCGTTATACAAAAGAATGTTAGTTTTATTGGTATTCAGTTGTAATCTATTTGTTTTACACCAGGCATGTATGAATTTGAAGTTATTTTCTAATGTATTTTTTATTTGTTCACAGGTACGCTCCCGAACAATGCACGAGGTGTCATCTGCATACAAAATAGCTAAGCCGTCAATAACTTCTGGTAGATCATTGATGTACAGAAGGAACAAGAGCGGACCGAGAGTGGAGCCCTGAGGAACACCAAAACGAATTGTTCGCCAGGATGATGAAACCTCCGCACCAGATGCATCATTAACCACTACAGCCTGTTTTCTATTTGTGAGGTAAGACCCCATTAGCTCCAATGCCACGCCTCTAATTCCCATTTTTTCTAGCTTATGCAAGAGTAAACGGTGATGCACACAGTCAAATGCCTTGGACAAATCCATGAGAACACAAGCAGTGATTTCTTTGTTGCTCATACCAGTGAGAACCTCCTCTAGGAATTGAAACGCCGCTCGCATGGTAGATCTTTTTTTTACAAAACCATTTTGATTTGGATGCAAAACACCATGTTTGATCACAAATTTCATAATTCTGTCATATAGAATTTTCTCAATAATTTTGGATATATTCGAAACAAGCGCCACAGGTCTGTAATTGTTCACATCTCCTTTGTCTCCTTTTTTATGAATAGGTCTAACTATACTATATTTAAGTTTTTCCGGAAATTTGCCGGTTTAAAAAATAGTATTTATTATGTGGGCCAAGGGGGGTGCTAGAATCTCAGAACAAGACTTGAGCATAGAAACCGGAATTCCATCTTTTCCAGTCGCTTTGGTGTTGTTCAAGCTATTGATAATGCTTACTACCTCATTGTTGTCGGCCAGATACAATGCCAGTGATTCCGGGACGTATTTAAGTAATTCTGATTCTACTAGTGCTTCTTCGTTGTCTTCGAAACCATCACAGAACTCAATGAAGTAGTCATTAATGCTATCCAAAGTATGTTTAGCATCTTGGTTGTTCCCACCGAAATCTTTCAAATTAAACGGATGATGATTGACAGAGCCCTGAATCTGTCTGACAATATCCCACGTTGCCCTGCACTTATTCGCGGAATTACTGATGTACTCCGCGTACGAGCTCCTTCGCGAATTTTCAATTTCCTGCTTGAGACGATCACAAAATGTTGTGTATGTTTCCTTGTTGATTTTATTTTTCTTTAATTCTTCATACAATTGTCTCTTAATACCGCACATACTTTTGATTTTGTCTGTTAGCCATTTCTTGTTAGATCTATTTGTTAAAGAAATAAGTCTTTTATGTATATGTTTATTTATCAACAATGTGAGTATTTCAATAAAATTGTTGTAGCACTCGTTCGCTTCAGTGCTGCACATGATCGGCTCCCAATCAATGTCCTGTAGCTCTTTTTTCAATAACGATAGTTTGTGATCTGTAAATTCTGCAATTTGTATCTTTCTAGTTTCATCGACGAATTCATTACGAAACTCAAAGGATAGTCTTTCCGCATAATGATCGGACAATGCCGAAACAAGAACGTCACTCTTATAATTTGTTAAATTAGTAAAAATGTTATCAATAATCGTCCCCGACCGATCAGTAACTCTTGTTGGAGCATTTATTGTTGCATATAGGTTGTAAGACCTCATTAGATCTATGAATAGTTCTGAGTTTGTGTCAGTCTTGCTCAAATCTATATTGAAGTCGCCGCTTATTAACAGTGTATATTGAACCTCAGAAGAAATATCTTCTAAAATTGCATCCAATATCTGTAAGAATTCAGCCAGGTCACCCGCCGGCGGTCGATAGATATTTACAATAATTGTTTTCGCACTCTTACTTTTAATAGCACTGCATTCTAAAATTAATTCCTAACTAATACAGTGAAATCTCTGTAAGGTGGACACTCACCTCAGCAGATATTTCTTATGGACACAAATTAAATTACTATCTACGAGTGATGATCGTAAAATAAGGTTCCCATATTTTTTTAAAAATAGACAGCATTCTTTATTTCCTTAACATTACACGTCATTTTAAAGGTAAAAACTTAAGCTATTTTTCCACATAATCGCCATTTCTATCCAAGCGTTTTTGCAGACGGTGCTCCAACTTCTGTATCCCCATGTCGTAAAATTCTGCCGCCAGTCCTTTCAAGAATCTTTTCAATTGTGGTGTTGGAAATCTCAGGAATCCGAAGAGCGAGTTGACGAATGGTGACCCTCCGATCTTCAAGCAGTATGCTCTCGACCTTTTCAACGATTTCCTCTGAAACTGATGGTCTTCCGTTCCTTCATCGTGAATTTCCGTCCGACCTCCAGTGAATTCCCTACACCATTTGCGGACTTGAACAGCTATTCACTTTTCTCCATAACTTCGGTTAATTGACGATGAATGTCTATAGGTGAAACCCCTTTCGCGTTTAAAAAACGTATCACAGCGCGAATTTCCCACCTGGCGGTAGCGGCGATCGGGAGTTCCATCTCGGCCGGTTGCTTAGCCAACACTGAGCGGCGTAGCGAAACGGGAGTGGTATGTATATAGAGTGGGAAAGCTGCTGCACACGCCAATGTTGTCGGATTTCGCGTAACACGTCTTATTGCTGTTGTAGGGCCCAATTTTACGATCACCCCTGGTATAACAGGTAAATGTTGTGCGATGAATGGTGTCTATTTTAAAAAGATTTCTCTGTAATTGTGTGAGCATCCTCTAAGACTGCTACGGAGACCCTTTTCTTTAACATAACGTTTTGCTGACCATAGACTGTCTTTCCTGAGATATGAATATTGTAGATCGAGTCAATAATTATTAAGTATCCAATTTTCTGAAGAACTGTAAAAATGGTGATCCTTGTATCTACGTCGTTGTGCCAACAATACCAAAATAAAATTCAACAAAAAAAATTGAAGGAAAATTGAAATCGGCAAAAGTTAGTTCACAAAATTAGAAATCGACCTACTTTTTCTAAAAACGCTAGTTTCTGTCGTTCAAAAACTTGGTGGGAGACGGGGCCACTTTAGGACCGTACTGTATATGCAAATTAACACATTTGTCTCTGAATCTAATAACTTCATCAACACTGTCATTCCATTATTGTAGATTGTTGGTATGAAACGTCCCCTTGGAGACAAATTTTGTTATTTCTCGCAACAGCACTGAAAATAAAACGCAGTAAACCATGACGCGTAATCCGCCTCCATATTCTAATCGGGTTCGTTATTGTTAAAATACACTTACCCTTCGCAGAAAATTCAGAATAAACTAGATCATTAACGTTCAGGATTTCGCTAATGGGTAATCAAGAATGTAAATTGCGCGACCTATTTACAAGTAATCTTCAATTTTCCGGTTTACTTTTTTCCGTGCCGAAGGCTAACGGGGGAAAACCGAAATGGTGGCGAGATCTTCCTCCGCTAGGGCGGCTCCGAGGGCATCTTTTATGCATCAGACGTACATAAAACGCTTTCGCACGTACAAATTTATAATGAAGCATTTATGCAAATTAACTCCGACAGAATAGTCGAAAGCAAATATGGGCGCGGAGACGTAAGCGGGTAACGAAGCATCCGAGACGTTTCGCTTATGTTTATGTAAGAGGCAAAAGCATAATGTGCAATGTAGCGGATATAATGGAAACTTGATTGTCATCATGTGAATAACTTAAGATCGGAGAAGGTGCGAACATTGCCTTTCGAAGATACTGCAAAGTGGAAATCGTTATGCATGCAACCATCTCGTATTGGTGTTCTCCGAAGCAAATTCCCCATAGCCCGGTCAGGTGACAAGCTTCCTTTATGCAGATACACATACATTGGCATAAAAGGGAATGTTAATTGCTGGACACGAACGTTATCGTCTAGGAGCTCCGCTCAAAATGCAAGCAGGGTGCATTATACTAAATAAGCAAAAGGGTAATTCCTTTGAAGACGAAAATGCATGAAATTTTACATTCATTATGCAAGGAATAATAAGCTGCGCTCCATATGAAGCGAATATTAAGATGTTTACGGAAACGATAACCTTTACTAAGAAGAAACATGAGATCCTCAGGGATTCCAGCATTGCTTGCAGAATATTGGCTCTATATTGTAGATGAGGGCATCCAAGACAATTATTAAATTACAGTCCCTGGCCAAATTACTTAAAACACTCAATATTTTGTAGTTTCTTCTTAATAAAATATAAACTATACATGTATTATATTTTTTATTTATAAAAATTTATAGTGTAAAAATATGTAACATATGTAAATATTAAATAAGTAATTAATATTCTTCGGGGCATACTTTCAATGCAAGATTATTTTGACAGTTAACTATCACATTAGTGTATTTTTGTAGTACAAGGTTTGTAGTAAAAACAAAACAGGTTGGTAATAGAATGGTTGTCATGTAATAATCTTTCTTTTATTTTTCAACTTCTACAATTATCATCTGCTTCAAATTCGTGTTCAAGTCTAATACTTCGAATCCGCATTAACAATGAAGAAAGTAAAAGGCAGTTAAAGAAAATATTACCGCATTCTTCCAGAACTCAGCGCAAAAAATCTACTTAAAAAGTAATTAAAATTTCCATTCGGTTCGACGAATTCGTCGACCTCCAGCCGAATTAAATTCCTTTTAAAATAGCTTCAATACATTCCACGACCCCCGTTCCTCACCACAATGGTATCCCATTATTCCATTCGACTATATCCTTCGGTTCTATCCAGGCGATGAGAAGGACGTGGTAGCTTTGCGTTTCTACTGCGATTCGAGGAGATAAATGATACAGTCAGTCGAACTGTTTTGCGCTTCCCATTCAAACATCGCCGCGTCAAAGTCGTCGAACTTAGCGTGCCTAATTTACACCTTATACAACAAACAAATGAAACGGAACTGACGTGAATCGGTGATTAGAAGATAAGAGAGGGGTTGCCCGTTCAATTGTTCCGATTTCTACGCCGATACTCCGGGTCGAAGTGTGATAAACCACAAGTAGAAAGCGTAAACGTAACGCTCAGGCTATAAAATCAATAGATATAGGACCTAGCTTTACGGTTCAAATCCGTATTTGTGCACCCAAAGGGTATTCAACCGATTTAAGCTTTCGTATACTAAACTAGAGTCTCTTCGTTCGATTTTAACAGACGTCATTACTTTTGTGCAATGAAAACTGTCAGAAGTAACCAAATTAATACCATAAAGCATTATGGTGATCATTAGACTGGGCAAACAGCGGCAACAGTCAGTGTAGTAGATATGTGGTGCGGAGTCGGCGATTATTTATTTCACGCGTTCACAGCGTCAGTACTAAATCGATGCTGTATGCGAGTAGTTCTTTGTATATGTAGGCTGTCGTAACTTATTTCGTAATTG
The DNA here is from genome assembly GCA_029619315.2 of Dynastes maya. Taxonomy (NCBI): domain Eukaryota; kingdom Metazoa; phylum Arthropoda; class Insecta; order Coleoptera; family Scarabaeidae; genus Dynastes; species Dynastes maya. The sequence continues at coordinate 71,571,837 of JAROYE020000002.1, forward strand.
TACGCTTATGTTTGCTTTAAAAATGTCGCAGTTACGTACGTCGCGAAAACGACCAATGGCAGACACAGTTAAAAAATTTATAGTGGACATGCCGGACTTAATTTTTGATGGCGCTAAAATTCAATGTCTAGTTTGTAAAATCCCTTTAATGTGTTGGTTCAGAAGCCATTGTCGACGTCACATCGAAAGCAAACAGCATTCTTCTGCAATAAGTGGCATACGAGACCAAGAAAAATTTACATTTGATTTATGTGTTACTCTTATTTTATGTAATCTATCGTTTCGTTTACTAGACAAAGAAGCATTTGTCTCCTTCTGGAATAAATATGCGGGCTGTAAATTACTTAGTCGGACATCGATACGAAATATAGTGCCATTTGTTCGTGAACATATAGAAAAAAGAATGAAAACGGAATTGAAAGATAAAAAACTGTGGTTGTGTGTGGACGAAACAACAGATCATCAAAAACATTCTGTGGTTAATGTAATGGTACGTACAATGGAACCACATCGACCGTCATCCTCCTTCTTACTTGTTTCCAAAAGAGTTATAAATTGTACTACCGATGAGATTTTAAAGATGGTGTTGAACTCATTGAACAAATTTGAAGTTTCAACTAAGCAACTTTCAATGTTTATGAGTGATGGTGCCGCAAACATGCCTTCTTTGGGCCGATCTCTTAAAGAACACAGTGGTAACTTCTTACATGTAACGCGTAAAATCCATACTCTAAATCTTGCGGCACAAACGATTCCTACATGTTTTCCACTAGTAAATGCATTGATTGCTAGTACAAAGGCAGTGTTTCTAAAGTCCCCGAAACGTACCCAACTATTTCACAAACTGTGTCCTGATTTACCTGAACCACCACAGCCGATTGTTACACGTTGGGGAACATGGTTGCAGGCTGCGTTTTTACCACAACAAATATTTTGATCAAGTAAAGAAGGTAGTTTTAAAATACAATCCGACAGAAGCTGCAGCAATCAAGAAAAAGCAAAGAAATATTTCAAGATAGTCAGGTTAAAAGAGATTTACAAACTATTCACAACAATTACTTCGGACTAGCGGAGGGAATAGAAAAATTACAAAATGATTCGATGTAGTGTCTCGATATACAGTGTGTCCGAAAATTAATGTAAAATTATATTTGTAACACTATTTGCGTGACCGTTAAAGTAATCCGTTATTTTCATTCTCAAAATAACCTAACTTTTATTATTCGATATCCTGCGATGAATTTCCCTATTTTGGCGTCGCTAAACTGCAAGGTGGTCCCTTCATATTACTTAAATAGGATTATTTTAAAATTTTCGTTTGTACGGCAAACCTGTTGTTTTCCACACCATGATCATTTATTCAATATTTTGTTTTTGAGTTGTACCACAATTTTGAACATTTCAAGCGAGCATTTTCAAAACGCTGGTTAAATTCAATACTCTCTCAGAATATTCTATTTAATATTGAAATATTCCTTCCGGATAGAAATACATCAAGATTGATGAGCAAGTGAATCGAATTGAAGTACCAATATACGGAACGATCGTATTCATTCATTCTGGAATGCACTTGAAAGGTTCTAAACGTAACGCTTCGCATTACATGCACTTGTCTTATTGCGCAACTTGAGTGGAGGATCTTCTCTGTAGAATAGAATGCGAATCTCTTAAAGAGAAGTAGTACAATGCTACATATGTCGTGATGTATTTCTATTATTTGCTCTTACTTGAAATCTCACATTTGCTTAAACAGGTGCAAGCGAAAAGCGATTAACGAAATTCCTAAGGCGTACGAAGCGATTGGCTCTTAATGGATTTTACGTCTATGGAAACGCTATTGAAATGAAAGCGGTTTAGATGTAATATTAACTGTCGTTGAAGCAAACGCCCGTTTTGAAGATGCTATGACGTAGGTACTAAGATTTCTTTTTTACTTATGTATTTGCTTAGAAACTGTAATTGGTGTAAAAGAAGGACTGTTTCTTGATAAACTAGATATAAATTCTTTATGTCCCAATTTTCAAAAATAATTATGGTACCATGGGACAAAAAAAAACAGCTTTAGTTCAATATATTTGTAACGTGTCAAATTCTAATTTACACTAATGTATTTCTTACTGTCAAAGGTTGTTTTATGTTTACAATAGATGTCGCTGCGTTATTTTTTCTAATACGCTTTAAAACATTATTATTAATGACATACTTATTGCTTGGTTCATTTACTTTTAGTAATTTCAATTATAACGGTTGGTCATTGAACAATTTTCTTGGCGTTTTTCTTTCTCTTTTTTCTTTGTTTTGGTTCTTTTTTGTAACTAAATTAACCTAAGTTCATTGGCGCGATGTTCGTCGATTCATAATTAACCCCGCTTTCTTTCTGGTGGCGACCGTCAATCGAGGAGAAACGTTTTGTCGAAAATCTGCTTGTGGCTATTTGCCTCTGTATTGTACTGTACTGTGCTGTGAATAGTTCTGCATTCGGCTTTTGTAATCATTATCAATATTGTCGGAATTAATTTTTACGACGATACGCCAGTCTTTCATTGAGCAATCAACGATCATCGGTAAGTAAACTCTTCATCTATTCAAGGTAATCAATTATTTTAATCATAGTTCATTGGATTAACATATGCTTATAAGTAGATCGTTATTTTCCACGTTTTAGGGTTTTCTTTGTTGGGTTTAGGCTAAACATAGTCGTTCCATTTGGGGTGGATCCTGGCTGCGTGCCTCCTCAGATAACTTCCCCTTTCAATTGGGACAGGACCGGCGGCGAGTAAACGCCCTTCGATCCCAGATAAGTGCGCCACTTTAGTTTTATTTACCATTTTTTTCTCTTTCTTTTCTAAATTTAAGCGATCTATTAATAATTCGTTGCATTCCTTTTCTCTCCTTTTGGTAAAATAGATATTAGTATTTTTATTTTATATATATATATATATATATATATATATATATATATATATACTGTTTACAAGTATATATATATATATATATATATATATATATATATATCAATGTTGATATGAGTTTTTGAAATTCTAAATATTATTTTAATTTGCGAAATATTTTCCTATATGAATAATTCGAAATAATCTTGACGATTATTATTTTCTTTTTATTTGTATAGTTTTATACGGAAGTAATTTTAATGAATTAAATTTCTATGAATGATCGATATTAAATCCTACGCAGTGAACACCAACGTCGATCTCTTAGTCAAATTTTGTTCATTATAGTTTCATAAATAATATTTTCGTCTTGTACATATATAGTACAGTAATACGAGGGTAGTTTGACATTAATCTAGCCTAGGTAAGAAAACGCACGATTTTTGTTCTTTTTCCAACTTTTTTATCCCTTCCGAAAAGTAATTTTGTTTGAGCTCCTCAAAATAGTGTGAAGTTTCGGTCATGACCTCATCGTTCGTTGCAAAACGGCGTCCTCCAAGCTATTTTTTTAGGTTTGGAAACAGGAAAAAGTCACAGGGGGCTAGGTCTGGCGAACACTGTGAGTGGTCGATCAATTCGTAGCCCAATTGGTGCAATTTTGCCTGTGCAACGACCGCCCTGTGAGTGGGTGCGTTGTCCTGATGGAAGAGAACCTTTTGCGAGCCAAACAAGGGCGTTTTTTCGTCAAATCGGCGTCGAAATGGTCCAATAAATCTGCTTAGTACACGCCAATTATTGTTTTATACTTTTCCAAGTAATCAATGTGAATAATGCCTTTCACATCCCAAAAAACAGTCGCCATCACCTTTCCGGCCGATCGGGTGGTCTTGGCCTTCCTCACCGCTTTTTCTCCACTGCTTTGACTGTTCCTTCGTCTCCGGCGTGTAGTAATGGACCCACGTTTCATCAACAGTGACGTATCGGCGAAAAAAAATCCTTCGGATGGCGTTTTAAAATTGCCAAAAGCTTATTCGAATCCGTCACACGTGTGCGTTTTTGGTCGATAGTGAACAAACGCAGCACCCATCGTACGGATAGCTTTTTCATATTCAAATGTTCGTATATGATGTTATGTACACGCTCAGTTGACATATTTAGAGCCTCTGGTATCTCACGCACTTTGATTCGACGGTCTGCCATGATCATATCATGGACTTCGTTGATGGTTTCTAGTGTAGTGACGGTTTTTGGGGCACCTGGACGTTCGTCATCAAACACACTTTTACGACCACGAACAAATTCAGCTTTCCAAAATTTCACTGTTGCTAACGACGGTGCAGACTCGCCATAAGCAGCATCTAGTTCGGCTTTGATTTCTGTATTATTTTTCCCTTTCAAATGAGGAACTTAATCACAACGATATTCGACTTTTTCCATTTTCAAAAAACACAAAGGTTGCTTGCTTTCGACGACTGTTAAAACCAAACTAATTGTGTTTTTTGCTTGAAATTTTGACAGACGTCAGGTGATGAATGGCAGATGTCAAAACCGAGAGCAATTCGTTCTCACGTAACGCCATCGAAGGCTAGATTAATGTCAAACTACCTTCGTACTATTCTTTTCCTACCCTCCTCCACCTCACGTTCTCGTTTTTTGCAGTTAGTTCTCCTCAGTTCAAACGGATGGCGCATATTGTTAGCTAGTATTGAACTTACCCCTGTTCATAGCTAGCGCGCATTTAGCAGGAGAACTACGAACTCAGATGGGTCTGCAATTTCTTTGTTGTGTTTTCTTCTCCTTCTATTCCTGTTGCGTCACAAATTCCTATTATGAGCAAAAGCATACTTTTTTCTGCTCCTAATTTGCATCTGATAAACAACAGTATAAATAACTGTTAATGCCAAAGACTAAAAACAATTTTTCGATCGAAGTTGATTTGCTATCAAAGTTTGTTGCTACTGGAACATTCCAAATTTATTATCATTGTTCATTACAACGAAGTTAAATATTACAGTGGCTCCGCCATCAAACTCAACAAAAGGTGCAGCCCGTATTGTTTCATATTCGAGCATATTTAGTGAATCACCGCTGCGTAACTCATTAAAATCGAAATTTATGGCTCATTAAAAGCGATAATTCAATCAATATTTTACAGCGTTACGTTATCAAATACAATGTCAAATACGGTGAACTAATTTTATATTCGACCTCGATTCTCTAATCGAACGACGCACAAAGCGAAGGCGGGGGGTGTTTATCTAGATAGGCCAGGATAGTTCCAACTTTATTACGGCTATATAATGTGGAACAGAGGACGAAGACGAAAAATAACGAGTTCGAACAAGATCCTATTAGCACTGAAAGTTAGGGTTTTTTGCTGGATTGTGTGCTCTCTGACTATGTAATCATGGAACTGATAAGATATGGAAAGTGTTGTGTAGGAATTCGAGTTTTATAATGTTAATCTTAGATTAGATGAATTGGGATTTCTTAAGAAATAAAATGGGTTAATCTACCAAGCCTATCAGGATTTTTCATGGTGAAAGAATTTATGTGTGGAATAAAATCTGGTTTACTATAATCATTCTTCCTACCAAATAAGCAACGGATGTTTATCTAGAGTTTAGACCAATGATCTCCAAAAGGGTTTTCTAAAACAGGAAATTAGGAAATAGAACAAAAATCAAAAAACCTATCAGGCCGAGAATTTATGGCATCTCGCCTCAGCCTGTAATAACGCGATGGGGAACATGGCTCCAGGCAGTATCTTACTATCAGAAATATTTTTCACAAGTGAAAAATGTCATCTTGAAACTTGATTCAAATGATTCTACAGCAGTTCGAGAAACTTCTTTCCAATTCGGACGTTCAACAACAAATAGATGAAATTTCCATGAACTCTTCTGAAGTTGCACAAGCTATTGAGCAATTAGAAAACAGTCACTTATCTGCGAGACGCATTAAATTGCGTAAACAATTTACAAGCCGCTCTAGAAAACTTGACGAACACTATAGGAGTCGATGTTGCTCAAAAATTTGGTGCAATTTTAACGAAAAATCGACACGAACAATTTACAAAAGGTTCGGTCTATAATTGAAAGTCAAGAGTGCTCAGATGAGGAAAAGGAATATCTGACATTTGGAAATCTTACTTCACTGGATGCCGAACGATCATTTTCGAAGTATACGACAACGTATTCACAACACCGTCGACGGCTGAATGAATCGACAATGGAAGCGTTGCTGATGTTGCAATTCAACGCAGCTTACCAGGGCGGTTGCCAATTGCCACAGTGGACATCAAGACGACAGGAAAAGGTAACAATATTGTATATTACGTACCTACTTTTATGCGGTGCGCCACTGCCGGTACCACCTTTTTAACAAACTCTACTTATAAACAAGAACGAACCAAAATATTCTAGATCCATGATTTTCCTACAAGAATAAAACAAAAACTTACACCATTACACGTCTTTCCTTTCAAATTTCAGTGGAGATATAGCAATTCACCCCTATTACGACCATCCATCCCTTTCCGAAGTAGAAAGCCACATTAATTTTTGAATAATAACCAAACACACTTCTCAATTCATGGAACTGTCTGAATTATTAAGGGCTTTGAAGTTTCCATTTCTTCGTACAAGATAGCGGTCATGTCCGGGGAGGTAGGACGTGTTCGCGAAACTTCTACAACTTTATATAGGCTCAGGGCCGTCGGCAATAGTCGTCGAAAACTCTCCGAAGGGACCGGGCGAATAAACCCCGAGGGCGATACATTTTAGATAAGACGAGGACGGACCATCGTCGATTTAATTGATGATTTAGATGGAATATTACGCAGCGAATTCTGTCCAGATCACTTTCCTCTTAGGTCGTTCGATTTTTTCTTTCGTCTTCTTTTCTTGATTTCAGCGGAAGTTTCACACAACCGTCCCGACCTCCTCTTCGACCTCATCAGCTCTTATCCGGTTTTGTGTCTTTGGTATGAGGATAGGTTCGTTAGGAGAGGCGACAATTTGATACTGGGTGTGGCACTTAAATCGAATTATAGAAAAAATGTAGATCAGGTAAATGTAATCTGTATCACATCTTCGTAATAATTTTAATTCCGTGTTATTTCTCAGAATAACTTGAACGTCATTTTTTTTATGGATTGTATACTTCTAGTTCATTTTTGAATTCTATTTTCTGTGATAATTCATTGCAATTTCTGAAAAAATACACAATGTGCAGTAGGCGTATGTCGTGTACAATATTTATTTATTTAACATTTTTATGAATATAATTTTTAGTCTTATGGTATTTTCTTTTTCGAATAAGCACTAACGAGTAAAAGATTTAGCTTGTCGACAGGGGCAGCTGGTGGCTGCAAAGCTGCAAAACACGTTAAAACATTTCTAACCAAAAAATATTTATTTATATATTTATTATTGTTGAAACTTAATTTATAAATAATATACGAGGGGTATTTTTTAAATAAGGTCCGTGTTGTAATAAGAAGAAAAATACTGTAAATATAAAAATATATTTTTTTCCATATTCTACGTACTTTTATCTACTTTTCTACATAATCTCTCCTTTAAGTACCGAAACAAGTGAAAATCACTGGATGCAAGGCCTGGACTGTAAGGTGGATGCTCCAAGGCCACATGTTTCTGCGCAAACACAATCAGGTCTTTTGGATGGGAACAACTGGATCATCCACCTTACCACCTGCGTATAAGATTCTGTGGTGATTTTGAGCTAGCTCTTCGAGGAAAATTCGAGAAAATTTACAAGTTGGTTTGCTACTACATTTAAGGGTATTTCAAAAGATATTCAGAATACTGCAGTGCATGCTAGAAGTGTGTAGAGAAGGCATTGTAGTAGAGATAAATGATACACATTATTTAGCTGTTATAGCAGATGAGTTCAAAGTATGAAATGAGTCTGGTTTTACATATCAGTTAAGGAAATTCATTTGAAAGATTTTGGGGTTTTATTAATCTTCAAGAACACAACGCGGACGCTCGGGCTGCAACTGTAGATTTCAATGAAAAAGTTATAGAAAACTGCAACCACGAAAAATATTCTCATAGAACTATTTATAAAAAGTTACTTAATTTTAATGATAATTTCAAAACAACAAGTTTCTGATATTAAAATCGCGTCTCCGTTAAATAAAAGTATAGGTGTAGTGCATCTAACTATGTAATTATAGACACTAAAAACTTTTTTTTTTATTGTAAAATTATCATCTACGTCAACGTTATAACACGTAAGTTTAATTTGACATTTTTTACAATTGCTGGTCACAGAAAATTTATCAAACTCACGCGCAACCGCTGCTTGTCTATTCACGTAATTGCAACCAAGTTTACAACCTTTTTTGTCTTCTGTATTAGTGAAGTGTATGAGACATTAAAAGCACCTTTTGTCTTCTAGTACTTCTCTGCTTTAGATTATCATAGACAAGCAGTTAGCATATGTGAAATTGTGACAATTTTTTGTAAACTGTAGCTACTTTTTGTTCATTCAAGCATGTAAGAATGTCTTCCTTTGTTTGGACAACACATGCTCATGTATTGCAGTAGAATCTTTGTGGTTATTTTATAGATATTTTTCTCGCGTAGATTCAGCAGTTTAAAAGAATAACATGATAAAAATATCGTTTACGAATGATGAATTAATTACAGAAAAGAAATTAACCATAAAACTGTGAAGTTACGCGCTCTCTCTATGCTAGCGTACCCTATAAGAAATCCCATTCAACTAACAGATCGAGCTAAAAAGCCTCGCTTGTCGTGGCGTCTTTTCAGTCATTTATTATCGATTACATTAGTTCATTTTGTTAATTTTTTTTTATTGTTGTCTCAGTCACTGATTTCGGTCATCTTGATTAAGTAGTATTAGTACGTTTCATATTACTCTAATTTTTGTTTTAGTGATGCTAGGTGGTCAAATTTATATCAGCGTTCTTGTAAACCATCTTTAAGTACTACGACAGCTTACAGTTGTTGAGCAAGCACATACGTTAAATAACAGCCTACTACGGTTAAATGGTATTTTTTTGCTATTTTTCATAGTTTTTCTTCATTGAACATATGGTTGAAAAGCATTTTTTATGACCACTGCAAAACTGTAAAAATCTAATATGGCGGCCGTAAGAAAAACAAAGTTGGGTACAAGCGTAAAGAAGCCAGTGAGCTTAGAATTCTTCTAATGTCATTTTTCAAGTCCTCATTACTAACTACCCCATATTGAAAATTTGATGACTGTATTTTTTATAATAAAGAAAATATGGTTTTTAGAAAATGCACACTTTTGGTTTTCATCCTGTATCTCAATAACGGAATGGATTTTTAAGAATGTAATTCCGGATTATACTTAGCAGTATAAGTGCGCAACTTTTTCCCCATTTAACTCTAATGGTTTCCAATATACCCATGTACTTCATGTTATCCTGGACAGCCGGTATTGTCAGAATTATCATTGGCTGAAGATATTATTACCTGCTAAAACCCATTTTTACAATATTCAATATCCTTGAAATAAAATTATATTTGTTCTTTAAATAATACCATATTACAGACTGTAATATTCTATTAGAGTTCGCGATCTAGTGTCTAACAAGCTGACATTGGTAAATATCGGGAACCGTGTTTCCTAGCCTACGCGTCTACAGGAAGAAGTTACATTAAATAAGAAAATTAAGGACTGGAAGAATATAGAGCGAACATGAGTTATCGTATGCGTTATCGTTTGCCCTGAATTATCGTCGGTTGGAGATATAATTACCTGCTAACCAGGTACTTACTTTATTATTTTAAATGGAACACCTATGTATTATTACGATTTTAGTTTCCCCTTCTAGAAATAAACCAATCAAATACAAATTTCATACATCAATTTCTAACAGACTTTGAAATATTTATAATTTGGTCATTCGCTTAAATTTAGATACATCCATTCCCTTTAAAAAATCCAAAATGCAAATACATTCTAGCGTAAATTTTTAGGGGATTAAACTACACTTCCTCTATCTAGACATGGTGTTAGAACACCTTCGAGATATACAAGCTGCTCAGTATTGAACACCAAAGTTCACCAAATTCGAACATCAGAAACATTTTTTTAAATAGCACCATATATTGATTCTGTATCTGCTGTGTAACATATTTATATCTCTAACGTTGTTGTATAATGATGCATATGTCTAAGAATGAAAATAAAACAGATATTTACAGGTAAACCCAAGTTCTGCATTTGAATATTGCATCCAAGTGGTTTCTGGTGTTCGTATTGTTTGGTTACCATGGTAACAGTAAACAAAACATTGACGTTTTTAGACTACTGATTTTGAGCTCAAGTAGGTATTGAAAATGACATTAGTGTTTGAATTTGGTAAACTTTGGTTCTCAATACCAAACGGCTTGTATATTTCGAAGGTGTTCTTATACAATATTTAAATAGACCCGACATTTACTCTTGAAGAAATTCCCGCTAAAATGTATTTGCATTTCAGATTTGTAGAAGGAAATAGATGTATCCAAATCGAGGCGATTGAGGACGAAATTATAAATGTCTTGAAGTTTTTTAAAAATAGATATGTGGAATAATATACAGGATATTCTATTTAAAATAAAGTAAGTACCTTATCGATCACCCCGTATTTACGGAAATATTTTTGTAGGATGATGTCCAGACGGTTGGGACTGCCTGTAAATGTATGTGTTCCGTTCGAAAAACGATATAATTACGTTTACCTAGTTCAAGGTTTAATTTTTTTCCTAATTTCCCGTGATTTTACTCGCTCTAAACGGCGCATCCTATAGATTGAAGGAGATCGAGTTATAGCGGCGCCCCATCCGTATTTTGCACTTAATTAAATGCGGTGCTGCGATGGCAGAGCGCGAAAATCTCATTTTCCTTTCTGATAAATCTGGCAGATGTCACTTCCCTCTGAGTTTCCGGAAGCTTAAGTGCGGGAGCTTTGAGAAAGGAGCAAGCGTTTTTTAGAAAGAAAAAGAAGCCCGAAAGCGGGAACGCGTATACAAAAGCTGTTTGGTTCGTTCCTATAGAATTCGAAACGGGAATTTACAAAAAATAAACCGTATTCTAAACTGCGACGCATATTATCGATTCGTTTATTGTGAAGGTAGAAATATCGAGCAATGCAATACAACACAAAGAAGAGGAACGATTCCAACAGGTATGGAATCGACATGGAGCCTCTGTATATTTATTGGTAATAAATATTCCATCCTCTAAAAAAATCTATACCGCTGTGTCGTCAAATTTTATCGCAATTACTCGCTATAAAAAATGAAACACATTGAAAATTATTTTATTACGTCTATTATATACATACAAATTATTTCGGTATTTTACGAATATTAATCCATAATTTGTCTCCTTGTATTTTAGTTACAATATCGCATTGGTATTTTTAAAACGCTTGAATTAATATCAGGGCTTTGATATTAATTTGAATGGATATTACAAACTCTATACAAATTCTATACCACAATATATGGTTCGATATATTTATGGATGAATTATAATAATAAAGCTTTATTGTCCAACAGATTGCTCCGTACAAAAGACAACATAAACAAGAAAATATATCATATATAACTAAAGCTGGCCACGAGCGGTACCGCGCAGTAGCGTAGAGTCGACCAGGCCTCGCGTTCCACTAGAGTTATTCTGCTAATAGAGATGTTTGCTGCCGCAAATAATTTCGCTCATCTTTTAAATAAAAATTAAATAACACGTGCTCAAACACTTACCATTTTAAGAGTCCTCCGTGAAATCACAAAGTGAATAATGTCTGTTAAATATCTGCAACATTAGATATGTCTCAACTGTTGTTTCGGCAAAACTAGTACGGCATGAGGAAAAAATGCGTTTATACGCAGAGAACGAACGTTCTACATCTAGTGACGTAATATTTGCGTAAGTAAAATGATCTTTCAAATAACTTAACGATTCTGTTGACGCACCTTCACAAATGTGTCTTAATGTGCCAAAATCAGAATTTTTCTCAAAAACACTTTCAAATTTTTCTAGAACAGAAACATTTTTTGCGTCTTCAATCGCGCATAGCTGTGCGTGAACATGTTACACTATTTGTAGAGATTCTTCTAACGGCACCGCAGAATTTTGTAGTTTTTCTATTGCATCTGCTAGCCCGAAGTAATTGTCGTGAATGATTTTTAAATCCATTTTAACCTGACTATCTTGAAATGTCGACTGACTTTTCTGGATAGCGACAGCTTCCTTTGTATCGAATTGTAAAACCACGTTCTTAATATTGTCAAAATATTTATGATAATAAAACGCGGCCTACAACCATGTTCCCCAACGAGTTAGAATAGGTTCTGGTGGCTCTGGTATACGGGGGCATAGTCTGTGAAATTCGCGAATACGTTTCGGTGATTTGACAAATACTGCTTTGGTATGCGCTATTAAAGCGTCTACCTCAGGATAACATTTTCTGATACTATCCGCCACAAGATTGAGAGCATGAATTTTACACGTAATGTGTAACAAATTAGCAGAATGCTTTTTAAGAGACCGGCCTACAGAAAGCATGTTTGCAGCACCATCACTCACTAACATCAAGAGTTGGTTTGTTGAAAGTTCAAACTTGTCCAATGTATTTAACACTAACTTTGAAATTACTTCGGCAGTACACTGTTGTATTCGTTTGGAGACTAATAGAATCGAAGGTGCCGATTGATGAGGTTCCAATTTGCGTGTCATTACATTAAGAACAGCATGTTTCTTCCGATCTGTTGTTTCGTCGATACATAACCACAATTTTTGATCTTTCAACTCCGATTTTATTTTTTGTTTAATATGTTCGCGCGCAGGTGGCACAATTCTTCGTAACGATGTTCAACTTGGTAATTTGCACTCGGAATAGTTATTCCAAAAGCAGATAAATGGTTTCTTGTCTAGTAAATTAAACCGTATATTACATGCGATAAACGTAACGCATAAATTAAATATAAATTTTTCATTGTCTCGTGCGCAATTTCTTTTTGAGACATGCTTTTCACTATTTACGTGTCGTAGACAATGTTGTCTGGACCAACACATTAACGGGATTTTACAGATTACACATTTAATTTTAGCACCTTCATATATTAAGTCTGGAATTTCTGCAATAAATTTTCGAAGTTTGTCCGACCGCGGTCGTTTTGCTGACGAAATCATAATTTTTCTAGGACAGATAAACAATTGCGCAAATGACCGGCAGCGAAAATGTCCGTACTGCTCCGCAGACGAAGTAATGCTACCGTTTCTCTCGGTCCGAACTGATTCTACGCCGATGCGCGGTACCGCTCGTGGCCAGCGTTATGTATAACTATACAGTACCGAGATTTCTATCTCTGTATATAATCTATAAAAAAACAGAATAGCAGTAGGAATATGGCAAATAGAAATAAAATGTATGCAATACAATGTACTTAGTAATATTAATATTAGAAAATTGTTAAGGTAAAGACATAGAAGCTATTGCAAGAATCGCATTGAGTGAGGTAAAATTAATATCGCAATAGGGTGATATTGTTAGATGTGCGTGACATAGAAATTATTGCTGAATTTAACAATAAATCAAGACGTGCGTATTGTGTGTAAAAGGTAAAGCTCTGTCTAGCAGCAGAACGAGGAATAAGAAACTATACTTGACACAACAGGCTGTTATTGTGATAGTGTATTAAGTTGGAGAGGAACTTTATTAGTTGCTGTTGTCGTCCAGCTTCGAGTGATTCTACGTTGAAGTGTAACAATAAGAGTTGATAATCATAACCCCTCCATAGGGGTAGATTCCCTCCTCCTTCAAATGTTTCCTCTGCACTCTTTCTATAGCTAATTTAAGTAAAGTAAAATGTATTCCATGTTAGAGCCCCGCATTCCAGCTTGAATCTGACATATGTATGTCCTATAGAGCAGCTGCGTCGTAGTACTTTAGAATAGTCTAGAGTTTCTGATTGCGAACCCCAAAATTTCCATTGCTGGATGAGATCATACGAAAAAGCACATTTATTACAATCAACTTGTTCAAGAAGATTGTTAATGAACAGTAAAAACATTAGAGGTCCAAAATTTGAGCCTTGTGGCACTCATGATGTGGCTTCAAGGAGATGAGATTTGAACCCATTATAATACACATACTGCATGTGACTGACCAAATAGGAAGAAAACAGTGCTGAGAATGAATTACAAAAACCAAAGATGTTTAAAGCATCAAATGGATGGCTAGAAAAATTCAGTCAGAGACATAACATTTAAATCACCAAGGAGTATGGCGGTCGTTAGGAACTAACACGTGGTTCTAAACTGTCGGGATGACGACCAGGTTTCAAAAAATGTAACTCTTTTAAATTTTCACCAATATTTCGCTTTTATTTAAAGCTTCATCAGGGTCAATAAATTACCCTGACCAGAATCAACCAGGTCAGTAAATGACCCTGATGAAGCTTTAAATAAAAGCGAAATATTGGTGAAAATTTACATTTTTTGAAACCTGGTCGTCATCCCGACAGTTTAGAACCACGTGATAACATTTAAAGACTTAAATCTATTTGTGGGCAAGCGGTAAGTGCTAATAAGAACGAAGTTAGTGGGTAAAAAAAAATACCGATTATAATAAACGGTTGTTTATCAAGAAATATTTAATGCCGATGAAACGGGTGTTTTTTACCGCGCCTTTCTAGATAAGAATTCTGCATTGAAAAGTGAAAAGTATACAAGCGGTAAAGCTGCAAAAGAACGTCTAACAGTTCTTTTTTTGTGCAAGTATGGAAATTAAAACAGAAGGACCCTTAGTAATTCGAAAACACAAGAATCCTCGATGTTTTAATGTAAAAAAAATACCGGTGGGGTGGTATTATAATAAAAAAGCTTGAATGACTAGGGAAATTATGACCAAATGGCTACAAAAGCAAGAAAAAAATGCAAAAACAGAAGCGGAAAATAATTTTGTTTTTAGATGACATTCTGTTATACATGTCAGACTATAAAATTAGTATTCCTACCGCCAAATACGGAGGTACGCTGTCAACCTTTAGATCAAGGTATTATTAACAATTATGAAAGCATCTACAAGAGCTTATTAAGAGACTTTTATCGTGTATTAGCGAAATTCAACTGAACAACTAGAAAAAAGCATAAAAATTGTAAATGTTCTAATTTGGATTGTAGTCGCTTGGAAAAATGCGAAACTAGGGACAGTGAACAAGTGCTTCTTAAAATCTCGTTTTTGGTGAGTGGGATGGTGCAAGTGAATTTACTCCTGAGGACGAGCTGCCATTATCAGTGTTTTTCAAAAGACAATATTGACTTGTCGACTTACGTAGACATTGATCAAAGTGAAGAAATTGAGAGTGGTGATTTAACTGTGATGGATTGTGTTTGTGAGTTCCAAGCAAACAGTTGTGAAGTTAATCTAGAAAATTAAGGTAATATTGAAGAGGAAATTTCAATAACTACCAGTGTTACTGATTGTTCATTTTAAACTGAAGAACCTGCTGGCATTTCCTTATTTTATTTAATGATTTAATAGGAACTCAAAAGGTGAGTGAAATATTGCCGTATATGGAATCCGAAATTGTAAAAAAGAAATTTCAAAGTCAGAAACAAACAAGTCTTAACCAATACGAGGTAGCAAACAGCGAGCACGCTACGGAAGGTATGAACATGTCTACACTTGTAGATGCTTCCCCCACCCCGAGCTCGATGGGCACGGTTGTACGTCGCTCAGTCTCGCTGTAGCAATCGTCCGTTCAAGTCCTTACGCTAGCGTCGCGTCGGGAAAATGCAGAGTGTTCAGATCGAGCAACGAGTTAACCTCAAGTTTATTCTGAAACTGGGAAAAACTGGGGTTCCAATTACCCTTTGTGGACGAGTGAGAAGACGAAGACCCGATTTGTGGAAGAGCAAATCCTGGATGGTCCACCAAGACAATGCGCCAGCCCATTCCACCTTATTTGCGAAGGCGTTTTTTGCGAAATCCGGCATCACCGTGTTGAACCCACCCACCGTACTCGCCCGACCTGGTCCCCTGCCATTTTTTTTTATTTTCTAAGGTAAAATCGGAGCTTAAGGGAACAAGATTTGACAGTGTGGAAGCGGTGAAAGCGAAAGCGACGTAGGTTTTCAACAAGCTGACAGAAACCGACTTCCAGCATTGCTTTCGACAGTGGAAAATTCGTATGAAGCATTGTAGGGATCGGCAAGGAGAGTACATTGAAGGGGATAAACTGTAATGGAATTGGTGATCAATAAAGTGTTTTGTAGCGCCGATCCGGTTATTTAATTGCCACGCCTCGTATTTCACATAAGAAATGTAAATAAAATTCGAATGGAATTTAATATTTGATAAATTAATAAATCTAGTTCAATGTGTATTATGTATTTAATGTTGATTGAACACAAAATTCTTTGTGAATTATTTTTAACCTTTGCTTTAGCTAACCCTCTCTATAGCAATAGTCTCTATAACAATAGTCACTACCCAGCACTGTTGTTGAGAGGTTTTACTTCAATTAGCTCTTTGTGTGTAAAAGCCTTCAAGTAAATAGCATACAAATTTTTCTTTCAATATCCTTAATAGAATTGATATGGACGTAGTAAATAGGAAACAAAATCAGTGGGGATACGAACGAAATTTTCTACAATTTCTATAAACCAATCCAAGTAAGTTAAAACATTTCTTTTATTTGAAATATAAAGGATTTTAATCAAAGTAGGGTTGTTAAACTGAATCAAAAGTATGGAATTTACTTTATAATAAATTAAGTTACCTAAACAATGACATAAAAGGTTGCTTTTGTCGATCTGTTATCGACACGTTAACCAGAAAATATAGTACAACAAAAACTGAATATATTATTTAAAGTGCAACTCAAACTAACCCCGACTACATAAGAATTCCATTCTGCAACCTTTTGTCATTCACATTTTTATTATAGACGTGACATTTTAGTATCGTGATGTTCTATTGTAGACCTTAAAAGCATATTTCTTTCCTACGTAGAAAGTAAGTTACCATTTGATAGCATTTTGTCTAGATCTTTTCGTGATTCTTGAAGCAAAAATTGCTGTTTGGCATCGATTGACATTTTCTAAGGTAAAATGAGAATTTTCATATCAACAATTGAAGACGTAAATTCAGTAACTAAAAAATAACAATGATTAATTGTATTATATATATAACACAATTTTCACATTATAAAGAGCATTTACTAATTAAAATAAAACAAAAAACCTACTAAAAATGCAACCCTGAAAATAACAATTGGTGGTTGGTGAAAACGTTGGACGAGAAACCAATTGGATGTGAACGTGAAGTTTTACCATGGATGTGTAAAATGGTGCAGTGTCCTGATGTCAAGCAAATGCTTCAATATCAATATGTAACTATCACCTCTCCCATTTATTTCTTTGGTTTCGGTAAACAGTGCTTCACCTGCAATTACCCAATGGAAAAGATCACCAAAACGTCGTCAAACACTATTCTGAAGTATATACACAAAAAGTTAAAGTTCACGGCGCTACGGTCTCTAATAGCATTCCTTTGGCTAGAGGTGTTGCACAAGGCAGCGTAGTGGGGCCTCTGTTGTACACCATCTACACCTCGTTCCTTCTCAGTAATTTAAGGTACTGCAAGCACCATATGTATGCCGACGACGTGCAAATTTATTATTCCTTTGCAGTATCTGATGTTGATTTGGCGGTGCAAAGAATTAATGAGGATCTGAAACTTGTTTCTGAAACCTCCCTAAAGCATGGATTAAATTTAAATCCTAAAAAGACAGCAGTACTGGTACTAGGGCGTCCAGCAGCTCGGTTAGGCGTATCAAACAAGCTGAAATTTATATTGAACAACTGCCGGCTTCCGTTAATGCAGTCAGTGAAAACTTTGGGTGTTGAACTGGATGGTGATCTGAGATTTAAGAAACATGTTACTTCGTTGCTCGGGCTGGCTTATGCAAAACTTAAGGTACTCTACGGTAGCAGGGAGTATCTGAGCCCTAGGCTGAAGAGAGTGCTGTGCGACGCATTGGTACTTTCTCATTTTAATTATTGTGACACTGTGTATGGCCCATGTTTAGACTCTATTGATACAAGACGAATACAGAAAGCGCAAAATGCTTGTCTTAGGTTCATACACGGAATAAGAAGACCTCATCCGATTTCACATACTCTAAAATATAATCAGTGGCTGAACATGGCGCATCGCAGATCGTTGCATTATGCAGTCCTTTCACATAAGATTATTCTCTCTCGATCACCGCAGTATTTGTATTCCAAAATATCTTATAGAACTGATGTTCATAATCTTAACCTGAGGTTTAGAAATTTACTCTCTCCCCCCATACATCGGACGGCTTTGTTTACTAGGTCCTTTTCATATAATATTGTTAAGATTTATAACGCTTTACCCAACCAGTTCAAGCGGCTGCCTATTCGAATGTTCAAAATCAGGGTAAAAACTTACTACTATGGGGGCCAGTGACTGCATCGGCTTTTGACTTGATTCTCTGCATTGCAACAGTTATTTTATTTCATTTTTTCTTACTTATATTCTATATACTCATTCTATGTGCGCAAACCTACTACCTATAGATAGTGCTTGTTACCTACGCGTGTGTGTGGTTCTCTGTATGCGGGTCTAGGGGAAGATCAGTAAACTTATTGCTGACCTAGATCCTTTTGCTCCAGTATTGCATTTGTCCTTATCTAACTGATACAATTAACACTATTATATATTAAGATACGAGTCCAATGTTTTTGTACAATTTTCTACTTTATTTCTAATACTGGCACAATAAACGAATATTATTATTATTATTATTATTATATTCGATACGCTTTTTCCCAGCTGTGAATAGGTGCGGCACTTATTGGGCAAACTTTTTCATATGCATTCGTGTAAAATATTATGCAGACATTCAATTGATATCCGCAGAGCTTCAAAAAAGGTCAGGCACGTTCATTCTACGACCGGCCAGCACAATACTATGAATTTTGTTTTGTGATTTTACTTAGTCCTCTAGAATGCAGTTCTTTCCTGCTTGAGCTTTTTTCGAAAAATATACTGGAACATCTTAATTCTAACAGTTAAAAAAATAAAGACACTGCTTATTGTAGCTGCCTGAAACCTTAATAGTGAGAATTTGAAAGATAACAGTTAACAACAATGATGTCTAATTTAGAAGAATGACACCACCTATAAGAGATTTATCTTTATTATCTAACAACTCTCGTATGACACTAAACGGATACTCTAAAACTGTGGCACTGGAACACTGAAACAGTTCACTAAAACCCTTACCACAGTCTTGCTGCTGATGATGATAGCTTAGCTATCGAAACGTGCGTCCAGTACGAATTAAGTGTTGTGGTAAGGGTTTTAGTGAACTGTCTCGTATGAGGAAATGTAAATTTTAATAATTCTTCATAAAATAATAAGCTTGCCCGGATAGCTATTGTAATCAACTCCGCTAAATCATATAGAACACAATGCTTGGCTATTTTTTGTTCTTTCTTTAGTATTACCATGAGACAAGTAGCGGCGACCGCAGGGCGGGACGATTTGCATTCTCTCTAACAGTCAGGCAGCCTTAAAGGCATTAGCATCTTACCATATAACCTCCAAACTAGTATGGGAGTGCCTGCAAAGCCGAGTGGCTCTGTCTGAACACAACAAGGTCACACAGGTGTGGGTGCCAGGAGCGAGGGAAGGCTCAAACATGAATTATATAGGCACTGAGCCGGGTCTAGGTATTACTAAGAGTGCAGTGCGTGGTGCAATCAATGAGTGGATCGTAACACAACACCAATTGAATTGGAACCATGTAGCTTAGGGCAGCAACATGTCTACTAACAGGACATGGTTGTTTGAGAGGCCACCTGCATAAGATGGGGATCTACAAAGATGAACCTTAACTCTGCAATGAGGAGGAGGAGGAAATAGCTCCTTATATTATTTTCGAATGTGCAGCGCTAGCTCAACGTAGATTTGCTATGCAAAGCGTAATTGATCTACCTATGGGCTCTTATGTGCTCTTATGTGCCCTGACTGAGGGAACTAACCTGTTCAAGTAAAACGAAACCGAAGCAGGAACAATACAATAGGCCATTAGGCTTCAGTGTTAAGGATGTTAAGAATAACCTTGCTTGGGTAGGAATCAATTAATCAATCATTACCATGAGCAGTAAGAAGTGGAAGACCAGAAATTAAATATTTGCAATACACGTTGTTCAATTTCCGTGAGGTAAACGTTGGATTGTTGGCACTTACACCAATATTGTCCCAAGTTGGCATTTGCTGATACCACATCTAGTGAACAAATTAATTTTCTTAAGTATCTTGAATCAACTATGGAACTATGTTTTTGGCATCAAGGTTTCAAGACGTTTTTGAAAAATATTGCTAGTATGATCAACAAGAGATCGTGTTAAAAAAGCAGCTGTGCCAACAATTCTAAGAAATTTCTACAATGGACGAAATATATTGATGGAATTCTTTTGAATTTCGAATTTTGAGAAACTCTGCTTGTTCGGTCATATTAAAATGTACAAATTCATATAAATAATTCAAAGGTAAATAACTGCATAAAATATTTCATCGCATTGCCTTCGCATCAAAAACAAATGCTATTTCGACGAAGGAAACTATGCCAAAACAATTTCCGCTGGGGATTTAAAATTATCGCGGACAAGAGTTCGGCATTCGTTAACTTCAAATGTTACTCTGCGGAGCACGGCAACAACGAGACAACGGTGTAACCGAAACGCACCGCGATCTAGCGGTGATTCGGCAAACCTTAGACGGAGAATTCATTTATTCCTGGAGACCGTTCGTCATATCGCATTATTGTTACAAAACTCACATGGGGATGATGTTGGAGCGAGCTATACGCCTTTTCCGCCTATACATACGTACTATACGGTCGACATTATATCTTCGTGAAGTGAAAAGACCAACTAGCAATTTTTATAAAATCCCACATGACGTATATCCGACTTTCTCGGCCATAATTGGGAAAATGTCACGGTACGTAGAATCGCGTAAGGCCATTCCAGCCGTTCATGTTATTTTATGTGAAAGGAAGGTGTAGATAGGCGTTTAATTGGAAAACTACCATCCTGTCTATCTAAAAATAACTGGAGACCATTTATTTTTTAAATTTGAAATATCATAACGGTAGGGGATAAGGAAACAAGAATTGAAGTGCTAACGTAGGTCACTTATTAGGAACTAAAGGAGAAGGCGTATTAATGTCATATATGCTGAAATGTTCTACATGTGGAAATTGTTGAATAAAATTAACTTATCGCAAATTAGTTAAATAATTATACGAACTGAGGGTTTGGATGTGTTCTAAAACACTTTCGGCATTTTAAATGAACTTTGATATCAATTAATGGAATTCAACGAAAATTAAAACTGAAAATTATAACGATGTCATATAAACTCTATGTTTCTGTGACATTTGCAGGAAATCTGCCTATTCTTAACCACCAACCTTCACTTCTACCTTGAATTTATAGTACGATTTGAAATATTAAACACTTGAAACACAGCCAGACACGTGTTACCTCGATGAAAACTTGACTCATAGTCAGAAATTAATTAGCGCCCCTTTACTCCTTTATTTTTATCGCTAGTGATTATCGCTAGTGATTATTTCATCCTCAGCAAATCTTCATAATTCTTTTCCAAATATAATTTGATGATGAATTTTCGATGGATAAACTTGTTTTTAAAAATAGCATGGCAGAACGCATGTAGTAACGCGATTAAAATACTGAAATTATACTACGCTGTGCTACAAAACTCCACTAGCAATCCAACAATAATAAAACTTTCTGACGTTCTAGAGAATAACTTAACGAAATATACTTGATATTCGAAATAATGCTAGAAATACCTCCGAATTTATGCTGTCGTTTGTTGTAGGAAGATATTCCATTCAATTTCAACAATTACGAAATGAAGAAAATGAACAAAAGAGGAATTTCTTCTTCAGCTTGGTTCCAATTCCAAAACAGTCTTCTCTGCCATAAAAACCAATTCGGCGTCATAAGGTACTACCCAACAATTAAAGCGGCGTTCACATAGGGCAGCGCGAAATTAGTGCAAGAATGAAGGCGTAGTAAGTTATTCCCGATGCAATGAGTGTCTCTTTGTTACAAATACTCCGGGGAATCTCTAACCGCGAACATATTCTTATCGTCACCATATATGTTAGTACGTTGGAAAGTACTCATCTAGAAGCGCTATTCCCATACATTTGAACAACGTTGCTCCTCACTCCTCAGTTACCCTAGACAACATTACACTCTTACAAATTGTGATCAGTCGAGTACTGTTTGTGCTCAACATCAGTGCAGATTTTAAGAAGTACCTAATAGATCTTATTTAATTATTTTTATCCTTTTTATATTGTCGTATGTGAAGCAAAGAAATCGTCCTCGATTTACAAGGAAAGTGATAAAATAACTAATCACATTTTTTTATATCCACTTATCCAATATATGAAATGCTTTAAGTGGATAACAAATACATGCATTTTTAAAAGTAAATTTAATTCCAAAACAAAAACATGCTTTCTAAATCTAATTAATAGAACTTTATGCCAAAATGCATCGCATTTGTATGTGTAAAAATTTAACTGAACTTATTAGTAATAATAGGTGTTCGAATGAGCAATCATTGTTGCTACCACTTCTGCGACTTCCTCATTTATTAGAACATAATTAAGAAGAAAATTATTTGATAGCATTGTTACGAGATACAAATAAAGCAAATCAAAAATAACAAAAGATAGGAAGATGCAAAGATAATAATAAAGTTATCAGTGATTAATTTCCGCCGTCGTGCATCGCGACTCCCCGCCCTTATGCCAGCACGTGTGCAATTGTAAAGACTTAAGTATAATATCATAAATGAATTGGACAGGATAGGCGGATGACAAGGTCTATTTCGTCTGGAGTTCTACAGGGCTCCTTGTTGGAACCGAAACTCTACTTGTTGTACACATATGACATTTCCAAGCATCCGAGAAGAGGATTAGCGATCTGTGCAGACAATTTTGTCAAGTGGACACAACAAAGGAAGCTCAACATCAACGTGAGCAAATGCGTAACAGTTAGATTTACTAACAAAATCAAAGTACCACCAGTCAATGAGAATGGGACTCGTCTGCAGTGGGAAAAACAAGTAAACCATCTTCGTCTTGTTCTCAACAAGAGATTGACTTGGGCGTGCTATATGAGAGGAGTTAAGTGGAAGCTGGCGATTTCGAGACACGCGCATACTAAGAGCCATGGCATCAGCTCCGTGGCACGTTTGCAACAAGCAGCTCAGAACCGACTTGAACATACCACTACAACAGGACTACTTGATGCAACTCGCAAGAGAAGCGTGAGAACGGTCACACGAATCAAATCATCCATTAATTCGGGAAAAGATCGAACCCCAGGACAGCTCTCTACCCACAACTAAGGTCAATCGAATAGTGACCCGGAAAGCGGCTTAGAACGCACCAGCCAACGAAATCACTGGAATGAAAACACAATACAAACACCGGGCTGGTAGAATGCTTAGCCAATAGTGAGGGGCTGGGTAGGAGAATGAAGACCGCCGGCAGTATTGTTCAAGTAATTATGTTTAAAAGCAGTGTTGTTACATTTAGTGTCACATCAATTATTGTCTAAGAATGTTGTTCCTTAATACGCAAGTCAGAAAATCGTGAAAAAATTCCAAAGTGTATGGAATTCACGTTAGAACAACGTTCTGTTATCCGTACTATCGGATATTCGACGAAGGATATTCACCAAGGTTTTGTGTTTCGCTAAAAGGCATTATACTTTGACTAGAAAACGAGAAGCTGGAGAATTCCGTGAGCGGAAGCGAAGTCGACGGCCGCAAGCTACGAGTATTGGCGAAGACAAATTCAAGTATTTTGGTCGAAACAGGGCATAATCTTCTAAACAGCTATATAAGGCCTTCAAACCCGTAAGACAAACATTTTCTCCGTTTTGGTGATGGGGCGGCGGAGAAGGGGTGACTTTTTCTCACCCAGAATGCTGATATTTGCGGATACCTCAATAGCGCTTTTATAACGCAATACATCCGCATACATCAATATTTTTTTATCTTCAGCAATTGTGGAATAATTTAAAGAAAAACAAAATCGTTCCTATTTTCAGCGCCCCGTTTTACCCCCTTTAAGGCTTTTCTAACAGAAGCAGACAAGGGGGTTTTCCATAGTTCTATGGGGTCTTCACTTTAGCCAAGTTTCATTCAAATCGATGCCTCCGTGTTGGAACAGTTTCCTTGTTAGTTAAAACTACGAGGACACTGAAAAAAAGTATTTACAAATTTTGCTACTTCATCTGGAAGTCGTATTGTCGGTAAACAATGTGTTTCCAGTAGGATAACGATCTCAATCGCAGCACTAGGATAATTAAAAACGTTTTAAAGGAGAGCAATCTTATAGCGAGCAAATTTTGCCACAGGGCCCATGCATTTTAGTGTATCACTGCATTACGGAACTTTCTAACGCGATGTAATAGCAGATTCCCAGTCATTAAATGAATTTGGTAAGTCTAGAATAAATTGAAATATTCAACTCCACATTGAGATATTTTTAGAAAAAAATATTGAAGAAGAATTTTCTTTACCAATGGAAAAAATTCTCGGTAATTTTTAGACAATCATAGTTGGAAATACAAATCCTTTTAGTGGATATAAGGAAAAGGCAAAAAAACGATATCTGCAGAACAATCCTATATTCGACTAAAATCCGTGTATATTCTGGCAAAAAATCCTCAGATATAAGCGGAAAAAAATCCCTCAGATGAAATCCTGTTTGCTTTGGGGATTTTTACAAAATTAATGAATATTCCTGGGCTATTTCGAATTTCGCTTCGATATCGGGTTTTTTCCTTTTTCTGCCCTTTTTTTCAACGAATCCACTTCCTTCCATCGCTTACAATAATACGTATTTTATGTCTCGACGCTTTTGTAAACGGCCGCGTCCTGCTACCTCGTAAAATGCGAAAATTTGATTAAGCGCATTTAGCGAAGGCCCCGAGTTCCGTATTGGCATCCGTATATCGTAAACATGAATCACGACTCGCGAAAATCTAAAGCCAAGAACTTTTTCACTCCCGTTTTTCATTTTTCCCGCTTGTCTCTTTTCCGCTTTTAATCTTCTGTTTATTACGTACTGGTTTTTATTCACGATCGGTAGGTTCCGATGTATGGCATTGCGCTTACGGTTTGTACGGAAAATGGCGATTACGAGACGCTGGCTGGTACGTATTCGTTTAATGTATTGTAAGAAAAATGTTACTGAGTGCAAGCAAACTATGGACATTTTAGCAAACCAGCCGCTCATAATAACATCGGATAATGCTAATAAATTTAACATAGGCCACAAAAGACATACATTTACAGACGCATCCGCCAAATTTTCAATAACGAATCAAGCAAAATATGGTCGCATGGAAACACATTTGTTGGACTTAATTACTTGCAGTGTATGCATCTCTTTGTAGAAATACAAAGACAAAATTAATTGGGGCATGTGTGGATGTAAATGTACTTAAATGTATTTCTCAGGGAAATTTTGGAGAAAATTTAAAATTTTCTAAATTAATTTAAATTTCTCAATTCTTTGTGGGGTCGAGAATAAAATTAAAAATATAAACTAACCTTGAATTCGTACGATGCTATCACATAAACACTCTGTTTATGTTAACCTTTACAGGAATCTGCCTGCCGCAGCCTCTAACGTTTTCTTCCTTGAAATTCTACTTTAATTTCTCTATCGAACTCTTCAGGGGGAGACCGTAGTCAGAAACACTAGTTAACTTACCGAAAGTCTAACCAGAATTGATGAAATGTCTGGCGTCCCTGTCTTGCTTTGTTTTATTGCTAGATAGCAATTGTCTATTTCCACAGCTAATTTTGATGAAATGAAACCCAAATATCAACTTTTATAATGCATTCCGATGGAAGGAAGTTATTTATAGAAATATCACACGAGAATGAATGCATTGGCGCTACCAGCTGATTGAATTTAGAAGACTCTATGACTTAAATTCTGACTGACAACATAAACATGACGAAATACACTAACGATTTACTTAATAGTGTTCGGACAATGATTTAATTTACTAAATGATGTTTGAAATACCTTTCAATTTACCCTGTTGTTTGTTTTACATGACTTTTACATTAATTTTAAGGATTTACAAGATTAGGAAAATAACCAGAAGAGTGGATTTTTCGATCGTCGTTATCTGGACTTATATATTTAATATAATGTCCTCGCTCCAAAGCCAGTTGGCATGGGGGGAAATGGTGACTTGGAAAAGGAGTAATTGTTCTGAATAGTTTTTAAATGCGTTTTAACTTGACTATCTTGAAATTTCGACTGGCTTTCTTTGATAGCCGCAGCCTCTTTTGGATCGAATTGTAAAACCACGTTCTTAATATTCTCAAAATATTTATGATAATAAAACGCGGCCTGTAACCATGTTACAGGCACAATGCACAATGTTTTTTAAGAGATCGGCCTACAGAAAGTATGTTTGCGGCACCATCACTCATAAACATCCACAGTTGGTTTGTTGAAAGTTCAAACTTTTCCAATGTATTTAACACTAACTTTGAAATTACTTCGGCAGTACATTGTTGCACTCGTCTGGAAGCTAATAGAATTGAAGGTGACGATTAATGTGGTACAATTACATTAACCACAGAATGTTTTTTACGATCTGTTGTTTCGTCCACACATAACCACAGTTTTTTATCTTTCAACTCCGATTTAATTCTTTTTTCAACATGTTCAAGAGCAGATGGCACAATTCTTTGCAACGATGCCCGACTTGGTAATTTGCAGTCCGAATATTTATTCCAAAAGAAGACATATGCTTCCTTGTCTAGTAAAATAAACGGTAGATTACATGCAATAAAGGTAACACATAAATTAAATTTAAATTTGTCATAGTGTCGTGTGCAATTTTTTTTTGAAGAATGCTGTTTACTATGTACGTGACGTAGACAATCCCTTATGGATCAACACATTAAAGGGATATTACAAACTACACATTGAATTTTAACGCCATCATAATTTAGGTCAGGCATTTCTGCTAAAAATTCTGTAACTTTGTCCAGCATTGGTCGTTTTCGCGACGTAGGCAACATTTTTAAAACAAGCGTAGAACTACGAAATAGTATTTACGGCAGCGTACATGTATACACAACAGATCTGGTTGAGACTCGCAGTTATACTGAGGGTTGTATCGAACCTACGCCACTGCCCGTTGGCGCTAGTGACCAACTGTAATTATCGGTTTTGAAACAAATAATTCTGTGTATTCAAAAATCTCAAAATGTATTTCAATGCCAATGGAGATGAAAACAGTTCAGCTTTTATCCACTCAAATTTTGGTGACATGCCGGATGAAATAAAGAAACTGGAAAAAAAGTGGTATCAGCATTGTTGATTCCTTAGACATTTTCAATAGGGTAAAAACAACTATCCGGGATATTCGGGATTCCCGGAGCTATAAGACAAAAGGTGGTGATTAAATTTCAAAATGTTGTTGGCAAAAAAACCTGCTCTGAATATCCTCATACAATAGTGTAATGATTATTATTAATTATTACAAATTATTATTATTATTACACTATATTATATTAAAATATAATATCTAAGAAATCAAAAACCTATTTGCCTTTTTTTATTGCCATTTTTTCGCTGTACATTGTCTTTTTCAAATTGTTGCTTTTTTTACATTTGTTATGTAATTTTTTCATATTTTTGGTGCCTAAAAATCCGAACTCTACTACCTATTCTTATTATATTAAGGTTTAGCTGCAAACAATAACATAACTTGGGGGGATTAGAAATAATGACGTGAAAAA
This sequence comes from Dynastes maya, assembly GCA_029619315.2. Taxonomy (NCBI): domain Eukaryota; kingdom Metazoa; phylum Arthropoda; class Insecta; order Coleoptera; family Scarabaeidae; genus Dynastes; species Dynastes maya. The sequence goes on from JAROYE020000002.1 coordinate 71,599,677, forward strand.
AATACCTCAAAAAACTCAACACCAATCAAAAATTCCTTTCGGAAGTCTTCATGTAAATAGAGGACACATCTAGAATTAGACCAACCCCACAACATTATATAAATAACAGAGATGTAGAACTAGTATATTGTTGTTGATAAAATAGCATGAATCGCATTATCAGTCACAAATGTGTCCTTCAATAGAATTTCAGTACAGGTCCTGGGTTTTGTTGTCAATGGTAGTACATTACGCGAGCTTTAAAACTACATAGTTCGCTGTTAGATGTGTTTATATACAACCGCACGCTATCGCGTAAAATACGTTTTACAAGAAAATATACGGCTATAAACTGGCTGAACAATATTGTCGAATTTAGCAGAGCGTCAGACGAATTTGGGAATTGAACGTGTAACGTCTGCACGTATACAAATGTAGTTGTTAGAGTAGAAAGGCATCGGACTAGTTAAACTGCCGCAGGTTAACGTTAACATAAGAAGCGTATGCATAAACGATATTTAGTTGAATTATTTGCGGTTCAGAGAGAAGTTCCAAGCCCACATCTCCTCCGTATGTATATTTCTAACGCCGGGCCGCAGCCTTAGATTGCAACGATCCGCCGTGAATATATTATGCGGGTTATACAATGCTTTTACGGAACGTGAGCAGAATTCGCAATGTCTGTCTCGGCGCTGCCACCAGATAATTTCATATCTCATTGTGTATTTTTCTAAATGGGCGTAGCCATAGCAAGCTTCTGCGCTTGTCAACGCCGACAGAATCAGAATTTTAACGAAATAATTTATTTTTACGGTCGGACTGGAAGATGAGATTACGTAGGAAATAACATATAGAGGCGGTAGAAATCCCGTCTGCAAATGCTTTTGTATATCTTTGATACGAATTGTACAAGGCGTGTTTAAGCTACGTCTTTTACATTGGTTTACGAATACTGATTCAAGCTTGCAACGATGTGTAACTAATTCGCGACAGTCAATACATAATACAATTGGAGTCAAAATAATAGCAGCATAACAGTGAAATATTTTCAGTAAAGCTTCTGGATTTACTTTTATAGGAACTGAGCCTACTTGCCATTTGAGTAACTAAAAATAGTTTTATTGACATGCAAAATCTTCCAATTTATTATAGTTTCAGGAAAGTTCAAGATTATTTTTTAAGATACTTCCTACTTGGCATTTTTAGAATTTCCCGGATGATTTAAGCTGGTAATTCCGGCAATAATGTACATATCGTCCCAATTTCTTAGCGTAATACATGAGAATTTGATCCTTATTGCCGGCTCTACTAACTAAAAAACTGACGTACCTAACACTCTCGAGTGCAATGACACTAAGATCATCTGCAGCACCCAAACTGGTGCCTACCGCCCATTTCATTTGTCCAATATAGGTACCAGATTCAATGAACATATAGCCCATTACCGCTATGGAAGTATCGAATCGTCAAGTGTAGCACAACACATAAACGAAACCGAGCATAATATGAAATTAGAAAAACTCAAATTTATTAAGAACGTAACCTTGCCGCGAGAATTAGAGGCTTACGAAACAATTTACATGAAAAAAATGCAAATTATTAAACTAGGAAAGAGGTCCATTTAGCCACTGAGCTTTAATGGATTTATTGGGGTAAAACGAACACATGTTTACGTTTTGTGCTACAGATAAGAACTTTTTCTTTTAGTTTCGTATATTTGGCATGTTTTTTAGAAATATAAGCGGTAAAAGTAGATTCCTGTAAGTATGTTTTAGAGTACGCTATGCTGAAATCCATTACAGTTTTCTATAATAAACTTTCGTCATTGGCACTTCTTAGTGTAAAAACCAAAGGTTAAATGTATGTCAAATATACCTTAATTATTTCCTTTAAAAATAATGAATTTGAAAAAGTAAAGACGTTTAACCCAAGACGAACATAATGATATATCATACTTCTGAATGTTCCTTATAATTTATTGAGAAATTGTATTTCAGATATGCTACTACATACAAGTAACTCAACATGTTTTAAATACCTTAACATGTAATTTAATATCTAATACGAGGTGTGGTCCCCGTATTCTAAGCCTTAGGTATCTAGTAAGAAGGTAATCAAAAAGAAATTCTACTATTAGACAGATCGTGTCTTTAGTTAACATTTACATAATAATTTGTCAGTTTCTAGCCATTGCTCAGTTAAGTGAGACAATTAGAAGTTGAACGGTGCTTGGTAAATTTTCAAAATGACTAAAATGGAAAGGTACCGTCCGAAATCAAAGAGCGAGTGGATAGGATTTACAACAAGTTTGCACCATTGTATTCCAGAGTTAAATGTCGGTCAAAATTGTTTCGTTCGAGCAGAGAATTTCTGGATGCTGAGCCACGAGAAGAGCCCGTTACTAACATCGGAAAACATCAAATTGGTCAAGAAGTCATATTGAGTGATCAACAACTGAAGGCTAAGGAGATAGGGGAATAAATAGCGATTTCAAAAACTAGTGTTTTGAAGATCCTGCATGAGCATTTTAGTATGACAAAAATTAGCGCAAGATGGTTTCCAAAATTACTCAGCGGAGTTCAGAAGGAACAACATGTCGAATGTAGCCAAAAGTTTCTTGAGCTGTACGAAGCCGGCAACACGATCATTAACCAAATAGTGACTGGGGATGCAACGATGGTGCTATACCACCATCCTTTGTCTCAACAAGAAACGATGGAGTGGCATCAGAAAGACGAACCTATCCCTAAGCAGGCCAAGATGACAAAATGCACAAAAACATCACAATTTTTTGTGATATTGAGAGCATCTTTCTAATCGACTTTAAAGAACCCAACACTACAGTAAACGCAATATACTGAAACGTTTTTTCTCAGGGAAATTGCCATTTTTAAATGAATTAAATTAATTAAATTTTTAAATGAACTGTCGGATTCGGGAGTATTCTTTCACGCTCTTTCGGCAATATTAAACAAATTTTGATATCAAATACATGGAAATTAACAAAAATTGAAATTGAAAACTGCAAACTAAGCTTGATCTTACAAAGATGTCATATAAACTCCATGTTCCTTACGATATTCACAGAAAACCTGCCTATTCTAATCTCCAACGTTCTTTTCTACATACCTTGAATTTATTCTATGATTTCAATATTAAACACTTTAAACTGGGAGCGCAGCCAAAATACGAGTTAACTCGATGACAGCTTACCCAGAAGTGATAAGTTTAATTGGCGTCCCTTTTCTCCCTTATTTTAATCGCGATGGCGATTGTTTCTATCCACATCTAATTTGGATGATTTCTATCCAAACGTAATATTGTGATGAATTTCGATGAATAAAGTTATTTTTAGAAGTGGCATTTTCGAATGACTGTAGAAACGCTACTAGATGACTCAAACTAGACGATTCTGTGATACAAAAACCCCCACGACAACCCTAAAATACTAAAACTCCCTGACATAAATGAAGATACCTTAACGAAACATATTTAATATAAGAACTAAAGCTAGAAATGCCTTCGAATTTATGCTGTTGTTTGTTTTAGGAGAATTTTACATTAATTTTCAAGAATTACGAAAATAGGAAGATGAACTAAAGACGAATAATTTCACTGTTCCTCCACGTTTATCGTTATCTGGACTTAGAATAAATTCGCATAATCCCCACTCCAAGGCCAGTCGGCCTGGAGGGAAATTATGGTTACGAAACAGGACTAATAACCACCAGAGGGAATTTCATATGGAACGATTGGCAATATCGAATACACCATATGTATCTGATTGACAGCTGTATTTGACGATTTAATATTTAACATAAACATATTATGTCGGGTTGCTACGCCAGTTAAGACAAGTCATCATCGAGAAACGCCGAGGTTACTGTGGGCTAGCGCGGATTCAAGGAACTCAATCACCCATCGTACAGCCCCGACCCTATTCCAAATGATTATTTGTTATTACCAAAATTAAAATCGGAGCTAAGAGGGAGAAACTTTAATACCGATGAAGCAGAACCATGGGGCAGTTTTAGAGCAATTTGAGGACAAACAGCCATCGTATTTCTGTAGGGGTATTGAAACATTACTTAAACGATCCAAAAAATTTATTGAATTAGCAGGAGATTATACCGAAACGTAATGAGATTTTTGTTCTACACGCCTTTTTTCTATGTTAGGCGCACCTCGTACATATAACATCGCTACCATTAATTAAACATTATTTACTCAAATACCTAAATTAGACAATCATTCTCTTCTTCGGGTAAATCTCATAGGTTTTGCACTCTTACACATCACTCGGGAAACCAATTTTATTTTAGAGTCCATTCAGAATGAGAACATGACATTACGTCACTAATTTCTGCGCGGCGGGAAATCGTGAGAACACCTCATTAACGGCTCGTTAAAATAAAACCCAGAACTTAACGAACCAAAACTTACCGAAAATTAAAACCATTAATAACAAATATATTACGACGACAATGACATCTACAAAAAACGGCAATCTGATGGCAACTTGAGTAAGAACAGGCTTGTGCGTATGCAACGTAATGTCACGTTCTCATTCTGAACGGACTCTAAATTTCGAACAAAATTACAAAACATACACATTCACTTACCTGTAAATTTGGCGGACAGTGGTCCAACAACTCTAGCATATGTCTAATATTTTGAGCATCTTGAATAACGAAGTTCAGTTCCATATCAAATTCCCCGCCGACCAGCTGTAACAATAAAGGAAAACCACATTAATAACAAAACAAAAAGCGTTATTAGAGTTGTATCATGAGGATGAGAAAACAGCCCCTCATATTATTTTCGAATGTGCAGCGCTTGTTCAACGCAGATTCGCTATGCAAAGCGCAACTACAATAGGCTACTAAGCCTCAGTGTTAAGCATGCAAAGACTAACTCTGCTTTGGTAGAAATCAAATCAATTTAGAGTCGTAGCAAAGAAATTAATTAAAAACCCACCAATGTTCGTTAATTTTGCTGTAAATATCGCGAACAACAAACATGGTAAGCAACCTTTAAGCTTATAAAATCGGACAAATGTATTCATGTCGGGTGATAGAGAGCTGTAATTAATTAAGAACTGCGGCTGTTGAAGTTAAAAAGGAAAATAGAAAATGAAACGGAGGAAAGTTCTGTTTAGGGAAAATGTAAATATCTACTGGTTTAAAAAATGTAAACACTAAAGAAAAATATTCTGTTTAGCACGTATAGGGCATAGTTGTTGCAATTAGCAACAATTAGCAACTACTTAAATTTAAATTACATGCATTTTCCAAGTTCCATTTCGAGTTCCATCCAGGTTTATTTTGAAATGCATTCAATCGCACAACGGTATTCCCAAATGCATATTTTTTTTTAATCAACCACTTCGAAATTGACTACTAATGCGTATTCCTAAATTGACCGCATACCGCCATCGGCAGTGGAAGTAAATTCTGGAGCCATTATAAATGCACGCTATTTCCCAGTGGTAATAGTACCACGTTGTCACGTCTGTTAATGATATCTATTCCGTCTTCCGCTGCGGATCCACGTTTAAAACGAGACCGCCGCGTTGCCGTATATTATTTGCAACTTATTGAAAGCTCTTCCTGTTTCCAACGTTACTGTCTATAGCGATCTTTCAATAAGGGAATAAATATAACTGTTGTAAGGTGAAGAAGTGCTCTAACGAGAAAACGCTGGCAACCCGAAAATTCAAATTTCACCATTTTTTTTAAGGTCGTCCGATTTCGGGCTATAGACCCCTCAAAAAATTGCACGATTTTTTTGTAAATATCTGGGAAACCACACCAGATATAAATTCTTTTTCGCAACATTATTTGGAGTATATTACATAATAATAAATTATTTTCGGAAAAATATATAATAGAGGACTGGATAAATGGACTGTGATAAATCCGTTTTTTTATTCTTCAAAAACAGAGTCGCTTTTACCTAGAAAACGGTGATATATAACACATTTAGACAGTCAAACATTAAAGATATTAAAAAACATTAACTAGTCACTCCGGCCGGAATTCAATAAAGGGTCGGAAAACGATTGATGGCAATGTGCAATCTTTGCACTCTAAAACATATAGCTACGCAATTTTTCCAGCCATTTCTGCAGACGGACGTTTACTTTCGCTATTATCTTTGGTATTAAAAAGGAATCTAGGAATACGTCTGGACTTCGAATTGCGGAATCATCGTTTAAACCCATAAATGTGCATATTTCTTTCTCAACGTCTGGAAAGCTCGTTTCAAGTCATTTCAAAACCTGGCTAACAAATGTTTTCTTTCCAAATATCGGACCAAACAGTGCTCTCTTGATTGATTCTTTGTGTGGACATTGTGTTGTCGAACTTTAGAAGTTGGTGCCAAAAAATAAAACTGTAAACATTTTAAATATACCCAAAACACAACAGCAAACCTATAAATGTATTCGGTTTTCGACTCTGGAAAAATTTTATTAGAACGTTTTCTGATTCAGTGATTCTTATGAATTACGATATAGATTTGCACTTGAGAAATAGTATTAAGCTGCAATCGTTAACCCAGAATCAGTTTTCTTCACCAACATTTTTCAAGTCTTCAAATACTCGTGGTTTAGGAGTGGATATGGGTTAAATAGAAAGAAAAAACTCAAGAATAGAATTCCGTCATTGTATCACGCGCCTATACGATTGCATATTGGGCAAATCATTACCTCTAAAACATAGGGTTTCTGTTTGGCATAAAAAAGTAAATAAGGAAGATAATATACACGCTTTGTCGCCTGTTAAACTTACATACATTTGAACATAAAACCAATATCGTTTTGAAATTTTGGTAGGTAACATTATAGATGAAGATCTATATCCTAAAAAGAATTAGTCTTTTTGTACTATTGGTTAAACTGGAGACGGACATAGACTTATTTCAAGATGGATGTTTTGTATATTATGGAGCTCTCTTAAATAAAAGTTAAACGATGTAGCATGTTCTGAGCTTCAGGTGTGTCAAATCAGTTTTGAAATGTTTATTAATGAAATCACTAGTTAGTTCCGAAAATCCTGTCCAAACACGAACTAAAGACTACTTTCTCTTATAGCAACTCACTAAATGCATCGGTTTCTAAATTAAAATAAAAATCATGAAACGATTTTCCAATAAAATAATGATTTCGTGCGATGAATACATAATATACAGAGTGCTCCTTTTTGAAATAAGAAGGTTCATATCCGTTGGGATTTAATCAAGTGTACCATAATATAATCTACACAAAAATGTCGACGACACTTTCCTTTCAGAAATAAGTGTAACATGCGGCTATCAAGAATGACCCTGGATATTTAACGATTGGATTACAAATGAAAGAAAACAACACAAATTTTTATTTCTATTGTCTTAAAATTGTCAGAAGGATTAGATGGGTTTTGAAAACAATTCATCATCGTCAAGCCTTGCAATCCTTAGCATTATGGTTAACGCTCGCGCGCTTAAAGTCCGATTATTGGGATGGATTAGTCCCCTCATTCATGTCTCATTTTAAAGGCTTTTGCGGGTCCTGTCTGCTTCTGTAATTTCCTTCCGTAGTTTTCGGTCTTTGCGTATTGTCTTACAATCTCTCTTTCCTTTCACTTTTAAATCATCTTCCACGTCATTGCTCCATCTGTTTCTCGGTCTTCCTCTTCTTCTTGGCCATAGACGTATCCATTGTGTTATTCTTCGTATCATTTCTCCTGGTTTTCTCCTCATTATGTGGCCTGCTCATTTTAATCTTTGTGCTTTTATATGCCTCACAATGTTTTATCCTCCCAGTTGTTCCTCTATCTCTGCATTTGTCTTCAATCATTTCGTGTCACGTTTAGTCCTAATATCGTCCTCATTATTTTCCTTTCCATTACTTTTAGGTCTGCTTCTTCTTTTTTGTTTAATACTGTTGTTTCCAGTGATTGGTCTTATTAATGTCTTATGCATCGTTTTTTTGCTTAGTACTTTGCTTTTCAGTACTGCTCGGTTTCTGCCATATGCTTTTAACTTCCTTTCATGATTCTTTCTCTCACACGATCTTTATCACTTTTCCCAATTATTATCTCCAGGTAACTAAAGGAAACAACCATTTAAAATTTGTGTCCTAGTGTTTCCAGATAGGTCGGCATCATTGTATTAATAATCTTATTTGTTCCAATTACAACATATTTTGAAGAAACCGATGGTCCAAATCACTCAGTGCTCTTTTAAAAAATTCAGTTTTCACTTTAATTTCCATGATAATTTATTCTAGGGATCTCTATTTTCTCGAACTACACACAAACTTCCAAAAAATTTTAATACAATAATATTGACAAGAGTCTTCTAAATACTCACGACAGAAAATGTTTGAGATGAATGTGCAGTCAGTCCCGATGCTGCTATTTATTTTCTTCCAGAGGAAATCTTTCATACTGTCTTCACTTATCTATTTTATCTAGGTTTTGAACTGTTTTATGCATAATTTCTAATTACAATATTTTTAGAGTCTCCAGAAGCTTGCAAGAACAACTAGTTACTTTGGTGAAACGCCAATGAATTGATTAAATTTACTATATTTTCGTTAAATAATTGTAATAAATCTTTAAAAGTAATTTTATGATTTATTTCTTATTCTTCTATTAGCAACAAGAGAAATCTTTCTTATATAATACCCTTGAGATCGCTGTCAGAAAAACATTTATGTAGAAACATTCTACACTTTAATACTTTAATAGATAACATGGCTCAAGTAAAACATTTCAGACAAAAGACTATAACACGCGCTCGGCTAAGAAAATGGGAACGATGTTTTTCCCTAGAAATATACTTTGATAATACAGCGACGAGGTGCTTTACATAATTTATTACAACAACTTTCCCTAAACAGCACTTTAAAAGGAAGAATAATTGGTTTACGGTTTGCAACAATGGAATATAATTCTTCAGCTTCAAGCGGAAAGCTTTTTCACGTTCATTGCCTTATCTGAATAGAACACCAACCATGCACAATGATACAACAGACAACGGAAGCTTATTAGCTCGTTGCGTATACGATTACAACCAACGTTGAAAAACGATTTTCTTATTTCGTCTTTGCGATGCCATTTCTCCATTTTTACGAAGACTCTATAAAAATAAAAAAGCACAGAATCCAGAAATGCTGGTACTATTCATGTTTTTAATGACTTCGTGGAACGAAGTCATGAATTTTCTGAACTATTTAAAAAAAGATGGAAATTTATTATTCAGGAGTACTTTGCATGAAAGTACAGACGTAGTTTTTAGGAAGATCCCGCAATTTCAGAATGTATACAATGAATAAATAAAGAGGATAATTCCAAGAATGGCAATATTTTTAGCAAATGTGGAAAATAAAGTATGGAGTTCTATTCAAACACGCTGAATACGAGCGCTGTGAAGTATTGAACTTTTTTTAATTCAGACAATTTTATAATAGTGCCCTTGTAGACATTATTTTCTAACCCAAAAAAATTCTCTTGCTCCAATTTCTTGTTGCCAGCTTCAACTCAAGTTCATGGAAAAATCGACAGGCTTCTAAAAGGTGTTACTCCAAAGCTAAATGGTTTCTATGTTATTTATTGAACCCCCTTGAACTATACCAAGAAAATTGCATACTGGTACTTTAAGAAAGTTGTTTTTTACTTACTTCGTTGCAAAATCCAGTTATTATTAAATTAAATACGGTAGAAGTTCACAACATTAGGATGGTAGTTTGAAACGTTCGAAGCATGTAAAAATGGAAAAAATCGAATACCAATCCGTCATTTGCAAAGTAATACGTCTACGCAAATTAATGTCGAAATGGGCCCTGTTTACCGGGACACTGCATCATTTGCCACAGTGAAATTTTGTGTAGCTGAATTTAAGAGACCTCTGCGGTTTGTCATCCTCCCCAAGATGCTCCGCGGAATTTTGCGCTCCCACCATTTTGTTAAGCATCCAGGTTTCACACGCATACATAGCTGTTGGCTTTATAATCGTTCAGTATATTCTTTGTTTTGTTTTACTGGATATGTATTTGGATTTCATTTAGGGTTTTCAGGCTTCTGTATTTTTTGCTTATATCTCCTGTCTTTCGTGCCGATTCTCCTCCAGTAAAACCCCTAGATATGTGAACTCATCCACTCCCTCGAATTTGTAGTTTTTACCTCCCTTAGTTGTTATCTCTAATTTTTCTACATGTTCTTCCCGGTTTCTTCCCATTACCATATATTTCGTCTTCTTAGCATTCATTTTCAGCCCACACTTTCTTGCTTCTTCTTCTATTTTCTTTGTTATTTTTATAAATTCTTTCTTTGTTTTAGTTAGTAGCGCGATGTCGTCTGCGAAGGCTAGGCATTGATGCTCGTTACTGAAGATTATTTCCTGCCTTAGCATTCCACTGTTTCTTATTATCGCCTTCAGATCGAGATTAAATAGCGTCGTGGACAGTGGATCGCCCTGGCTCAATCCTCTCTTCATCTCTTCTGATCGATCTCCTTTCCAGAGCACTTCGTTTCTTGTTTGATTAAAGGTCATTTTTGTTAGCTTTCCAGGAATGCCCAGTTGAATCATTGCTGGATACATTTTTTCTCTCTCAATTCCGTCGTACGCCTGACAAAAGTCTATGTCCAAGCATACAGTTTTATTTTACACTCGTAGCAGCTCGTCTGGATCTCCTTGATTACGAAAATTTGGTCCGTTGTTGATCTGTTGCTGCAGAACCCAGCTTGGTACTCTCTTAGTATTTCGTCTGAGTATTCTGTTATTATTTTCCTCATGATTCTGCTAAAAATCTTGTAGTATGTGTCCAGTAATGCAATGCCTTTATAATTTCCGCATATGGATTCGCACATTCTTATGGATTGGGCATATTTGTGCTTCTGTTCACTCCCTTAGCATTTTTTCTCTTTCCCAGACTACTCTTATTAGCTCCGCCAGTTCTTCCCTCGTGCCTTCAACATTTCTGGGCTTATGTTGTCAGCTCCTGGATTATTGTTGTTTCTTAATTCGTGAATTATGTCAAAGATCTCTTTTTCTGTTGGTTGGGTTGTAATTACTTCGTCTTCAGGTGCTGCTTGGACTGCTGTTTTCACTTGATCTCCTCCATTTAGAAGTTCATCAAAGAAATTCCTTCATCCCGCCATTATTTGTGTATTCTCACTGACCAATAATCCTTCTTTCGTTTTCATATATGTGTTTTTAGTTTGATATCGTCTTCTACTTTGCTTTACCTCTTGATAAAACGACTTGATTTCTTTGTTGCGAAATTTCTTCCATATCTTGTATTTTGTTTTCGATTGTACTGTCTTTTTAGGTTTTTTACACATTTTTTGGATGTCTCTTCGTATTTTTCTGTATTCTTGTTTGGTGTCTTCATTATCATTTGACAGCATTTTGAGTCTCGCTTTCTTTTTTGCTTCTGCCAATTTCCCGCATTCTTCATTGAACCTGTTCTTTGTTGACGTCTTTTTGTACTTGCATCCGATGGCTTCTTGGCTAACTTTCTGTATCGATATTTTCATTTTTTTCCAGCTTGGTCCAATTTTCATTAGAAACATATAAAATAGACAACAAAAATGTTCTTGGTCGTATCTGTCTCTTTTATAGGAATTAATGCAAACTTGAATTTCACGGGGAAAGGAAAGTCCTTCGAAGGATTCCATGGCCAAAAAAGTTTGAGAACCGCTGATCTAGAAAGATAAGCCATTAACAACTGAAATTGTTAGTATAGAAACCTCTGAAAATACGTTTTTCGTGCCAGTTAATTGGGTATGGTAATAGCTATACTCTCTCTACAGAATGACTATATTATTACAATCCAGTCATTGTGCTTACATTAGTATTAAAACCAACATTACATTTTGGGTACGTACATATATTGTACTACATCAAATATTACTTGCTCCATTATCTAATACAACGCACGATTTCATTATATAGTTTGCAATGTAAAAGCTTAACTATTATATCCCCTATATAACTTGGAAATATCCTTAGTTCCGAAATGAGAACACGTGGGAAATCGAAGCAAAGCGGCCCGCGATGGCCTATATTAATAAAGCGAAAGGTATTTTCCTGTGTAATGTACCGAACTTATACCTCCGCTAAACGAGGCTCCGGAGTTCGATACGTGTTTCTAAACACCTATAAATAAGGCTTAGTCCCGAGCCACCCGATTAGCGTTTTAATAAAATCGATTAAAGCATGCGGGCATCCACCAACGTATAAATAGACTTCAGGGGGAAATTCCTATATCCGCAAAATAAAGTTCACATTGGCGCTGGCATACACATATGTACACAATCCCGTATGCCACATCCAATCAAAGCGTTTAAACATGAAAATAGACGTGGGGCAAATGTCGCATCGTATATTTCTTTAACATAGTCCACAAATATAACGATTGCTGTCATATGTTGCTTTGAATATTTACGCGGAATGTAGCATAAAATACAACAACGACATGGAACGACGGCTATTTAAAAAACTGTACGAAGTAGGCCCCATAAATTCTCGGCCCAACAGGCTTATACAGATTCTAGCGTGTTCAAACCCCGTTGCGTCATAGTTGCACATCTGCAAGGCCTACACTATATAGATTACGGCCCGAAGACTAGTTGCTTTTAGTAGCCAGCCAAACAACGTGACTAGTGCATGAAAATGTCGCAGGTAAGGAAAATTGAGTACCGCGCGGTCATTAAATTTTTAACAAAAGAACGGTATACTCCTAATCACATTAAACAACGTTTAGACGGCGTTTATGGTCATTTATCTCCTTCATAGTCCACTATAAAGAAATGGGCAAAATGTTTTCGTTTAGGGCAAGAATCCCTTCAAGATGTTGAGCCCCGGTTGGCCAATTGAACCGATAACGCCTCAAAATATTTTAATTATTGAAGAAATGGTATTAGCTGTCAACAGCGCATATTGTGCGTCTTCGCGGCTTAAACTGATGGACAATATTCATGCAAAACGCCGAGAGAAATTGACAAAGGGTGTTGGAATATTGCATGACAATGCACCCGTCCATACACATTTCACAAGCTGCCATCCGCTGTGGTTTTCAAGAATTGGAACATTCACCATATAGTCGGGACATGATTCCAAGAGATTATTATTTATTTTCTCATTTAAAGAAACACCTTAGGAGACGTCGTTTTAAAGACGATAGTGAGTTGCAAGCAGCTGTAATACAACATTTTGAAGGGAAAACTATATTGAAAAATGAAAAGTGTTATATTTTACTAAGTTTATTTTTTCTATATCAGGCCGAGAATTTATGGCGCCTATTACGTAGATCTACTACCCACAAGTAAGGATGAAATAATATCATTAGCATATCGATATCATTGGCCAACAAATTTCAACTTTTCATTTCATGACGAAACCAAAAAGTAAAATTTGTTTGCCAGTGATATCGATATGGTAATGACATCGTTAGTTCTAATTTCGTTTGGATTTTAGTGAAAAGATTTTCCTAATTATAATATACTTTAATAATAATTTCATACTCTTACAATGTGACGAAATGTTATATCGGCTCTTATAAACAACATCCACAGCTTCTGTACTTAACAAATTGCAATCACTAGCGTGAAATGTTTCAATCAATTGGTTTTGTAATTTTCTGCTTTTCTATTTTCCAAGATACTGGTAAAAACTTGAACACCCTCGCTGCTTTCTCCAGTGCTGTTGTCTTCAAATGTTCTATCACAATTTTTCGTATTCGAGGTCCAACAAACTTTGTTTTAGTTTCCGTTTTATCACTTTTTTGGAACTTCTCTCGCAGGAATTAAAAACCGTCACCTCCACGATCCAATGCCCTAACAAAGTTTTTCATGAGCGTCAGTTTCACGTGTAGCGGTGATTATGATCTTTTCTTTTTCCACTAAAGACGTCATACATTGTATTTTTCTGGTATAAAGTCCATCCGTAGAGGCCACTTTTGTTTGATCTAATGGCTTTCCCTGTCACGACTGTTCCAAAGACAAAAAGTAAAAGTATTTGGTGTAACCTGATTCCATAGAAATATCATAATCTGTTGGAATGGAACAGTAAAATGGTTTCTGTTATGTAACAGAACTGCTTTCGCGCTGATCTTTGGCGAATCTATGAATAATCTCCATGAACTGGGGTCATGATGTATTCCGAAGGTTTCAGAAAGTTTCTGAATATAGTGATATTCATCTGTAGTAGACCACATCAACAAAATTGTCATATCTGTTGCGAAAAAGACTAATTCGTAGCTCTTAGCTTTCGCTAAGAGATTCCATTGCTGTAGTCGCAACCTAAGAAGTTCCGTTTGTGAAGATTCAAATTCGGCACCAAGTCATTTAATTTAAACTGCGTGACTAAATGTGGCTCGTGTGATGTGGATGGAATAAAATAAGGATTAAATGAATTTTCTTGTTATAAATAGTTGATTTCGCCTTTTTTTCATGAATATTTGTTTTCATGAATATTTTATTTTTTATTCTTTTGTAATTGGTTGCTAGGTGGTGAATGCATCTTCTTTTTGCACAGATATCATTGTACTATATATCCGATACCTTTTTTTGGTCAACGGGATTAATAAATTATTATTATTATTACCATTATTATTACTATTACTACGATGTGCGTCCAAACCACAGCTAAACATGCAAGTTGATTTGGGAGACAGTGCCATCGTCACACTTATTAAGGGTTAAGTTATTAATATAAACTATTTCTCGTTTCACACAAACAAATTGAAAAAATACAGAAAATTTCGGGTTTTTGCTCTATTTCCTAAAGAATTGCCATATCATATATTTATAACATTCTTAAGGACTGATTGTGTTTAATTCAAATTGAAATCAAAGAATGGCAGCTTTAGAAAAATTGTCTAATTAAATTAAATCCATTTAATTAAATATTCCAACACCAATAACAGGTGATATGCATGTAATTTTAAAACGTACGTCTTTTTTTAATTAAGCTAATTAATTTCCCCTCTCAAGATCTTCCATTTGAAAACTCGAACATCCGTTTTACTTTTATTTCCTAAAACTTGGCCGACCGTGGTAAAGTTAATTATAATTGCAAACATTATTAAGTTCGCTGTGACGCTCTCTTGCTCCTTCGAGTTTTAAGGATGGGTCGACTAACCGCAGTGGAGGCGACATTTTTCCATTACTCGCTCTTTTTAATTTATAGAAACACTCCTTATATACGCCGGAGAGTGGCAACAACGACGAGAGGCGATGGTATCGTCGTAGATACGATGAGAAATTGGTACCAGCGCCCCCTCTAGATGGTTTAATTAAGCGAAGCATGCGTAACGCTTTATATTAATTTGGTATGTGATAGCTGAATTAATACTGCGGCAAAAAGTATTTGCATAGTTGCGGGACACCGCCGTTTTACCCGCAAGTAATATAGACCTGGTCCCGGATGTAATTAGGATCGGGAAGCTTGTCAGGAGTAATGCGATACGGTTTGAGTGAGCGAACGTTATGTGCATATGTTGCCGAATTGAAGAATTGGTGATGTAGACCTAACTGCTAATATACAAGTAAATAGGATACAACATAAAATAAAATTTTATTGAATATGTTTCTTTCCGTCATAAATCAAGTATGTCACACACATGTTCCAAAAGTTTGTTCAGTAATCTAGATGTCCACTAATTTTGGCTAAAAATCGGAGAATAATGGCAATAAAAACACCTCGACGTGTGGATATATTCGCTTTATTTACCAAACATTTTTATTGCGTCAATATTTTTTTCTTGTCGGCTGTGAGTCACACATACACTGTTTATAATCCGCGGATTATGCGGCTGATCCGATTCTGTTGCGAAAACCGATTCTGTCCGGCTTAATAATAACTAGAGTAACCAAAACTTGCAGACTCGCATAGGCGTCGGTATTACGGGTTAATATAAGAATACGAAAAATTCATAAATAAACTTACTTGCTAATTATTCAACAAATTAGAGGCATCAAAATGTGAGCTACTGTAAACTTGCGTCATTGCATATGTTTCCACAGTTACTTCTTTAAACCTTGTGCGTCGACAAGATAAAATATTCTTATACATAGAAAACGATCTCTCCACATCTAAGGAAGTTACATTTGCATGTAGAAACTGTTTTTCAAAACAGACAACGGAAGATTACAAGAGGTAAACATAATTAATAAATGTATGAGGAATAGTGTATAAGGTATTTCAGTTCTTGCATTTCTCATATGCTTAATACCATTGACATGCCTCTGGCAATCAGTTCTGTCCAATGCAGCCAGACGAACATTGTATATTAAGCAAAAAACTGCACTACCGTCATATTTTAAATGGGAAAAAAGTGACACATACTTATGTAGGTTAGTAGCAAATTTATTACGAGGCATTGTTTTCTTAGGTATGCAAATATTAGTTCTATATGAAACGATACACTAATTATGTACTTGGTATAATACTACAACACACAAAAAACACCAGCTATATTTTCAAAAGCGACACGTAAGTGTCCGACCGTTCGACTAATCTCTGCAACAGCTCAACCGGTACTAAAACGAAATCTCTCTCAGCGCGGTTTAACATGATTTATATTCAAGGTCGACACTACATGCCTGCTTCTCTACCGGTTTAGTTTATTTATGAATTTTTCGTATTCTTATATTAACCCGTAATACCGACGCCTATGCGAGTCCGCAAGTTTAGGTTACTCTAGCAATAACTTGCTCGCATTCTTTACTCGTTTGAAAGGAAAATCGATATTATCGCTTTGGCAAAATCCAATTGTTCCCCAAACAATTATTGATATTCAAATTTCCCTTTTCTAAATAGAACTACCATAGAAATGTGGAAATTTTGAGCAAATATTCGTTTTGTACGCAAAATACGTTAAAGTAGGTTAGCATAAATTAAAGAGAGGCATCTAAAAGTGAGCCAATATACAGATTATTCCATTTAGGAGGAGACTTGTACCATGTACAACGAAAACTGAATACTCTCTATAGCTTAATATAATTTTATCATATACCGAATTTATCTCTGAGAATTCTTTATCTGAATTTTTTTGCTCAAGGAAAGAAAATTACCTTGTCCCGAAGTATTAGATTACTGTATGCTGGTGTTTTTTTGTCTGATATCAGAAACCATCTATGGAACTATCCCACTATCCTATTTTGAAAACGTTACCCGGACAGGGACTGCAAAGTTTTAGATTTTTGACTAAACTGCATTGCTTCCTAGACCACCAGAAGTGACGACTCTTGAAATAGGGCAAAAAAGTTAGTTTGGGTCTTCTAGTGGACATACTACAGACCAACTCTCTTCCATAATTGGTTTGTAACTAGGGTTCTGAAGTTTGTCACTGTGGTTGAATGAAAAAGTTTTACACGTTTATCTGATATTTTCAGATTATTATACGAGGTAGGCGCCATAAATTCTGGCCTGATATTGAAAAAATAAATTTGGTAAAATCAATTACTTACAGTGGAATACGAAGGGGATAAATTACTATAAACGCCGTCTAAACGTCGTTTAATGTGATTAGGCGTATGCCCTTCTTTTGTTAAAAATGTAATGACCGCGCGATACTGAATTTTCGTTACCTAACACATTTTCATGCACTAGTCACGTTGTCTGGCTGGCTACTAAAAATTACTACTCTTCGAACCGTAATATATAATATATAAGCCTGTCAGGCCGAGAACGTATGGCGCCTACCCCGTAGATTAGTTCATTTTGGACTCATTCAGTTCTGTTCAGCAATATATTGATTGGCGATACAAATACCGTCGATCCTCGTATTTTAAAATATGTTTATGCATTTGTAGCACTATTATCATTTCCATCTTTGTTTGCTTTAGCACAAATAATGTATTTTTCTCTGTTCAAAAAAAGGGACCCATATACCCCAAGGATACTATGACATATCTAGTTTTGAATGCCACTAATGGATGTGCATACATGGCAAAAATTGAAGAAAATTTAAAAGAAATTATAGTAATCCGGGATGTCCACTAGAGGCGTTAGAATACGCGTCTATATTCATTGCCAGAATAGCTATTCTATTAAGTTATTGTATGTGGACCACCGTGCTATGGTTTGAAATTATTTAACTACAATCAATCTTCAGAACAGTAGTGTGTGTATAACTCCATCTTACCACAACTACAACTACTATAACTATTAAAAGCAATAGATAACCTACGTAGAAACGGAAGACGTATAATTAAAGTCACGTTCGACAACACCTTAACGAACATGATTTGTGTAATGAACCTGCCCGCATTGATTGCGTTCGGCGTGCTAGAAATTTTCAGAGTCGGTATATTTCACCAAACCCTCTTTATACGTGTATCATTACTGACGTTCCGTCTGACGAAGAAAGCAGGGGGAAGGCACGTAAGCCGATACGTTTCGGTTGGGAGAAGTGCCGTGAATAAGGTTACCCGAAAGCACTTCCTAATTGTGACTGATAAATTAGTCGAATAAACGGATTTAATCAAATCTAGGTTAATATGCTGACTACTGCTGGTGAAATTTGTTAAAACTTATTGCTAGGATTTCTTATATTACATCCAAACTTATTTAGTTTGTAGAACAAAAAAAGAACATTTTCAAATTGTGTAAAGACTAATTTTTAATTCATTAAGTAGGTTGATTGTACTTGAAAGAAATACGATATTGGAAGCAAGTTAAGCTCATTAAAGTATAGTTCGATATGATTTAATACAAAGTTTCTCAAAGAAGAAGTTATTGGACTTGCAGATTATGATAATTTGTTAATTGAGTTACTGACACTACAATTTATATAGAGAATATGCTACTGCCCAACAGAAATCCGTTCAGAGTACAATACAAAAATAAGGAAAGGTAAAGATCAGTAGCAATAAATTATTAAAGAAAATTAACAATAAGAAAAAGCTAATTTAAGAAGTCAGATGGAATCTTAGGGGAAATGTTCGAGAAATAGGTGACCAGTCTCCTTTAACACCAGATGACGAAAAATCACTTCTAAAAGTGATACACACAGCGTCTGAATCGGGCTTAATTTTGTAAAGTATGTTTCTAATGTATTTTCTATAATTTGTGTATTTTCTAAAAATGTTTGGTTTACCAGAACATAATCTAATAATTTTATGCCACTAGAAAGTTATTTTGGCCTTTCTGGTGAAAATGACCGCAAGTTAATGTCAAATTCTGATAAACAGTTGTTCTTCACTGGTTTAAGTTACAGTTCAGGCACTTTATAAGTTTTAGTTACGAGTTTGTTAATTTTTTGCATGTATAGAATTTAAGTTAATAAAGTTTAAATCGAAAATCATGAACGGATCACATCATTTAACCAATGGTGAACGTGTCAGAGCTTCAACTTTGTTAAAGGAAGGACGTACAATGCGCTATATGATTAATTTGCTGGACATTAATCGCGCAACAGTCACTCGAATGGTTAGAAGATTCAGAGGAACCGGATGGCACCCTAGAAGACGTGGTCAAGATAGGAAACGACTCACAAGTGCGAGCGATGATCGTTTTTTGCAATTGCAAGTTCTCAGAAATAGGCGAATAACAAGCACAGAACTCAGCAACCAGCTTAAAGCAATTAGAAATGTTAGAGTTTCTGCTTTTACTGTAAGGAAAAGGTTGAGGTAATTAAGATTGAATAGTACAAGACCTGCAGTTCGACCATTACTTACCGCAGCACGCAAAGTTCAACGTTTTAGATTTGCCAGAAATCATGCAGATTGGACAGTTGAAGATTGGAAGCGATTTCTGTTTTCGGACGAGACTAGAGTAAGTTCAAAATCTCCAGATGGTCGCGAAAGAGTATGGCGAAGAACTAGAGAAAGATATCGTGACTGCACAAGCTTTCAAAGAGGGTCCTTTGGTGGTGTATCAAAAATATGTTGGGGAAGTATTTGCGCGAGACAAGTTTTGCATTACTTACAAGAGATCAATATCCAAGTCATGGACTGGCCACCACGAAGCCCAGACTTAAATCCGATTGAGCATCTTCGGGATGCTCTAAGAAATCAATAAGGCGTCACTTACCACCTTCTGGTAACTTCAGGAGTTGGAACAAGATGTTCTTTTCGAGTGGGATAACATTCCCCAAGAAGTGATTCAAAATCGGATAGTGAGCTCACCACGGGGAATCGAAGCAGTTGTCAGAGCTAGGGGAGGTGTTACGCGTTATTAACTTTTATTCTTTTATTCCCTTTTTTTTTGTTTATAGAGTTTTTTAAGATTTCCAATAATATCGTTTTGTTTCTGAAGTTGTAATTGAATGGAATTTGTATTTTCTTTTCCACAAGTTTCCATTAAAAAAGAAGTTAATTCACGAACCCATGTTTGATTATCTCCAGTTATATTGTTTTTTGATGATACTAAGAAATAATTCACCAATTGAAAAAATGGGTAAAAATTATATCGAATTATTTGAGTGGTGTGTTAATTTCGAACATAAGTTTATATCCGAAAACCTGAAAATTAATTTGTTTATCTTTTAGATATTTTTGACAATAAATATTTTGCATGAATCTATTTCATTTTCAATAGCCCAATTCATATCAATAAAGAGTATACTTGGCGTTTTCATTAAAATTACAAGGACGGTCCAAGTCACCCCAAACTGCAAGGTGAATGGAACCATCTTGAATAATAAAAAAAAATATTATTATTGACAAGATTTCTAATATGCAACAGAAATTCTTTGAGATGAAAATCGCATCCGCCCACAATCACTTTTACATGCAGAAAACTTATGCAAGTTATACAATAGATTGCCTGAATATCTCAGAAATATTGCACAACAACTTATGAAGAAGCTCAAAAAATATCTTTTAAACATTAATCCATACACTTTGGAAGAAATTGTGGTTAGGGCTTGGTTTCCGATATGTTCAACTACTGTATTTTATTACATTGTTAGTCTTTTGTTACTTTATTCTTTGTAAATATTTGTCGTATGTCAGTGCATGATCTCAGGACGAAAATTACACTGGGCAACAAAATTTCGGCAAATTTATGTTTCCTGATTTCTCTCTGATTTCTTAAAGAATTCAATGTACTGAACACGATTATGACTAAGAAAAGGCTGAATTTGCTACGGTTTCTTTGTAAAGAGTACGCGTTTTTGAGAAAAAAATATACCTATAAATATTTTAATACATGTTAAGAATAATTAGGACTGCTGAGGACTTTTGTTTTCTTTTGGCCTGTCGTTTGTAATTGACGAAGGGAGTATCTCTGTTGAGCGTCCAACAAGAATCAGACAGCATTGACGTGGACCATTTACCCTGGTATCGTTTCTCCATCTTAGCAATGTTCTGATGAAAGCGTTCGCTGTGCTCATCACTGGCTTGCTCGCAGTTATTAGGGAAAAAATTCGAGTGGGAGTGAAATAAGATCGTTAAAGGCACACTGCAACCTAATTCCCGAATCAAAGCCAGCATATCCTCCATCAGTTCCTTGTAGTTTTCGGCCTTCTCATTCCCAAGAAACTTTTCTGCCACTTAGCAGAACGCATCCCAAACCTGTATTTCTTTACTTTGAAGAAGTTTCTCAATGTTGGGATCTCTTTATTTGTGGCTTCACTGAGCCGGGGGAATTTTTCATTGATCCACTCTTATCCATGGCTTTTATCAAGCTTCTGACAAGGCCGAGTTTGATATGTAAAGGAGGAACGATGACTTTGTGCGATTCTACCAACGGTGGGTGCTGTATATTTGCTTCTCCAGGCTTAAGATGTGCCATTTTACTAAATTGTATTCTACCAAGCGGTAACCACGAGAGCCAATCAACCTTTTTCAATGCGATATTCGTGTCCAGCACTTTAAAGTCATTCAGAATTGAGTATTTTCACCTAAGAGGCAATTTCATTGTTGCTCAGTGTTTACACATCATAGCCATAGTCAAAACCAATATCATGAAATAACTACCACGGATAATGATAGCAAGGACTGTGAGGTAGTACGGCAAACAACATAAAGTATCGGCACACTCCTCACCACACAAAATATATGAATTAATGAATTTGGAACAACAGCCATGAACAAAATCCAAGACATAACAAAATTAGCTAGACAGAGAAGAAAATGCTGGAATAAACATATTAATAGAATGGAAGACACCTGGCTGGTAAAAGTAGCAAGAAACAATAGGCCAATCGGAAGAAGACCACCTAAACGCTGGAAAGAATGCCGGACGTCGACGTCAGAAGAGGCCTAAGGAAAAAGAAAAGAGGCAAAGCTTCTAAAATTTGAAGATTCAACGAAGCGCATAGAGCTTCGATGGATTAATGAAATAATAATCTACAACATTATGAGAGAGAAATTAATTATAATTATGTTTGACCAATAAAGAGCTTGAAAATTAATCATGATGTTTTTAACAATCACAAATGCCATTGTATCGAATGATTATTACGGCCAATGCATGTTATTAGTGCGTGTCCCTCCTCATTCATCAACTTAAATTTATACTGATAAACTGTCACTTTCACAAAAGAAAAAGGAATTACATCCAGCGGCATGCCAGGAGCCGCAAGCAGAAAAGAAACAAAGTAATTTTTCTGCGAACGGCCTAATACAGACTGGCTGGAGTAATTTTTTCGAGGAGACGGAAATATCATAATAGAGTATTAGGGGGGAAATGCCTCGACAGGAAGTTAAATTTCAATTATGCCCTCGCGGAATGACATTCCGCAGAGCATTTCCTTCGGTGTCTCAGAGAGGGCGCTTTATCGTAATACGTCAACGGCTTTACGTTGAAAGTGAGCTTATTTCACCTTGGAATGGATGTAATTATTTCACTTTCGCGTACCGAAATAGCGCAATAAATCTAACGGTTATATGATGGAAACGCAATTATGGAAGTGTAGTGCCGGCATTAAGGGACAATTATTAGCGGAGTTGTTTACACCACAATGATGCTTATGTACCTCTATAGACGTTGTAATAAACAGAAAGCGGAACAATTATAATTGCGAAATTTCCACCGCTAGGTCTATAATTGCGCGAAATAGGTGAAAAGGGATTTAATTAAATACGAAATACGTGCAGTTTGGAAATTGCTACCTTGAATCTAGAGGACTACTTTGTTCTACGTACGTCATTTAAGATTTGCTCCGAGTCATAAGTACTCGTATTTAGTTCTAAAGAGGCACTAAAGGTTTTATGTTGAGAGAATTGTATGATTTACAACCTTCACTGTAATAGCGTTTTGTAGAATAATTAATTTTGAATAGCTTTCTTCACAGACATGTGTAGTGTAATAGAGCTTGCAATGAAATATTAGACTACAAAGGAAATAAGTGTAGAATTACTAGCTTTATTATTAATGCTACGATAATCGGGTACTCTAAAACTGTGGGACTGGAACACTGAAACAGTTCACTAAAACCCTTACCACAACACTTAATTCGTACTGGACGCACGTTTCGATAGCCAAGCTATCATCATCAGCAGCAAGACTGAACTAACAAGCTAAGTGAAAAACTAACCTTGTATAGCAAATAAATTATGCAATATGTAAATTTAAAATCTATAAGTAAATATATTTACCCTCTTAAATGGAAAACAAAATAGCTACGATGAATGTAATAAGGGGAGAGGATAACAGTTTGGTTTTAGAATCTGAATGAGTAGACCAGACAAAATCCCTAAGCCGGTGAACTCACCACTGGTCGGATCAAATCTAAAATTGGTCAGGTTTAAAATTGCCGCTGCAGTAGTCAAAAGTGTCAAGTGACTAATTAGCCCAACTTAACTACTGTATAATTACTTCGAAACCATAGATTTAATCTAACTACTGTATTTTATGCCATAGTTATTACTAAAGTTTGCAAAGCCGGTGCCAGACCTTTGGGCGGGTGATAGTCCGGTAATACTATGCAGAAATTGATTTACTACCAAGTAAATAATAACAAATGTATTCATTACCGTTAGTTGAATTCAATGCAATCAACAAAAATTGCCTACGAATATTTAGGCGGTGTCATCTCAAATGATGGACAACTTGATCTGGAAATAGCAAAAAGAAAACAGAAGACTACAAATATATACCATGCATTGAATAAAACAATACTGAGTAAAAAAGAAATAGACATAAACATAAAAACTAAGGTATACAATAGCATCGCTCTACAATCAATATTATATGCAAGTGAGACTTGGGTACCCCTGGAAAGACACCACCAACGAATAGATGCTATAAAAATGAAATACCTCAGAAGGATAGCCGGGAAAACAAAATACGATACGATACGAAAACAAATACGATAAGCAAGAACCAATTAGCATCAAACTAGAAAATAACCAATTAAATTGGTTTGGCCACATAACAAGAATGGGCCAAGATAGACTGGTGCAACGGATGATTGGGGTAGGAAGGATGGGGAGGAGAAAGCGGGGCAGGCCAAGAAAGACATGGATTGAGGGAATAAAAGAAATAGGTGCAGGACGCAGAAAAACCTTGGGTGAGATGAAAATATGTGCAAGGGACGGGAAGGGATGGAAAACATGAATAAGGGAGACGAGTAACATGCAATTGGATCCGACGCTCTAAGGGGCATAAGGAATACGGAGAGGAAGAGGTCAATTTCAATTCTTTGTAAACTAACTTTTGCCGTTATCAGCATTTCAATTGTATTTTCGGTTTCACCGGAAGTGACGTCAACTTTCTTTTTTTAAATAGAACATCCTGAATATTTTTACGTTTTTGTAAAGATAATCGAAAGACGAATCCAACGAAACCATATGTGTTATACTTTAACTTAAGAAGTATGACGATATGCAGCAATATAGGTTTTGGTAATCTGTCTTTGTTATTACGCAAAGTTGGCTAGAAAAGAGCTCCAAATTGTTTCTTGTGACACCAGACTGATCTAAAGAGCTCGTTGCTTTAGGCCCGCACTGTATAATGAAAATGTTGAAGTACCCCATGGGCGTCTAATATATACGAATAGCCTGGATTCTTATTTTAGTTGAAAATCCAGCATACTTTGCATTTCTGATAAAAAAGGTACAGAACCTTCCAAGCCATTTTTTTTTCTATATCAATTCTACATCAGATAGCTTTCCGTTTCTTTGAAATATATTCTCTGTGGATTTATGCCAATATTCTGTATATATTCCTGTAGATCTAGAGGGTACGGACATACTTTGTTTAAAATGCTTCCTTTGAAAATATAATTTGATCCAATTTTCATATCTCCTTTTCCCAAACGTAAATCGAACTTCTGTACATAGCAAAATTAATAGAACCTCGTTGTTGACTTGCAGAAATCTAACGTGTATCATGCAGGAAATTTGAATTCAAATAACCACAATACAGCCATAGCTCGCAAAAGCTGTATTGAACCCGATAGAAGACTTTTTTAAGTGTATTTTCCCGATGTGCGCAGAATTCACAAGAAAGTACATTTATTGACCGGCGAAAATAAGGGTCGCTTTTCTCTCGAAAGTAACATTCAACGTCTCGCCCACCAATATTAATGGTAAGTTTCGCTTCGTTTGCTAATAGAGCTTGTGTTACTTTCGTTGTTGCCTAGGTACGATGCCAGATTAATTAATACAAAAGCAGATATGCATCGGCATTCATTTATTATTACACGGTCGAAACTTCTTGGCAAGCGTTATGTTATTAATAAGGGTTCTTGTCGATTGAGGATTTCAGCACGTTCCTTCCGAGACCATTCATCATTTAAACGTTTAAGCCGGTTAAATTAAATTGTTTCGTCTATTAGTCCTTAACGCTGCGACGTTGTGTACACCTATATTCGGAATTATTCTACTGGATATGTTGTTCAATTATATTTGTTGGTAAATGGAATGAAGATGGACCAGGAAGATAATTAATTATTCTATTTATGTTCGTGTATTTCAGAAAATTGGACGTCCTTCTTTGTGCAAGATGACAACGGAATGTGGGTACACTGTGTACCTTTTTTATTCTGTTATTTCACAGAGGGCTTATACTGAACTACGTTACGATTTTTTGCGATAATTTTGAATGTTGAGTTGCTGCTGGCTTGACCTGAGATTTACTTTTTAAAGGGAACAGCCTGTATTTTAACATTTTTCGAATCAGCACGATGACGATTTTCTAGAAGTATTTTTATGTAAATTTTAAAAGCAAATCTAGGTGACTGTGACTCATAAATCGCGCTTCTTAAATTTTTGATACCAAAATCTTGTGAATCCATTAAAAAATAAAGACAGTGTTAAAAAGCTTTTCAATTTCCCATAATTTTTAAGGCAACCAACACGGAACACTCAGTCAAGTATCTGTGTATAACCGTATTCAGAACATAAGGCATTTTGTTACTCTTCTTATATTCTTTTCTGCCATTCTCTCCAACATCCTTGGAGTTATCGTTTCAAATGTCCGTAAAATTCTATGCTCTAACTGTCGGAGAGTAAAAACTGGGGTAACGTAGACAAGACCTTCAATGTAACCCCAAAGGAAGAAATCCAGTAGAGTTAAATCCAGAGATCTTGCTGGCCAACTAATTAGACCATTTGTGGATATAATGTTCTGCCCAAGCGTTTCAAACAGAAACTGCGAAACGTATTGTGAGAGAGCACCGTCTTGCTGGAAATAAATGTTTCCGTGTAACTGCAGTGGTAGATTATCAACTATTCTTTCTACATTCTCCGTAAATCAAAAGAATGTAAATTTTTTTCTCCGTGCGTACACGGTATTCATGATCACTGACGCTTTTACTTCTGTTTCGTTTAGACTTAATACATAGACACAATGACATACTAGGGTAGGTAAGGATTCATTTATAAGCGCTGGTACCATGCATATAGCGAATAACGTTTGCGCTTGTGCTAGGAACGCCCTCTCCACTCCTATGTCCCTAGACAATCCCACACAGTCAGTCGCAAATCAGTCGCCTAGCATACGCGCTCGAGATATTTGCTCGACACAGATTTATGGAAATACGTAATATTTGATTTTTATACAATTGATGAACTAAAATCGTTGATTATTTCCAAATAAATACTTAAATGTAATATTGTCATACGAAACAAAGAAAACGTTCTTAATTTAAAAGGAAAAATTATGAATTCCAAAATTAAATAGAACCGCTGATTATAAAATAACTAGATTAAATTTTTGCATTTCCAAGTATTCAATATATTAAATGTTTAAATGATAGTAAGTACATAACAAATACATACACTTTGAAATGCAAATTCCAAAACGATAACATGTTTTCTAAATCTAATTAATGGGATTTTATGTTAAAATGAATCGTATTTGTATGCGTAAAAATTCAGTTGAACCTATTGTTATAATGGATGTTCAAATAAGCAGTCATTTGCAGTGCTGCCTCTAATGTGGTACCAATTCATGACTTCTTAGTTTATAAGAACATAATTAAAAAGAAAACTATTGCACAGTATAATTTCGAGACACAAACAAAGCAAATTAAAAATAATCGAGGAGAAAAGATCGAAAAAGGAAAGGATGATCAATTAAAGAAATAAACTAGAGGTATAATGCATGACTAGAGTCTAGCGCTATGGTGCTCTGACAGCGGTTGGATTGTTACTGATTCTGATTCATTTCCGTCGTGCGACTCCACGCCCCTTTTGTTTTAATTTCAAGCATCCGTATATTTTAGCGGTTCACTTTACTACAAAACTTACTAATGCGGTAGTTACTTATTATAAATGTCTCGCTGAATGCTAATAACAATCTCATTATAAATCAGTGCAAGGCCAATTAAATATTTTATTATGTATTCAGTGTTAGTTGTTGGACCATAGAGTTAAGAAAGAAATCCCTTTGAAATAAATCGATAAGACCCAACCTGGTTACACTTAAAAAACGTGGATTTCTACGAAAAAACGATACTTTGAAATTTTGAGGGAAAGTAAGTAGTAACAGAAAAAAATTCAGATTTGGATTATTGGTCATAATGACAATCGAAAACAAACGCAGAGTCACAGCCACCTGGTTTCACATTTAAAATTTACATGAAAAATATCTTTTTTTAATCTAGAAAGGGCCTTATCATATCTAAAATAATCCGCTGAGTCGAAAAATGTAAGAAAAACACATGATATTCCATTTAAAAATCAAAAGTTAGCGATATTTCCCGTCAAATCGGAAGTAACTCGCCATTTAAAATTATCCCAAAATATCGTAACGTCGTCTAGTGCAAGCCCTCCGAAATTTTTATCTAAAGCAAAAAAAAACACAGGGTGTACCCAGTTCATCTTGTCACCTTGTATTTCGACTTCAATTTAAATCATTATATTTGGTGTTTGTGGAACTTTGTGGAAATGAAAAAGGAAATATTTAACATTCTTGTTTATTTGTTTGTGAGCATCTTGTTGGGATACAAAGATCAAATTTATAAAGAGCCACAGAATCTTAAATTCACTGAAGTAAACTTTGAAAGAAATGACTTGCACAACCCATCATTTGGCAGCAAAAATTTGTAATTGGAAGCAATAGGAAACTAAATAAATAATGCTAGTCAACTAGTCGAGATCTGTTGAGATCAGTTAAGCACTGTAAAAACACTGTTTTAAAAAATCCTTTCAATTTTAGCATTTTTGGATAAATGGTGTTAAGGTGCGACACATCTTATTATCGAGGTCAAGGTCTCATTGTGAACCTATTGGCCACTCATTTAAAAATAGCTTTTAAAGGTTATTTTTATCTTCTAGAATAGATTTTCATGCGCTGTTATAAGAGTAAAAGTACTATATTGATTTCTAATAAGAGTAAGGGGTGGTTCTTCCACCTCTTTGTAAAATCTTCTAAGTATAAAATACGTCTTTTTAGCTCGTTATAATTAAATTCTTCTTATTAAAAATCGTTATCTGACCTATAACTTATCGACGACTTACACTAGCTAGTAAAATAAATTACAATCCAAAATTTTCACGCACCATCAACGCTAAGCAAAAACTTCTCGTGTACAACAGAAAATATTCCATCTTTTCAACAAGCAGTTTCTTGAAAAAAGAAAAAAAAACAGCCGGGAAGCTTCAAATACTTGGGCATTACGACACTCTTAAACAAAAAAAGCTTCTCACTCTTTCGAACTTCAAAAGGCGATAGCTTCAAAATTAAAAGAGATAAAGAATTAACTGGAATTAATAGCATTTAATTCAGATCGTGATGCTCATCTAAAATCAATTATCTTTTGAGGATTTTCTTTCTGTGGCCAACAGAAAAACTGTTAGTAGCTGACAGAAACATATAAGCTTAATTTCTTCATGCCATAGAATTTTAAATTACCATCATTTTATTTAAAATGGAAATACTTCTTTCACTTCACTCCACGACGACATGTAGTAATACATAACCCTGAAATGATATGTTAAAATAGAATAGAAGCACATTGTATGATATTGAGGAGGCATATTGATCGCTCAGAATCGGCGAAGTTTAATTGAATATGTCAGTTTTCTCTTGTACGACCGTCGAACAGTCTTTAATAAAATTTATAATGTCAATAATACCGCTTTTGTATGCGATCCCTTTGTTCTATTAACTGATCGGCTAATAAAACCTCTCGGACGGAAGGAGAGAGGGGAGTCCACGTTTTGAGACTCTGATCGATTGCTGTTTATCCTTCTTCTCATAGTGTCTCCCCTGCTCGTTTTACTTTAAGTGCCTTTTCGTGAATGGACGTAATATCTGAAAAGTGTGTGGATGTGTGTATTTTATATAGAGTGGCGTTTTCTATCATTACGGACCTCTTAGTTCTTCAAGTAGAAGGTATTGAGTTTCTCGGAAATTTCATTTTTGGTGAAAGAAATAACCATCAGTTATTTTATTTTCTCTTTTCTATCTTTTACATAAGAGCCTAGCTTAACCTCATCTAAAACGAATGCCTAAAGAATAAGTAGAGCGGAAAATGTAGAAATCCCAAAAGAAATTTCTTATCAGAATTAACAGAAATCTAATTCAGGAAGAGATTGTCTAGGCCGAATGCTGCTGCGCATAATTGGTCACCGACTGTTGCTGGGGCAACGTTCCACCGTCATAAAATAGAGGAAGACGACGATACGTTCCCTCTCGTCCAATGTGTTTTTTTTCCGTCTATACATTTTAAAATCTAAAATGTAGCACGTTATTAAAAACATATGGTCGTTTTACCCTTGTACATCAAAAAGACAAGAGTAATGAAGATGTGGGTGGTCTCTGTCCAACAGGTTTCGTTTCTTTTTTATAAAAATAGTTTCAAATGCGTCTAGCTCACCAGGCGAGGTAACGTTCTTAATCAATTTCAGGTTTTCTAATTTAATATTATGCCCGGTTTCGTTTATGTGTTGTGCTATACTTGACGCTTCTGTTTTGTCGTAACTATAGCATCTGATGTGTTCATTGTATCCAGTAGCTATCGCTCGTTTTGTTTGACCAATATAGACTTTATCACAGTCACTACATGCAATTTTATAAATTGCCGACCTTTCTTTCATGTCCGGTTTATCTTTCGCATTGCCAAGAAGGTTTTTGAGTGTATTACGTGAACTGAAACATACGTTCATATCTCCCTTAAAAACTTTACTAATACCTTTCGATATTCTGTGGAAGGGAAGTTCCACAAATTTCTTTTCGCGAGTTTCTACCGGGATCAAGGTTGTGGAATTTCTATGCTGGACTTTCTTAAGAATACGGCCGACATCTGTAGAAGAGTAACCATTATAAATAGCTACTTTTTTATGAATTTAAGCTCTTTATTATACCCACCTTTATTCAAAGGGAATTTCACCAGTCCATTAATTAAGAAACTAATCGTAGCCATTTTGTGTTGTTCACAGTGGTTAGAATCGGTCTAAACGTATCTACTAGTGTTTGGTTCTTTTCTATAGACGTCTATTTCCAGTTCTGTTTCCACTGGAAAAAATTTGCAGGGGGGTGCAGCTGGTATCTCTATGAGTATAGACCTAGAAAATGTGCTGGGGTGAGTAAACTGCAGCTGGTATCTCTATGAGTATAGACCTAGAAAACTCACTGGGGTGGGCAAACTGCAGCTGGTATCCCTATAAGTATAGACCTAGAAAACTTACTGGGATAGGGTAAAATGCAGCTGGCATCCCTATGCGTATAGACATAGAAAATTTGCTCGAGTGGGTAAACTGTACCTGGTTTCCCTATGTGTGTACTCGATAACTGCTCCTCACCCAAACACTTGAGGTTTGAGTTTTTCAGCTAGTTAATTAATATATTTTGTGTGGTGAGGAGTGTGCCGATACTTTCTGTTGTTTCCATACTACCCCACAGTCCTTGCTATCATTGTAGCATATAATACTAAAAAGCCAAAAAAATTTCGTTTCCAGCTCGTACGAATGCATCCATGTTTCGTGTGTTACCATGTTGTATACGGATTTTAAAGTTCCTCTGTGGAATTTCATAGAACAAAATCTTTTTCCATGACTCCACTTGCAAAAAACGAAAACAAAAAGATAATTTAGGTTAAATTGAACTATTTCCATACCATTCTCTTCCCCTTCTGATCAATCCATCTACTGAAAGCAATCTAGCTTTGATTTCCATAAAAAATTCATTCGCAAATAGAAATACAATTGTGACACAATATCTTATGATTCTTATCGTACAATTCTGATAGCTTCCGTTCCAATACACCTACACGCATATGGTTCCAAGTAAACATACGTTCCCAATATTTCGCCCCAAAAACGTATATCAACGTCCCCCTTTTTCAATAACCTCTTGTTATTTTTCATTCGGGTAGCAAATGTCGAGGGAAAAATATGGAAAGTATTTCAAATATTCGATCGAAGAATGCATTATCGTTGCGAACCGACGCAGATTAATTATCGACCGTGCAGTGGAGCGAAATATACGAGAAAAAAACTAGGATGAACAGGGTTGTTATGGACGGTTTAAAAATGGGAGATAAATTGGTACATATGAGTATTTTGTTGTATTTTCCCGGAATTCTGATATTTTCTTCGAAGATAATTTGCAAAATAATTCTGAAAATATATGGAAGTTCGCGGGAATTATATCGTGAATGGAAAATTTCAAGACTAACACTGTTGAAAAAATTATATACATTTTTTTTTATCTACAGTAGTGTCCGGATATAACGAACCGCAAGGGACCGAAAGAAATGGCCGCGAAAGAAATGGATTTCAAACATCCACATGGAAATGGAAAGTCGAGGACTCCACGAGGGAGATTGGAACAAACGATGGCGCTGGGGATGCATATTATGAAACTATATCCTATCCTATATAATGTGTGTGTGTGTGTGGAGGGTTGTGCTTAGTAATCCGCGAGATTTCAAGTTTTGAGCTATTGGTCCGTAAATTACAAAAAGTTGGAGAGCGTTGGTCTAACCAACTCTTCTAAAATTAAATAAACATTTTCCTCTTTATTTTCGAAATTTAGTTTACATCCAGGATATCAAAAATATATTCAGCGGGGCAAAATTATGGAATAAATTCCTTAAATTCGGAGCAATTTGTTTTTTTGAAGAAATGGTGGAACAGGTCAATTTTATTTTTAAGAAAAAAACACTTCTGCATCAATTTTAGCTTCCTCCACTTCTTGTTTTCAAGTAATGAACCGACATTTTTTTTAATTGACAATTCCCAATTTTTTTTTATTTGGATATATCATTTAATTGTCTAAATGGTACCATCAAAAAAAGGTATTTAGAGAGTGAAAAACATACATTTTATTACTAACAAAGAACAAAGATAACTGTTGTTATTCAAGAAATTAAATGATTGTTTCTTTTAAACCAAACAAATGTTACCCTCTTGTTCATAAAGTTTGTTACTAACAAAAACCCTAGCAAAAAGTAAAGATCAGTTTTTACAGATCAAGTAGGAATTAATCAAAAATATATCGTTATTTTCCCATAGTTACAAAAAATGTTAATCCCAGATCTTTGTGCAATGTCCATATTTACTAGCGACACCATTGGAACTAGAATTCTTCCATTTGTATTGGTCCTAATGCAGCAACATTTAGTCCCAAAACATTTTGAATGCATCATTTGTAATCTTCATTATGACCGGAAAGATAATGAGAAAACTTTACAAACCCTCTCTATGAAAATATTGGTTCTATCGTTATTTCCTTTCACAGAGATACAAGAAATTGTTTAGCGTGTCGACATTCAATAAGGGAGGTCAGCAAAAAACCACTTATTAATGAGAGAATACAACACGCTCTTCCCTATAATGGGAAGAAACATAAATTAATTTCCTTCTGTTCGCATAATTCTTCCCAGCGAAAAGAAAGGAATGAAGCCTTGTCTTACACGCTTTCGCTAAAGCGTTTAGCAAAATGATGGCAAATACGTACACGCATAAATAAAGCATCCCAGGGTAATTAATTTTTAGTCTGTTCTTTGGATATTTCCCGACGATGGCACATTAAATTTTTAATAGCCGCTGTTCCTCGCTGGTGTTGAGGTTTTTACTAACATTACAAGCCATTAAACACCACAATATCGTTGATGGAATATTTCGTAGCCTTTATGGCGCTGCGCTGTGGGGAAAAATAATTTTCAACTGTTTTTCTTTCGTAGTGTATTGTTTTGCATAAATTCATCATTTTTATTCGAATATAAGATATTAAATATTTAAAATTAGTTCATTTTGACAACTCATGTATTGATATGGTGAGAACGTCGTAA
Source organism: Dynastes maya (assembly GCA_029619315.2). Classification (NCBI taxonomy): domain Eukaryota; kingdom Metazoa; phylum Arthropoda; class Insecta; order Coleoptera; family Scarabaeidae; genus Dynastes; species Dynastes maya. The sequence goes on from JAROYE020000002.1 coordinate 71,633,281, forward strand.
ATCAAGACTTCGTTGTGAAAGCTTTCATAATAGTTTACTCTGATAATATAATATGTGTGATCACTATATAACTTCCTGAAGGATTCTTTCTCATTATGAAAGCAGCAAGGCGGCAACATATAAACATAGAGTTTATATTAGAATGTCACAATTACCTCTTTTCAAGTTTTAATATTCGTAAAATTTTATTAATTGATATCTAGTTTAATTTAAATTGCCGAAAGAGTGTCTAGGAAGACTCTCGGACCTACAGACCGTACAATTAACTAATTAATTTCGAATTTTTTTTTTAATTTTTCCCTCGTCATGAAACAATTCTACATCAATATGAAAAATAGTATACAGCATGTTCCATTTAGAAAAGCGCAACTAAGATCAAGATTTCAAATTTCTAATTCTCCTTCAATTATTTTAGTATTAAATTCGAAAGGCTTCGAGAAAATACTACCACTTTAGTAATTTAAACTATTTTGTAGGACTAGTATTCGCGGAGATAAGCTGGTGACTATAATACAAAAGGAAGGAATATATATACGTAATGGTCACCCAACGAAGCAAGCGGATTATCTTCCTATTTTTAGTTAAACAAGGATGCTGTAATGTCTTAGAAGGTCGCATGAATTTTTTGAATAGGATTTTAATTAATTTGTACTACTTGACGCCTATTTCATGTGATAATTAACGACAAGGTAGCCCTTTTGAGGGAATGAAGTTGGGAAACTATAGGAATCTGTATCCACGTTAAAACTACACTTGCCCTCTTTCAATGTTTTCTTTATAATCTATCACTTTTAAAGATTGTCTCGCTGTTTCGTTTTCAATGGGCCACTCTTATTTTCATAATTCTGCCAAATCAATAGAATATCATCGACAAGTAACCGCGTAAATTCGGAGATATTTCTAGCACAATCGTAAAGATGTCGCAGTCGTTAGTAAGTTTATTATTATTGGGTTGCCAGTAAAATTTTGTAGCATAGAGTAATATATTTTGAGTCATCTAATCGCGTCACAACACTCATTTCATAATGCTACTTTTAAAAATAATTTTATTCATCGGAAATTCATCATCAATTTATATTTGGAAAGGAAATTTACTGCATATAAAGCAATCGCCATCGCGATTAAAATAAAGAAATAGAGGGACGCCAATCGATTTTCTCACTTTAAGTTAAATATTCATCGACGTAACTCGTATATTGGCTTAGCTCCCAGTTTCAAGTGTTAATGTTTCAAAATCGTAACATAAATTCAAGAAAAAGTGAAGGTCGGTGGTTAAGAATAGGCAGGTTTCTTGTAATCGTCACATAAACATAAAGTTTACATGACATCGTCGTATATTCCAGGTTAGTTCCCACTTTTTAGTTTTCATTTCAGTTAAAATCTCGTTAGCTGAACTTAAAATTCGTTTAAATTGCCGAAAAAGTGTTTTAGAACACTTCCGAACTCTCAGTTCATATAATTAATCAATTAATTTTGGAAAATTTAATTTTTTTCAACAATTTCCCAATTTTAAAACATTTCAATACATATGCATATAAATTAATATTTCAATTATGTATAGAGCTTTAGAAATTGTAAACAGAACATAGAGGGCTTTCTACAGGTTAGAGTCTATTTTTATAACTTTTCACGTAAAGTCTACTACCGTTACTTAAAAGCCTATTAATAAAAGATCTCTTTCGAACTTGTAAGTTACCATTCCGTAGAAAGAGGTTTACAGTGCATACAAATTCGTCTTTTATCGTTTTGTGTATGATTTTTTAAGTTATACAATAATTTTTTTCAACAATTTCCTAATTTTAAAACATTTCAATACATATGCATATAAATTAATATTTCAATTATGTATAGAGCTTTAGAAATTGTAAACAGAACATAGAGGGCTTTCTACAGGTTAGAGTCTATTTTTATAACTTTTCACGTAATGTCTACTACCGTTACTTAAAAGCCTATTAATAAAAGATCTCTTTCGAACTTCTAATTTACCATTCCGTAGAAAGAGGTTTACAGTGCATACAAATTCGTCTTTTATCGTTTTGTGTATGATTTTTTAAGTTATACAATATTTATATGTGCTGTCAAAGAATTGGATCACTCTGTATATGATTACAATATTGGTTTATAAATCTGAAAAGTATACTTAATTGTGACTTGTATGACAAAGTGAACTTCGGTATCACCAAAACCTATTTCTATAGACCAGAAGACCTGCAGCTGTAAGCAATTCAGTCAAGAATGCACGTATACGAACAGAACAGATTCGAGAAACGCCATTTACATATCACATTTAATTATCCCTTTGTTATTTGAGGAACACAATTAGCGTGCACAATAGACTTTATTAAAACTCACAAACAACAAGAGACATATCCAGACCTAAGTCGAGCATATCTACACGACACGATATACTTAAATAGGTTAGTTTACCAGTGCGATAGCTCAATAGAGGGAGATGTTAGTATGACCCGAAATGGAGGTCATTAATAAGCAGGAATAATTTCGCTCCCAAGCAATCGAAATGCAAGCAAGAGAGAACTTATCCTTGCTTAAGAAAAGTTCGAAGTTCATCTGGGGACGGCGTCTGAGTGTTAATTCTATGCAAGTTCGATTAAAGTTTCGCGACAGTCGCCGTATAGTTTAGTATATCGAATTAGTAAAATGGGACGCGGCTATGTCGGTTAAGCGAGGCAAGATTTCCCCGTTGGTTTGCCGTCTTATGCTATTCACCCAGTTTCGTTCAGAGAAGATCGAAAGAGGTCTCTCCTATATAGGGGGGAATCCTAAGTAGTATTAGAGCATCATATGCCTCTTACGCTAATTTGTCTGACAAACTTCTGGCTAAATAGGGATATATGAGTCCTCCTGGAACTTACATTAAACTGAAGTTACACAAAGAGCATCTGAATTTCTACAAAAGGACGAGTATTTACTACCCATTTCTGTCGTTGTTCAGTGTTGCAGGAAGACGTTTGCATAGTTACTATGTAACTAGTTTATTGTTATAGTCAAAGAGTACCTTTCACCACTCATCTTCCTATTCAGTGACACAAATTCAGTATTTCAGTGTACATTGAAATTGCAGCACCAAAAATAATGTAAATAAACGAATGAAATTTATAGACCTAGTGGTGTGTGTAGTGTGGTCGCGAAGTGCGTGTGTACTCATGACATTGTGTCAAAATATGAGGATGATATGACAAATACCTGTGTTAAGGAAGAAAACACAATTGTTTTACATTTAGTAAATTTATTTCTCGACATAATCTCCTTGTAGCTTAATACACTTAGCCCAGCGATGTTCCAACTTTTTTAAGTTATCCAAATAATAGGATTTGTCGAACTCTGCAAAAAAACTCTGTTTCGGCAATGGCCTCTTCTCCATGTTTGGAAAAAGAAAGAAGTCAGAGGGGACTGAAAAAAGTTTGCTTGTTGTTTAGAATGACGCTGCATAATTATAAATAAATTACTCTTGCTTGACAAGTACATGTACTTCGATGGATGAAAGAAAACAACGAATACTGCTAGTAATTACATAGTATCATCGTAGAAAATTAAGGACAAATAAGAAAATGCTGGATTCATCCACTTGAAAAAAGACATTTAGTGGGCGAATTTGAAACATTATTTCACGATCTGCGAGAAGACAATACCAATCTATCTATGTAGATAGCCATGTCCTATTGGACAGCCTATATTATTCACAGAAATATACCTACTAAATTTTAAAGTTTTTGATTTTGTCGTATCAACGCATGGCAAGTGTATAAACTTGAATAGGGTTGCTTATACCACGACTGTAATGTACGACTCCGACATCGTGTCGTGGTGGTATTCTTGCCGCGGTGCCACGACAATCGTCTCGTGTCGTGAATTAAAATCGTGTCGTGTGAAAGCTTGCATTTAATACAATGCGTAACCACTATTCACGATATCGTTATCGTACACGACCACGACAAAATGTCGTGTGTGTGGAAGCAGGATTAGTGGATAAAAAACGATATTCTGTAACCACTTTTACTATACGACGATCATCTCCTATAGTTGTTGTGCGTTTGCCGGCACAGTATGTTCTGCCACTACTTGTACTAGGAATATTCTCCTTAATTAATTTCGCGATTCTCAAAACAGTTTGATGTGGTACACCCTCTTCTTGTGCAACTTCACGTTGAGAGAACTCTCCCGTCTCTAGAACAGAAATTCGTGCTTTTTTCTTTGTGGTTATATCCTTCTGTTTTCCTATTATGATAATAATTGACCGCGAAAATGGACGCACACAAATAAAATTAAAACTCTTTGAAATCTAATTGAAAACGTGTGGAATGTCTTGAAAAACATCGTAAGTACACGAAACTCAACTATAAAGGAAGAATTACAACAACATATTGAAGATGTATGGTATAATAGCGACGAAATAAAAAAAAACAATAAACGCTGCATTGGCAGTATGCCAAAAAGGATTGAGGAAATAATAACACACAGAGGAAGAACATGTGAATATTAGTAAATATATGTTTAAATTGTACTTACTTGCATGTTATATGTAATTAAATAATAATATTGCCAATATTGGTTCTAATTCGATGACCAGGGACTGTATATTATTAATAAAGCAATTGGATACGTAAAGTGATGTAGAATTAAAAAATGGAGAAGCATAGAGAGTTTTATTTTTTTTTAATGTACATGGCATCATAACAATATAAATGAAAGCTAACCAGCACAATTTATTATAACTTTAGGAATATACTGCAAGAATGTATGTAATCTTCTAAAGTGAAAATATATTATTTAGAATGCGCTATATATCAAAGACACCTATCCACGCCAAATTTACATAATATGATACATAGATCTAGAGATTTGCAGAATCTCCATATTGAACGTATCGCATGAATACATTACTTGGATCAGCGGAAGCGTGTTCCTAAGCGACATTATTCTCCGCGTGTATTTTCCCAAACCCCTTAGTGTACTTATTTAAAAGTTGAGCGGATACCTCAGAATAACAATATGGGCTTTTTATGAAATCCATAAACACAACTGATGTGCAGAGCTAGATACGCACAACTCACAATTAAGTAATGGGAAATTTTCACCTCTTTACTGGAATTTACGTATAAACAATTTATTTTAACTACGTGTGTTAATCACTACAAACAATGTATTTTTGTAATCCAATTAAAACCACCGCAATCACACGAAGACCAAGTATCCGATCAGCGTTAGATTTGAGGTTTGCGGCCGACTAGAGAGGATTAAGGGGAATTTATAATGGCACAAACGTTGGAAAAGGTTTGCCTTAATACGCGGACACATTTTAGACGTTAACTAATGAAGATCAGTCGGGCACAAGCTTTTGAGCTTGTCTCTATGTTCCTTTCTACGTCTGTTATGTTTCTCTGACTTGCATCGTCAGAAAAACACAATGAATTATGAGGATTTTCCTTCCTATTATCTGTTTCAGCACCTAAAAGCTACAAGAAGAGATTATAAAACATCCAGCTGGGATACAGAGTGTATTGTATATTATTTCCATGATACGAAGAACTACTCTTTTTTAGATTTAAAGATATGCTACGATTTGGTAAGTATAACTAAATTGGATATGAAAATGATATCGGAGAATGGATCATTCGGTGTTTGCCGCGTGCCACGAGCTTTCGATAAAGTGTATCATCCTTCACTAACTGTTAATTCGGGAAGCTTCGATGTGCATAGGCAATTGATGGAACTTCATTAATACTTATTTAAGTGAAAGGCACCAAGCTGTCGCAGTAAACATAAATCGTCAATCATAAATATTATTATATTGCATCTAACATATCATAAGCATTGTGCTTAAGACCTTTTCCCTTTTGTATTTTTATCTAAATAAAAATTTCTTAAATAAAAGAGGTACCCAGAAAAACAAAAATGAATATTTACCAAGCCAATCTTGACATATGGATGTGAGATTTGGTCACTGACACGACAACAAAAAAGCAAAATACAAGTATGTGAGAGGTGAGAGGTGTAACAAAAATAGATAGGCTTAGAAACGAACAAATAAAACAGGATTTAGGAGTTCAACCAATCCTGAAATTTATAGAACAATGCCAATTGAGCTGGTGGGGCCATTTGCAAAGGATGAAAAGCAGCAAACAAGTGAAAAAAGGGTTAGGAAGGTACGTGGTGTTTGGTTCTGATTATGCGCAGTGCTTCATTTACCGGGACATGAGTGAATAATGACACTACATCGAAGCTGACCAGTATGTCATGGTTCTTTAGGATTAGGTTCTTGATGATATCGATAAGGTGTTGTGCATTTTTCACCTGTGAGTTTATATTCTCTGTAAACGGTTGGAGTTGTTCAGAGAGGTATCGCGCCAAATTCTGAAATGGAGATATATATGGTACATGAAATACCATGTGACCAGTGCTCACAAACATACATCGGGCAGACCAACCGCCGAATTAGTGTCCGGAAGGAAGAGCACAGAAATGCAGTCAAGAAACACGAAAAGAGTTCGTCACTAGCGCAACATTTTCTGGACACAGGACATAAGATTGACTTTGACGGCACAAGAGCCATCGCAAACGAAAGCTCATACCACCAAAGAGTCATAAGGGAAGTCATAGAAATAGAAAAAAGACGGCATAGTATGAACAAACGGGACGATGCCACACGCCTCCCAAGCTCCTGGCGTCCATTCATTGCTACGCGGACACAACGAAACACCGACAGTCTAAATCAAGCCACACGTACCGACGAAGAAACTCTTCCGAATAACCGAACCACGCCGATAAAAACCCCCACCCCACCGAAGACCCCGCCCACACAGGCATATATAGCAGCAGCCGGACGAGTCACTCGCAGTTCTACTCGACGTGCTACACAGAGCAGATCACCAGAAGATGGCAGATGAGATTCTGCCGAAACGTCGTGACAACGGTCATTTTCATGACCAACGCACTACGCGGGATAGAACCCGAAAACCAGAAGTTTCATATATATAAATATATCAATGATACTGTTGAATATTCTTTAGATGCAGATGATCTTGATCTTTACTATCCTGTTACTTCTTCTAGTGCTGATGATGATTTGATTCAAAGCGACTCGATGGGTTTTCTAACGTATTGCCTATTAAACTGTACCTTATACAAGAATATAAACATGAAGTTTTTCTCATCCAATATCGCACCCTTTTAAAGACTTGTTTTTAGGGAACAATCTCATAACACAAGTACGACCACTAACAAATTCGGGGATTGTTCTGGAAAAGTTTCGAGAAGTCTCGATTTCTCCTTTGAGTTACCAAAACCGTTCCTCATCATTCAACATTTGTTACTATGTGCAATGCTATAATACATGTTTATTTACTACTAAAGTGTTTTTGTTTATTCAAATGTTAATAAAATATTCTTTACATCAAAATAGTGGTAAATCATCCATAAATAAATGTTTTCAAATTAAAACGGTATATACAGGTATTCCTACCTTCTGGAATTGTAAAATTGCGCATACTGTGTAAATGGTAGGAAAGTAAAATTTTCCGATGGCATAATAGACTTCATGGAGTATTTTTAAAAAATATTTCTATCGATGAATTTCCCTGCATGCAAAATGCAAATACATTTTAGCGTAAATTTTTGTGAGATTAAATTGCTTACTTGCTTCCATCTGGACATAGTGTTAAAATGTCTTTGAAATATACAGAACGTTCAGTATTGAACATCAAACTTTATCAAACTCAAACACCAGAAACGTCGTGATTTTAAATAGTACCATATTTTTTTTTGCATCCACTGTATAGGGAATTTATATCTCCAACGTTTTTGTGTAATGATGCATATGTCTAACAATGAAACTAAAAGAGATACTTACAGCTAAACGCGAGCCCTGCATTTGGGTATTGCAACTAAGTGGTTTCTGATGTTAGTAATGTATGGTTACCATGACAACAGTAAACAAAAGATATACTAACATTGACGTTTTTAAACTATTGATTCAAAGTTTTGAGCCCAAGTAACTACTTGCAGCCAAAAGCGAGTCTTACCCTTGGAAATTGCATCCAAGTGGTCTCTGCTGTTAATATAGTTAAGTTACCATGACAACAGTAAACAAGACATACTCACATTGACAATCTTAGACTGTTGATACAAAATTTCAAAGCCAAGGAAAGAAGGTAATTAGTGTAATTTATGTATTAGGAAAATGTGAAAGATATTAAAGCTAAGATGTGATGCTACTGAAAACATTTATTCCATTAATGTAGAAACAAAAAATAATTGTAATGCTAATGCATCATCTTAGAGAAAAAGAACAAGGGAAACAATATTTTAATAATGGTTTATACAGGCTAATAATAAGCGACGTAAATATACATATGTCAGAATCAAAACAAAAAATTAAAAAAAAAACAGTGACATATACAATACATAACAATTGAAATACACAATGAATAAACTTAATAATCCTCATTACAACTTTTATTGCAATATATCTATCTACAGTGAACGCTCCAAATTCCTCCCTTCCGCCTTGATATATTTGCACAATTGTGTAAAAACTGTTTTGCATTTTTCTTAGCACTGTAGAATGCCTGTATTATCCGCAACTTCATACACAAATCATATGTATTGTAATGTGTTAAATGTAGGAAATTATTAAATGAAAATTAATTTAAAGATTTTCAAAATTTAAATTGCCTAAACGTCGTAATGTCTTAAATAAGCGAACAAAACAGCAAGGTAAGTCGTAAGATGCATAGAAATAGAAACAGCTGACAGCGGCGATGCTGCTGATATTAGGGAAGAGTTTTGGCTATTTTACTAAATCAATGGAATATTTTCCTACAATAATTGACAGTATAAATTCCGTTATATCTTTAGCATAATTTCCAAAAATTAATTTTTAATTAATAATTTCCCACATTTAAAACATTACAGTATATGTATATCAACTCTTTTTTAAGTACTTAATTTCTTCAGTAATTACTAAGAATGAAAATTGAATCAATAGCTAAGAACAGTAATGTCAGTATATTTTGTTTACTGTTGTCATTGTAACTTCCTTCACTTAAAATAATAAAGTAGGTACCTGGTTCGCTAGTTGTGAGTCAGACGGTATCTACAGAAATGTTTTTGAAAGATACTTTAAGATGTCCATTGTATTATTAAAAAAAAAATAACTTCCTAGCAATAGAATAGCTTCTTACATTTAAACAATATTTTTTCGATTAAACAAATATTTAAAAAAAAAAATTATTATGTTGTAAGAAATATTTAGTTGGCACTTTTGAAAAACATTTCGTTAAACTGATGCAGACTTTTTTAATTTCAAAAATTTTTTTCTATCAGTGCAATAAATAAAATTATAAATTGCATTATTTGCACAAGCTTGGAAGACCTAAATTTCAAACAAATATTCAACTATAAACAAATACCTAAATCAAAAAATTAATTAATGTTTAATTACAAACACGAAACAGTCATTCATCTCCCTCTATGTATATATACATGTATTTCCCTAGATGTTAGATTTTCAATCCAAAAACAAACACCGAAGAAAAGAACAACCATTTCTCACAGAGTTACAACATAGTCGTATCAATTGGGTCTATTATTGTCATCTCTAAGTCTTATCAAAGATTAATTATTTATTTACAATTTCAACTGTATACGTATTATTTTTAGATTCGTTTGCTATCACATTGCACAAAATAAATGATCGGTTATCCGCATCTAACTCAAAGCAATAAATCACGTCCAATCAATAGCTGGTGTATCATAGCCTAGACCTCATAACATTGCAGTCTGTTAACAATAAATACAAATCCAATAACACAATAATGGACCGAATGAGAAATTACATTTCCCCCATATTTCCATAACTGTGTACGCTCGGACTTCGTACGCCGAGACCATTTCCCAACGGGCGAAAGGAAATCTGGAAACTTCGAAATACAGAAAACAGATTTATAGATAAATAACCCCGGACAAAGAATAGCGACCAAAAGTTAGGACGTTCTTTTACATAATAAAATCCGGTGTCCTGTGCGTTCTTCCGAACTTCTCGCTTCTCTTTTTTCTTCTCCTCCTTCTTCTCGGGTGAGTAAATTGGAATTTGATCATGCGGATGGGTCCTACACGGCGGCGTGGGCAAATCGAGAACCTATGCATGAGAAACGGACTCTTGGCTTCGTTCGACCGCGCCGAAAGAAGATGAAAAGAAACGGGCGATTTTTCATAGAATAACAAAAGGAAATGAAAAATAAAAATGTTCCAGCGCGAATCGAAGAAGAAAGTGGCAAACATTTCGCAGCTGGAACCGTAATATTCGGAATGATTCATGGTAGCAATAATAATTATTAATCGACTACAAATGTCAATATCATTCGCAGCGCCATTTTTTATAAGTTACATAAAAAAAGTCGAAATTTATTTGTGAAATTTTGAGTAATGTTTCTAAATGCATTTCAATTTTGATAGGTTTTCTCATGAATCATAGGCTAACAATTCCTCAACGATACGACGCGCGGCGTTCTGTTTACAGCCGTAGATTTTAGTCATGAAATATACAGTTCTGAAACTTACTATTTTATATATGCAACATTTCGACTTATGTAGAAAAAACCTTGGATCCCCCCATAAATAACATATGTTCCCAGTTCTGAAAATCCTAGTCCAAATGTTTCCAAGTGAATTCCAATTTTGTTTCACCAAAGCAATAGTAGTGATGACTAGCATTGTGTTAAACTTAGAAGTATCTTGCTGTTACCAGGCCTTTTATTGAAGCTTAGAAATTGTAGTTCATGAACCTTCAGAACATTTTCATCCACAGCATCTGTTGTAATCACTTGTTTCCCTGAAATGTTGAATAACTTGAAGTACTATTGTGTGGTAAACTCCTAGCCCTTCGATTATTACAAGGTAATTCAATATTTCCTCTGGCCATGTGATCGCCCTTCAATATTAATTACAAATAACATTTCTTCGTTAGAATCCAGAATTTAGAAACCCAATTAAATGTGCGTTCGCAAACATGTATTGCGTATTATTATTTCTATTGTTGTATTTCTATTCTTGCATCTTCATTCCTGTTAATACCTGCAGTAGTAGATGTGAGACCATACGAAGCGCTACAAATTTGGGGCAAAAATTGACTTGCCTTTCTTCACTTTGTATATAGTAAAATCTAATATTTTAGTGCAAACCTTTTCCATTATGATCATTGGTTAGTAGTTAATTTGCAAAAAAACATCAAAATTGTCGCTTCTAGACGAACTCAACCATAAAATTATGATCAATTTCCCCAATATCGCTTTCCAGAACTGACAAATTCTTAAGATCATTTATGGGTAAGTAATTTCTAATGCCGTCGATAACTACTCATGATAGGTCTATTGATTTTTTAATAAAATTACTGATTTCAACTTATTTATTGATCTGTTAAACCAAACGACACTTTTGTTAGATGTTATAAAGCTGGGGAGCTACAGTAAATACATGAATGCGCTTTAACCAAAATAGCAACTGAAATTAACAATTTTGAAATATATTTCTTTCGTCTATTGGAAGCCGCTTCCTCATCAGGATCTCTACTCATTTTGCAATAACGTATTTTTTTTCTATTGAAGAAGAGCTCTTAATTGTCAAAAGTTCTGCTACTTTACAGCTTTTGCACTTCACCATTCATCCAAAAAAAAAAATATGAACGTAAGCTTACAGAGCAACTGAATAAATTATACGAAAAATCATCTTGATAGCTGGCACGTGAGGTAGGCGCCATAAATTCTCGGCCTGATATAGAAAAGATGAACTTGGTAAAATATAACAATTTTTATTTTTCAATATAATCTCCCCTAACTTCAATACATTTATTACAAAGATCAATTAGTAATTCTATACCCTTATAAAAAAAATCTAAAGTTTTTCCCTCAAAATGTCTTTCTGGGTCGCGGTTCATGGGTTCACCATCTTTCCCTCGATTCCGTTTTGGATAGAGGATCATAATACAGAACCATTGTTTCATCTCCTGTGACAATGGACTCCAAAATCGGTTTCAGGTCATCTCCACGCATGTTAAAAAACGAACGCGCACATTCGACCCGACATTCACGTTGAAGAACAGGAAAAAGATGCGGTACCCATCTTGAACTAATCTTATTCATACCCAAATGGTTATGGAGGATTCGGCGAACGCTTGCTTCAGAAATGTTAGACATCACTGCTAATTCTTTCATTTTCAAATGGCGATCTGCTAATACCATTTGTTCAATAATTGAAATGCGTTATCTGCTCAAATAACCGTTCGGGGCGCTCATCATCTTGAAGGGATTCTTGCTCCAAACGAAAACATGTTGCCCACTTTTTTACAGTGTAATGCGAAGGAGATAAATCACCATAAACGCCGTTTAATATAACCCAAACGTTGTTTAATATGATTAGGTATATGCCCTTCTTTTGTTAAAACTTTAATGACCGCGCGGTACTCAATTTTCGTTACCCGAGACATGTTCATGCACTGGTCTCGTTGTCTGGCTGGCTACTAAAAACTACTACTCTTCGAGCCGTAATGCATTTGTTTACGTTAAAAGTAAAGCCAACATAAAACGAAAACTCTTACTCCTGTCCCACAAAAGTAATGGGGTACAACAGGATCGAACTTTATAATATCGCATTTTCTAGGGCGGTTAGTAATTAATTTATTTTTATTTCCAATAAATTGTCTTATGAAAGCTTTTTATAACCCTGTTAAAAATGTTACACGACTGTCAAAATTTTATAGCAAAAACGACACACTACTGAGTGATGGTGACAAGGTCACGTTTGAATCCAAAATCGGCGTTAAGATGGCTTCATTCCGGCATAGAGCAAATAGTGTACGATGATGCTACTCTAAGTTCACCTTTTACGAATTTACAGAATGAATACACCCTTATTAAAATGTCTTTTCTTAACAACGATATTTCATCATCCAAAAAAATTACAACAAATGTTAAATTGCTGATATAAAGCAGCACTTGTATTTAATGACTTGCCATTATATTTTTCCGAATATTTTATTGGTATTGCCATCAAGAAACATATCTCTTGAAACATTGTATTTTCATCTTTTTTTGTCTTCTAACAACGTGAAGCTAGGATTATGTATCTGTAGTAACGAAACTCGGCGACATCAAAAGTTTTTGTTTGGCATCGATTTGCATGAAGTTCTAGTATCATTTAATTAATATTATAACTCCAATAGACACGTCGAGAGTCTCCCAAGAAGTTTAGCGTAACACAGTGGACATATTCGAAATTACGCACAGAAACGGTATACACCTTTCCACGGTGTTTATGTTTAATTTTCGTATTACGTCGCTAACATTATTTGCATTTATGAATGTATAATCTAGGGAAGAAGATGGTGATAACTTAACGCCGATAGACGTGAGACTGTGAATCGCCAATTCCGTCGAGCTATGGCAATAAATTAGTCCGTTTTAGCTTTCTATTCCCCAAACGGGAATTTCGCCAAGTCCTTGTGTGTACATGGTTTTGATATCTGCAGAACTTAGGCCCATGGCCGAAATAATATAATTGCTCGCCCTCCAACCATTTCATTAGAGCGATTTGGGGAGGGGAGCGATACAATAATTAAGAGTAAAACGAAAGATTGACGCCGAAAGTTTTTTAATTAAAAATCTGGGCGCGAGGCGAGTAAGTTCCGAAAAAGACGCAAATAAAGCAATACAAACCGGGGACTAATCAAAATTCTGTCAATAACTTCGACTGCATCTTGCTGGGAAAGTTTAATTTTAATACTGCCCTAACGAATTCTCGTTTTCTATCGTTGTTAATTTACGAACCCGATGATGGAACGGCGGTCTCTTGGAATTTCAATTGTCTATTACTTTGCAAATTTAATCCTTAAGACGTATTTGATACATTTGTAGTGTGTTATATAGATTTTTTCTAGTTTCTTTAACCAAGTCTTAAGACAGCAATTTTTCCAAGGATTATATGTTGGGCTTCCTTTTAAACTTTAACTTGTCGTTACTTTGGTTCTATGTAATGGCAGTGCTGCGAAGTATTGAGGAAACAGACAAGCAAAACCGTTGCGATCTATTCAGATGGTCGAGCAGTGCTAAAGACCTGAACTCTATAAAAGCAAAGTCTAAATTAGTGTTAAGGTGCCAAGGTGAACATGACTTGCATAAAGGTCAGAAACGGAATTTCAAAGCAGATGAACTAATCCGAGTAGGCTCATCAAATGCTGGTGCAAATCCAGGACGCATAGTATATGCGGCAGTTAAAACAGGCACTAAAGAAAAAAGAGAAGAGAGGACAGAAGAAGTCTCAAGGCAGGTGAAAAAATTTTCCAAGCCCGAGGGAAGCCAAGCAATTTCTACGTGGATACGAATCTAAACTTACAGTCGATCTACTAAGCAGATAGGACGTTCATCAAAGCAATACAGGATGTTGCATACTTAAGAAGTACATATATGAGCCTGCCTATGGGTCTGACAGAGGAAATAACATGCAAATTCTGTCAATACTATGCTACTGCACAGGATTTTCAGAAAGAAAGAATATTCAAAAGCCCAAAGATACGCAGAAAACTGCTCACGAGGCTATTAGGTCTAAGAAAAAAACACAAAGGCTACGTAAAGGATCTGGAAACTAAGAAAACATAATTAATCTGAAGGTTATAGTGGGACAGGACAAGGACCACCACTAAATTAATCTATCTATCTGTCATTCTATGTTTAGCTTGCTTCTTTGAATGTCTTTACTATATACGATGTAATATCCACTGGCTTTCCTACTGTTGAAAGATAAAACATTATAATTTATAATGTCATATTTATCAAATATAGTAAGTAAGTCAATGGTCAATGGTTATTGGTTTTTGAGCACCTGGATTTTTTTTTCTCTTTTGATGTTGTTTTTGAGACCACAACAATGGTGGAGGTAGAGTGTTTTTAAATACCTATCCTAATGTTGATGGATTAATTAGCAACCCAGATCAATAGCGTCCAAGATCATTAAAGGCTTTTTATAAGGCCAGACAATATTTCTATCGTAGTTTAGAACGCTGATAATCAAGATGTTCTTGTGTCGGATAGCCGGAATAAGGGTCTTGGTGGCTGCCTCTCGGATGTAGTCCATGATGTAGAGAACCCCCAGATCATTGTGGAGCATTGCGTTCCTTACGTACCAGGGAGCGTCCACAGCTGTTTCAAGTACCCGGTTCTGGATTATTTGAAGTCTGGCAACCTGGCATTTAACAGCGGTTGCCCAGACTGCTGTCGCGTAAGAGCAAGCAAGTGACATTGCGAATGAAATTTCAATTCATTAAACTTAAATCTGAATTGTTAACGGGAATGTGCTGACAATACTGCGTTCGTAATATATTTTGAATATTATTGATGAACAACGCTATATTAGATTAAAATATCATGAACAATATTAAGGTTGAAAGGAATTTTTTGAATTATTTTATTATTTAATTAAGGATAAATACAACTTGGTCAGCCAATATCAACACAGTTCACATTTTGAAAATGAATGTCTTTCAAGTCTACGCATTGCTTATGAAATATATATACTGGATATTTCATCAATTAAATCTTTATCTGAAAGGTTTATGTAAATTATTAGAGAATTTTCACGTTTAAAGCTTGTCAATAACATTTTATATCATAGAATCTTCGAAATACAACCTCCTAGTTGAGTCACTGCATTCATTCTCGTATGCTATTTGCAGAAATAATCTCATTTGATCGAAATTCATCGTAAAAGTTTCTATTTGGGTTACATTATCAAAATTGGCTGTGGAATAAAACAATCGCCGGTCTTTCGCGAATTAAAAGAAAAGAAAGAGGAGCGACGTCATAATTTTTGATCAATCTTTATTCAGCCTTGATTGAATCAAAGTGTTTCATAACTCCGATGCCCATATAAAGTGCTCGATTGTGAAATCAAAGTCTTTATTTGAAGAGAAAAGGGTTGAATTTCCAGAACAGGCGGTTTCCTGTAAAGGTTATATAAACAGAGAGTTTATATAACACTGGCATCGTGCAAGTTTCAAGGTTAGTTACATGTATAATTTTTAAACTCGTTAATTTCGTTTTATTAATTTGGATATTCGTTATAAAATTGCCGAAAGAGTATCCAGGGATACTCCCGAACCTACTAAGAATCGTTAATTTAGTTTAAAATTAGAAAATTTAACAATTTTCCCAAAAAACCCTGAGAAAGATATTTCAATACGTATAAGAAAATAAATTGCCATACTTAACTCTTCAGTTTTTGTATTACCCGAGTTTTCTTTTTTTTTTCATTGGTTTAACATATGGATGCACCAAGTAATGAGCGGCAAAATCTGAACTTCTATTGAAGTCTATGCCCAAGAGTTTACGCCGTTTTATTAATTAACTGAATTCTTAAGTAGCAAATAGAGACAGCCTCAAAATGTTACATGTCAGGCTTTTGTTAAACTTAGGGTTGATTATACTCTGTATAAATCTACTAATGCGAAAAAAGTATTTAATATAACCTACTTATCTATAATTAAGACACGACTAGAAAATTGTTGGTGTAACTGAATAGATTTCTTCGAGAAAATGAATCCACAGTGCAATCACTTTGGTAACCGATTTTTCGCTAAAAGTAAACTCTGAAGTGTCGGGAACTTTTATTTACAATTTGCAAAAGCCAAAGAATCATGTCCAAATTTATAGCTTGCAATAACCAGCATGTTAGTACTTAAATTTGTACTCCTTAAAGGTATTGGTATACAATTTTATAATGCAAAAACTGCAACCACAAGTGTAAAACGCAGCATTGAAAGTTTTTTTGCGGGTTATTTTTATTGTGGTTGATGCCGAACAAAACTAAACGTAGTTGAAAGAAATCGAACTAAACTAAACAGAGTCAACGGGACCGATTGGAACTGAGGATAAGTCACAACCGACTGGAATCGTGATGGAATAGAATCAAACAGAACCAAATATAGTCGAACATAGCCAAATGGAATCGAACAGAACCGAATATATGTAGCTAAATGGAACTGAACAGGACTGAATATAGCCGACCGTAGGCGAAGGAACCCGAGTAGAACTGAATACAGTAGAACGGAGCCGAACAAAATCGAATATAGCCGAATGTATTGGAACTGAACCAAACATATAGATTTATGATAAGGTATAGTATTCATTACTCTCCCTCAACGAAATGAGGGTACAGTATAATTTTTGAATAAAAAAATAAATTAATTTCAAAATATCAAAGCGTCCGGATTTTTAAAAGAAAATTTTCTGGTATGGGTGAACCCATGAGAGCAAACGCAGAAAATAGGAAGGTTATCGGATTTAATAGATTTCACTATTTGTTATAATAATAATAATAATAATAATAATAATAATAATAATAATAATAATAATAATAATAATAATAATAATAATAATAATAATAATAATAATAATTTATTTCCCAACAGGCATACTACCCAATAATAGGAGAAATGTAGGTAAGTATATACACTAAAAAAAACAGAATGGATTTCTCTGGATATCTCCGGATTTTTAGCATGTTCGGGTACCTCCGAATGGGGATGCTATCGTCCGATGATGTGGTTACCGGGGAAGATGCAGCCAACCGGGAAAATTCATCTGGGTTGCCAAAATAAGAAATTCGCCTTTTTCGTTTGGTTACTGTTTAATGCTATAATATGCAGCTTTCTAAGGCAGTCAAGTTCACGTTTTTTTTTTTGCTATATTTAGATTACTTACTAAAGTAAGTACCTTAAATGTTAAAATCTTTAATATTTCATTTTACAAAATCTAATAATATTACCGATAGTTTTATTTTTGAAGAAAAATTTAAATTAATTTTAAAATATCATAGCGTCCGTATTTTAAAAAAATTCTGGGGTGAGTAAACTGCAGCTGGTATCACTATGTGTGTACTCGATAATTGTGCCTTACCAAACCCTTGAGGTTTGGGTTTTTCAGCTAGTGTTTGTCATATATTGACTGAAGATTTGGGCACGAAGAAGCTAACCACGCATTAGGAGCCGCATTTGCTCACTCAGGGCCAAAAACGCATTCAACGCAAATGAACATCTTCAAAGCCGTGTTAAAGCAGTTTAAGCGAAAGAAATCGGAGTTTTGCCGTTGATTAATAACTGTAGATGGAACTCTGATACACCAGTGCAAAGTAAACAAGCTGCAACTGAACTCTTCGCTCTGAACATAGTAATAGCTCCTCGAGGGAAAACATTTAATATTACCATTTAGAACATTATTCATCGGCTAAAACACAATCCATCACGCTATCCTAATTGGCTTCTCAACGGCACACTAATTATCGAAATATATTAATCTGTGGGAGTGTTTGGAACAACGATCAGAATCCGTGATGAATGCAATTGCCCATTTATTCTTGGAGTAAAACAACATCTCGACAATATAAATTAATGAATGGATGTCGCCATAACGAGAAACCTGGAATTATCCCGACTAATTGTTCACGTTAATTACTACTGTAAATCTTTGAAATAGACAAACGGCCGACATCGTAATCTCAAACCATCATTCATATAAAGTATAAAGACTCCAGCCGTGCACTTCGCCGGTTTTCAAAGTTAAGCGGAGATAACGAACGCTGGTATTGCCGCATCGCGAAAAGAAGGACTGGGAAATCCTAATGCCTTGTTGACACTGCTGCTGCTGTACGTAGGGAAGGTACACCGGGAGGATGCTTCTGCTGCGGCATTAAGGTCACGGGATTGAATAAATAAAAGCTCCAACCGTATTATTTTCTCCGTACTGCATTACTTTGTTTGCGCTTTCCAATTTATCGAGTGATCGAGTTGTCCTAGTGAACGGATTTGTTCCTTCCTGACAATAGACTCGCTATTTCCGAGATTTTCTGATTTCCGACTTTCAGATGCTGCACAGCTCAATTCTTTTGACTAAATATTTGTAATGATTACATACAATACACATTCTTGCTAGATTAAATCGTGCTATGGTTGTAGACTCTATATTCTATGTAATTTGCTATTCCTAGTGCATCAACTGGAAGATAATGTTCTTGTACGATGTTCCACCTAAGTTAGGGAAATCGTTGGCTAACTCCATCTAAATGATATCCTTGTACTAGTACGATTGCAGCAATTGAATTAATGTTTATTACGTAAAGAACTAATAGTATTACGTGATATTTTTAACGATGAATTATTATTGGAGTTGTTGTTTGGACCATTTGCATCGTTTGTGGGATCGGTATAATCCAAGATTTCAGGGTAGTCCTGAGAAAGGCTGTTTCTTACCAAATGAATTATCTAAGCAAATAGGTATCAACTTGACTTCATTAACGGTCAATAACATCAGCTGATCAACTCAACAAACGTCAACTACTTTTTTTGTACAGTAGTACATTCCCTATGACGCCGTAGGCTTGTTATTTTGTCTCTGTTATCGTGGTTGTGGGTATTCTGTTTTAATGTGTTTTAATGCTGTCAAGTGCTTGACACATACTTGCTCAAATATTGGATTTAGCAAGAAACAGCCCTTCTCAGGATTACCAGGGAGACGAGACCTAGATGCATTGTCGAAATGTTGGATTATACCAATCCCATAAACGATGGAAATAGCACAAACAACAACCCAAACGACTAATATTTCTGACTGCAGCTTTTAGACCAGCGGTTCTCAAAATATGTCTCGCAGAATCCTGGGGTTCCGTTGATGTCTCGCAAAGGTTACGTGAAAAAAATATAAGTCAACATTTTTTAATTATCATTTAACGTCCAAACGACAAACGCATTCAAGAAAGAACACGGAATTTTGTAAACTTTCACCTGCATAACGCGCGCTCCAGAACGTATTTGCATATTTTAATAATTTATTTAATTAGATCTACAGGCCGTGCACGCCTCCGGCTTTTAAAGAAATTACAATTTGCTCAATACTACAACAAAATTTTTTATTATACTCTTCCATCTTCTTCTGTCCATTTCCTATCCCCTCCAATCGCCGACCTCCACCATCCTCAGTTCCTCTTCCGCTTTTTCCATCCATCCTTTTCTTGGCCTTCCTTTTCTCTTCTTTTCTATAGGCTTTCTAGTAAGTACTAGTTTAGCTGCTCGTTCTCTACTTAATCTTCCCAAGTGCCCCAACCAGCTTAATCTTTGACCTTTTACATATACTGTTATCTTTGTTATCTTATATATCTCGTGGTTTGTTCTTCTTTGCCATCCTTCTTGTGTGTATTTTCGTGAATGCCTCCCAATATCTTTCGTTTCCACCTTACCCGGTTCCTCCTCCTCCACTTTGTTTAATACCCACGTCTCGCAGGCATAAGTTACAGTGGGACTTATGACTATTCTATACAGTTTTAGACTTTCTGGATATGTGTTTTGACTTCATCAACGGAATCAAGCTACCATACTTTTTATTCCCTTTAGTGATTCTTGCCTTTATCTCTATTTCCTTATGTCCATTCTTGTCTATTAGTACAACCAGGTAAGTGAATTCATCCACCTTCACGAACAGATACTTTTTTCCATTCTCTGTCACTACTTCTAAGTCCGCGGCCATTTCATTTTCTTTGCTTTCCATTATCATATATTTTATTTTTACTGTATTTATTTCTAATGTTCTTTATTTCCTCTTCCAACTTCTTTATCACCTTTTTTACTACTTTTAGTTAGGTCATCGGCAAAGGCTATACACTGGTGGTCTTTGTTGAAAATTATTTCATCTCTACTCAGTCCACTCTTCCTGATTACAGATTCCATCACTAGATTAAAAAATGTTGCTGACAGCGGATCTCCCTACCTCAGTCCTCTTGTTACTTCGAAAGTTTCTGATCTGAACCCTTCCTACACTACTTCGTTCTTTGTTCCTTTGAGGGTCATTTT
Organism: Dynastes maya; assembly: GCA_029619315.2. Classification (NCBI taxonomy): domain Eukaryota; kingdom Metazoa; phylum Arthropoda; class Insecta; order Coleoptera; family Scarabaeidae; genus Dynastes; species Dynastes maya. The sequence goes on from JAROYE020000002.1 coordinate 71,654,183, forward strand.
TGTTAATCGTATTAGATTCTTTGGTAAAATATGGTATATAATTACGTCTTATGCTGATAACATGTCGTTTATGTGTATTTAAGTGTAAATATCTGGTCTGTTATCGATCTATTATGCCAAAACCAAGCTTGGTATTCCCTTACCAACTTCTCCATGTGTTCGGTTAGTCTTTTTCTTAGTACTCTGGCAAATATTTTAGCAATAACTAAAGAATTCTTTGATGGTGGTTGAGAAATAAGAAGTACATAAGTCTACCCGACCTTCTTAGGACTTAAGTTTTATCAAAACATATCGCCAGCAGCAGTGTCAGTAAGTGGTTGTATAGATGTAGTAGATTTTATTGTTAGTACACCTGAAGAGAAAAAAAAAACACTTGAAATTATCGAGAAAAGTCATATGGATCTTAGCCAATGCATCAGATTCGTTAGATCAACACCTCTGGATTTCTTATGTAGAAGCATTTGTAAGTCAAAATCAATTTTTCCGAAAATGAAAGTACATAAAAATTACTCTCAGAATACAAGTTTTGGAAACTTGGGATTCTGAAATTCACCCAAATTTAATTAAATTTCAGCCCAGTGATTGCGACTCATTATTTCTTTCGTAAGTGTTCGTTAAATTCTATAATTTTCCTATCTGGTAGTTTACTATGACTCAGTTAGCTCCTTTGCTTTTAAGTATTTATACTTCCAATTCGACTTTACTCAAAAATGGTGCGAACAAATGATAAAAAGTTGCGTAATTTCAGAAAGAATAAATCCTTCAAAATATAAAGGAAAAATAGTTAGTGACACATTGGAATTTGAAAATACTTCAAAGCATTACATCACCAATAGCTTTATAAATCCTGCACAGTTTAAATTCTAACTTCCAGCATAAGATTCACATGTTATAACACCTTAGATTGATTCAATAGTACGTTCCTTTAGATCCATATTAACCCAACTCAACATTTCACCTTCCATTTTGAGAGTATCTGGAGATTTCATCGGTCACAATATTTCTGAAAATTCTATAGATAGGCAAAAAATTATTCACACAACGGGATTCCACAGTATTTAAAAGAGATTTACTACTTTTATGACTTAAAAAGATTTGACCAAAAAGTCTAGAGGATTCTATAAAAATTACTTTGATTTGCATCCCGCACATTGTTGATTCTGCTAGGAATACGTTAAAATATTCAAGTTCAAGTCATAAAAGAGATCAAAGAATAATAACCTTATTCCGTAATATCTCATATTCTATACTTTAAGAAAAAAAAAGAAGACGCAACCTATCTGCATCATAATAACTCGAATATATTATATCCTCCTCCTATACCAAATTAATCGCACATAAAATTTCCAAGCGAGTAACGAGATAGCCTTTTCGGATCTCGGATCAATGTAGATATAGGTAATGCGTCTTGCTGTATCAGTAATCTCTTTTCCACTTCACTGATTTCATATAAAATCAATAAGGGGATCCTCTTCTTGTCTATACACCCGCTGTTCGAATATTCGAGTGTCAAATTCGATTACCCACCACACCGCCACATGTACGCCCCCAATTTGGTCCCCATCCCACTCTCTACGGTAGATTCCCCGCCTCCTTCCTATCCGCTATCGGATTATCTTTCCAATTAGAGCGCGTGCATTGTGAATAATTCGCAAATCCGCCTCTCTTCGCTAAGTAGGCGAAATGGTAGTGATTCTCATTGCGCTATTAAATGAAGATATGTTTGTTCTGGACTATATGGATGGATAATTAGTTTTGTTAGGGATTCTGTGCTTAAAAATTAGTTTTTGAATATTACACTTCATGAAAGGTTTTGTTTATACCAGAGACATAGATATATTTTTAATTAGGACATGGAGATCTGGATTATTTTCAGATAATTCAGTACAAATTTACCCTATGATGTATTTGAAACTACCTTTTTGCAGTTTCATACAACACGGCGGTTGAGATTCATATCAAGGCTTTGTTCTAACAATGACAAAACATATTTGGATAATATTATTATTATAGTCGAGCCATGGCCTCTAGGATCTTTTTCCTTCAGCTCAGTGGGTGTGAGAAATGGCCTACTGAAATGATGTCGTGTATGACTGACGGCAACACATTTACACAGAATATGTTCTGCCTCCTTCAGATCTTCTTGGTAGAGACGACAAATTTGATCTTCAACTCTTCCTACATAAGTAGCATTTTGAAGATGAATAATCTAATGTCCTCTTTGCTGAACGGTAGCACTATCTTTGTTGTCTTTAGCGATCCTGATGAATGTCTTCGTATAATTTTGTCTTGGCATGCTTTTCCAGTGCGAAGCCTTTGGATTATCCTCCCATTTCTTGATTTCTTGTTTAAAACCACAATAGAGGTTAGGGCCATTGAAGGGCATGTTCGCTACTTCTTTGGCTAACTTATCTGTATTTTTATTTCCTTCGGTCCCTTGATGGTCAAATCCACATATGTAGCCTTAACAGACGTTAGTGCTGCATGACTATCAGTAAATATATTTATAGTTGCGCCTCGTATCCCTTGCTCGAGGTTCTACGACATATAAGTTTAAAGCAGAAATTTCTGCTTGGATTATCTTAGCATGGAGTCCTATAGGCATTTTTAGGTGATACTTACGACCACTGATGCCTATGCCTGTCTCGACTCCTGCTATTCTCGAACCACCATGTACAGTACCAAGGTTTATCTTTTGCTTTGAGTTTCGCCGGATGTCCACTCATTAACATTCAATGATCACCTCATAAAGCTGATCAATATTGTATTGTGTAGGTATCATGTCCTTTGCAATGTGTATCAGATAGTTCATATTGGAATCTTTAAAGGTTTTAAGGTGTTCTCTAAGTTCTTCAAGGCTTTAATCTCCTCAATCTACTAAGAGTGAGGGCGCCTGCTGTAACCTACTTCTGATCTTTAGATAATAAACATAAATGATTTCTTTTTAGCAAGTATTCACAACAAATTCCTCTATGTAATCCAGAAAAGTGAATATTTCTTGAAAATTTATCATTTTTTTTTAATTTATTAATCAACATGATGCCAAGTTGAAATCCTAGTGTCATTCTTGAGATTATATCCTAATATTTATTGCACTATATTGTCATGTTATTCTATCATTATATGTTTACCACACAAACAGATTAACTTCATCAGATCATCGCGAAAAGTGAGAAAAAAGTGTTGTTCCATGTAATATAGTAATTCAGGTTTCACGTTCGTATGTAACTGTTGGTCTAATTACTGTCTTATATATTCTTATTTTTGTTTTTTATGACACATACCTAGATTTCGTTAGCCTTCTTAGCATTCCACACTTTTTGTTTCCTTTTTGTAATTCTGGCCATCATTTCATATTCTTCTTGTGCGTTCTCCTCTATTTTCACTCCTAAAATCTTTCAAATCTGTAGTCGGCACCTTCTTTTACATTCACTGCTGCGTGGCCCATATAACCATACATTTTGTCTTCCCTTGATTTATCTTCAGACCACATTTTTCTGCTTCCTGCATTATCCTTCTTATGACTCTTTGTAGCTCTCTTTTTTGTGTTGTTATTAAAATCGTTAAGTCATCGGCGAAGCCAAACACTGATGTTCGTCTTTGAAAATTGTTTCTTTTGATTTTACCTTGCATCTTCTTATCTCATCTTACTTAAAATTCCTAGTTCCTTCATTGCTTGATACATTTGGTTTCTTTTTATTCTGACATGGGCTTGCTTGAAATCTATGAAAATTGCATACAATATGGTTTTATTCTCGTAACAGGTCATCTGTATTTCTTTTAGTGTAAAAATTTGGTCCGTAATTGATCTACTACTTCGAAACCCTGCTTGGTATTCCCCTATTTCTTTCTCCGCATATTTGTTTAGTCTTTTTTTTATGCACTCCGCTAGTATTTTATAGCATACTTCCAACAATGCTAATCCTCTGTAATTCTTGCACAGCATTTTGCTTCCTTTTTTTGTGAATTGGGTATATTCTCGCCTTAGTCCAATCCTCTGGTAGTTGTTCGTTTTCCCATATTTTTTTAATTAGCTCATAGTGGCTCTCCTCCTGCTTTTATCACTTTTGATGTTATTTCCGTTATCCCAGGACTTTTGTTGTTCTTTAAATTTCTTATTATATTTCCTACTTCCTCTTCTGTTGACGGTTCCATTTCATCTTCCTCTCTTATGTCTTGCATTTCGCCCACACTTTCCTCTTCCTCACCGTTCAGTAACGTTTCGAAATAACTTTGCCATATTTCCATTGTTTTTCTTGGTTCACTAATTAATTCCCCTTCCCTATTTTTTATAAATACACTTTGCGTTTGATATCCCTTTCCCATTTTTGTTTTTCATTTCTTGGTAGAAAGACCTTATTTCCTTTTTCTGGAATTTTTCTTCCACTTCTTTTAGTTTAGTTTCATTATATTCTCTCCTTTTTCTTCTACATGTTTTTTTCAAAATTTTCCTGAACTCTTTATACTTTTGTACCCGGCTATTTCTGCTCTCCCTCAAGTTTTGTTCTCTTATTTTCCTTATTTCTTCTAAGTTTTCACATTCCTCGTCAAAGAATTCCTTTTTCTATTTTTTTTTAATGTGTCCTTTATTATTGCTTTATTTTAGAATTGAATAGAATAGAATATAACATTATTATTCAACAGAAGTTATTATAGGACAATGATAAATTCATAATAACACATAGTAGGTTTCCATACCTAAATATAATTGTCTCCATTGCTGCTATTTTTATGTCTCCCCGCCTTTCTTCAATAACCCATTTCTTGTTTTTGTAAATTCAGCTTGCCTGCTACTCCTTTTCTATATTGCTTTTTAGTTTCTTCGTCTTTCAGGAGGTCTGTATTAAATTGTTTAATAAACGAGATTATTCATTAAAGAAAGAATGCATTATTCGTTTCAAAGATGAAATTAATATATCAGCTTTACACAAAACCATACAATAGAATAATAATAATAAACATATTATTGTTAACTGTAACAGATATTGGATAAATCCAAATCATACCTTACCATCCCTTATTGTAGCGAAACTGAACCTATCATGGAGTTTTGTAAATTTTCCATGTTACAAAAGTTACAGAGATGAATTTGAGAAAGGTACTGTGTATTTCATTTGAAGCTAACATGACATTATATTAAACAATTTGTAAATTACAAACAGGTCGCTATAATATATCGGACATACATCAACGGGTTAACATATTTCATCATAAAATAACTTTGATTAAGCTTCTGGCAATTTATTATAAATACTGTATAAACACAGAAACATAATTACGCTTTGAAAGTTTAATCAAAGTCAACATAAAACCTCGAATTAAATTGAATTAAATAATTAAGATCCCCCTTATCCCGACGAAGAAATTAGGAAAGTTTCTTGTATGTCTATATCAACATGGAAGGGATATCAGAAAAAAAAATACATACATGATGATATGTATTTCAAACAATAGAATTTTATTGAACAGAATTTTATCAAAAAGATATGTGATCGTTCAGTTAAATTTATTTCAGCGATAAGTATGTGAATTATAAATAAAATATGTTTTGTCTCTTCTATTCTGTCAGTACCAATTCGAAACACTCGAAACATACATACAAAATCGAATTCACGAAAATCAATTCTAGATTAGCAGAGAGAGCACGACTGGATCTGACATTGACATGTCCAATTCAATGGGCTATTTTCGGCCTAAAGCGCGAGCTAGTTACGAAAAGGGATCATGCCGTAATCCCATACAAGAATCCTGAAACACGACTAGAGTGTTAAATGATATCGCGTCAGACAGAGTTTGCGAAACGGAATTCAATAAAGCTTTCTTAGAAAGGAAAAAAAAAACAGGAGACCAAAAGTAATTTTGGAACACTTTTTTATTGCAACGAACTCCCTTTAGGTAGTTTTTGAATTAATATTTAAGGATTTTGTACGGGTATTACATACATAAACTAGAACGTCAACCTCAAAGTTTTAAGTAATTTAAAATTTAAAACTCATAAATATAGTAGTAGAGAAGTGGATGAAGATGAAATTACTGCAATTAATAATTTGGCAGTATACTGCTAAAGAAATTAAAAGTTGGTGCTGTACAGATTAGAAGCACTATTATAGGAACTTTACACATCCCTAATTAATTATGACAGAACTACTATTCAGTGGATTCCAAACGTTACATCAACTAAATAATAGTAATATTTATTAAATGGAAAACTAACATCAGCGTATCAGAAATTAAGGCATATCCAAATTTAGTGCATTAAAATTTGTCGTTGAATGGGCCAATGGTGCTGACTACAAAACGTTCGTCCTAACTGCATGGATTCGAAATAGTTAGATATTTCTTGCTTCCAAACGCGGTACCAGAACATCAATTACGGAAAGCAAGTCGGGTGAATCGATTTTGTTGCTGATAATATTCTGCATAGATACAGCACTCGTATTTTCTCTAGTGTAGCGAAGCTATGTCTCTCCAGTAGGTCACTATAAGGAATACCACGGATAGTATAGTTACCATCGCTCCTATAAGACGGATATTTCCAAAATTTAGGCAAAAACCTTCTGAGAAGATTAATTTGAAAGCCCTAAAAAGGATACCAAGCAACTGCAGCATATTCAAGTTTGAAAATAATATAAGCAAGAAAAAGGCTTTTAATCGCTTCAATGTTGATGAAATCCTTACCAATACGAATAATAAATCCTAATGATTTTGAAGCGGCAGTTGTGATTTCTGAAGACAACTTGAAGAGATAAATTTTTCATCATATATCACACCTACATCTCTTGCCGATGACTGACGACTAATATTAAAATTATCGATGGTACAGTGTGAATTGACCATGTATACTCTTTTAGTAAAAGACAGAGAAAAACATTTATCTACATTTAATTTTAAATTGTGTAAATACCAAGAATGAATTTTGTTTAGATTAGCCTGTAGAAAGTTAACGTTAGGGGAAGAATCAATTGTGCAGTACGTTTTAATACCGCAAGCATAAGCTAACACAGGACCGTCTATAGATTTAAGAAGATCGTCAAGATATATATTAAATAGAAGTGGACCAAGGTTTAATCCTTGAGGAACCCCAGAGGTGGAATAAAACAAACGAGATTTATAGCCATTAAAGTAAACGTAATCTACTCTGCTTATCAGATAAGACCGAAAAAGACCAAGTAAGGCTTTGCCACCAAAAGAGCATAGTTTTGTAAGCAAAATACGACGATCTATATAAATGCATATACACTCAGGTGCAAAAAATTCGAACCATTTAAATTTTTCTTCGTAAAGAAAAAATGTTGTGAGATACATATAATCTTAAGGTCGATGATAAATTTAGGAGGGACAGATAAAATTTAATAAAAAACACATTTCCAAGAAAAAAATTAATTTGTTGAATTACAAGAGTAAGTCAAAAATTACTTACACTTTTACTTCTACAACTGTATTAAACAAAGATAGGTGTACAACAGATACATTATTTTTCGATATAGTCTCCACCTTTAGCAATGCACTTGGTCCAGGGAGCCACAAGCTTCCGTATGCCTTCTTGGTAGAAGGTTTTCGGTTGGTTGTGAAGCCACTTTTGCACCGCATCCCGACAATCCCGACCTCACCTAAATATTGGTTGACGATCCGAGCACGGTGCGGACGCGCGTTATCATCCATAGAGAGAAATATGCCCTATAAACGGAGCACAAGGAACCACGTGCTCTTCTAAAATAGTGTTTATGTACCTTGCAGCCGTCATAGAACGACAACCACCAATTCAGTACGGGCTTCGCTACTTACGCCAACCCAAATCATAACGGAGCCTCCCCGGCAACTAATTCTTTCCATAATATTGCATTGAACAAATCGCTCTCCCTGTCTTCTCCAAATTCTTTCCCGGTCATCTGGTGATCTTAGGCAACATCTGGATTCATCAGAGAATAATACGTTGCTCCAACCGGCGTGATTCCAGTTTTCGTAATCTTGTGCAAAAGCTAGTCGATGTTCCACTGATAGCTGTGGACGTTGGGCTCATCTTCTAGACATTAAATTAACTTTGGGTAGTCGTCAACGAACTGCCCATCTGCTTACATGCACATTTCTTACTTCGCTCAACCGAAGTCTGATGCCTATCACTCAAAACTGAAAAAATCACAAATCAATCGTCTCATTCGGATGTCGGTCTTCTACTGCCTAATCCTGCTCTCCTAACATAGCCGCTGGATTAATTAAAACCCAGAACGGCTCTTTGGACTGCTGAAAGGGTAACGCCAGTACCTGAGCAGCATAATATTGGCCACGGCCATCCTGAATTAAAGCGATTTCTTCATAAAGACATTGTTCATAAAGAAAACTGGAGAAGTTTTCCACTTCAAACACTTTTTAACTGTCAAAATATCTAGCTCCAAAGATAAACATAAAGCATACTGGATCTCTTTCTATCTTTTCGAATATCGACCACAAATTTGTTAACAAAAACAAAATTCCCAGTTTGCTGGCAAAATGCAAAACAAAATATCAGCAAACTGATTCCTTTTAAGAATACAAATAAAGATGTAATAAGTAATGGATCGATTTTTTTGCACTTGAGTGTATTTTAAATTTGTAGCAATCTTTATTGAAGCAAAATTGTATTCATGAGGAAGGCCGCCAAAGCGAATTAAACAAGCGATTTACTTACCAACTAGATTAGTTTATCATATGTCAAACATATCATTCGACTTCAGTCAATCAAGGGAATTAACGGAACGGAACAGGAACAAGTATTTGCACCACATCCGTATACATACGACTAATTAATTTGATATAATACCCATGCGGGAGTTGTCTTGTATGAGTAAACATATGTATAGTTACCTGAACATATGTATGCTATATTATTAAAGGGCATATCTCTAATAATACATAAGAGTATTGACATATTCTGCTACTAATCCGATTAGTACATTTATAGAATCCAAGATAATGATGGTGGCAATTTGGCAATGCTAAGCAATAGGGACTAATAGCTAAGAAAGTTTAAATATTATTCATGGATGTGTAAGCAATCAATAGTAAATTATATAGATGTAAAGCGAATGCGTACAACAAAAAATAGAGGGCATGAGCTGGGATGATTCGAACTCTCGTTATGGCGAGAACGTCACTTGCTTCCTCATTAAATTCGAAGCAATTTGTTTTTCGAAGAATTCCTCGTACAGGTTAGTTTTATGTTTTTGTAATAAATATATTTGCATCGATTTTAAATTTCACCCATTTCTGACTTTCAAGTAATCACATCATCGACAATTTTTTTATATGATCACCGGCCTGAATAAGCAACTCTATGGATACATTGCGAATGATGTCAGGACTAATTTTACTCATTCCATACCTAAATCTTTTTTTCAAATCTTCTAGATGTGGTCTATCAACATGAATTTTACGTAGAAGATCTGGAGACCTGGGGAGCCACTCTATTGGTTCTCGCCTACCGATTCACCTCCCAGGAAAGCAGTTGTTTAAAAACGTGGTGCGAAGGTGCAGCACCTTGCTGAATCCAAATATCGCCATTTGGTAAGTCAGTATCATCTTAATTTGAAAAAATTTCTGCAAGAGCAGGCACAAGTGCATCGCTTAAAAAAAATCGAGATATTATTGCCCAGTGATAGTTTCGTCAAAGAGGAAAGGACCAATGATTCTACTGTCAACTATCTCTGCCCACACATTAAATTGACGAGGGTGCTGTATGTGCTTCAGTAATCCAGTAAAGATTCTCTTTACTCCAGTACTTCATCCGAAAAGAAAATTTGGCGAATGATACGTGAATTCGGGTTGCATAAATCCTGCATTATATCACAAAGCTGGATTAGGCGATCGGGGTCATCTTCATTGAGTTCTTGCAGTAATTTTATTTTGTAAGGATGGTGTTTTTCTGCTTTTAATACACGTACTACTGATTGCTGAGAAACTTCATTGTCTGCTGCAATTGATCGAGATACATCATGAGGATTCTCAACCACACTTAACAAAATATCAAATTTCACACCTTCATTGATTTTCTTAGGATGCACTGCACTTGGGATGCGTTTGACATGCCCAGTTTCTCAAAATTTTCTCTCGATTTTAATCACTGTGATTATCCTGTATTTTTGATTGATACCTACTTAATTTGTAAAAACTTATCTTTACTTTTTGCTAGGCTTTTTGTTAGTAGTAAAATTTATGAATAGGTGGATAACATTTCGAACATCTGACTTAAAAGAAAGAATCATTCCATTTCTTGAATAACAGGAATTATCTTTGCCCTTTGTTATCATGAAAATTTATGTTTTCCACTCTTTAAATGACTTATTCACAAATTTTGTTATATGAGGTATTAAAATTTTGATGGTACCGTTTAAACAATTCAATGATCTATCAAAATAAACAAGAATCGAAAATTTTAATTTAAAAAAATTGTCGATGTCGTCATTACTTGAAATCCAGGAGTGGGGGAAACTTAAAATTGATGCAAGAATGTTTATTTTTAAAAAATAACATTAACCTGAAAAGCAAAAAGAAGAAGACTAAGAAAGACTTGGAGCGAAGAAGTGAGAAAAACAGCAGAACAATGGGGTGCCAAATGGGAAAATATTCAGAAGAAAACATAAAATAGGGAATAATGGAGAAAAATATGGATGAAGACATGAACTCAACTCCATAGAGTCTTATGCCGAAAGGCAGGAAGGTTCTGAGGATTAAGAAATGAAAAGAAAATTGACCTCTCCAACCATTTCTTAGAAAAACAAATTGCTTCAAGCTTAACAAATTTATCCCATAATTTTGTCGCGCACAGTTGTGAGACTAAAATTATCTAAAATAAAAGCAAAGTGTGAGATCATATAAACGCAGCTTACAATTCTGTCAAAAACTTGAAGCCCGATGCTTTCATAGTTGTTGCCTACTCTTAACTCTCAAAAAATTATAGTGTCATCTTTAAAAACTGTAAAAACGTAATCGGTTAGTTGGACTTGTCGGTTAGCATTAAGTTACCAATGTACAAATCTATCTTAAAACCAATCAGATCCTATGGAGATTTGAGTCAAATTCTAACACTGAATATTCAAGAAATTCCAATCCAAAGAACTCTATACGTTAGTCAACGCTTCTTGGTTTGTACCAAGACATACACGCCTGCCTTCTAGAAAGCAGCGACAAACCTACTCTTAAGCAGCTCCAGGACTGCTAATCCCGAGATGGCAACACAAAAAGTGGTACCTGCACATGGAGACAATAGGCATGTATCTCTTGACGCTAGATGCCGCCAGGAGATATACTGTTTGCTATTTGGAAATTAGTGATATAAGTTGAGAGACAAATATGACGTTCACGTTGGAGAGCAGAAAGATGCGGTACCCATCTGGCACTAATCTTATTCATACCCAAATGGTTATGGAGAATTCGGCGAATACTTATTTCAGAAATGTTAGACATCACTGCTAATTGTTTCACTTTCATTTCTTCGATAACTGAAATGTTTTGAGGCGTTATCAGTTTAATTGGCCGGCCGAGGCGCTTATCATCTTCAAGGGATTCTTGCCCCAAACGAAAACATTTTGCCCACTCTTTTACAGTGGAATATGAAGAGATAAAACATCATAAACGTGGTCTAAACGTTTTCTAATATTACTAAGCGTATGCCCTTCTTTTGTTAAAAATTTAATGGCGGCGCGGTACTTAAATTTCGTTACTTGAGAAATATTCATGCACCAGCCGTGTTGTCTGGCTGGCTACTAAAAATTACAACTCTCGTACATGTGCAACTATGACGCAACGGAATTTGAACACGCTAGAATCTATATAAGCCTGTCAGGCCGAGAATTTATGGCGCCTATCTCTTAACTACCGGGACGTTGCTATTAATGAAGGATGTAAGATACATCAAATTATAATGATGATGACTAAAGACAAAGTGTGCTGAATCGGTACCAATTGATGTCCAAATGCCATGTTCGTCTCCCACCAGTGTGGTTTTAAGTATTCACAAGTTAAAATCGATATTTTACGTTGCGGTGATAATTTCCTGACATTTTGTACCCCATGGCGGAAACTAAATGTGATATGGTTAATAGAAAGAAAATGAAAGGGAATTGAAGTATGGTAAACTTCGTCATATGTTTTTTTGTGTTGGCACGAACACGGTGGTTTTTTAAAGAAATGCTTCCAACCAGAACCAATGCATTACTGTCAAAAAATTCGCTGATATCCGAAATCGCTATTTCTCCCTCATTGAGTGAAAATCACACGTCAAGTTTAGATCGTACACCGCCGTAATATTAATGACCCGTTGTCTGACCTTTCTTCGCTTCCTCTTGCAGCGTATCCGAAAAGACGATGTCGTGGCGCACGGTTGTGCCGGAAAAGAACCGTCATTTTCTTGTAAAAACGGCCTTCACATCGTTCACCGTCGACCGAAAAGAAATGCCATGGTTCTCTTAGCAGATTTCTCATTCCGGGGGTCGCCTTCCATTGTGTCGCTGGCACCGGTCTATATAATTACAACGAAAGGCACTCGACAATTATCGCTCTGTGAAATGAAACTCGTTAAAACGAAGGTGGCGGTGGTTATCGCGTTAAATCCCTGCTGTCGGAAAATGCAATAAATTCTATAATTGTTTTGAGCATTCCGCAACGAAACGATCAGCTAAATTCGAGAAATTGCTTTATCTCACAGCAGATGATACCTTTAGAATCTCAATCATATATCTTCTATGCAAATGCCCATCTGGATTTCCCTTATTTATTGCGAAATGCCTTCTTTGAAAATCGGAGCTGTTTCATGTGTTCCCTTTTTAAGGTGAAGATTTATGCTTGGGCCATTTCTTAAAAGGGAAAAGTGGTTCAATTTCCTAAAAGTAATAAAACATATCCCCAAACCACAATAGAAAATTGCACCTTTAAGGAAAGTTGGCTTAATCGAACGAAAGGTCTCTCGACGCCATATATTTTAACGAATTGCATTTCCAAGAGTTTATAGCTTAAATTTCATACATGGGTATGTGGATTACTTCCGAATTACAAATATGAAAAGAGGAAAGACCAAAAAGACATTGCGTAGTATCCCAAGAAATTTCCAGCCTACATAAACGGGTATTTTTTTGTTAAATTCAGTTTTACTTCTCAACATAGTCGCCTAGTAAGTCTATACACTTTTCCCAGCGATGCTTCCATGTCATTAATCCATCCAAATATTAGTAGGCATCTTGTTCTCCAAAATAGACGTTCATGAAGGTGCTTACCTCATTCGATGAAAACCTCTGTCCCCCGAGCAAAACTTTGAGCCTAGGAAATAGAAAGAAGTCGTTGGGGCGAGATCTGGTGAATAGGGTGGGTGGTCTATCACTTCGAACCAAATTTTTGCCATTGTCACCACTGAAGTGGTGACGGTGCATTGTCTTGGTGAAACAAAACTTTCTTTTGCCACCAAACGCATGAAACACAGTCAAAGTCTGTGTATCATTTTCATTATCCGCCGTCTTGGATGTCACTTGTGAATTTGAAGCCATATGGTAATAGGAAACTCATTAGCCAACCCACTAATTTCATGCTCGCAATTATTAATAAATTAGTAGAAGCATTTATTGCTTTATTATAATTTACAAATTCTATCAACTTAGGATTTGATCACCCAAAAACTTTTTGCTCATACCATAAAATAAACGTATTGGGAATGTTACGTATCAAAACTGTCCGCCTCAAGATAATTACTGTTTCAACTATCCACAATACAATAACTGTTTTAAATCAAAAGAAATATTTTCTTAGCATTTCCTTCTACGCTTAAAAGAAATTGTATTTCTTTGACATTCGTCAACTTGATTCGAGAAAATCTTGCAGAAAATTTGAAGAAAGCGATTCTTAGTATAAGTAAATGGCGGTTATATCACAAAACAATATTTTCTTAAGGATAGTAAATAGTGTGACGAACCGTTCCGGGTTCGCACAAATTTAAAGGACTCTAGAGTGTGAAAGAGAACGCTAAAATTAATATAACTTACTTTCTGTCGAGCCTTTAAATTATTATTGCGATTTTATTCAATTCCAGTATAAATTACCTCATTTCCAATCAATAATTTTAGTTTTTCTTTTAAATTGATTTGTAGAAACTCTGTATAATATTTTGCGAAGCCGTGTATATTTTTCATTTGTCGATTAGAATTGCGAGATGATGTAACGAGTGATTTGTCTGTACATATAACGTACAAGGCCATCAAACGTCATGGCGTAAAAACGTGTGACGTAGTGATTTCAAATGATGTATAAAGGTCCCGAATTTGCCATTAAGCCAGAGCCGCACCTCGTGATTCCACAGACGCTTCGGGTGACTCCCAGGTCGCTTTACGTGATCCGAGGTAACTCTTCGAAGCTGTGGCCGACGTCTACGCAGACCTCGCTAAGAAGTCCGAAAATATACTGAAAGTAGCCGGCATTTCGCGCAGACAATTCCAGAATACTTTATTTCCGAAAATACAGCCATTAGCTGTACCCGCCGCAGAACTTAGATCATTCTCGATACCGCGAGACTGTTTCTGTTTCTAAGTCCACCGCGAAGCTTGGATTATTTTAAAAGATAGGATTTCGATACCGCGAAACCCTTACATTTTCTAAGTCCGTATATTACACCGTACCGTAGAAACAGGTTATTTTCATTGAGAGAACTTCGAAACCGCAAAATTGGAAGAGTCAATTTATAGTTCAAACGAGGGAAAGTCACGAAGAGTTATATCTCACAACCGCTAAAGTCCGTCGATTTTAAGAGTGCATATGTGAAATCTTGTAATTTACATTGAATGATGCGTTTGAAGTTTATCTTATTTTTTTTTACGTGTTCGTCAGAAATTCCTCTTTATTTTAGGAACATACAATAAAGAAACTGTATATATTACCCGCTTATTTTATTAAAATTATTAAAACTTAGCTCGGTCTCCACTAGAAGCTATCCCGGTTGAAGCACAAAATAAGCAACATTTGTAAACATTTACTTTCGTTAACATCGACATTGTTTACTGAAACACAAATGTCCAAACACGTGTAAGCTGTTTGGCATTGATACCGCAAGGCGACATCTATAAGCAGATGCGTCAATTAACTTGCTAAACCCACAAGTGAATTTATCCCGTAAGAAAGCAACGACGAATGAGATAATTTAAAAGATTGCTTTATTCCGTTTCCCCTGTATTATAAGTATAGAATAAAGCACAAAAAGAATCTTAAAGTGAGTCGTTGATTCACATTCTATGAGTTACCGAAGTTGCTGAATATATCCAGAGAGGGAGCACCTAGGTTAGAGGTTGGCACACGTAAATTCTCCGTGACCGTTACAAGTGAGCTAGTAAGTTACGTTTTGACCCGAAACCGAATAAGTGTTTACATATTTGACCTGCGAACAAGCCATAACGTTAAATTGACTCACGAGCAGGCAACGGGTTACAATAGTTTTCTTCAAACAGCGTTTAAGTATTGCTCATAAATCAATAGTTTCATTTTCTTAAAATAAAGCAGCTATTTACTTAAAATTCTTGAAATGCATATTATTTATATCCGCATTATTAATTGCGTTTACCTTGCTTAAAACAGTACGACATATCCGTACATAAAGCAGTAAATTATTCTCATTGCTTATGAAGAAGTTTATTGGCCTCACAGTGCAAAATACAAATACAAAATGAAAATGAAGGAACCAAATGATAGCCAAAAAGACTAAATCGCTGCAGTACATGTATGATACATGTACTGCTAGCGCTCTTCGTTTAGCCTAAATATTGATAGAATCACTACCGTCAAAAACAATGTGAGAAGAAAAAAGCACTAGCGCTTTTGCTCCTGCCCACATTGCTGTTCATCGCTCAACTTATGCCACTAATCTTCAAAAATAGCACTGAAATATTTTCTGGCGCCACCTACTTTCAAGATATAGTCATGCCGTCCTAGATAACGATAGAAACCGGAATACAGGTGCCATACTTACCCATACAATGATGTAACCTTTAACGTACGTTGAATATATAATTTAATTAATTTAATATACACTGAGGACCTAAAGTATCCCCCCCCCCCCACAAACTTTTGAACAACTGAGGCTAGTGTTTTCGGAAAAAATAGGTCGATTTTTATTTTTTATGTGCTAACTTTTAGTATTATCGGGAGTCCAACTGCATTTCCGGTTTCACCGGAAATGACGTCAACTATTTTATTTTAAATAGAACATCCTGTATATTTTTACATTTTTGGAAAGGCAATAGAGGCTTATAGAACTGAGATTTGACAGACCGACAATTGGTGTCACAAGAGACATTCATAATAACAAAAATAGATTATTACCAACTTTATTGCTCCATATCGTAACATTTCTTAAGCTAAACTATAATAAATGTGGTATGGTTAAATTCGTCTTTCTATTGCCTTTCCAAAAATGTAAAAATATACAGGATGTTCTATTTAAAATAAAAAAGTTGACGTCACTTCCGGTGAAACCGGAAATGAAGTTGAACTCTCGATAATACCAAAGTTAGCTTAGAAAAAATAAAAATCGACCTATTTTTTCCGAAAACGCTAGTCTCAGTTGTTCAAAAGGTAGTTGAAGTGGGGGGGGGGGATACTTTACTCCTCACTGTATAATAATAATAATAAAGGATAAATAAAGTTAAATATTAACTCATTAATTGTGAAAGTACATAAAAATAATCCTTATTTAATTACATTATTAAAGAAATAATTTAATTATTGTGTAACACAAAAAAAAACATTTTTATTAGTTCATACACTCACTCCTAATTTTAATTACTAACTTTAGGCTTTTTTTCCATTATCGTAATTTTTCTTTTATTGGATATCCTTGTAGCTGGCCTGATGATGTGTTTTTTGAACACGAAACCGATTGCCTAATTTCTCAATAGAACTTTGTGAGATCTGGACCGTTGTTTCATTCCTACCTTTAATACGAATATTTTCTTACCTTAAAACTAAATGATTTACTCAGAAGAAACATTTTTCTGTTTTGGATTTTCTTGGTTTTCTAACCCTAAGAAAATATTTATTTAATATAAATAAAATTTTAAGAAAATTATTTTCTTATATTATGCATATTTAGAGTCTTGAAAATAAAAATATGTTCTTGAATAGAGACTGATTTTTGCAGGAAAATCTATTCTCTTGATGCAAGAAACCATTTCTCTGAGTATATCTATACCAGCCAGAATTTGAGAAATTGCATACTACTCCATATTAGAAGACGTAAAATAGATCCACCTTTAACACAAGGACACAGAAGAAAGCAAATCGGATTAGAGATTCTAAAGGTGGAAGTAGAGTCACCAAGCGAATTACCCGAAGTGCATATTCAATCTTCCCACCCCTTCATAAAAATACAATAGGTTGCATAATGGAATCAGCAGAAACTTAGTACCTTCTTTCAGAGTTGGTGCTCTATTGATAGATTTAAAATAAAATTATCTCAGCGCTAAGCTCTTTCAAAATAGCATCCTGTCCTATATTAAATCACATATTATAATAAAATCGTACCTGACAATTGCAGAGAGAGCGCTTTGTCAGACGAAATTTATTCATGCGGCCTTGCAGCGGACTTTACCCAAGTGAGATAAGTGGCAGGAGAGAGCTGGTTCAGCGCGATTATTTGCATACGAGGGTAGTCTAAAAAGTTTTCAGTCTAACTCAGAAACCAGTATTTTTTTGTCAAATTCAGGGTTCGATAGGACCCAATATCTTCTGTTTATTTAGTACATCAATGACGTTACTTCCAACAGAGAAACTCCCCAGTTTGTACAATTGCTATTTTCTGCAATTTGCAAAAAGCATTCGACCGCGTAATACGACAATGGTCTGAAAGGTTTCCAGCCTAACACAGAAACAAGTTTTTTTTGTCAAATTCAATTTTATTTCTCAATACAGTCCTCTTGTAAGTTTTCCCATGAAGCTCCCATCTCTTTAATTCGTCTAAACAGTAGTTGGCATCTTGTTCTGCAAAATAGGCGTTTCTGAATGTGATGGCTTCTTCATTTGACGAAAATCTGTGTCCTTCGACCGAAACTTTGAGCCTAGGAAACACAAAAAGGTTGCTGGGTGTCAGATCTGAGGAATAGCGTCGGTGGCCTATCAATTCGAACCCCTATTCGTGAATTTCCATTATAGCGACCACTGAAGTATGGGACGTTGTCTTGGTGCGTTTTTTCCCTAATTTCGGCCCTGTTTTGTTGTTGTTTTTCTCTTTCAAGATAGTCCCTTAACACAACTCCATGACTGCCACAAAAAGCAGTCGCCACCACTTTTGCAGCCGATGGAGCAGTCTTCGCCTCTTTCGGAGCCGATTCACGCTTCGCAGTCCACTGTTTCGACTGTATCATGGCTTCAGGAGTGCACTGGAGTATCCGACTTATTTCGTAACTGTTTAAAAAGGGTTTTAGAAATGTTCATTCGAATGCACTTTTGGTCATGAGTAAGCAAGCACAGCACCCAACGTGCGGATAACTTCTTCATGCCCAAATCTTCAGTCAATATATGACAAGCAACTAATTTAATGCGCTATTACAGTTAATAACGTAGTAATAATCCACAAATTCTCTAAATCAGCACAAATAAATTACTAACTTTTGATACCGCTAAATGTAATAATACAGGCAGTGAATATTAATTATGTTACTACTTCAACTTGAAACCATACAATCTCCAAAGGGTTTCATACTCAGTCTAGCCAAAACGAATTTGCTGATTATTTTTCGCAATCATTGCAATATTTGCTGTTTCATGATCAATGTAACTAACAAGCTTTTGTTTGATTTTCAGGTATTCAAAAAAGTCATCATGTACCCAAACATGGTGAAGAAATGCTATTTTGGCATAATACATCAAAATTACTTGGATATAATTATGAAATGTTATTTCTAGGAACCATGCGCCAACTTCTGTTAATCGACAAGAGGAAAAATGTTATTAAAGCTTAACCTCTGATATCATTCGACTTCTATAATTTTTTTTAGGGGGAATTATTGATGGCAACATTTAAGTAAGTTTTCTTTAGGATTACTACTGCAAAAAACTCAAGAGTATGAATAAGTAGAAACTTGAAATTTGTAGAATTCTTTTTCAAAAAAAAAAATACTAAGCAAAACAAATTTGCGCAAAGGATGTTGCATAACTAGTGCTGTGATCTAAATAATACAATTTCAATTAATTACTTCTTAATATTTAGCAAATGACAGCCGTTATTAGGCTTGCTCTGACTTATTGTATCTAGGAAATTTTCATTAAGAGAGTCAAAGTATGGAGTGATGTGTGAGCATCATCTTGTTGGAGTCACATATCTGAATTTTCGAATTAGTGTGGATCAATGAGGAGAAATTATACTACACCATACCATAGACCTAACTGAATGGACTTAATACTTGGCAATAGCTCTTGAATTTTCAATGCTTCATATTCAGCAGTTATGTTTATTAACATGACCGTTGAGATAACAATGAGCCTTGAAGCTCATTGTGAGCGTTTGAACAAGCTAATTTTGCTGCCTGGCTACTTCTTGGATATTTATGGACTAATTGCACTCAAAATTAAATTTAACAGTTTTAGTTTAGTTGGTGATGAGCCTATTCATCACAAAATCTCTAAGTTTTGACTATATAGTACTAAAAAGGGGAAAAATAATTACAACACAGGAAAAAAGCTATTTATTATTTAAGCTATAACAGCAATTATTGAACAACACGTTTACATATACTAGGGTACGTAAGAATTCATTTATAGTCGCGAGTCCCATACTTCTATCGAATAATGTTTCCGCTTGTACTAGAGCGCCCTCGATTCGCTTCACGCGCTCCCCACCTTACACTTTCATAGCGGGCAAACGTTGTAACACTGTCCATATATTTTAGCGGTTCACTTTACTACGGAACTTACGAACGCGGTGTAAACCTACCTAAGAAATACTCGAATACGAAGTTGTTGATACTATTGTTCACACAGCAACCAAAGTATGCTGTTTCGCACTTGAAACTTCCGTGTTGTGAGAAACCCCACATATGCGAGTATTTACCATATATAAGCTCAATGTGTAACTACTAATACATTATAATTTCAATAAATCTGAAATGAGTTACCAAAGTTCCCCTCCGACAAGGTTCTAACAGCAACGAAATTGCGATACTACTATTATTCAAGGTTGCGTTAATGCAAATTTCATAAAATCAATGTAAGTAACGTAATTTATGTATTAGCACGATTATCGGCGATATTAATGCTAAAATATGGCGCAGTGCTTTTATGAATTAATTAGCTGTTATATAGAAATATATCCCGGCACTCACTTTTCCCAAAGGTAAAACAAAGGAATTGGGAAAAGAAATTTTGATACGTAGTTTGAAAACGGACATTTGGTTGTTACCTGAAATATAAATATACTAAATTTATTTAGCGTTCACTACCGTGCAAACATGTCGCAAAAAAGAAAATACCACACGTTAACTCTATTGCAAAAAGTTGAAATTCTAAATAAATTAGATGAAGCTGAATCGGCATCTCAATTATCTAAAACTTATAACGTCGGAAGAAACATAAAGAGACAATTTTTAATTTTGTCGCTTCTACTTCTGAAAACAGATCTGGATGAAGAAAAACTGTGAAATCATGTAAACATCCTAATATGGAAAGTGCCCTTTATACCTGGTTTTTACAACAGCGTGTTAGAGGTACCCCGATTTCTGGAGACATGCTATGTGAAAAAGTTAGTTTTTTTTCTGTGAAGCTACGTATTAAGGACTTTAGCGCCAGTTGTGGGTGGTTGCAGAAGTTCAAAAAGAGATATGGAATTCGCCAATTAAGTGTCTCGGGAGAAAAGCCGTCTAGTGATTTTAGTGTAGTAGAACCCTTTAACTGAAAATTCTTTAAGACAATTGAGACATTAGGCCTAACTTCTGAACAAATTTACAACGCGGATGAGAGTGGGCTTTTTTGGAGGATGTTACTAAAAAAAAAAACGTTGGTTAATAAATCTGAAGCATTGGCAGCCGGAAGAAAATTAAGTAAAGAAAGGATAACTTTCATGCCATGTGCAAACGCATCAGGAGGTCACAAACTACCGTTATTTGTTTTGGGAAAGTCAAAAACGCCACGTGCTTTTCGTAACTGCCAGTTATAAGGGAGCAAAAAAAAGCTTGGGTGACAAAGGATCTGTTTAAAAACTGAGTTTATTCGCACTTTGTGCCGTCGGTAGAAAACAAAATAGGGGAATTGGGATTACCTAAGAAAGCTGTGTTACTTTTGGATAATGCTCTTGGCCATCCCGATGCTTTAGAATTAATGAGTGATGGTAAACAAATTTTCGTCATGTACCTTCCACCAAATTGTACACCGATTCTGCAGCCCATGGATCAACATGTGATTCAGGCTATTAAACTTAATTATCGCAAGAAACTTATCCCACAAGTTGTTGAATCTAATGATGACATTGCACAAATCTTAAAGACAATAAATTTAAAAGACGTTGAATTTTTGCTCGACGAAGCCTGGCAAAGAGTAAAAACTGAGCTGTTGAAAAACTCATGGAAAAATATTTGTCCTAACTTAACTACTGAACAAAAAGATGTTGATTTAGCTATGAACGATGACCAGACTGTAGAAGACTATAACGACAAAGATGATTTACCTTTAAGCATATTCCTTCCATCTAATAAAATTCAAGCTAATGAGCTAGCTGAAATCAAGGACATGTTTGGGAAAATTGGTGAAGCTGTCAGACCAGGATGTACAGGAATGGGTACAAGGGGAAAATGGAGATGGAGCATTTCTCAATGACGAAGAAATAAGAGTTTGTACTATAATTAACTTTATGGGTTTATAAAAGTTAATACTTTTTGAAGCAGCACACATTCATAAATATGAACAAAACATTGGCATTTTAACTGCAAAAAAGCGTTTATGAGTGACATGCATTTATTATTGTTAAACTTCTAATCAGGATTATAATTAAAATGTCAATTCATGTTTCAATTACAATATGTGTACATAAAGTTATACGCGAGAAACAACAATCTACATCCAATATGAAATATTAAATATTTATACCTAGTAAACATGAGCCGCTCTACTTATCGTCATAACCAAACAATGGAGTTAATCAATACAAGAGGGAACTCAATCAACTTGAATCAAGATTCCATGTATTGCGAGAGGTATGCTACAGGAATATAAAATTACAGAAAATGAATGGAAATGAGCGGAAACGAACACGTTCCCTATTGATTACAGGTACACCTAAATATTTATCCTACCAGGTCCACAACTCAAAGGAACCTGGATGGAATAAATATTTGAGCGGCTTGTGCTGAAAATGCGAATGTCCGTTGTTTAATTGTATTAGGTTTTGATGCGAGCCGACAGAGGGGCGCGCACACGTCGGATAATATTTGGATGTAGACTGATACGCCTACCTGATAAACTAAATTGAATTAGCTTCTGAAAACTGTATGATATTAGGTAATTACGAAATTTAATTAACTCTATCAAATAACATAATTGGTCCTTTATAATTTCATTAATCTTAATAAAGATTACACATGATCTTCGCCGACGTGACCTATCACATTAATGCAAATATGGAATTTTAATTAATTAACCTAACGGGTGATGCAAAAGTAGTTGGACATATTTTAACATTTTTTATACTTTAATAAAAGACTATTAGAAAATATGCGATGGTTTAATCTTAAAACTGGAGCTTTTGTTTACAATTATCATTAGGTTAAAATGGCACAAGGTCCATTTTCTTCAATTTTTCTCAGTTTAGATGGAACCTTTTGAATCATCGCTTGGATGTAATCTGGACTAATTTGCTTGAGCTTGTTGCTAATTCTACGTGCTAATTGATTCTCGTTTTCGGCGGTTCAACCCTTCTCATAAACGAGTCGACTAAGTTCTGCCCAAAAATCTTCGATAGGACGTGTCTTTGGAATATTTGGAGGATTCGTTTCTTTAGGAACGAAAGCGATGTTATTTTTTGTTAACCATGTGGTAACAGCTTTCGCATAATGCGAACTCGCTAAGTCTGGCCAAAAGAGAATATCATCTCCTTGGTGAAATCTTCCAATAAATCACTTCAGTTTTGGTAGACATTTTGTCCTATACACTTCAGCATTTATTGCTGAATCACGCACACTTCTTATGAGAGGACTTGAAACACCGGCTTTTGAAATAGCAATCCAAACTAAAATTTTTGGCTCAAATTTTGCTTTACTTGCGAATCTCACTTCGTCAGGAGCAGAGTTTTTATTTTTTGTGTAAAATCCAGCATGTTAGTGTTACCAATTAAAATATTTCTCATCATCTAAGATCAACACTTTTTGTGCAACTTTTAGATTGGTCCTCATCTTCCTACATCGAACCGGAATAATTTCCATTTGTTTATCCGTATATTTTGGTGCTTTTTGTCTTTTATAATATTTTAAACCTTCTTTATACCTTGCCGCCATTTGTCGTTGCTATATTTCAATCTTGTTTTCCATCAATTCCATCATTTTTGTAACTTTACCTTTACTTTCTCGCTTTTTCGCTCTGCCTTTTTTTTCAAGTTAGTAATAGGTTTGCCATCGTAAAAACGTTTTATGATGCTATATATGGTGCTTCGGCTAAAATTTTGTGTGTCTCACCACTTCCGCCGGGGTCCATCTTCCAAGGGCAGAATAAATACGTTCTCGCAAATTTTCAATAGCAGCAGTTTTCATTCTTACAACTAACAAATAAACGATTTTCTGTTTACGGTAATTTTTCAAATGTCCAGCTACTTTTCAATCAGGAGTTAAGATAAGGTTCTAATTAACGGCGTTTTCTACCAGGTTGTAGTATAGGGAACTACGTGTAAATCTGCGCCACCCTTGGTGGAAAATGAATCGAACGATTTTAATTTTTGTTTTTTCAAAACACAATCTTTGAACATTTATCTGGGATTGCATCGGTTATTTTTGCAGAATTATTAAAATTAAGCGTAAAAATTAATTTATAGACTTCAAGTTCTTTCAAATATAAAGTAAAGACTTATTGATTAAAATCAATAGATTTTTGATGTAATTGGAAAGATGTGAAAAATTAAATCGGTGCTATTAAACATATTAAAAAATAATTAAGATCTCTTCGCGCAAATAATTAACACATTTCCAGAAATTGAAACTTTATGACGTGTGTAAAATCTAAATGCGATAGAGTAAATACAATAAATCATCTCGAAGATGACATTTATTACATGGAGAGTTACAATTTTATCTAGCGGCTTATTGAGGTATTTAAATGGAAAAAGATTTGCGGCGTGAGGATACCAAGGACTTATTATAAGTCCAGTCAACGACAAACGTGGGGTAACGGACAAGTTTAGGCTTCTGCTGATTTTCTTCATGTAAATCTTCAAAATTAATGGAATATCTTCCTACAACAAATAACAGCATAAATCTGGAGGTATTTCTAGCATAATTTCGAATATTGAATATGTTTCATTAAGTTAGTGTAGTAAACGTCAGTAAAATTTATTATTGGACAGTTGTCATTGGAGTTTTGTATCACACAGTAGTATAATTCGAGTCTTCTAGTTGCATAACTACATGTAGTCCATCATGCTACTTTTATAAATAAGTTTATTCATCGGAAATTCATCAACAAATTATATTTGGAAAAGAATTATCAAAATTTGCTATGTATGAAATAATCGCCGTCGCGATTAAAACAAAAGCGCTTCCTTGTACCTTGAATATCATCTCTTACATTTTACATGCCAACTGTAGCAACAAACACCAGTTTACACACCCCATTAATGGTGAAGCAGCGAAATTTCAATTTAATATCTAAGTTTTCTGATTTAAATCGCAGCTCATTAACTGAAATACTGAGGGTAGCTTGATCGTATTTGTAGTTGGTTCCTCAGCTAATCTGTTCTTGTCTGGGCCTCTACTTTTGCTACTTTTGTTACTTTTGTTACTTTGGTTACTTTTTTATGTAGTAAATGTAATTATTTATTTTTTCCAGGATGTATGTGTAATTAGATATCTATATGTCTGCAAAGAAATGATGTCCTTTGTTTAGATTTAAGTATCTATTGGACAATAAAGATTATTATTATTATTATTATTATTATTATTATTATTATTATTATTATAAAAGAGTAGAGACGCCAATTAATTTCTCATCGAGATAACACGTGTTTAGCTGTGTTCCCAGCTTCAAAGTGTTTATTATATCAAATCATACCAGCAATACAAGGTAGAAGTGAAGTTTGGTGGTTAAGAATAGGCAGGTTTCTTGTAAATCTCAGATAAACATAGTTTATATGACATCGTCATAAAATCCAGGTTAGTTTTCATTCTTCAGTTTCAATTCCACAAATTGATATTAAGTTTTATTTAAATTGCCGAAAAAGCGTTTTAGAACACTTCCGAACCCTCAGTTCATATAAGTAATTAACTAATTTGCGAAAAATTAATTTTATTCAACAGTTTCCACACATAATGAACATTTCAATACTTATCTGTTATTACTGATCAAAGTGTTCGTAAATTTTATACAAAAATATCAAAATCAATTTTAAGTTTTCAATTTTGTGTGGCTTGTTCAAATTTGAACAACCAAACTTTTTATTTATTTGACGTTTCTTCTCAGACAGGGGATCTCTTTAGCATGATTCTTTCCAACAATGAATGTGTCGAACGTTATTTTTAATTGCTAACATAATACGTGTAGACTTGAACCCAAATCCCATCGTTAGAGTAGAAAAACTCAAGTAAAAAACGGATCAACTACAAGAATTAGCTAAATCAAGATCAATCTACTGTTGTGATATCCAGTAATTAATAATGTACAATAATATAATATAAGAAATTAAATGTATAGACATAATAAAAGTATAAAATCGAAATACTGTGATTTATCGTTTTATAAGTAATCAGTTGCGGTATTATTTTTTTGCGATAGATAACATAATCTATGTTTCCTCGAAAACATATACAAACTCTCGCTACCGCATGCGTTTTAATAATGTTGTCTGGACGTCAACTTTAATCAGAAGGAATCATAGACCATGCACTAAGCACGAAACTTGGGCTAGAGAAGAGTCTTAACAGTGAGCGATTACAAACGATAGATACGGCATATACGATGAGCTTACTTATTCAAACTTAATGTGGTGCACAGTGTGCTGAAAAATCTGAACATTTGACGCATTAAAACTTCGTATTTTTAAAACCTCATTTACCTCGGGAATCGTCTCGAATGCTTCTTCATAATGAAAGGTATACTCATGCATGAATATCGAGCATACGGGAGAATATACCAGTGCTTACGTTGAGGCTTCATATGCGCATTAATTTCTATGTTCCATAATCCCTTGAATCTGCGGGCATTTTATCCACATACGGATTATTGCGATGCATTTCCGGCGAATATGTTGGGATGTTCAGTAGCGTGTATGTGATAGATATGTGGAGATTATTATTAGTTGAGGTGCATTTAATGTAGGATGCATTTGCCTGTAAGTGCTTTTGTACCAAAAATACTACAGACCGGTGCAATATTCACATACAATTTTTAAGCAGCATTTAATGTGTGTTCAGTACCAGTTAATACAATATATAAATCAATTAACAAGAAAATCATTGATATTGGAAAATAAAAAGTCGTTGTACAACCCTATACGTCTATACCAGTAGGTTTTGACCTTTTTAGAATCACAGAGCAGGAGAACTACGAAGATTTATCGGTTCGGTAAGGGAAGGATGCTCGCCTGAAAAACCAATGAAATCAAGGAAGATAATAATGAAATAAAAAAACGAAGGTAAAATTAAATTACCACAACCAGTATTGCAAGTTCTATTTGTAGGATGTTTCATGTGATATCAAAGCGTTGAAGAATACATAACGGCTAGAGAGTTCGCCAAAATAAGGAGACCGTCGCAAGCTGCCCCAAGTAGAATATTGCATGGAGATTCCTGACGAAAGAACGTATCAGAAAAGCTATAGCAAAATTAATACGCACGGTACCTTATCTTATGACAAGTGTAGAACGCAACATTACAAGTGTTTTTTGCAGGTTATTTCTATTGATGTTGCCGAATAAAACCGAACATAGTTAAAAGAAACCGAACCGAACTAAATAGAGTCAACACCGTTTGGAACTGAGCATAATTCAACACAACCGAACGGGATCTTAGCCGAATGGAGCAGAGTACAGCTAAACATAGCTAAACGGAACCAAATAAGATCGAATATAATCGAACGTAGCCGAATGGAACCGAACAAAATCGAATACAGCCGAATGAAGCCGAACAAAATCGTATATAGCAGAACTTAGTTGAATGGAGCCGGGCAGATCAGAATATAACTGAACGGAGCCGAACAAAGTCGTATTTGGCCGAATACAGCCAAACGGAACCGAACAAAATATCATAGCGTACGAATTTTGCGCGAATTAAAAAAAAAATCTTAGGATGGGTAAACTGCGTGTGGTAACCCTATGTGTATAGAACTGTTACATACCAAATCCTCCGGGTTTGGATTACCAACTACATATTTTTATATTCTATAATACGAATGATGTCATTCAAGTACAAATCGTTTTATTGTTTTTCCAAATATTCGTCATTGAGATTTATACACTTTTGCATGCGTTCGAACCAATTCTCCAAACATGTTTTCACTCTAAAAGTGGTATATCCAAAACACAGTCAACAGCTACTTGAGGTGATAAAAATCGCTGTCCGCGCATTTTTTGTTTGACATTCGGGAACAAAAAGAAGTCGTTCGGCAATACATCAAGTGTAAACGGGCAATGAGATATTAATTCGATGTGTTTCTCCTTCAAATAATCAATTGCTTGACGTGCTGTGCGAGAGCTGGCATTGACATGATGAAGGATAACGCGACGTCATCGATTGCTTTTCCTGATTTCATCGATGACTTCTGCCAAAATGCTACAAATGCTTTCAAAATCAGGTCTTATGAACGAAACAGCTACTCCATTTCTTGTAACGAAAACTCATAACTTACGGAAGATTGATTCTATACACAATCGCAGTTTTCGATATTCATTGTGCGAAAGTATTTCGCATTTTTTCTTCTAATAATGCTAAATGTTGTGTTACAAAAAGAATGATATCATCAATACTGGACTCAAGGAAACATGTCTACCGCCTTTTTTTGAATTATGGGCGTTTTCCAGTCTTTCCTCGTTGAAATGCTGACAGTGTCATGTTTGTCAGTGGATGTTAGAATATTTTCGCCTGCACCTTGCACACTAGTATTGATATTATTTAAATAATAACGAAGATACTTTTTTCAAATAATTTCAATCATTTTTGGTTTCGGAAATTAATTAATTAAAATTAATGAAAAAGTTCGGTTTCGAACTGTGCAAAATTTATCGAATTTTCTCACATATTTATTGCGGACTGGAACGTTTTCGACAATCGGTGACAAGGTATACGGGCTTATACGTTTGTTCAGATATCAAAGTCACAAAAGTCAGCTTGGGGCCGCCCAATCCTAGAACATGATGAATTTCAGTTATCAATACAAAAATCAGCTTGAAGACGCCCAATTGCGGAACATCGACAAATTTGTCATCCAACTTCGCAAAAGTCAGCTTTAAGGCTGACCAATTGCGGAATATGGATGATAACGAATCTTCGTCAGCTTTTAGAAAAGTCAGCTTTTAATGCTGTCTAATTGTGCCATTCAAAGGTGTTCTTTCTGCCCAGCTTGAGGCCGCTGCAGTAAATATAAAACTATGAAATTTTCCACGGCTTATATGCCTGTATTTCGACGTGACGTAGCGCTCTTCGTTCACGACGCATCGCGACCTTATCCATGACGCGCACAAGCAAAACAGTTTTAGTATATCGTTGCACAAATTCCGTAATGATAAAATTTACGTAACATATACACTAAAGCTCAACATAAAATAACAATAACGTAAGATACACTCTTGCTCAAAATAGTCAGTTCTGGTATTGAAAAATTAATTAGCAATATAAAGGTTTAAAAAGTTGATACATGATTTAAAGATTGGTTACCAAAGATGAATACATAATTTTACATTCTTTCCTGTCTTTAAATTGGACGGACTTCGACAGTTCACCACACAATTTGGGCTAATAAGGATTTTAATCTTACAGGTAATGTTTCTGAAACAAATGATCCTCGGTGTAAAAAAAACAGTGTAATATTAGGATTTTTCTTCTTCGCAAAAGATTAGCAATCTTCGTAATTTCTTGTTCTGCATCATCACCAAACAAACTTTGAGCTATTTCAGAACATACTGGTAAAATCGAAGGCTCTGCTATGATATGTGATTTTAAATTTTTAGCAATTACATACTTCGGCAACTTTATACGATGCAGTTTGTGCTTCATTAGATACTGCTACTACTTTCTTCCCTGATTGATTTGTTTATTCAACAATCTTTGTAAATAATATTGGTCTTTGGACTGGATTGGCGTGTTTGGATGTAACGTGCTGTTTTAATTTTGTTGCTACCAATGTGCTATTGCAAGGGGTTTTACCCACAAGCTTCGCAAAGGGTAATTTGTCATCAATCAGTTAATTTTCGGCAATATAAATGAATCCAAAATGTAAATAATCATCGGAATATTAACTATTGACCTCTTTTCTCCCTATTGCGAGTATCATTATTGATATCGCTTGTATAGGCACTAGCATTAACGCCAGCACTATCAATCCCAGAATCATATTTTCGTTATAGAAATTTGTCCATTCCAGTTACAAAACAATACATTCCATAACACTGACAGTCTGTCTAAAAAGTTAAACTTGAAGCACAGCAAATATAACGTTTTTGGCATGAAACACGCCCGTACACTTCGGTAGTTGTCGATCAACTGTTTGCACACAGGCTGCACCCGCATAGAAATCAGATTTGGTTGATGTTCTAGTAGAAATCCGTTATAGAAGTTGATGAAGGCCAACATAAGTACAAGTGAAGACAAATAAAAATAAATGGAAAAAGTGATAACGATGTAAATAGTTTAATCTATTTTTAAATAAAGTAAAATCCACAAATAATAATATGTTAATACCTTTGTTATTCTCCAAGTCAGTGAATAGGAAAAATTGTTCGCGTCAGCCTAGCAAGGAACTGAAGTGTGTAGCGCTCTGTCGACCTAACTCAAGAAGTTAATCGAATGGCAACTGTACTCCCCAGTGATTTAAAAAAGAATTCCGGTTTTCATGTTCCGAGAGGTATAAAGGAATTGTTATTTAAAAGCAAGTGCACCGAACTTTTCTGATGCTTTTTCTCATTTCACAGTGAAATTTCAACTTCGATTTCATTATTACTAATACTTTAAATTGCCAGATTTCACTAACTGCTTTAACGCTGTCGAAAGTATTTGGGGGCATATTTTTTAATGAAGCCAATGATACGAAATACTACTTACTACTTAATAATTTGTTTGAATTTTGACAAAAATTCGGTTTGGTGATTGAACACATCTTACACTTTACTATTCAATAGTTTTTAAGCTAGATCAACTAAATCTAGCTTCATTAAAGATGGTTACATCAAACACGGTTAAGAATATACACTTTTTAAGGTTTTCAACTACTTCAACTTGATAAATTATAAATCCTAGTTCTTTATTCACACAAAGTCTAATTGTCGAAATAATAATTATTAACCCCAAGATGTCAAACAGTATTTGTTTCTTCAGTTTTAGAGTAGTTGAATTTTTGAAAAAAGTGGCGTTGACCTTTTTTCATACTCCTCTTAAGAAGCAAATTTCAGATCAACTAAAATCCTGCACGAAGGAACTAATTCATTCAATAATTGGTCTAAGGATCTGCAATTTATTTGACTCCCATAGATTTCAAAATCTAATTGCAACTGGTACAGTTGAAAAATGTCTGGAAGCAACAGTAAAAAAGCAATACTTAATAGGTAAAGTTCCATCCATGGCCAAACCGGTGAAATCCAATAATTTTCGTTTTGACAGCTAAAATGTTATCACTTTGAGTTCAAACTTTCTTCGAAATTCGGAAGAAAAGTGTCAAATCGAAAGAGATTTTCTGAACGGTTATTCAGGGTTCGATATTGGGTCCGTTTCTGTTTATTTTGTACAAATGAGTTTACATCCAACAAAGAAAGTCCCCAGTTTGCACAATTGCTATTTCCTGCAATTTGCAAAAAGCATTCGACCGCGCAATACAAGAGCAGTCTGAAAAGTTTCCAGCCTAACACAGATATATCAAATTCAGTTTTATTTCTCAACATAGTCTCGCTACAAGTCTATACACTTTTCCCAGCGATGCTCCGTCCAAACAGTACTTGGCAACTTGTTCTGCAAAATAGCCGTTTTAAAATCTTTGTCGTCCGAGTTAACCTTTGATTCTAGTAAACATAAAAATGTAGCTGGAGACCAAATTTGGTGAATAGGGTGGGTGATCCATCCATTCGAACCTTAATTAGTGAATTTTGGCCATCGCGACCACTGAAATGTGTTTTCCGCAATTTCTACCTTTTGGTCATGAGGGAGCAAACGAAACACTCAGCGCCCGGTTAGCTTTTTAATACCCAAAGCTTCAGACAATATATAAAACAAGCTCTTTCGAGATGCCAACAGCCTCTGCAATCTTACCTCTAATATCGGTGTTCCCCAAGGCTCAATATTAGGTCCTGTTCTTTTTCTACTTTTTATCAATGATCTTCCTCTTAACATAACAGATAACTTTATCACTCTTTACGCTGATGATATTGCCTTGGTGGCTTCTGATAAGAACGACCATAACTTACCAATTAAATGCAACTCTATGTTGGACAGGATTTATAACTGGTTTATAGATAACCAACTCGTTGTCAACAACTCTAAGAGCGCGTATATTAGATTTCACCCTTATCAGTTACATCCAACTCACGAATTTTACTTAGACTTAAAGCTAAACGATGAACAATTAGCAAGGGCAAGTCAATATAAAGTTTTAGGGGTTTGACGAGATACTTAACTGGAAAGTTCACTGCAAAAACCTTCTGTCAGAGATTAATTCTCTTTGCTACCTCTTTCGAAGCCTGAAGAATATTCTAACAACTCAACAGCTGCTAAGCATTTATCACGCGTATATAGCAAGTAGACTGACCTATGGTATTAGCTTTTGGGGAAACTCAACACTGGCAAATAATATTTTTATAAGCCAAAAAAAGATTATCCGTTGTATTGCTGGGATTAAACCTACAGATTCTTGTAGGAATTCTTTTGTTAGCTATGATATCCTGACATTACCTTGTATATTCATTCAAGAATTAGCGATGTATGTTCATATAAATAGGCAGAATTATAGATCACATCGAGATTTTCACGATTATCAAATTATATTCGGGGAGGATCTCCTCACTCCAAAATCCAGGTTGACTATGTATCAGCAGTTGCCCGAAATAGTAGCTATTAAGATCTACAACAACCTTCCTTCACACTGGAAGAAGTTCAATTTATCTAAATTTAAACAGCAAGTCCAACATATGTTGCGTAGCAACGGCTTTTATTCGATACAAGAGTTTTTGACAAGTAATGTTACTTGATTTTAATTATATCTAATTCTGTTTATGCTTTAACGTGTAAGCGCTCCGCCCAATTACCTTTTATTATTGCCTTTGTAATTGTAAGCTTACTTAATGTATTTTTTTAGTGTTATTACTGCTGTATTTGTGTTTGTATTGTGTGTGTCTTTGGACCATTTCCTATACTTTTTGTAAGTCGTTGGAAATAAATTGTTATATTTCTCGACGGTCACCTGGCACCATTTAGTGAACTTTTCCAATGTTCGAACGTTCATCGTCAACCAAGCTGGTACGACCACGTTTAAATTCACTGTGGCAAATGATGGTAAAGAGTCCCTGTAAACAGCATCCATTTCGGCTTTAATTAGCGCAAGGGTATTGCCTCTTAAATGTAAGAATTAAATAACGGCTTGATATTCGTTTTTTTTTTATTTGTACACAAACAGTAGCATCGACTAACACAAACGACTGTTAAACAACAACTGAGCATCCAAGATGGCTGAAATTTTGGAAAGTATTTTTCAATGCATACGCAATTCTATTGACAGAACATTTTTGACCAATGATGCCATCTTCATGTTTAGACTTATAACCTTTCAGACCACTCTCGTATGTACGCAGATGAGCGCTTATCTGTCGATTCTCTGGACCAAGGTCAGAGTAAGACCCAACTAATCAACGCTACCACGCTGTTGGCAGTCCTGTACTGTATTACGTTGTGAAAATATGAAAAATTAAAAAAAAAATGTGAACTATGAAATAAGACTTTTTCGAAAAATAAATTACATCTTCGTTTTGCGATTTTGTAACTTCTTTTAACGAACCCTGTCCATGTTCCTTTGTAGCACACAAACACACGCATTCATGAGTGTCAAAGGTATTGCATTATAACATTTGCACTTCAAATAGCTGGAATGTTGTTTCATGTTACTTTGAGAAACAAAATAATATAAAAGCGCGTCTCTAAGATATTTGAATTTCAAATTTTTATTTCGATGTCACCTCCTCGCGCGATATAAAATCCAGATGTAAACAACCGTAAATAATCGCCCATTACACGGAAAATTGCCGGAGGATTGATTTGAATATTTCCACGGTGTTTTTTTCTCCCTTTGCTTCTTTTTCTTAGCGAAAAAGGGGGGCATTCGTTACGTCTATCGTCGAGACGTAACGGAGAATTAATGAGCAGTTTCTCGATAATCAAGTAAATGGAACAAACGTCGCCGACGAAGGCGATGAGCTACTTCGTTCTCGCCGTTTTCACCGCATTGGATCGTACTTCCACAGCAACCGAAGCCCTCAATATTTAAAACATAATAAAAACCTTTCTTCTTCTTTCCATCCTCTCGGGGGGATTTAGGGCCTCTCCTCGCCTTACTACGTGAACGTTTCGAGACCTGAATGTGGAAATGGAAGTTTTACGGGATCGTGGGAATAGGGTTTTCCGTTGACAGCTACTATTTTAGGGTAATTGTTCGACGATTGTCGAAAAAAAAAAGAAGAAAAGCGAATTGTTTGGATCATACGCCCGTGATTTAGTATGTCGTTCCGTGAGTGTTTCCTAAATTCGCGGCGATATATCAAGATTACCTCCAGAAATCTGATGCGAAATGCCCTATGCGTATATGTATATCGGTTACACGAATTCCCTTTCGCTTTTCCGAATTCAATCGTTTACATTTTTCTTCCGTTTTGACTGGAAATAAAATAAAATGCGTTGTTGAGGTATCTGCGTCATTGATTTATAAAGCATCTATACGAAAACTTCCACTATAAAAGCTCAAAAGGCGCTTTAAAAAAATATAAAAGCATTTGTAGGGTGACGTGTTCTATCTGCACTGTACAAGTCAATATTATACAAGATGTCTCACAAGGAACTGCATTTAATGTACGATATATGAAAAAGTATACATTGGAAAATTCTGACCACTTGATAATATGCTAACGCTTACATGTACTATTGAACTAAAATATTTTCAATCATCTAAGACTTCCGGTTATATTTTAAATAGAACACCTTACACATTATTACATTTTTGAATTCCTAGTTTAATTTTAAGGTTTGTTTGATGAAATACAAGACGGCTCAATCTAAATGTTACCAGTGGCGTAGTAAGGAGTTATGTTTACATAATACATACATTCCTACAGTATTTCGAAGAATGTGACAGTATTTATACATTTAGTTTTCTATTATTTGTATTCACCTGAAGGGTTTTTGTACCTGCATCTTAAGTATGTTATTTACATATTGTATTAATGTTATTTACTTAATGCAAATGTGGGTTTAAATGAACATTAAATTGCTATTAGAACGTAACGAAAACTGAGGGCGAAAACGCTACCCTTAAGTTTCATTTTCGAATGCGCTTGTTGCAAAGAAATGGCATCAACAAACGCTGCGAATAAAGTGCTTCACAGTCAAGTTCGTGAAATTGTGTATAATGTTTTCGATTATTCCAAAACAGAAAGTGATAAAAGTTTGACGGAAATACGAGGCATATTCCAAAACTAAGGTCCGTTTGGTCATTAAAAAAAATAAGCTCATGAGAAAAGGTTTTTATTGACAGTAATATTTTACTATATATCTACTCTACTTTTCCACATAATCGCCGTTCACATCTATACACTTTCTGTAACGCTGCACTAGCTTCTTTAACCCCTTTGCATAGAAATCTGCCGCTTGGGAATTGAACCATTTGGTAACGGCAGTTTTGAGTTCATCGTCGGTTTGAAATCGTTGCCCACCCAGCCACTGTTTCAAATGCAAGAAGAGGAAATAGTCACTCGGTGCAAGATCGGGACTATACGGTGGGTGATCAAAAAGTTCCCAACGGAAATCTTGAATCTTTTCCTTGGTTTTGGCTGCGGTGTGAGGGCGTGCGTTATCGTGAAGAAGGATTATTCCAGACGACAGTTTCCCGCGGCGTCGGTTTTGGATCGCACGTCTCAGTTTAGTTAGCGTTTCACAGTATACGTCAGCTGTAATTGTTGACCCACGGTCCATGAAATCAATCAAAAGGACGCCCTTGTCGTCCCAAAAAACCGTAGCCATCATTTTTCGATTCGAGAATGGAGATTGCTTAAACTTTTTTGGTTTGGGTGAACTTGAATGGCGCCACTGCATTGACTGTTGTTTCGATTCTGCGTAGGTGTATGATATCCACGTCTCGTCGCCCGTAACAATGTGGGAAAACAAATCATCTTCATCTTGTCTATAGCGTTCCAAAAACTGTCGTGCACTACGCATTCTTTGCTCTTTGTGCTGATCAGTGAGCATTTTTGGAACCCACCTCGCACACAGTTTGCGATATCCAAGCTGTTCGGTGACGATCCTGTAAATTGAGGTTCGAGAAACATTAGGGAATTCATTATTCAGAGCACTAATCGTCAATCGCCGATCACTTCGAAGTTTTTGGTTCACTTGATCAACGATGTTGTCGGTTCGAATACTGGGCCTGCCACTCCGCTGTTCATCATGAACATTTGTCCGGCCGTTTCGAAATTCTCGACACCATTTTCGAACTTGCTTGTCACTCATTATTTCAGGTCCATACACTACGCATAACTCACGATGGATTTCAGCAGCTGAAGATCCTTTTGCTAGCAAAAATCTAATTACACCGCGAACTTCACAACAGGCGGGATTTATGATTGTCTCGGTCATTCCGATCTGCTGTCACCGACTGTCAAACGACTACTGAATAAAAACAACACGTCAAGTAGGTTCGTAAAGAGGCAGTAGATGGCGCTGCATCAGTAAAACTTCATTCAGGCCTACCAACCGTGAAATATCGCTCACCGGACCTTAGTTTTGGAATATGCCTCGTAAAAAACATTGTGTTTAATGCTACAGGTGTATCAATAAGAACCATTGAAAGGATTTAAAACATAAATCGAGCTACGCCACTGCATGTTGCATTCAAACTTGAATTTTCCCGAACGATGTCCGACAGTACCTTCGGACAGCGCCGGAACTCGCCATTCTACAGAGACCTGTAGTTACTATTTCTAACCATATTTGAAATATTTAAATTTTTTGAAAATTTTTACCAAATGGACGAGTGCATATGAACTTTCATAACTGTGAAAGTGTTTAACTTGGAAAATTGAAATTTTGCAGAACTATTGCCCCTATAGGGAATAATTAGAAACCGAATAAATTTTTCGAACACATTATACAGGCTGTCCGACAATTACGAGTAAACTTTAAAATGTTTTCAAATGTCAAAATTTATTTTTTAAAATACAACTACCTATTTTTATCTTTCTTATCAAATTGATAATTTTAAAGATATTTAGGAAAATGTGTACTGTAACACAATTGTCTTCCAAAAAAAGAGCTTACATAGTTTTTTTAAATGTCATCCAACTTTGGAGATATCCGAGTTAGTCATGAAAATTGAAGTTAAAATTAAGTCAAAATTAAGTTTCTACACTTTTCCATTTGGAAGTTTAATCGTAATTGTCGAACGCGCTGTATAATGTGTTCGAAAAATTCATTCAGTTTACAATTCTACCCTATACGGTTAACAGTTCTGCAAAATTTCAATTTTCCAAGTTAAACGCTTTCACAATTCTTTCCAGGACAGATGTTTTAATCTGCTTGATATTTCATTTATAATCGATGTAAAACAGAGTAAACATTGAAATAAATCTGTATCTTTGAAATAATTTACATTTATTTATCTGTAAAAGGATTTAAGAAATTGAATAACGTAACAGATATTTACTGACTATGAAAAAAGCATATTTTCAGTTGACTAGAGCAATAAGAGCCGCTGGTTCTTTTGTATCATCCCAAAGCAGAACATTTTGTAATTTCTCATTATTCGTTTGATGAGTTTCAAGTAGCTAATTTAACCAGAAATGATCCAGTGTTATTACACATGTTGCCGTCCACCTGAGAATACTTATTTATTAGTGGTTTCAGAATAATCAAAAATACGACATAATTTTCTGAATAGTAAATCATTTTCTATGCTACATTATGGGTCAGTTTTCAATTAAATAATTATTTTATCTGCTCTACGCGTTTACTCCCTACATAAGAGACTAATGCGAGGTGCATTCAAGTTATAACACCTCCGATTTTTTTTCTCACTAACTAATCACACGAAAACTATGAAACTTGTGTCACTGCTCGGCGTAATCTCCCTGCAGCCGTATACATTTTTCACAACGTCGACGCTATGATTCCATGGCCGCTGCGAACGCTTCTTTAGGAGTCTGTTTTGACCACTAGAAAATCGATGATGCAATAGCGGCACGGCTAGTGAATGTGCGGCCACGGAAAGTGTCTTTCATCGTTGGAAACAGCCAAAAGTCGCTAGGAGCCAGGTCAGGTGAATAGGGGGCATAAGAAATCGCTTCAAAGTGGTTTGTCTGTCAGCATTCGTGGCATCCACCTGGAGGACAATTTTCGCATTTTCAGGTCATCATGCAGGATTGTGCGCAGATTCAACGGAAATGTCAACTTTGGAGGCGATCTGTTCCACACTCATTCGGCGATCCCTCAAAACAACTTTCCCCACTCGCTCGATCATGTCACACACGACGTTCTGCCTTCTTTGAACTATCGCAACCACGAACGCACGTTAGACACATCCATGACACCATCACCACATGTCTCACTAAACTGGCGATGAATTTCTATCGGTGTCACACCACGAAAATGGAGAAATCGAATGATTACACGCTGACCTTGTAATGAAAACGTCGCCATTTGAAGAATCAAAAACAGTTCTCACTCTCGCCGCTGCCGCTAAAGGTTCTGTGTGCCGTACAGTGCTGCCATCTCTGTCACGCATTGACAAAGAATGTCCGCTTATTTTAAAACAAACCGCATGTTTCTATCTGTTTTCAGTTCTGAGAAAAAAATTTGGAGGTGTTATAACTTGAATGCACCTCATACATATGGTATGTTAATACCTTTGGATGTGCGTTGAATTTCGGAAGATTGGAGTAAATAATAGAACCATAAAAAAACTATTAAACAAACGTTTATACTACTGTAAACATCATCAAAATATGATATTGAAAAACTGAAAATGAATAACACTTAATTTTAATGACATATTCATCAGGGGAAAAAATCTCATTGTGAAAAAGTATAAGGTGATGCACTCCGCTGACAACAGTCTTTATAATTACTTTACGTTCAAAAAGAATTTCTTTGTTTTTTAATTTTCGCCACAACACTGCTCTCGCATTACCGTCTTACTACAACAAAATGTTGGTTATTTATTGAAATGGATCATTAAAAACGTAATGTAAAACAACTTTTCAAAACAAATACGCACGCGGTGCCCTCTAATTTGTTTGGAGACTGATTTATTTCGTTATCGACGTATTTACACCCACGCATTAACAACACACCATATTTACATACAAGCAATAACTGGTGTTTTTAAATATTAAAATGGAAATGTACGCAGATACGCATCACCACTTTGGCCGTACGAAATTTAATTAGGGACAACACGGTTTGGCACTTACACGCTCAGCGCGCCCACCAAACCGAAACGCTACGTCATTGTCGAATACCATAAATGATTTTCGGCATACTTCCTACCCAAACACACTTTCGTGTGTTGGCCGAGGGGAGGAAACTTTTAATATTAAGCGGAAAATTCTGTGGAGAAAACAAAAAAGGTTTATACATATACAACGATAAACGGTAAAATGTACAATCTTTTGACTTAAAGATACGCAATAAAATAGTTAAATATGTTTCTCGTAATTGCTCATTATAGAAGTACGTTATACAAAACAAAACCAACATGAGAACATATGATAAAGCATGTAAATTTTTAGCAGTCAAATCAAGACACTCAAATGAAAGATTTCAGGTAAGAGAGTAAACAATAAAATCACTACCGGTGAGTTACAAGAAATTCGACAGAACAATGTCCGCCTTCCGTTCGTCAAGCTCAATCGAAAGTAACTTTATGCGGTAAGGTAGTTACATTTTGGAAGCGATACGGTTTTCGATAATGAGTTTATAATTCTGCAACTTCAACCGATAAATCCGTCACCAGTGAACCATAAAAACATCGTCAGAACAGGCCCGACTTCCGATCAACAAGATTCAATTGATAACGTCTCTATTCAATGAGATAATTGACTCCGGCAGTCGGTCATTCACTGTAATGTATCACACATACATCCGCAACTTCGGTCAATAAAACTAACACCAGCGAATTAAGATGTCGTCAGGGCACGCCAAACTTTCAAACAAAACTTATGAGGTAATATACGAGTATGAACTCTTTAAAGCGCGAGCATCAGCTAATGAAACCATCACCCAATGAATCAACAATAACAGAACGAGCCCATCCTTTTGCTATCAAGAGTCAACCAGCAATAATTCCATTCCGGACTTAGTCCCTCCAGACAGTAAGTTGTTCCGTCATTGAAGGAGCGGTTAAGAAAGATCCCTCTCTGTCCATGAATGTAATTCTGATCGGCTTTATATACAAAATATCGGAATGACGTATGAGTTTCTTGTGCACGACGTAGACGGACAAGAACAATCTAAAAAGGGAATGTTACACAAGTTTACAGTTGTAGGTCGGCGGGTTATACACTGATAGTTCAAAAGTTACATATATATACAATGTCCTTGAAAAATAATTGACAGGAATAGAAATTAAAGAAAGTGTAAACTTAATTATTGTGAAATTATTCAGACAATAATTTTCAATATTTTCTTGCTCTTAAAAGTCTTTAAATTTTACAGGGACGAAGGGCGGTTCGTCACAAATCTAACTCTGAAGTAGAACAGTGTTGGAAAAACCAATATTAAGAAAAAGTATTCATTTTATAATTCTTTGCCAGCCTTAAAAGTTTTACGATGATTTTCAAGCGGGCCCTGTATATCGATGCATACAGGCTGTTTCAAAAAAAATAATGTAAACTTTAATATATGCTTTTGAATAATACAAGAATCAAAAAGATGTCCATAAAATAATTTTTGTATTTTCAACGCCTGCTTAGTTATAGAAAATGTCAATTTTCATTAATTAGATTTGGGCCACTTTCGTTACACCCTGTATAAATAATGATTTCAGTTGACCATAATAAATTAATGGATTTGGGACCATCTTAAAGTGTATGTATAAAACTTGAGCATTGACTTTAAATGTTGACATTTACTGCATTGACTCAAAAACCTTTGGAAAAGCTTTGGTAGAAATTGTAGAGGCAAAATTCTAACTGAAACGCGAAAATCCCATTACACACACACACACAATTTCTGCAGTTGACGTTCCAAGTAATACAATCATGATCTATGTAGTACTGCATCAAAAATTATGCGAATTCTTTTAATATTGTACTTTTTACCGCGTACAACTTTCCCGATAGCTTTTCCCATTCAACGCAACCACCGACTTGCCTTGTGTGTAACCCGAAGTTTGTTATTAACGACTCGGACAGAAGAATTATTGCATCTTAAAGCATTCCAGCATTCGGAGAACGTTGTTAATATCCTCTAGAATTGAGAGCGTCTCAGAATTCCGAAGGGAGATGAGAAAAAATAATAAAATATTTATTTTCGGTTTAATGAAATATTCAGTGGAGGGAATATTGGAAAGACAAAATGTTAGCGATGAGTAAACAACGATAGTTACGAAGATTAATGGAAACGGTATTTGCCGTTATTTCCACTCCTACTCTAAAATAGTAATGCCTGTAGCAATGATGAGATGATATTTTGAATGTGTAAATTGCGCTGGAAAATAAATACTTTGATTATTTAGAAATTGGAGTAGGAATATTACCAAAACTATCTATTGGAAAAATTTTATAGGTAAATTGATCTCAAAATACATTAAGGTTAAACTTAATACGTAAGCAGGTTTAAAGCATACTTCTGGCACAGTTCACATGTTGATTAATAGTCTCCTACAAGCTTCTTAAAGAACTATAAATCTTTTCCCAATATCAAGGTTCTAAAAAACTGCAATTGCAAGTTACCAAAAAATTTTATACATCAGTACATCGGAACAATTTTTTCTTTACAGAAACAGCACAATGCGGTTTGTAACTATCTCTGCAAAGTACCCCTCAGACACTTCGGCACAGAATATCGTTCAGCAAAATGCACCTATTAACTCTGAATATAATATCAAAGTATACTGAATTAATATATAAGCGATATTAAATTCTTTTGGGTGAAAAGTCATGCGGAAATTTCTCCTAACGAAAGAGTTGACGCTTTAGCTAATACTACTGCAATTACCGGTGATATAACTGACGACATCGTTTTCACTGTTAAAATCAACGCTAAAAGTAGAATACACACGCAGAGAAACGTTTACTTGTATCAAAGCTGTCCGCCTTAATTAAAGACAATAACTGTTTTAAAACAAAAGAAATATTTTCTTAGCGTCTCTTTCTCCGCTTAAGAGAAGTATATACTTGCAATGAAATAATTGTATTTCTTTATTTAAGACATTTGTTAACTTGTTTTCTTAATTCCAGAAAGTATTTAAGTATTATTATAAGATTATAAATCAATAATTTCATTTTCTTAAAATAAAGCATTTTTTACTTAGAATTCTTGAAATGCATATAATTTATGTGCACATTATTAATTGCACTTACCTTGTTTAAAACAGTGCATAATACAGTAAATTATTCATATTGCTTGTGATTTTAAAAAGACTAAAGTAGAGGTTATCTACAAAATAGTGTTCAAACAAAAGTCAACTTAATGTAGAAGAACACATGAAAAAAGTGCCTGGAAACAAATAGCGCTCTTGGTATTCATGGAATCACTACTGACAAAAACAATAAGGGAAGAGAAAAGTATTAAAGCTTCTTGCTTCTGACCACATTGCTCTTACATCTCTCAGTTTATGCCACTAATCTTCCAGTAGCTATAGTCATGCCGTCCTAGATAGCAGCGACTGAAACCGGAATAACAGATACCTACTTACCCATTCAATGACACATACATCTTTACCGTACAACGTTTCATAAGCATTTTCAAAAGATACCGGTAGAAATTAAAGTATCCATTCCCAGCAGAGGTCTTGCCTATCCTAAGGTGTAACGATATTGCAGCAGAGTTCATCCGAGAATGCAGGATATCAATCTAATTTTTCTAGATTTACATTAACGCCTCAGTAAAGTAGTTGATCGACAATGACTTGATAATGCAAAAAAACCTACTCTGCGAGTCTGACGATTACTACTAGGATTTATGTTCTATAAAAACCAACATCCGGGTGATTTTAAATAAACATTCGTTATAAAG
The DNA here is from genome assembly GCA_029619315.2 of Dynastes maya. Classification (NCBI taxonomy): domain Eukaryota; kingdom Metazoa; phylum Arthropoda; class Insecta; order Coleoptera; family Scarabaeidae; genus Dynastes; species Dynastes maya. Next base: position 71,696,998 of record JAROYE020000002.1, read on the forward strand.
AAAATATTTACGTCTTCGTTAATAGCATGTAAAACAGTTTAAATCTTGCCTTCACTTTTTTTTTATATATCTCATAGTTTCTGAGCTATTGAATCAAACAGCGAAGGGTAGCGTTGAGCTTGGGGTGCTTTACAGCCCGCCGGTGGCCGATTGGGCAACTAAAATATCTATCTATCTAAGATAGGTACCGTTGTTCTTACACTAAATTGGTCTATAAACACACAAAGTTTCATTTAAATCGGGGAGATGCACTTACCTATGTTTCTTTGTAAGCGATACAGTGTAGTATTTCAAACTGTTCCAAAGACCATTTTTTATTATCAATTTCGGACCAGTGGACAATGACTAATCTAAATGAGTACAACCGGAAAGCTATACCAGTACCGCAACACACAGCACAGCGCAACGCAGCTCCACACGGCTCTAGTCGCCCACGGTGCGTAATGAACGTGCATTCACAAGCTTATTAATTTTACACCGACGACGGGCTTAACCTATGCCAAATCAGTGGATTGGTTGAAGGCCTAAAGGGCTCTCCAGTCTATAAAAGATGCATTGGAGTCTAAATGCAGTGAGATTTATCTCAGTCTGTCGTTGTATACAACTATAACATTCAATCAAACATTCACTCACAATGGAACTCCTTTTGTCAACAACAATAAGAACATAATTTGTAGAGGATATCACACCAAAGTAAATTACATATACGAGGGATGATCGTAAAATAGGGTTCCCATATTTTAAAAAAATATACAGCATTCTTTATTTCCTTAACATTACACATCGTTTTAAAGGTAAAAACCTAAGCTATTTTTCGACATAATCGCCATTTCTATCCAAGCATTTTTGCAGACGGTGCTCCAATTTCTGTATCCCCATGTCGTAAAATTCTGCCGCCAATCCTTTCAAGAATCAAATAACCTCTTCCTTGACTTCATCGTCGGTCCCGAAGCGTACGCCACCCAAGCGTTCCTTTAATTTTGGAAACAAGTGGTAAGAGCTAGGTCCGGACTGTGGGGGGGGATTTTGTCGAAAGTTCCTGGGTTTGACGAGAGACGTGGCGCCGAGAGTTGTCGTGAAGAAGCGTCACACCTGCAGTCAGTCTTCCTCTGGTTATAGATCGCCCGTCCGAGTTTGGTCAGTGTATCGCAATACCTGTTTGAATTTATTGTCGTCCCCCTTTCGCGTTTAAAAAACGTATCACAGCGCAACGCAAATTTCACATCTGGCGGTAGCGGCGATCGGGAATTCCATCTCGGACGGCTGCTTAGCCAACACTGAGCGGCGTAGCGAGACGGGAGTGGTACGTATATAGAGTGGGAGAGCTGCTGCACACGCCAATGTTGTCAGATTTCGCCTAACACGTCTTATTGCTGCTGTAGGGCTTTGGGAACCTTATTTTACGATCATCACTCGTACGTAGCTTGCAAATATATGGAATTTAATTCAGTTTTATTACTATAACAAACGTTGGTTTAGATAACATCCAAATAGATCAACCTCAACGATATACAACTATGTAACTAACAATAAAGGAATTTTAACAAATAAGTAATTAAATATTCCATCGTGACTCAAATGTGGGTATATATTTAATAGAGGGAAATAAAACTCAGATCCTCTCTTCAATTTGTTTAAATGAAATATACTGCAATTGTACAAGAAACATTTGGTGTGTAGTTATTGTTAATAATAATGTGAAAAGTAGGAACGAAATGTAATAAATTAAAAAAATTGTACGGTGGACATATATAAACACTTAAAATGTTTAATACAATAAACACGTGACTGAATAAGATTGTTTATTTTTATTATTATTATTTTATTTCCTTCTATTAAATAACTAATTACCTCCACAGTATTCTGCGCAAGATCAAAACTTAAAATGTAAGACTAAATAATTAGAATGTAAGAAATTACTCTCTGCATTACGTAAGAACGACAAAGTACGAAGAAATAGAAAAATACAAAATTCCCAGAGTTCGTATTGTCTCTACTTCTCTATAGCGATAGCATCAAAGAATGCGAAACATTCAACGTCGCTCTTTTCCGAAGTCTCTTTATCTACGCCGGGGACAATGTTTAAGATTCGCTTCTGCTGTTTGCTGTTTTAATAGTACGACTTGAAGAGAGCGCTGCAGTAGGTGATGGAGCTTCATAAATCATCGATCGGCGATGTAAGGGAATAGAAGGGGGGATGAAAAGGAAAAGGAGGAGGAGAAGAAAAAAGAATCGCATCGTATAGACGACACAGCCAACCGCGTGGCGTCTCGTTGTACCGACGACCTCGTGTAAGCATTTCAGGAACGACGTCGGAGCTGTACCAGCTCCCGGATTCTACGACAAGACAACATTACAACATTCTTTGTACGATTCGCGGAAGGATCGAAGAGCGGGCCGAATAGCTTGCTGCTATTGCTGCCTCTCCATTCGCCAATGCGACGTTTAAAAAGAGTAAAGAACGTGCATACTCAGTGAGGTTGTTTGTGAACTAACTTTTGTTGGTATCAACAGTTCCATTTCATTTCAATGAATTTTCTGATATTAATTAGAACACTGTATATTTTTGCATTTTTGGAAAGGTAATGGAAAGACAAATCCAACAAAAATATTAGAATATGCAGCAACAATAATAATTGATATGATTTATTTTCCCAACAGCTACCCAATTATAGGACTAAGCATAATATACTGAAATGTTTTTCTCAGAGAAATTGTAAAAAAATTGCAATTTTGTAGTTTAATTAAATTTTTAACTCCTTTGTGGGATTCTTTGATACTCTATTGGCAATTATTAATGAATAAATGGAAATCAACAAATATTAAAATTGAAAACGTAAACTTGATTTTTAAGATGACATATAAACACTATGTTCCTTATGCCGAGCCTTCTCTTCTATTTTGAATTTATTCTCTAATTTCTATATCGGACACTTTAAATTGGGATCGCAGTCAAAATACTAGTTAACTCGAAAGTTTAACCAGAATTGATGAGTTTATTGGCGTCCCTCTTCTGCTTTATTTTAATCGCGATGGCGATTGTTTCTTTCGAATTTTCTTTTGAATTTTTGATAAATAACGTTATTTTTAGACGTAGCATGAGAGAATGAATGTATTGACGCTACTAGATGACTCAAACTAGACGACTCTATGCTCTAAAATACAACTGACAAATTAACTGACGATTTACTGAATAACTTTAGGATAGATATTTCATTTACGAAATAATGTTAGAAATACTTTTGAATTCACCCTGTTGTTTGTTTTAGGAGAATTTTAAGTTAATTTTAAAGATTTACGAAATAAGGTTAAAAAGAAGAGTAGTTTCGTGTATGACAAGGGGGAAATTGTGACTTTCGAAAAATAGCCTTTTCTTCGCCAGGGGGAATTTCATTACTATCGGGTGGCTATCCTAAATACCCTATACGTTTGAGACTGACAGCTGATCTTTTCGAAGTAAATATTGAACATAACAATACATATGTATGTATGTACAAAACAAACAAAATACATATCAGGCATTGCACGGGTTACGTAAATGTCAAATTTGTACTTCGTAGCAAACTTGCTTACCCAATTTTTTAAAATATTGATTGTTCTAAATTTTAATGTTATCTCAATGTTGGCAACAATTTGTTGAAGATAGCACATCATTCAACAAAGATAATTATTTTTTATGCGTTACGTGTATGAATCAAAATTACAAATTTTGACATAATTCTGTGAATTAGTATTATATTTTCAAAAAAAAACTTATTCATATAACAGTAAAAGAAAAACCGAACACAAGCAAAAAGAGTAGCCTCAATTTACAGTCTTTTAGGAATGTATTTGTCATTTTGAAACTGTTACGTACACTTTTACATGTATTACATGCCGCAACATAATTCAAACCGTTGCAGTTTTATTTCTTTATTATTAAAGTATTACGTATCTGTGTCAAGGTGCAATCTTTATCTAATTAGTGAAAAACTTTGTAACAAGCTTCTTAACGAGGAGAAAGATTATCTTTGACTATACTTAATAAAAAAAATCAAATTTCAATTTGAACTTTCAGAATAATCTATGTGGTAATGCAGATTTCAACAAATCACTCGCATGATTCATGAAGTTTCTGTTCATGTTTGCAGTGTCAGGTAAAAGCATTAGTTGTTTATACATCTTTATTTCTTTTAGTATCGCGAACTAGACACCCGACACAACATCTTTTCAGTAATAATTATGGCATTGCTGTATTTTTGTTTTTGTTCAAGCAGGTTGACTGTTTCATGGAATGCATGATATAACAAGCAGAAGAATTGAAAAAATATCGCTACAGAATAACATTGCTGCCTAGCAGTTACAATTCGAGATCGTTTAGGAGATTGATTCTGGAGAAGGGTAGTAGAAAGGTGGGAGAAGTACGAGAGGAATCGTAGAAGTGTGGAAATTTAAGATAAATGGAGGCAATTTGTCTATTACAAAGCTTCCATACAAATCTAGCACCCTGTATCTCTCGATGGCGATTTAAAGACTCCAGCAGTACACGGTAGTTTATACCACGCAGAAGATTGATTCCTGTTTTTTTTAAAGGAAATATACTTCAGGAATCGTTGCTATACCTCTTCAACGTTTAGTAACAAATAAACATAGTTTGGGGACCAAACTTGCGAAACATATTCCAATTTGCTGATGGCAAAATTCTAGCAAAAGCAAACACAATATTCACAGCACACTCCGCACCACACAAAGACATGTGGCTCTTGATCATCAGCCCAGTACCGATTCATTTGATCATCAATCGGTGCTGAGCTGATGATGATGACCCACGTGTCTTCTAAAAGGCCTTCCCGAGTTAGTTAATAATTTGTGTGGTGTGAAGTGTGCCGTGAATATTGCGTTTACCATACTACCCCACAGTCCTTGCTATCATTATTGCAGCAAAAGGTTACTAAAGAACTTGCAGCAACCTATAAGAAAGCCCACACTACAAATGTAGTTCAGGTGGTTGGAAGAATTTAAAGGAGAGTTAAAGAGCCACCCCAGGACGCATAACATCTTTGGCCTTTCTCAAGAGTTCATGTAATTTTAGATAGAGTTTGTATCACTGTTCAGTTATAACATTTAAGTTATGCTGTACGAGCAAAACATCCTTTCAAGTTCTTGCGCAAGAGTAAATCCTTAAATCATCTGCATATGCCTGTTGAGGATCAAACTATCTTGTTTTTATACAAAGTTGGCCAGGAAAATGAGTCAAATTGTCTTCTGTGACACTAGGTTCGCCTAAAGAACTTTTTGCTTGGCAACGTAATCACAATTGTTAATTTGTCTAATTTCAATTCCAAAAGCGCAAAATATTCTCGTTATATGTTGTGTGTTGTGAATTAATTAGTTATGCAAAATTTGCCTAAATTTCAGTTTTTGGTAAACAATATGCTTGCTTCTCAAGCTTATTAAGTTGTTGCTTTTACGATGGTTTTCCCATCAACCATGCAAAATAAAATTGGGTCAGTATTAATGTTCGCTAAATCTGGGTCCAATTATCACTTTGTTTGCCACGAATTGTCCAATAAATTGTAGTCCCAATGTCAAAGCAGTTTAAGTGTGAATTTTATTCTATTTACAGATATTTATTCAATGCAAAATGCTTTCAAATATGTCCAGCTATATGGTATATTAGTGCAACATTCATTACATTCGGCTTCGCGGAAATTTTTTCCCAGACCCATAGAATATTGAAATTGCCTCAATAAGCTACTGTAAAAGCAAATAAGTGGAATAATTTTCACTGTATACTTAGTATATGCCACAAATAATTCAGTACAACTTTAAATTGATATTCAAAATAAAACAATTCAATACCACTACAACCTGATGTTACCATACATTCAGTTTAATTTGAATAAAGTTTCCTAAGTGCAAAAATGGATAAATAACTACCGTAACTTAAAATCTCAGGAATTCTACGAGAAAAATCGTCTCCAAGTAAACACCCAACGTTTACTTATTGATTTTGCCTGGTTGTTAGTGGATCCCAATTAGTTGCGTAAATAACATCCTCCTTGGTAATAATAAACATGACTAATTGTTTACGGTCGTATTGTCACATGATAACATAAAAACAAATTTTGAATCTTTTTTTATGAGACAACAAAGTTCATATATCCTATCATTCTTCTCTCTCATCACTCTCATCAGTGAAACCATATATGTACTTATATTAATAATGGTTGGTTCATAAATAACTTCGATGATGTATTTCAAACATGGAGCCCAACAATATGAAAAAATAAAGCAATAAAAGACAAATATAATATAATGGAAAGGAAACCTCAACAATGTAGTCTGTAGGTTGAAACGACGCGAAGAATCTAAGAAAACTAATTTATTTTTCATTTATTTCTAATAAAAGGAAGCCTTTTATGAAGAACAGAAATAAAAAAAGATAAATTGAAGTATATTTTTATCCCAAAACAGCACAGTATTAAATAGTGTAAAATAATTCCATTAAATTATAGCAAAATCCTATCGACAAAAAAGAACTAAAGGATGTCTAATAAGTAGACGAACAAATTTCAATCTTATATTTTTAAATTTGCAAAAACTTGAACTATACATTTTTTGAAAAGTGTGATAAAAAAGTATTTTAAGATATCTAACATTGTTTGCTTAATCCCCTTTCGTCCAATTTGTTTGAGCATCTTTATACCATGATTCATTAGCGATTGCCCATAATCTCTAGACACTTCCGTTGCAATTTTCTTCCATATTCTCTTAAATCATACTAAATTTTTGGACGTTCTGTTGTAATTCGCATATCGCCCTTTGCATAAGGACCAATATTGTTCAGTTGGTCTCGCTTGGGGGAGGTTAGGTGAATTTTGATCTTTCGGTATGAATTGAATGTTGTGTTCATTCAAGTACTCGGTAACATTGCTGGCGTAATGTATGGTTGCTAAGTCTGGCCAGAATAAAATTTGATCTTCATTATGGTACTGGCGAATGAACCGAACCATTACCAAATTGATCACGGGCTTGCCATACTAAATATTTTTTGAAAAATTTCGTTTTTCTATCAAACGTATGTGTATATTCTAGTTCTACAGGGTTAGAACTATGGTAAAATTTCCGACCTGACACTTCAGCAGGATCTGCAGGAACATAAGTTTAATCATCAATAATTAGTATTTTCTGACCGCATTTTCTTGGAATATAACTGGCACCAGTTTTTGCACGTCACTCTTGATTGTTAATGTATTTGGGAACTATTTTCTTTGTCCTAGCCTTAATCTTTAGCTTCTTAACTTTAATATAGCTCAGAGTAGATCTTGCTATATTAAGCTTGTGAGCCAATTTTCGTACAGAAACAGAGGATGACTTCTTAAATGCTCGTTGGGTATTAATTAATGGTACCTACAGTTGGAGGCCGACCAGGTATCGTCTTGTAATTGGATGTTCCCGTATTCTCAAATCTTCTAATTGCATCACACACAGTGTATCTCGATATTCCTTCTGCACAGAAATGACGTACGGTGCTTCTTTTATCGCGATTAACAACATTTACGTGCATTTAGTGCACAAACCGTTTTACAATAATTTCATTTGCCCATCTCGTCATTTTTGACGCGTCGGTTATTTTGCCGGAAATGTCACAATTTATCAAAGCCAACTGCTGGCGCTTTCATACGTCCAAATATTATTAATTCATTTAATACGCACTAGTAAAAATAAATTGTTCCTCCACTTATTCGAAAATATTTCAAGTATTTCAATGTTTACGCCTCTTAATGCGTTGCTAGGCATTTCACAATAACCATCCTACCAGAAAGTGCAACTGAAATCACTAGTGTGGTAAGGATCTGCATCCCAACAATTGCTGTATCTTTAACTGTATCTGTGTTACATAAACCAAACAATAGCTCCTTTAGAACGATTTTCGTCCATAACAAGCAATACCGAACTTCGCGGATTTTTTTGACAATCTGGGTGATGATTCTGGCGTCAAAATCTACCGAAAATAAACATTAGGTTTGGCCTATTTTGCAAGTAACATAAATTCGTAAGTAATTAGAAAGCTAATTCTTCAAAACAAATTTATTGAACTAAATAATTTATGTAAAATGGAGGAAAAAAACTACATAACATGCACAATTTATTTAGGAATGCCTGTAGATATTTATCTTTTCGTTTAACCCTATTAAACCTATTTACATTATTATAAGATTGAAAATGTAGCTTTTATTTAATATTTAATAACAGCTTGCACATATTTTTATTAGTTTTTATAACAATTATATTTTTAATTAATTCAGTTTTACTACCACTGTGTATCTGTATTCAAGCAGCTAAGTTTGCTGTTAAATATCCACTATTTTCGTCTTTGGTTCATTATTTGTCCTTATTCTGGCAATTATTTGCATTAGTTTAATTCATTAATTCCTTTTTGTGGAATAATATTGATTTTAGCATCGTTGTAAGAAAAAAGTTGATTATGGTTGGCTTACTGGATAGTAGAAGCTTCTTTTTAAATGTGTTGATTTCTGGATACACTTTGAATACTGTTGGATGCAAGATTTAAGGCTTCTACGAGATAGTAATGGTTATACATCATGATTTACCTGGTTCTTACCCGCCAAGCGTTAAATTTTTACCGTCCACTCCTTAGTGTTTTGGGTTTTATTTTCTTTTGTTTTTTTCTTTTAGGCAAAAGTTAAACAATTTTCGTTTAGTTTGAATAATATTAACTACAATTATAGAACGCTTATAACGATTTCAAGAATATTCAGAATTGAGGTACTACCCTTCCGTACATGTAGCACCATAAACAGCAACATCTAGCACTTTACAACCACAATCGTAAATTTGATTTCATAAATTGCTTGGTTATTTCATAAATTCTTTTTCTGACTTAATTTCATCAATTGATTAATATCGCAAGTATTTCTCGTTTGAAATTGAAGGTGATTTCTTTGCTTCATATGCGACAATATTACAAAAGTATCAAACACGATGTATTAAGTATTTCCTAAAATCTGCACTGATGTCGAGAACGTACAGTAGTCGACTGACAGGAATTCGTTATATGTATGGAAGTAGTGTCTCTCGATAAATGCTCTCCAAAACGGTATCTGTATTCTCTAATGGAATATCTAATTATTGTTTGTGCACATGGTAACGCCTTTGTCCGATTTTAGCCTTATTAGTTTAACTTCTATGCTGGACTACTGAGACGTCGAACAGAACTTCCCTAAGATAGGTGGCAAGGATACAAGTATATTCTATAAGAGCGCCACAATCTTTTCATACAACGATTTGGTCCTTTATCAATTTGGAACGTTTCACAAGTTATCCAGGAAAGTGCCCAAAGACTTTACAAGAATTTAACACAAAATTTGATTGAAGGATGTTGGCTAACATTTGTATTTTCGCGTGTTCTACTACTGAGGCAAAATTTAAAACAAATGTATATTACGAAACCAAAGCTGTGCAAGCTTCATTGCAAAGATAGTATCTCACAAAAAACAAAAAAAAATTATTTCTATTACTGCAGCAACAAATCTTATAACCTTAAAACTTATTTATAGCTATTCTTAGATGTGATTCGTATTTTTCCACTTATAGCAAGAAATGTTATCCTTTACGAGCTTCTTTTATCCACAATCTCATGTCAGCTGTCTCAAACAAACATCTTCAACGAGATGAAAGTGTTGACATCTTGACCTTTTCGCACAACGAAGACAATACCTATCAGCTTAAAATGAAAAGAATACCATAATCAATAAACGAGTCGGAAAACCCTTACACTTTTCGACACGGACGACAAACGCAAGCAGCAGTGAAAGGAAAAGCAGCTTTTTGTGACTGGAATTACTTAAGTGAACTGTTTTCCGTCAAGTAGGTGCACGGCTCCTTCAAGAAAGAGGAGAGCAAAAAATGTGTCGGGGATAAGACACGAAAAGCGGATGTCCAGTCGAACGCTGTTGTTGGTGCTTTTTCTCCGTGTTGTGTTTCGGGCAACATACGGAATACGATAAACTAGGCTCTCGTTCTTTAATAGTGCGTGAACAAAAGCCCGGTACCGCTAAGCCGCCGGGATCACAAAGAAAAACTTCGTCCTTTTTAAACATCGTTCTTTAACAATTTCAAGGCCCGAAGGAAGCACGGACCGTGCTATCTTTTGTGCAAATACAGAGACTACACAGGCAAAATAAATATGTACCCACATGCTTCTTATATCGTGTGCTTGTATGGGAATGATACTTTCTCGATTAAAGCAATGCTAATATTTACTGAAAGCCTTAGATCTAGCTTTTCAACAAGTATGAAAGGAAAATACGGCCACTGCAATATATTATACACGAATAAAAAAAATGCTTATAAATTACAAATATATGTATGTACTCTTCTGGATGACGCGCAATATACTGAAATGTGATTTTCAGGGTAAATTTATGAAAAATTTGAATTTTCAAAATTAAATTTAAATTTCTAAATTCTTTGTGAATTTTGAATTAAATTAATGGAAATCAACGAATTTTAGAATTAAAAATACAAGCTAACTTTGATTTTTCTATGCAGCTGTCATCTAAACCCTATGTTTTCAATAACATTTGCAGGAATCTGGGTGCTCTAACCTCGAACCTTTCCCTCTTTGAAATTATACTTTAATTTTACTATCGAACACGACCGTAGTCAAAACACTAGTTAATTTAACGAAAGTCTAACCTAAATTGAATTTTCTGGCGGCCATCTCCTGCTTTATTTAATCGCGATAGCGATTATTTACTTCCACAGCTAATTTTGATGATTTTTGTCCAAATATAAATTTTTGGATGAATACCGATGAAAGGAAGTTACATATTTATAGAAATAACATAAGAGGATGCATGCAGTAACGCTACCAGATGACTGAATTTAGACGACTCTATGACCTAAATAACGACTGACGTAGAGGGGATGATAGTAACAATCTGCACACTAAAAGCTACTGTGTTTGTAACAAACTTAATAGTTTGTAAACCCCTTTCTAGGCTACTCCACTACAGATTTAAAAAAGTCAAAAGTATTGTAATGTCATAATTTACAATATCGAACGTCAAAATCCCTCTGGCGGCTATGAACTCTTTCTCGGTAGTTCCCACTTTTCTTATGGCGTCTTATTGCTGGAGCGGTGGTGCTAGGAGATTATTTTAAGTCCAGTTAACGACGATCACATCTTAAATCTTCAATTTTAATGGAATATTTTCCTTCAACAATTGACAGCCTCGATTCAGTTGTATCTATAGCATAATTTCGAAAACTAAATATCGTTCGTTAAGTAATCGTCCTGTTTGTCAGTAAATTTTAATATTATACAGTTGTTGGTAGTGCTAAATGTCATAGAGTAGCATAGATTCAGTATTCCAGTTGCGTCCCTGCATGGCATACATAATGCTATTTTAAAAAATAAGAATATTCATTTTCTAAGTGTACAGCATTTAAATTCTACCATAAATACCAAGTAAAGGTCAAGTTTGGTGGTTTAAGAATACGCAGGGTTCTGGTACGTAACATATAAACATAGAGTTTATATTGGAACGTCACAACTCCAGGTTAGTCTTCTCTTTTCAAGTTTTAATATTCATAAAATTTCGTTAATTGATATCTAATTTAATTTAAATTGTCGAAAGAGTATATAGAAACGCTCCCAGACCTACAGACCGTACAATTAATTAACTAATTTCGATTTTTTTTAAATTTCTCTCAGGTTTAAAACATTACAGTATATAATCTTAGAGTTCTCTTCAAGACCCTTCATTCTATTTCGAATAATACCTAACTGTACGAACTGTGTAAACACAGGAATTCTACTACGTGAACTTCGCATACTGTCTCTTGCTTTTATAGATAGCTGCATTAAATACACTAGCAACTACTAGATATTTGAATTATCCGTTTCGAAAAGCTTTTTCTAATAAAATCCAATCAAGAACCTGGTACTACAAGTTGAAAAGGCAAAGAAAATACTAACAAAAAAACACTAAATTTTAGCATTAGTAAAAATTACTGTCATATAACAATATACTGACTTCAACTTATAATATATACAATTTGGCTGCACACCTAAGTATATAAATTATTTATTACGCGCAATAATTCGCATTAGTTCACACGCACTTCTCCATCTAAATGTCCAATATCCAATATGTATCCAATACGTATACTTCCGTAAATCATCCGAAGCAAATGCAAGATTGAATTCTTCGGCGGCGGCGGCGCAACATCAACGCCCAGCTCTATATAAATCAACAAATAGCACGGGCAAACAGCTTGGATTCGGCACAAACGGCAACGTACACCTTCGCGAGGAAAGCCGAGGACGTAGCGCAACCATTCCCCCAAGTAGGATAATCAATTAAAGGAGCGACCGGAGAGTGCAGAAGATAATGCACGGGCTTTTCGTCGGTATTTCCCTAGACGGGGATGAACCTTTCGAAGTGATTTATCGTGTTTGCATCGTTGCCGGAGTGGTAGAGAGGTGGCGCCAGTTCGGGAACTGGAAAACATTGCGGTTCACCTGAACCGTATCTAATAACTTGAGGCGCGCGAGCAACAGCCTGTCTGCTGCTCTCGCTTCGATATCTGTCGGTTCGTAGCATCGAGCACGCCGTATGTATAAACTGCATTTCATCGAGCTATTAATAATTGCTGCCGTTTCACCATAGTAGAGCTTTAACAAGCGAATTTGTGCTTCGCTGTCGAGAATTTACACATTGTCTGGTTCTTTTTTTATTGAAATGTTAATCTTTTGCTAACATCTTTTTAAGGCTTTATCTTCCACTTATCTAAACCTTCACTACTAACACCACATTCGAGTTAAATAAAGCAAATTATAGATTGCTAAGGAAATATCTACAAGCTTACCTGCAACTGAAAAATGATTGAACGATCATCATCAGACAAGTCACTAACCAGACTACAACAAATCTAAGGAACCCCTACATGTATCTGTTTGCACGGCTCAAGAATAGAAGGGATTGGAACAGACGTAAGCATTAGTGGACTTATCTAAACACCTAAAAATGTCTAAGGTTCCAAACTAATATATTTCAGGCAGAGGTCTTTGCTTTAATACTAGAACCGCCGCAGCGCGACCACCGTCTTTCAATTTAAAAGTTTTTTTTCAACGGAATTAATCTTGATATGATCTCGAAATCATGTGACTTTTCCCAAATTTAGTTTGGCAATGCTCACAAAATTTTGAATATTTTGTAGAACTTTAAGCGGTGTTCTAGGAAACTTCAATCTGCAATTGGCAAAAGAACTCACCACAATCCAATATCAACGAAGAAGATCCTCAGGAGGGAACATCGAATCAAAAATGCAACAAGAACTTACAGGCTGGATCAAAGACAGATAAGCAATCTCGCAAAAGACGTTCATGTCAAGAAAAGAAATATGAAAATAAGACTTACGATAGATGTAAGAACTGTAACAAGAACATATAATGGAAAATGTGGATTTAAAGTAACTTATTGCAAAAATTGTAACGATATTTAACATACCAAAGTTAAGTTAGAAGTTATTTTTATATTTTGTGAATAAATATACACTTTTATGTAACCAAATTATGTTAATTAACAAAAACAGTCGAAACAAAATTGAGTTTTAATCACCGGTCAATTCGTCCGGGACGGCGGTTCAAGATATGAGGAATTCTCGGCTGTTCTAGTGTTAAACTTATGCGCCAAAAGGAACCTCGAGAACGGAAACCATAAATATATATATATATTCACAGTCAGGCAGCGCTAAAGACTCTCAAAGTCTATACATATGAATCTAACCTTGTACACATTCTAAGACAATTGGTACGCAAAAACCACCTTACTCTACGATGGGTCCAAGCCTCCAAAGTACCGAAAGAAATGAACAAGCCAGTAAACTGACCAAAGGAGCAGCAAATAAGCCTTTCATTGCTCCAAACCTCTATTGTGGTCTACAAAAGAGCCACTTAATACAAGAAATCAGGAAATGGGAGGAAAATCAAACGGTAGGGTATGTATTGTATTTCGAAAATAATCTTTAATGTCAATAGCTTAAATTTAATTTCATGTTCAAATTTAACTCAATTTCGGTCAGTTGAAACACCTTGAAGCGTATAAAGTACTAGCCCCTAAATTGATAGCAAAAGAGTAACTCCCAACACTATATCTGTTTTCAGGTCTTGAAATGTCAGAGTCATGTAAGATAGATTTAGCCAAAAGTAGTTGGCTAATGTGGCAATCTATTTAAAATAAAAAAGTTTAAGGCGGTTGCCGAAATTTGGAACATCCTATATATTTGTAGATAATTTTACAAAGTGCGGTATGGTATACTACATACGTATAATAATAATAATGCTATCCTCAGTAAAATTAATTAAACAGAAAAGGTTGGGCTTAAAATTACTGATTAATAAGGTTCGACAAACGCGTGCTACGGCAAAAGCGCCGAGAAGGGATTTAGGTCGATGCAAAGCCATTGGAGAGTTTAGTCATTCGATGGGTGTGGAAGTGAACGGTCGTTCGATAATTATCGGTTTATCGGTGTCTTTTAAAACATAGATCGTCGTAAGCGAGGTTTACCGTTAGCATCGCATGTGAATGAATATATTAGCCGCCTCCCTGGGTTGGAATATACAGGTACTATCATTCAATACAAACATTGTAGTATATGGTTGATGGGTCGAGATACATTTCACTGTAGAAGACATATTAAAAGTAAACGTCATGTACTAGCAATATTCCGTACTGGAAATTTCTGTATGATTTTATTTATATGCTGTGTGCAACGTCCCACAACACCTAGTAGACAATGAGCACTTTCGTCTTTTTTAGAATAAATATGTTCCCTACTGGCAAAATAGACCAAGACAAAATCAAACACAGCAAACGACATTGCACTCTTTCAGCAAAGGGGATCTAAGATTACTTGCAAGTTTACTAACAGGTCACGTAGCCCTAGAATAGAACTTATATAAACTGATCAACTCTATGCCAAGATCTAAAGACGGCAGAACACATTCTCTGGAAATGTGTTACTAAACTAAATCTGTGTTAAAAACAGAATTTTCTCGTGACCAATAGTGACTATTTCTCCGGTTGCACATTCCATTATTTCAAAAATTACATTCGCCCGTCCATAATACTCTATCCACAATGTTTTGCGGTTGATTCAACAGCCACTTGCAATAGTTTAAATGCCTTTGGTGATTGCCTGGTTATAAATGGTGCTCTGGTTTAATTTTATAAGGTTTAAATTTGCTTTTCTTCAGATATCCATGCATTGTCCCAATACTTAAACCTAACTCGGCCGCAGCTGCTCTGATTGATGCCCTTTGATGGATTTGAAGTAAGCCAATACATTCATTTCGCTTTCGTCATTATTCTAGGGGTTTTTCCATCTTTTAAATACATTTGGTTGGTACATTGGTTCTCGGCCTCTGTTCCAACAGTCGAAAATACGTTCTTTTTTAAACTTCCCCCTCCGGAAAACGTTGCTTGTACAACTTTCGAGCTTCTTCTACATTTGCACCGAAAGTTCATGTTGTTTCAATGTGGAAATGAATGTAACAAAATGATAATTGCATGGCACAAATTCGCAGCATAAGCTACTTGTTAAACTGTGTGTGACACATTGTACTCTGTTTTTCACAGTCACCATGACACACAAACACATCGCTGCCATGATCCACTAGACTGAGACTTTTAACCAGCTTTTTTAAAAAAAGAAGTGAAAGTATTTGTTTTCTAAAATGATGCCTTCAGATGCGGAATGACTCGTAGATTCCCAAAAATGTAAAAATATGTGTTCCGTTTAAAAAAACCAAACCTGGAGTCATTTTCGGTGAACTGCTACAGTCAATTGTTTTGCTGATACGAGATTCTGAATCTACGGCAATTGTTTTGTAATTTAACTGTTCTTGCATCTTTGGAAACAAAAAAGGTACCCATAGGGTTCAAACTGAACAGCCTGAATAAATAAGTCAAAATTCAGATATGTGCTCAAAATAAATTAATTTATCTTCGAGACTTACTTATGCCTCAACTGACACCTATCTATTGCGTTCAAATGCGTTCCTGCGAAGGAACGTTAACAAGACATAAACATCGTAGCAAATTTCATAGAAAGGAAAGAGTTCCTCAGTATATATTGAGCTGCCATATAAATCAAAATATAATATTTACGTATGCATTACGTATACCTACGTGTCCAAACTTTCTCTGTAAAATACTCATCCTGCCATTCCTGACCAACCGCTCCTGGTTAAATGCATACAAAAGTGGAGACCTAACGGTGGAAATAGGATCTCCCTACGATATATTGCGGAAGAAATTTTAACCTCATATTAAATGTGCGCCTGGTTTGGCGTTACCGGCGTTCAAAGTGGATTCCTTCGCCCCAGGCTCCAGCAGCCAGGTCGCCCAGAAGTTTAGGAAATAGCTCCGTCGGTCGACGCGTATCAAACCGTATTCGCCATGCACAAGCCCTCCGATGTTAGGGCGTCGACGCCAACACCGGAAGATGAAATGTAACGCGATATCATCTGATATTCTTTTTATTTATTTACGTCGGTCGCTTTGTTGGCCCTGGGCGTAGTAATATCGCGGACTAGCAGAGGTGGTGTCGCCTCGTTCTTTTTTTTTTGTGCGAAATAATTAAAATGGCGCAATGCAAATATTTGCCTACATTTTTAATACGACTTGGGATGGTGGGTTGAGTTTCGTTAATGAGAATTCTGATGTTTGGCTCGACGGGACAGTTTGTATTCTACTTTTTTTTTGCTAATTTAAACTCCGATTTAATATGAAGATAAGGGTGACGCACGTTCTATTTTTCTTTTGTTGAGCTTGAATCTATCGTCACGGTTCTTTCGAAATAATTCACACCGATCGCTTCTTCGCTGATAAAACCTACACTAGACACTGGTAAATGTCCTAAAACAGATAAAATGAGAATATACGCAACTATAATAACTGGGACCGTTACTATTGCTTTCCTCCTATTTTCTTCTCCAAGAACACAGAGCATTGAAAGTAGGTTACCATATTTACAGGGGTGACTTGTTTACACATAAAGGCCATAAACATGTTTATGACGGTAACACGAGCACATAATTTTGATAAATATGCTACTGACATTAATTTCTGCTGCGTAAGCTATAATAATACAGTAACGGCAACATTTTTATCTCGCATATACCAATCAAACCTCTTAAAATAAGAGGCAAGGAAATCGAGCTTCCTGCTGGATGAGTTTCTGCTGCCGCTCTGGCGCCATTCCGTATTGATTTATCCCGCCTGTTTAGAACAGCCAACTATGAAAACGATACTAAATTATACCTCGCAAAAGGTGTTCCTCGAAGTAAAAACTATATAAATAAATCACTTATCGGTCGGACGACTTAGAAAAAGTAACTGTCGCGTGTAGTGAGAAACAACTGCGGGCCTTTTTTTTCTTAGCGGAGCGAATTAAACGTCGCTATCAGAAACTTGAACTTAATAACGGCCTTCCACCCCCCAGGAGAGACAAAGCCTATCCGCGAAGTAAATAAATAAAAGCTCTGTCACCCTCCCGCGCACGCCTGTCTTTCTCCAAATGAACATTAAGGAACAAATATCGTTTAAGATAAGACCCGGAAAGGAGTGTGACACGGCGAACGCGAACGTAGAGAAGAGGCGAGATAGCGAGACAGCTAGGGAGATGGGAACCCTTGCATTTATATCGTACTTGCCGGATGAGGGTCGAATATTGCCGCTGAGATGGCGGAGGTGAAGGAGGACATACCGCATTAACGTGGGTTTCCTTTCGATATAACAGAAATTACGGGAAACTACCGAACTCGTACGGAATTATATGCCTAGGACGCGAATTCGTTTCACTTCTATTATTCATAAACGTGTGGGTATGATATTCAGAGGTTTATGCTTTATGGTCGAAACGTACAAAGAGGAAGATAACTAACAGGGGAATGTATGGAACATGAAGGAAATGTGAGATGTGTGGTGAGTGCCATGTACTATGCATAACTGTTAATAAGAACTGTTTTATAAAAAAAAAAAAATACCTGGAGAGTTAAATATTTCATCTATGCATTCACAATGACCACCACCTAGACTTCCGTAGTTTCGCTGAAATTGATGAAAATATCGTTATCACATACTTGGCAGTGATATTGTTGAGGAAAATACCTTTTTTAACTTTATGATCCTCTTGATTGTGAAATGATTTTTCAATTTCATCTACAACTCCCGGGACTTTTTGAGTAGGCCTTCTAAGGCAAAATCGATGTGATATATAGCTATACGGGTCGTCTCAACCTCGTGACGCAGTCTTATGAGAATTGACCACACGGTTGCCAAATCATCTCACAATATATTTCTTGTTGATTCTCTAACATTTCGTAAAAAATTTGTACTAACAGTACATGTTTCCGGGCTGGTAGACCGTGGTCTTCGATCTGTAAAGGTCGACGTTTCGCCAAACGCTGCAGTTGGCATCTTCAGGACGATATTGAGTCTTCAATATTCGTCTGACGAGTGGTGCTCAGACTAGAAACGCTGACTGGTTCCTCGCTTAGCTGTGCGGTCCCCGCTGAATGGCTGGCTCTTGGCTGTGTTTCTATGTCGGTCCTAGTATTTTGTCGAGCGTTATGGTTTGAGTATCGTAGCGTTTTTATATTTTTCATAGTTGGAGTCCAAATGTTATTGATCCGTGGAGCTTCTTCTTTTCGATCAAAATTGTTTTTATGTTGGTGTATTTCGATCGCTTCTCGGTATAGTCGTGTGTATAGTAGTAGTGTCGATGATTTGTGCGTTCTCAAAGATTATAATGTGTTCGTCCCGTTATAATGAGTTTTCCGCGATTACTGATTTATCGACGTGGCCGAGTCTGCAACATTTTTTGTGTCCTGTTATTCGTATATAAGCGCTCCGTTTTGTTGTACCTTTGTAAATACTACCGCAACAGTCTTTGGCTGACCTAAGTTTTTCTTGGAGTTTCTCTGTATGGCGGTAGATCGTCTTAACGTTGTGTTTTCCCAAGAATTTCCCAATACGGTCGATTATCTGAGGAATAAACGGTAGAAATACGGTGCTGACTGGTAGTGTTGCGCTTTGTCTCGTGCCTTCGTCTCTTCGGAGGTTTAATTTCGGTTTGCGTGTCTATGTAAGTCGGTTTGCGGTAGACAGTGTGGCCGAGGGTTCTATTTTCTTTTTTGTACAATAGCACATCCAAGAAGGAAAGTGCGCCGTCCTTTTCAACCTCTAAAGTGAAGCGGATGATTGGGTGAACACTGTTTAAGTGCCGGAGGAAACTGTCCAAGTTCTTCCTGCTATAGCTCCAAACAACAAAGGTATCATCTCTACAGCGAAACTGATGTATCGATGGCGAATTGTTCGAATTTCTCCATGTAGAAATTGGCTACTACGGAGCTTAGTGGACTGCCTATGGCTACGTCGTCTGTTTGTTCAAAGAACGTATTGCTTCACTGGAAGTAGCTGGTAGTCAGACAATGGCGGAACAGTGTGGTAAAGTCTTCGGAGGAAATGTTCCTGATATACCATAGGGCATCGGTTACTGGAACCTGTAAAAAGTGACACAACATCGATGCTCACTAGTATATAGTCCAGGCCGAGTTTCAAGCTACTCAATTTGCTCTGTTGAAATGTGTGGAATCCTTAACGCAAGACGGTGTCAGTCCTGTGTGTAGCTACAAGACCGAAGTCAGGTACTCCGTCAGTTGTTCTGTAGGTGAGCCTATTGCACTTGCTATGAGAAGAGTCCCCTCTTCGTGGATTTTTAGTAGACCGTAGAGGCGTGGCAATGGTGCCTTGCTACTGATGAGTCTCTTCTTGTCCTCTTCAGTAATTGAAGAACTCTTTACCAGATCGTTTGCTAATCGGGCAATTTTGCTAGTAGGATCCCGACATCGTCCTGAAGAAGCCAACCGCAGCTTTTGGCGAAACGTTATTCAAACTCAGACACCGGCCGTGAAAGCCTACAGTTATTATAATTCTCGAAACGTAGGTAACTCTTACAAGTGTTGTCTGACATTGCTCAAAATTTAGACGAATTTTAAGTTAATTTTTGATTAAGAAAAAGTGCTATTTGTAATATTTCAATTTATAATCGTATAATAGAGTATAGAAATAATTCTCTCTTTGAAGCAAATCTTCATAATTTTTATTACTTTCACACAAGTTACAATTGTCAGTAGAAGACGCTTTGCTCAAATTCTTATTAACAATTTAATCCTCCAATTGGTTGGCTTTTTGCTGAATCCGTTTTTGATATAATTATCCTCTATATTATGAAAGATATACTAATCATATTCAACATCACAACCACATTTATACCATTTAGAACATACCACTGTGCTTCTTGATCTGCCATCTCTTCATGAACAAAGTCTCCAAATTTGTATACGTTTTTTATTATTATTTTATTCTTATTACACAATAATTCTGAACATCCAAATAACATCATAATACTATCTATAGTTAATAAACCACATACGCATTTATTGATTTTGAATAATATTTTTCCCGTGGAAGCCCTAATTTCGATGTCGTTCATAATAAATGTTTTTCTTTATGTTGGACTTTCTGATATGAACTTGTTAGATATAAGGCTGACATCTGAACCTGTTGGAACGACGACGTCAGTAGAGCGGATGTGTCAGTAGACTCGTTTCGAGGACGATAGCCAGGACGACCACTAAAACGTAGGAAACAGAGCTGGGTATCCACTTCCGTTGATATCCCATTAGGACAATCCGTTATAGCAGGCTACCTGTCTAATAGAAGAAGATCTGAACCCGAATTAAAACTGAAATTTCTAAATTTTGTAGTTTATCTTCTGAAAGTGGTAAAATGTTGTTTTCAGTAATAATTTGGTTTTCGTCAAATTTTTGGGTGTTCACAACTGTTATCCACAATAAACTTAGAATTTGGACAAGAATTTATAAACGCAATTGTAGTTCTGAATATCTTTCGGCTACAATTTATTACTGTTTAAAAAAAAGCTTTGAAACTGAAAAAATGTTGAATATTTACAATTAAATACTATACTTAATATTGGGGTTAAGGCGATTAATAAAACCTATTAATTTTAGAAAATTTGAATTTCTTCCAAAAATGTTGACTGGTGCAAAGTTTAATTTAAATCTCAACAGTTTTATTTATTTATTTATAAATGCCCTAACCATAAATAAATATCAAAAATATTGTACAAGGTGTTTCGAAAATCTAACTTACTTCCTACGTTCTTTAAGCCAATGACAAGTTACCATTATGACACGTTTCAATGTTGTTTATTTCACATTGCCTAGCAAATGCCGTTTCTAAGAAAATGTAATCAGTATTTTATTGTACGAGGTATGCCAATTAAATAACAAGAAATTGTTTCGAACGTTCGAACTGACAACACTGGCAGGTAGTTAACGGCGTGGGCATAGACTTCCACAGTTTTACTAAATGCGAATAAGTTTCAACTCGGTCGAATGCTTTATGTATGAAGTAGCAGATTTGAAAGGTTGGTGTTGAAGCGTTGTATGTCGAAAAAATGTGCGATAAAAAACTCGAACAGAGAATTGTGATCAAATTTTTGACGAAATTAGGCGAGAAACCGTCTGTTATTTTACAAAAATTAAAGAGCGTGTTCGACACTCGTCGGCAAAGTAAACAGTGGGTTGAGATTGAAGGAGAGCGTCCTCAAAAAGCAAGAATGTCGCGGTCACAAATGAAGACAATGCTCATTTGTTTCTTCGATATCAATGGCATTGTCCACAAAGAATTCGTTCCGCAAGGCCAAACTGTTAATTCGGCCTTCTATGTTGAAGTATTGAAGCGGCTGTGTGCCAGGGCTGCGCGGGCAAGACTTGAACTGAAGAAATCTGGATGGATCCTTCATCACGACAACGCGCCTCACCCCTGGACTTCTGGCTGTTTCCAAAAACGAAAAGCCCCATGAAAGGACAACGGTTCGACTGCATAAAAAATATCCAGAAGGAGACGACGACGGTTTTGCAAGGTCTAACTTCGGGAGACTTTCAAAGGTGTTTCCAGAAGTGGGGAGAGAGATGGAATAAGTGCGTGGCACTCCAGGGGGGTTACTGTGAAGTAATGAATGCGTGATTATGTTAAATTTTTTATAATAAAGCTTTAATAAACAAATTCTCGTTATTTAATTGCCACACCCCGTAAATTATATAAATACTTTCACAATAAATTGTAGAAGAATATCAATATCTGGGAAATCTCGAAATATATAAGAGAAACATTGAAAAACAAATGCAAGATACCTCAGAAAAGCTAGTTACTTTACTGTACTTTTAAAGAATTTGTTTCTGTTTTCCAAACTGCGTGGGTCTATTTTGCCAGACCTTCTCTCCAAAAGAACTTGATTAATTGGAGCTTCTGACGATATCTTATACTCATGGAAACTATATTGAAATGGACATACAATGACGAACACATTGCATCCGATGCAATTTAAGCTCCTTCTCAACATTAAAAGAATTTATCACACGTTTGCACAAGATTAATTGAGCAGTTGGGGTGCTCACGAGGTAAAAAATGCGGACAAAGGTTTAAAAGATCAAAGTTCTATCGTGACCGCGTTTCACTCTATAGCGTAGCGGTAATTTGAAATCGCTGCGCGCATCGTTATCTCCACAGAATTAAATGCAAATTTGGCAGATACACGGATCACGTTCGCATGATTCTTTTGCCTGGCAGAAGACGCGAACGAACCATCTCTAATACATGCAGCGAATGCTTAACGTTCGCATTCGACTGTAATAGAAGTTAAATTAGTTCGAAACGTTTCACCCTTTCGCGACAAATTAAAATGCTTCTTTAAACGTATGTGCCACAGTTCCTTACGAAGACTTTAAATTAGGATTTGATTAGGAGGGCTACACAGTGGCGCGCCAGTCGTATGCAGAACGGTTTTCATTAGATGAAAACCGTTTTTGAGGGAAATCTACTTGAGTTAATACATATAGAATACTTGCCATTTTATTCATATAAAAAGAAGTAGTAGTACACATATATAAGGCTCAACAGTTTTAAAATAATAATACGTAACTTCGAATTCAGTACAGGTAGCCGTCGGTTTACAACGGTTTCATTTACGCCAATTCACAATAACGCCACATGCTTGCGAATTGAAATTCCCCGTTTCGACTGAGTACGTACTGGGCTTCCTCGGCCTGTCTGGGGAAGTACTAAAACAACTAGACTGATTGATGGTCCAGTGATAACTATTTACCGAACTGCTACGACGTATGCACATTTATTAAATGCAGTATTACAATTGAATCCATTTATCTTTTCTGTTTAATATTTTTACGTAAATTATTGGTAAAGTAAAAATACCATGTCTCATAAAAGAAGTGCAGAAAAGTTATCTGAACATGGTGCTAAAAAGGTACGCAAATTTATTTATTATATTTAACACTTGAAAGTGATTCGAAGAAAGGAAGATGGACAAACACGCCCTAATGCACATAAAATGAAAGAGTATGCGCAACAATCTACGGCGATAAATGCACCACAAGTCAGTTATAAAAGTGAAATTTTTGAAAAAATGGAAAAATTATTATCGTTATGGGGAGATGATTTAAATCAGAAAAACATTCCTCTGACTCAGGCTGTTATAACTGAGAAAGCAAAGACAATTTTTGAAGATTTTAAGATAGAAGGAGGCGAAGAAACATTTTTGGGAAGCAAGGGTTGGTTTATGAGATTTAAATCTCGAAGTAAGTGTCGCAGTGTCAAAATATGTGGTGAGGCGCAAGTGCAGACGTTGCGGCAGCGGCTGCTTTTCCAAAAGAGTTTCAAGACTGTGTAGAACAAGGTAATTATCCTCCTGGCCTCATTTTTTATATTGATGAGACTGGGCTTTATTGGAAAAAATTGCCATCACGAACCTTCATTTCCCAGGAAGAACGTTCCGCTTCAGGTTTTAAAGCCGCGAAAGATAGTCACTCTTTTGTTGGAAGATAATGCTTCCGAAACTTTGAGGTTTAAACCAATGTTGATGTACCATTTACAAACACCACGGGCTCTCAAGGGTCTAAACAAAGAGATGTTGTCAGTCTATTGGAAATGGAACAAGAAAGCTTGGGTCACACAAAACGTTTTTAAAGATTGGTACACAGATTATTTTTGTCCAACCGTGCCTCGCTCTTGTAAAGAAAATGATTTACCACCCAAGACAATTCTTCTCTTGGGCAATGCCCCTGGACATCCTCAAAACCTTGCTGAAGAAAGAACACCGTTGGGTGTTAAGGTTGTCTACATGCTCCCAAATACAACATCACTTTTGCAACCAGTGAATTAAGGTGTTATTGTAACTTTCAAATCCTATTATCTCCGCACCACCTTTATGGAAATGGCAAGAGTCTTTGACTCTATAGAAAAGACAATTAAAGACTATTGACGCTCCTATGGCATTTTGAAAGGAATTTATAACATCAAGGTACCTTGGAACGAAGTGTCAGCAAAGTGTGTAAACGGAGTGTGGCGTAAACTTCTACCAACAATTATGCACGATTTCGAAGAATTAGAGCACGTGGAGAAAGTTGTTGAAGACCTTAACAGCTGAAGATGTGATAGAAGTTTTAGAGAGCCACAATCAGCTGCTCTCCAACGAAGAATTAGGCAACGAATTAAATCAACATTCAAAGGAGAAGGAAAAAAAACGAAGAACCTTTAAGAGTTATGAAAACGGCCGATCTAGAGTGTATTATTTCAACCGCAGAAACCGTGTTCTGTCGCTGCTTTCTAGACGGCATGACTAAATATCTTGGCACTAGGTGGCGCCAAGAAATATTTTAGTGCGGTTTGTGGAGATTAGTGACATAAACTGAGAGGCGAACAGCAATGGTGAGGAAGGGAGAGCGCTCGGAGCAACGCTGATGATGCCAAGTAGGCAGAAACATGTCCATTAGTCGCACATTGTTTTTGCCAGGAGTGGTTTCACCAATATCATGAGCTACCTTAGCATTATTTTGGTTATTGTTACTAGGTACAGGTCTCGCGTTGTAAGATGGCGAGTTCCAGCGCTCTCCGAAGGTACTGTCGGACATTGCTCGGGAAAATTCAAGTTTGAATGCAACATGCAGTGGCGTAGCTCGACCTATTTTTTAAATTATGTTAGCATAATAAAAAAACGACTATAAAATAAAGTCTTGTATTTCCGCCGCGCATCTGAAGCATTCGCCATCCTATAACGCACAAACTGTACTTTTTTCATGTGTATTTTGGAGGAATATGAGTCCGCCACTAAGTAAGCGATCACCACAATTTTTGCTATATTTGTGGAAAATTTTGACTCCAATTACAAAGAAGAAACGTTAATTAGTCTGTTAAACAAGGGTATTAAGCGTATTTTGGCATACTTGGACAACACGACAAATATTGAGTAATACATAAAGTTTGTAAAACAAGTGTGGAATCATTTCGATACTGGACCCAGGGAGGACGGAGGGGGCTCAACTTTGGAGCACCGGTGATTTGGAGTGAAACGAAAAATCACTTTGATGATTGCTTTTGTTCATAAGTGTGAAAGGTATGAATCTGTTCAAAAAGCATACGATGAGAACTTACCCGTACCAGTGTTTACAACTTTTCCAAGCGTTCCTTGTTGTGATGATGATGTTGAAATGTTAGAAGTTGAAAGAGGAAATAATAACAGCAGTGAAAAACATATAGTGGGGTACCCGGTCCCTCCTATAAATATTTTTTCCTAACATAATTTGCATAATCCTTGGGACTATTTAATATACTCCAAATTATGTTCTAAAAAATATATATCTGTTGTAGTTCCCAAGATAATTACAGAAATTCAAAAATCGTGCAAATTTTCAGAGAGGGCTGTATCGTGAAATCGGGTGATTCCGCCACTAAAAAAAATTGTGTTGTTCTTATACCAAGGTACTTTTTCGGTTTTTAGAATTCCATTTAAATCTGAATTTTCGGGTTCCCCCTGTTTCTTAGTAAGTACAGAAAAACTAAAAGCTGGAATTTTTTACGGTCCCCAAACTCGTACTCTGATAAACGATAACAACAATTTTACAAGCCACATGACTTAGATAGAAATTGATGCCTGGAGAATTTTTTTTTAGGAAACCATAAAGACCAAAACTACCGAGAAACGGTCGCCAACAAACATTGAAGAATTGGGAACTAATATGAGCATTAAAATACATTTCCTGTATCATTTGGACAAATTCCCCGACAGCCTAAACGACTACAGTGAAGAACAATGCGAAAGGTTCCACCTGAATATCAGGATAATGGAATAGCTTTACCAAGACCAGTGGAACCGCCACATCGTATCATCACATATTGTTGACCTTTACAAAGAGACTGTTCTAGAAGTAAACATAATAGAAAGCTATTGTCAAGATTTTTATACGCCTGTCATCGAGAATAAGATCATTTATGCAATGTTGTAGCGCGTCGGTCGACACTTCAACCGGTCGTCCGAAGCGATGAATATCGGTGACACTTGTTCTGCCCGATTTAAACTGTTCAATCCACTTATACACGTTTTTACGGCTTAAACACTTTCGACATTACTGTTTCAACATTCTCGAGTAATTTACGGCCGGTTTCACACCTTTGGATAACAAAAATCTTATCACTGAACGTTCCTTTCCCATCGTACACGTTTCGAGAGGAGCTGACATTTTGAAATGAATAAAACAAGTTATATTTGCTTTTATTTCTTCAAACAGCTAACTTAATTTGTCCCCAAGGTTTCCAACTTGAACCACAGAAAGCTCATCTAATAATATTCAGTAATTTAGTTAATGTAGTTTGTCTCATTAATTTAAATGTTTTCCCAAATAGTTTTCAATAAACCCAGTATTTACATCGCCACAATAATCTAAACAAATTTCAATATAGCTATTGCATGCACACAAAGGAAATGGATAAACCATCAGTTGCATAGAATAGTCTCGAACCTAATTATTTTAAACCTATCCACGAACAGTCTAAAATTGACTGAAACGCTTTATAGAACAATCAAATCGAACAGACCATCTTGCATATTAACTTTAATGGACAAAATAAAAATAAACGACCCCTTGGCATTATTCAAATGACATCCAATTCGTATTTACATCGACATCAACCATGCGAACCAGAATATCCATAGACATCGAAGTTTTTATATTGTCACCGGTTAACTGCCCAATAAAAAGCGACGAATTCCTTTCCAGCAGAAATTTATTGCCGTTCACAATTTCCATCGTTTATTTTTCACGACGCATAAGGAGAGGAACAAAAATAACGAATGGGAATTATTTTTCTACCTTTTCCGCCTCGAAACAGAGGAAAGTTTCCAGGTTGTAATTTGATTTGAAATTTAATTTTTTCCTGCGCTGGATAAATATTTGTCTTTTGTGACCGGAATTTAATTATCTAATTCAGCCTTGCTAAAGCTACGAAGAACAATGGGTTTGAATCTAGAAACGATCTAAAAGGGATAGCTCGTAAGAGAAATTATAAAAATGCAAATTTTTCAAAATTTCTTCCTCTTTTTTTTTCAATTTTAAAGATTTGTAATATTCAAGGACAAATATATAAAAGCAAACATCAACATATTTATACACGTGGAAAGAATGCCTAGTAACAATAACCAAAAATTAATGCTAATATAGCTCATGGTATTGGTGGAATCATTCCCGGCAAAAACAATATAGCAGAGAAAATAGCGCTAACACATGAACATGTTTCTGCCTACCCGGCGTCATCAGCATGGTTCTGAACACTATCTTCTGCTGCTACAATTGCGTTTGCCTCTCGGTTTATGCTGCTAATCTCCAAAACAGCACTGAATATGTCTTTCGGCGGCACCTATCGCCAAGAGATACAGTCACGCCGTCCCCGGAGGGGTAGCATTAGGCATGCTTTCCACGTGTATTTCTATACATCATGGTAAGCCTGAGGAATCATTTGCTCGTATAGATGTCGCTGTGCCTAGGCACAACACCCCCTTGCGTTTGGCAGCCCAGGAGCTGCCCGATAGTTGGTGGACATCTACACTCCGGTTTGCTTTGCTACCCTCTGGGACGGCGTGACTATGTCTCTTGGCGAAAGGTGTCGCCGAAAGACATATTCAGTGCTGTTTTGGAGATTACCAGCATCAACCGAGAGGCAAACGCAATTGTAGCTGCAGAAGATAGTGCTCAGAACCATGCTGATGATGCCGGGTAGGCAGAAACATGTTCATGTGTTAGCGCTATTTTCTCTGCTAGATTGTTTTTGCCGGGAATGATTCCACCAATACCATGAGCTATATTAGCATTAATTTTTGAAAACTGTTAGTGGTCTAAAATCAACCATTTTCTTGTTATAGCGATTTTTAAAACTCAATCACTGTCAACACTTACTCTACCAGCGTACCACGACAAAAACAAGTGACCCATTTGAACAATTACTGAAGACGATGACCTTTAATGATGTAAAATTATTGTATTATAGAGAAATTAATTTTTCTTGTTCCTTATAACCCAATTAACTAGTTTAGGATTGGCTTTAAATTAAAAACGAATTAAATGAAATTTTCTTTAGAAACGCTGATGCTTTACTTCTAATACGATAAAAACCAATTTATGAAACAACATTTATTATATTAGAAACTTCTCTTATTTGTAAAACCAAAGCACACAACAAAATAGAAAGTCTTTTAATTGTTGTCAGTTTCAAGTTTTCTGTATCTTTTGTACTAAAAGAATTGCATAGATGTGTAAAGCTATTCAAAAAGTCAGACATTAAAGCATCGATGATAATCGCCATTGGTTCACTTTGAAATGCACACAATGGTTATCGAAGCCTCTATTTGTGATAAAGTGCAATCCATTTTCAAATACCTGGCGAGCTGGTATATATTCGTGATGCGCTGTCATTTCCCATTTAAATTTAAATTAGTACTCGATTTACCCACCGATTAATTATAATCGAAGCTCGTGCGCTGTCAGCAAATAATTAATACGTCCCGAAAGCTTCGCAATTCACCGGAACGCACTCATCGTCTTTTTTTTGACATCCTACGGGATCCATTGGGACTGACACTTTACACTTAACCAAAAGTCAGAAGCTTTGATGTTTCTTTCATTGCGCTTATTATTCTCTCGAATTTTCAAAATATAGATCATGGTGATAACTGGGTTAATTCCGGAATGTAAATAAATTATTCAGTGTTCATATAAGTTCTAATGTCATGAACATGTCATAGAAATCCTAGATTATAATTTAAAATTTATATCGAGAAAATAATGATCTGAAATAACACTGTCTAAATATTAAAAAGAGAAGTAGTTGAATGTATGGCATATTGTACTGTTTCATTTCATTAATCAAAAGAAAAAAACATCACACTCAGTAATCAATTGGAATAACATCAAACTAAGATTCATGCTTCTATAATTTATTTACAATACAACAACCAAAAGTTTCTCTCTCGGAAATGAATTGAATTTAAATTCGGTGATGGAGATAATCTCGATAAGCCAACTTAATTGCATTCTTGTTAGCAAAATATAACGGATGCGGGATATTTTGCTCAGAAAGCGCTGCAAGTGTCAGAATATCTCACTACAGACACACAGCATTACACGCCGTCAGCGTTGCAAGTGGGACAGGAGAAGTTATAAACCCTGGCAATGGGTGACGTAGCATTTCTTTTGACTAACAACTACTACACAAAAACAAAACAAACATGTGCATCGATAAATATAGTAAATATACACTGCCATTCACAAAAAACCTATACGGTTTCGATCACATAAATTAAACTTAAACATAGAGAAGTATATATTAAAGAAATGATACGGAAATATACAGTTCAAAGGATTAATATACACACAGCGGCATAATTAACCGCCCAGCCTGAATTTCTTGAATTTTGTAGAAATCGTTAAATATTAAGCAAATTTGATATAAGGTTTGTTGTAAGCAACCATTTAGTAATAAAAACAAATGTAAAACGCTTTTAAAAATTGATTTATTAGGCATCGCACAAAAATGATTTTTTTTAATTACGACGAAAAATTAACATTTTTAATTTAAAAAAAGGAAATGATTGTTTGTTACATTTTTAAGTTTAATAATGGGTGCTATCCCCTCGGGCTCTAATGACTTGCCGAAGCCCGTTTGGAAGACCATTCATTACATCTTGAATATCCGCCTGCGGGATATTGTGCCACTCTTCTACCATAGCTGTCCTGAGCTCTCCTATGGTCATAGGCGTTGGTACCCTTGCCCGAACACGTCGTTTAACGTTATCCCAAATATGTTCAATGAGATTAAGATCTGGACTGCGTGCCGGCCATGGTAAAGTTTGAAGTCCGGCCTCGTAAAGGTATTGAGTGACGGATCTAGCGACATGGCATCGTGCATTATCTTGCATTAACCGAAAATTTTCCCCTATAAAGGCATAACGTGATCTTGAAGAACTTCTCCAATGTATGTACCTCTGAGCGTTCACACTGCCTGTACTGAAAACAACAAGTTCGGTACAAGCCTCATAAGTTATACCTCCCCAAATCATTATTGACCCTCCCTGCTAACCCAGTTTCTGTTATAGCGCATGGAACAAGCCTCTCATTTCTTCGTCTGCATACGTAGCCTCTTAAGGGTACTCTGCTCTCATCTGACAACAGTACGTTCTGCCACTGCACTGCATAGTCCAATCAGCATACTCTCTAGCAAAACGAAGTCTAGCTCTACGGTGCTGTAGGAGAAGTTCGGGGACGCGAACGGGTCGGAATGCCCTTAGATTCCTTTCTGCCAGTCTTCTTCTAATCGTACGTTCACTTACATTAACATTTCTCACCTCAGCAGGACGAGTACGTTACGGACAACGAAGCGGTCGTCTCGGGCAGAAGTACACCGATGTCGGTCTTGACCTGGCCTCCGCGTGTATGAACCAGTCTCCCGAAATCGTCTGATAGCATCCCGCACAGTGGTTCGAGGTACGCCGAGTGTTCTGGCGATGCGACGTTGGCTATTCCCAACATCAGCTAAAGCCACAGCCCTAACTACTCCAGTAGCGTCTAATTGCATTTTATTTGGTTAAAACTCACTAAAGATCCTAAGAAACTTTAATTTAATAACTTTGAATAACCAGAAATAAAAAGAACAGGAAATGCAATCACAGTCAAGTAACCGCAACAATATCAAATTACGACTAGATCACAAAAATGCTTTGGTGGAATATTGAATAAAAGAAACGAGGGTATAACTGTTTCAATTATTGCTAAAGTACCCACTTGACAAGTAACTGTCACCGTTATATGTATTACTTAACGTAAACAAACACCTTGTTAAATGGTTAAACGTGAAAACCTTTTGAGCATCTTACTTAAAAAGGTACTCAGTGTTTAAAGCGAACTTTGACAACGTAAAAGTCCACCTGTTTCAATAAATGATAAATAAGAGATTCAACGTATACGAATAATGTATACAACACATAGCCTAAGGCGGGAATTTAGCAAACCGGACGTGAAAATCCTACAAAACAGCCGGAAAAAAATCCCACGCTATGATATAAAACCTGATCTATAGGCTACTTTGAAGAATACCCTTCGCGCCATCGTATGAATAATTCACAAAGAATTGCTTTCAGCACAATTATTTCCGTTGTTTATAGTTCTAATAAATCCCGATTTCAAAACAGCCGAAGAGTAAGATAAACGAGCGCCGGACTAAACGAAATAATTCACTTCATAAAGCACATAAGAGAAAAGGCGCGCCCGATTTTGTTTAACGATTATGAGAGAACGTTTTTATAACAAGTGAAGGCATTATCCAGTAGCGATACGCAAACGAGCAAGCAGGCATATAAAATCGCGAGCTCATTAATCAAATGCTCGAAAATAAAAGAGCGCTGCTTGTTTGATGAAGGAAATTACGACGAAAAATGCCCCGGCCACTTGTTTACTTAATTCGCTTAATTAATCACTTATTTAACGTTTTCACAATAAGATAAATCGCTTCTGTGATCTATTGCAGAGAATAGAGTCTGTGAGTTTCCTCGCTGTCAGGATATTAAAACGTAATTTTCTGCTGACGCTATGATACCGAATGAAAATTTTATTCAAAGGTTACTACTATGAACTTCTAAGCGTCGATATCAAAGGGAAAGCAATTGTGACTGCGCTGACAGTAATTGTACAAAGTCTTCATCTACAAAGAGAATAAATTTCGTAGTTCCCGGCGCTGCCACATAAAAATTAATGTAGGAATCATTTGAGCAAATGTGGCCGTTTCAACTATATATGTATATACAACTAATTTATAATTAGTATTTATAGATGATTTTCAAAACTTAATAGAAAACTTAATATACTGTAATGTTATAATATATCAACTTCATACTCTTTCGGCAGTTGCAATTTAATAATTAAACTACGAAAGAAAATCAAGTGCTACAGATGACCAATAAATCAGAGAAAACTCATCTTGTAATTTTACGTCTATCATGCTCTCTTTATTTAAACGCGCCGCGGATATAAACACCACGTTCTTTCAAATGGGTCCAGATGATGAAAACTAAATTTTTATTTGCACTTAAAATTGCTTTTAACGAGAACTTACTTCTAAACACGTCTATCTTCTACGATACGCAACCCCTCGCTTATTTGTTTTCGATAACATTATTAATTTTCGACCAATAACAACTTAGGAAACGATTTCTATTCAAAAATATTTATTATTTCTAAAATAAAATTACATAACCTAAGTTATATAAATGATTTTGAATTATAATTTTTTACCATGCCAGACATATCTGCAACGTTGAAATGTGCACTTTCCCTAGCGAACTCGTTGACTAACCGCATTCAATTTAGGAAAATATTGATTTATGCCGAATAGAATTTGGTATACCTGCTTTGTCAATGAATTTTTACGAGGTTATCGTTGACTGGAGATGTATATATTCGCAGAATAAAACCCCCGGGATACAGAGAACAAAAAGAGGGAACTCGGCTAACTAAGCCGATGGAGCGCCGTATTCGGCATAGGAAGAGCATCGCTCTGACAGTTGTCATTTGTGAACGTACCTGAATACACGTAGCTGAACAAAGCTACTCGTGGCGCTCATCTTAGTGGTTATACTATCGTTATTTTTAACATAACAATACATTTATAGTAGCTTACTGTTGTTCAAAAATAGATTTGAATTAACAAATTAGAATTGGGGTTCTGCAGTCTTATTGTGAATATTAAACAAATTAATTAATTAAAAATTTTGAAAGTCTGGTTCTGTTACTGATAACAGAAAAGTTCGGACAGCTAAAAGTAGCAAATGATACTCATGTTGTAGCTTTAAATCAGACAGAGAGATTTTGCCGAAAATAATACAAGCGGATTGTGAAGTTCTAATCAAGTTGCAAAATCTGCAGAGGTTGGACAACACTTTACAGGAAAGTGATTGGTCAAAATCTTTTAGTAGAAAATTCACCAGCCCCCGCATAAAATATCAGTAGGCGTGGGGATGGTTGAGCGTGGGAATAAAATCCAGAAGGAGCAGCAAATTCCTAGAAGCAGCTCACAAACAGCTTATACAGGCTAAGCTGTATAAGCTGTCTGTCAATCTGTATAAGCTGTCTGTCAATCTGTCTAAGCTGTCTGTATAAGTTGTTTGTCGACCTGTCTAAATTGTCTGTCTGACAGATAGCTTATGCAGGTCGACAGACAGCTTAGACCTATATAAACTGTCTGACACTTTGACAGGTCGGCAGACAGCTTAGACCTGTGTGGGCCGCTTCTCAGAATTTGCTGGCTACTTTTTCCCACGCTCAGCCGTCCCCATACCTACTGGTATTTTCTTGCAATATCCTCGAGCCTCTCGGAATTTCATCCTAAATGATGACGACTTCTGTAGGACTTGGCAGACCTCCATATTTGTGCATTCTTGGATTGGTCACAGGAAATTATTTATTTCGATAGACAATTAGTGTCATAGTTTTTATAGTTTGCTAATGGTCCAGCAAATACATTGATGTATGGTCATTTTTTTTATACTTCATTTCAAATTTCATAATGAGTGACGGAGCACATTTTCGATTATCTGAATTTAGCTCCTCCTTTGACAGTATCTAAACGATAGCAGTTTGTTTTTACCGATTAAATGTCGAAATCTAAAAATCTTTTCTTTCACTCCTTTCATCAATTTTATAGGGTACGAAACCATCAGACAATATAACACCGTCCTCTACATTGTAGCTAAAGTTTCATAGTTGGCTTAATTTGATTTATTAAATTACGTAAAACAAAAGAGGTGACGACAAATATATTAACTTAAGTGTTGGCGATCAGTTTCGACTTTCTTAATTCTCACGCCAACTGAAAACATAGTACTAATATGTGTGAATAACATTTTAATATCAAAATGTATTTATAAAATTTGAAAGTTATATTACGGTCCAACGAGGTATATAACCTTTGATGTTTGTTATATCCTAAGCCTTCACAGTATAAGTGATATATGTAAAGTGTTCCATGCAGTGGCGTAACTACCAAATTTGGGCCCCAACGCAAGATCTTTCAAAGATTTATTTATCATAACAGGAATAAAAACATAGAAGATCGGAAGACCATTTGGACTCCCTTGCGTCTAGGGCCCCTACGCATTGCATGGGCTTGCGTGGGTGTAGCTACGCCACTAGTTCCATGGCTTTGTTATTATCGATCCCTTGCCATAAAGGGTTAGGTACAGTCAATTATACCGCAACATGCGAATGGTGACTCGAGATTGTGCCAGGTCGACCGAACCTGGTAGGACTCGAACGCACAACGCCTAACTCTGTCACAGTCAGAAGCAGGCCCTCTTACCACTGAGCCACATTAATTCGACTACAATTACTTCCCATAGCTTCGAAAAGTCTTGACCACTACAACAGGAAGGAACTACATACATATTTTTAGTTAATTCATCTTTGAAAAGTAGGTTAACAACACCTTTTTTCACTTCTTTTTGACAACTATTTATGGTTATGGACGTAGTATTTCTATGCTATTAGCAAACCTTGAATTGAACGTAAATTGTTACATTTACCATTGGCAGTTGTAAATTATTAATAATAACCGATTAAATATAGCCATAATCAGCTGATATTTCCTTAAAGCTCCTAATGTCGATCTCGCAGATTACTGACTCTTGAGCCATCTTAATGAATGAGGTTTTCTTTTACATGAAATTAAAGATACCCAACAAAATCAATTTGAAAATTTTGCTCACAATATGGAAAGACGATTCTCACTTGTTAGAGAACAAAATGGCAGACAGATGGTGTGTTTCTATTCTAAAAAAAAACCGAACGGCGAGCCCGCTTTCGATCGCCGTCGATTGCGCGCGTCGATCTCGCTCGCTAACATCCCCCATTCGCTCACAGTTTGCTCCCTTTTTGCTCTCTCTCCCGTCCCTCTCGCGCCTACGGACGACCGATATATAACCGAGGATGAAAAGTGATGATGTACAGTTGTCGATCAGTTAATATTATATTAAAGGTATTTCTAATTAAAGTTTTTACAGCACAAAATTTATTGCAAATAATGTATTTTCTAATTCAAAGCTTCTCTCAGTTACTGTTTTTAGATGCACATCAGTAGGATTTGCCTCTTGTAAATGTAACAGCAAAGAAATGTCTGTAAAAATCTGGAAATTCATTTCATCCATCCGTATCCTCTAGTTCCACAAACTAATCCCATATTTAATTTGCAAATGGTAAATTGTAGGCATCGAAATCAAATACAGATGTATTCTGGCATCAACCCGGTCCAAAAACAACTATTAAACTGCGATTAATTCTCGCTTGCTTGCATTGGAAAGCGCTTGTATAAAAAAAGTTATGTCATTACCGGGAAACATTCGTTTTGCGCATGTCAAGTAATATGAAAATTTATATTCCGGGTCGGCTTATTTTAAATTAAAGTTAATTAACTCGGATAACAGCTTTTTTTCGAAATTTCATCCAATTTCGTACATCAAAAGCGCATTTCTCTCTGTGATGGCGTAGCGCGAAATGGAACTTGGAATCTTATAAAATTTCTCTAATTACTACCTTATTAAGCGCCCCGCTTTTCCATTTCGCGATATAATTTTAGACCACTACAACTCGATTTCGCAAGTATATTGCTGTTGCTCGTCATTGAGGGGGCGAATGCTTGCCATTATAAACTAACGTCGTAAACGCGAAGAATTCGAGAACGTGATAAGCAGATAGGGAAGGGAAACTTTTCTTGGAAACAAAGTTGAACGTTAACTAGATCTAATTGCGTTTTAATGTTTTGTTGTTTCTCTCCTTATTATGACCACTTAGGAGTGTTTAGCTGAAAGAAGTTTAAGCTCTTATTTCCCCTGAGACTGGAAGATAAAAATAGCATCAAAATTAAAAGTTAATTAAATTTGAAAATAGAGCATATGAAACAAGAAGGCTTCAAGCATATTATTTGGCAAAGAATTAAGTAAATTGCCAAGTATTCCTGATCTCTACACAAGGACTTCCATAACAATTTTAACCACTACGCGAATGGAACTTGAGTAGTAAAGTCTTTTCCAGTACACTAGAACCTCATATTGCCCTGACTCGTTTTAAGTTGTTTCACAATTCCGTCTACTACCCAATCGCTTAATCATATGCATCGCAAGTTTCAAATTTTATCGGGCAATTATTTTATTTGCCAGTAGCATCGCGAGCTTGTATTTAAAACTAACTGCCTCTCAGAAACTCATAGTTCCATAATAATTGGCGCTTCATAAAGAAATTGAAGACGAAATTATTGATATTAACAAGGTTACGTTGGTGTGGGTGCCAAAGCACAAAGCTATAACGAGCAATGAAATTACAGACCACACGCAAAAAAAATTGATAATATCAGCTATGAGAAAAATAATACCTTTTAATATAATATGATTAATACCTTTCATTATTTAGGAGCAACCTAAAGACGACATTAAAACGCTTTACAATTATTTTGTGAAGTATTCTTCCTTTACCAAACGTTTACAGAAAGCAATACTTGCGGGCTCAGTAAGATAGTTGACGGTATTGACACATCCAGCTCATAGATATCACCAAAAGTAGATTATTTTTATAACTTAACACCACGTGGTTGGAGTTGTTTAATTAAAATGTTTACGGACTCGGTGATTTTGAAGCGAATATATGACGACCAGCAACGTGAACCGGGGTTAGCTATTTGTGTCCACAGCTCAATGTCAGAACGAAAAGAAGTAAGTAATATTTACAGTTTATTTACAAATGCGAGAAATCAAGCATTCATAACAAAATAGCATCAAAAGCAAACGTAATACACAATTTATACAAAACAACATAAAACTCTAGTTCGGTCGTGAATATTTAAAGTTTTTAACAAAAAAGATGATTTCTCAATAAAAGATAACCAGTAGTAAAACGATATGTGTCGGCTTAAATCATTACTATTTTAAACGATCAGTTAATCTACGGTTTTAGATTTTTTTAATCAAAAATAAATCAAGTGTTTGCAACGGTTAGCGATATAAGTTAAAATGCGGACTTGAATAATTTAAACGGCGGTATTTCTCGGGGCGGAATTTATCAATCAGCTGAAGGCTGTGACTGCGGGTGCGGTTGGAAAAATATGCCAGAATTGCTGGTAAAAGCCGATTGCTTGTGGGATACTTCACGGACTTAGAAAATATTCCAAAGTTGCCGGCGAAAATCAGACTGCCCGAAGGATATTTCCCGGACTCTGCTCAGCCTGCTCTAGCCTGCTTAAATGCCGACTTGCCACGCAG
Organism: Dynastes maya; assembly: GCA_029619315.2. Taxonomy (NCBI): domain Eukaryota; kingdom Metazoa; phylum Arthropoda; class Insecta; order Coleoptera; family Scarabaeidae; genus Dynastes; species Dynastes maya. Next base: position 71,734,801 of record JAROYE020000002.1, read on the forward strand.
AGGTGAAGTTAATGCTCAACTTGTTGTAGTCTACTTAATCGCCGACTTGCCACGCAAAAGTCTCGAAATGCGAATCTGGGGAGTTTGTATACAAATTCTGAGCATGACGTTGCACTTCTTACTTATGACGTACTGCGGCCTTTGTACGTGACACGTGCAAGTAAAACATTCGTGCCCCACATAACATCATACACGAACATTTGAATATGAAAAAGCTATCCGCGTGACGTCGCGTTTGCTCACTGTCGACCAAAAACGCACACGTGACAAATTCGAATAAGCTTCTGGCAATGATAAAACGCCATCGGAAGGATTTTTTTCACCGATACGTCACTGTTGATGAAACGTGGGTCCATTACTACACACCGGAGACGAAGGAACAGTCAAAGCAGTGGAGAAAAAGCGGTGAAGGAGGCCAAGACCACCCGATCGGCCGGAAAGGCGATGGCGACTATTTTTTGGAATGCGAAAGGCATTATTCACATTGATTACTTAGGAAAGCAATAACTGGCATGTACTACGCAGATTTATTGGACCATTTCGACGCAGATTTGACGAAAAAATGCTCTGGTTTGGCTCGCAAAAAAATTCTCTTTCATCAGGACAATGCACCCGCTCACGGGGCAGCCATTGCACTGGCAGAATTGCACCAATTGGGCTACGAATTGATCGACCACGCACCATATTCACCAGACCTAGCCCCCTGCGACTTTTTCCTGTTCCTAAACCAAAAAATGACTCGGAGGACGCCGTTTTGCAACGAACGATGAGGTCATGACCAAAACTTCATACTATTTTGAGGAGTTCGATCAAAATTACTTTTCGGAAGGGATAAAAAAGTTGGAAAACCGTCTTATCAAGTGCATTGAGGTAAAAGAAGAGTATGTTGAAAAAGAAATGAGAAAAAGAACAAAAATCGTGCGTTTTCTTACTTAGGCTAGATTAACGTCAAACTACCCTCGTACATAAATAGTTGTTAAATAAAAAAAAGTTTAAGAAAAAATTATTTGTTTTTTCGTGGACAATAGTAATACCTACTCATTAAAAAAATGTAGGTTTCCATTTGAAAAAACTAACTTAACACTCGAACAACATTAATGGCACTTCTAAAATTAAACGTGACTTTAAAATATACTTTTCCCCTTCATATGACAAAATTTTTATCTACATTTCTTTTCAGTTAAATAAAAGGCTTCTGAGTTATTCAGTCGCCTCAAGACGAATGAATCACTCCGTATACAGCAGAAATGGCAAAACAAGAACATGTTGCTTTAAAGATACAAAAGAATACGTAAAACATATTTGTTTTGACATAATAATTTAGTTGAGTTGCATACATAAAATTGCTTTACAAAGCAGTGACGCTATTACATTTACTCTTTCCTTCTTCAAAATATGATTTATCGATAAGGAAGACGTCTGCACGAACTTTTCGACTATAAAATATATTCCAAACGAGGAATGTTTACTAGAAATGTGTAATTGGTTATTTAAAACGCAAGTTTGCGCTTAGTTAAACATGTACGCGACCCTTAAGGTTTAGCAACAACTTCGTCGTAGTTTAATATTAAAACAGCCTTGATATGTGAATTCAAAAATATATGTTCAGTAATACGGCTACCATTTAGTTAATTTACATCGCTACAATTTAAGGAGTTGAATTCTGTTTGGAAAATTTCAATTTTAAACTTTAAATTGGCAACTTGCATAGCTGTTGCAGATACATACCTAGTATACTTTCCGAAGTAAATACTTGGATATGTCGTCTAGCGAGTTCAATTTAATTAAATGATAGCGACAACTCATGACTTATATATTATTTATTCAATGGTTTAATCGAAACGCGCACAACTTGCTAAGTTTCCCAATAAATTACGAGTCGGCTTTTCTTTTCAAACTATAGCTCCTGCAATATTCTTGACAATATACAAGATTACGAATTAAGCTGTTCCATCAACATTATTAGAGGCAACTTTATGAGAGTAGCCAGCGCAAGCTATATATCCAGGAATCGGTAGCCCAATTATGTCGCATCGAAACCAAATAGAACTACTGCAGTGACCTGTATGATATGTCCTAGTTGTGCGCTCAACTAGAAGGAGCGCATTCAGACGACCATGCTATTGCAATATACACATTATAACGTTTGTAATAGTTATATCGCGCTTTGATATGAGTTAGAACGACATTTCTCATTACCAGGAAGCAGGAGCTTTCCCGGAACAATTACGAAGTCGGCTAATATTTGATATCACTAAACTCGGATAATACAGGGTTAGTTTGAAACATTCTTGCAACTATACACAGAGAAAAAAGTTCTTGAATCAAACAAATATATATTTTTGAAATTATTTAATTCAACAAAGATTTATTTTAGTGAAAGCACATTTTTTAAGAACAACAGGCTAAATTTGTTTGAATGTACAAACGATTTTATTTGACATAATTTTGTTTATTCAAACAAATATATGTTAGAATCGTGCACTTCGCGCGTCGTCGGCAATTTCCGTTACATGAACGGAGTGCAATCGCAATCATAGTCATAGTTTAGGTTATGTGAGATGGTAGAATAATGGATTTATTATTAATTAATCGCTAACAGCCTACTAGACAGTCTTAATCAAATCGATTAAATGAATTCGTAGGCATCTGTGAATTGGTGTTTAAAACGTTGTTGTAACTGTGTGTTAATTGATGTTATTGTCGTGTTTGTACCTGTACTTACCTATCACACATTTGTGGTTGCAAATGGAAGTCAAGAATAATATATTTTTACCATTGGATGACTAACGTTAAAATTTCTGTATAAAAAAACATCTGTATAAAAAAACACGCCACAGATTGGGAATATCAGAATTCCTGTTTGTATTAAGGATTAGCGAAAATTACAAAAACCTCGCAGATATTGTTTTCAAGGCCAGTAATACTAATGTTAGCAGATTAAATAAATTTCGATTCAATTCACCGCACATCTAACAATGCTTTGATCTTTCCGTTTTCATATTTTGTAACTAATTGTTAGTATATTTCCTCCTTTCTTGATATAGCAAGCATTTCACCAAAGGCAAGTGATAGGACATGCTTGCATCCATAAGTCCGTTGAGGTATCTGCTGTTCTATCTTCTACCCTTTTTGTCATAATACTTAGCACCCTTTTATCACCTAACCATACAGTTATCCTTGTCACTCGTTCGCGATTCTCAGGATTCCTATGAAATTACCGAGGTAGTAAGTTTTGTCATATTCTTTGCATACAAAAGTAGTACAAGTATCACTTTAATCTTTATGTATCTGTACACACAACACACAAATTATATTGTGGTTATGTCATCTTAATTATTGTTTTTATAGATATTTATATAAAACTGCATACCTTTTAACAATTTTTTTGTCAACGTATTTTTGTAGCTATATATTATAACAATTTGGTCATAATCCAGTCTGTTTAAAGTTATCGGCGCGCTGTACAAAACTTTGATGTCATTAATATTGTTAAAATCAGGTTACAATATAGACATCGAGACCTAACCTAACCTAACCATTTCACCGTTTTTATTTGCGACCGCGTAGATCTTTGTCTAACCTTTTAATAACGAACATTCCCAAAATGGGAAGATACTAAAAAAAATAATTTTTATTGAATAAACATATCATTTGCATAAAATTTTTATAACTAACAATCAGAAAAGTTTACCATCTATGTATATTTTAAAACATTTTATGCAAATAATATGATTAATTCGCTAAAAATTAGATTTTCTAGCATGCTCCCATTTTGGTCGCCATTAAAAGGAGAAGTCAAATAAATGGTAAAGAAAGATGTAGCTGTTTCAAGCTGACGAAATTCTTAAAAAGAAAGAACTGTATTGTTGAATCAAACAGGTATTTTCAAGTGAAACTTGAAGTTATTTGTTTCAAGAGGTCATATGTTTCAACCAAATAACGATGTAAAAGAAATTATTTCTTTAAATTAAAAAAATATATCCTTACCGCCATTTAAAATTACAATTTGGTTGACTAAATGCATATTTGATTGGCTCAAGAACTTTTTTTCTCTGTGTAATAAAGTATTTTCAGTAGATTTTTTTGAATGTCTTGCATCTGATCCCAGTCAAGTAGCTATTTGTAACACACAAGGCTCAGTGAAACTTTTGGTGTAAAAGCTGGTCGTGAAACCCCAACCAGATCAAAATTTTGTATCATTTCTTAATTATTCTTTTTATCAATCTCAAGATCAAAATAGACAATACAAGTCATGCAACAAATATAAAAACATAAATCTACACAACTCCGATATACATATGTATATCCACCTACTGCACCTACTGGGCACGTAACATAAAATTACATATATTCAAGTACACAGAGTATGAAGTTTTTGCCACAAGTTTGATTTTTTTATTGCAATAGGTAGTAACAGGGTGACATATTGTATGTACGAGGTGTGATAAAAAATACGGTGAATGAATTTTTATAGCAGCAACTACTGATGCTACATTCATTTGAAGTAATAAGTTCGACAGCCTGAACCTTTAAGATGGTTAGCATCAAGCTTGAACAAGTTGTGACTTGTCGTGTTTACCGTGTCAGTCGCGCATCATGTATTTCGAACAACGTGTTAACATAAAGCTTTGTTTTAAGTTGCAAAAAAGTGCCAAAGCTCATAAAATGCTAAAGTCGATAATGGCGATAATGTGGTGACTATGAAGAGTGTTTACAAGTGGTATGAGCGATTTAAAAGTGAAAATGAGTCGGTTGAAGACGAGCAACGGTCGGGACGTCCTTCAACCTCAAAAACTGACGAAAACGTGCAAAAAGTGGCAAAAATTATGCGTTCAAACAGGCGATTGACTAAATATTCGAGATCTTACCGAAGAACTGAACATCTCGTACGGGTCCGTGCAAAGCATTTTAACCGATAATTTGCAAATGAGACGAGTGAGTGCGAAATTTGTTCCCAGACTTTTGACTGGCGAACAGAAGGAAAATCGTGTGTCAGTTTGCACGGAATTGAAGGATCCTCTTGAAGCAGATCCGGGCTTCATGACCAATATTGTAACTGGAGATGAAAGTAGGGTGTATGGATATGACACTGAGACGAAAATTCACAGTTCCCAATGGAAAACGAGTGATTTTCCTTGCCCTAAGAAGGCACATCAGTCAAAGTCGAACATCAAAGCGATGCTCACTGTTTCCTTTTTTTTGATAGTGAGGGCATAGTGCGATCAGAGTTCGTTCCAAGGGGAGCAACCTGTAAACTCCGAATATTACAAGGGCGTTCTGCAACGTTTGCGAAACGATGTACGGAAAAAGGGACCAGAAAAATGGGCCAATGACTCCCTTCTTCATCACGAGAACGCGCCGTGCCACACCTCGCTTCTGACCCGCGAGCTTTTGGCAAAAAAAAAGGTTCCAATCCAGCTTACTCTCCGAATTTAGCACCATGCGACTTCTGGCTCTTCCCAAAAATAAAAACCGTGCTAAAAGGAAAACGTTTTGACACCATTCCCGACAATATGAGGGCCACGACGGAGCAGCTGAAAGCCTTTCTGACAGAAGCCTTCCAGAAATGCTTCCAATCATGGAATCAACGCTGGGATAAGTGCATCGCTGGCCAATGAGAGTACTTTGAAGGAGGTTAATTCAAATTTGTTGTAAGCTTATTACTTTGTTCCTAATAAAATTATTCACCGCATTTTTTGATCACACCTCGTACATCAGGTTTTAATTTCATCCTAGTTTGGAAAATAAATGAACTTTATTAAGTCATTGACTCGCCCTGTACATCCCACTGTCATCTATTTTGAACATTCGAACTACTGCACCTCTGAGTTGCATTTGGTTTTTTATTTGAAGAAGAATTTACATCTTCATCTCGTATATGGAAGAATTTAATTATACAGACTGATTCACTTACAACCCTCGTAGTAATCAAATTTTACTAGGTATTAGAAAAACTTTCAGGAATTACTGCAGGTCAAAAAAGTTGTAGGAGTTTAAAAAACTCCGAAATACAACAGTAAATAAGACTTACAGTTAAAAGATAAGAAAATTCTGAATCTAATAGAAAAAGTTCACCAGTTCAACTTTAAGACTTAACAAAGGTTAAAATCAAACCAATGGTAATAACTTTTTAGTACTAAATTTTTGCTTACAAGTTAATTTACAAAACTCTTTTTCGCGATATAATAGCGAGCTATATAATTTGACAATAACTGACGTATTCGAATTCTGAATCGTATTGAAAAAACTTATTGAGGAAGATAAGCAATATACTTTGAGTTTTCAGCTTGTGTGAGTGAGAACAAAATACGAGATAGATACCCAACTGCCACCATCGTATTGGTACATAAAATAGATCGTAAAACATCGACGAAAGACCCGCAGTTGAGCACTAACTTTTACAATGTCGTGTTCCATAAAAAGCAGAACACCACCGTCGATTCGGACTTTAACAGTAAACGTACTACATCGACCAAGATTAGTTCATTTGCTTCAGAGAAGCATCCGAGCGAAGGTCGACAGCAAGCACTCGTTCTCGTCTAGATTAAATCCAGAGCAGCTAAGCGATACTGAAAATGCAGGAGACGTTTTGCGCGTCGAAATTTTACGCTACGCACAAGTAAGCCTCCCTCTATTTTCGAGGCTTTTCCTTCGACCTCCATCTTTATATACGATAAAGCCATGAAATACCTCGTCTACAAAAATATAAGTGTCTTACTCGTTCGTCTACTCGTTCGCCCCCTAGATTGACTTTGTCCTCAAGTGCAAGACTTACCTGGAAAAGAAAAATCGACGTGAATACATTTTAAGTAGATAAGAAATATGGAACGTAGTAAGGTTACAAAATAAGAGTGTTTTATGTATGCTACAGGAAACAGTTGGTAGCTCCGTGTGCCGTATAAGTTAATGAAATTTTACAAAATAAAACGATAGAGTAAATGCGCCCGTTTCAAGCTCATAAAGAATGCTTCAGCTTAAAAATTCCTTAAAGTATGCAAATATAAAATACGGAAGGATCTAAATTTAACCAGCTTATCAAATAAATTAAAAAGTCATACACATAAATTTGTCTAAAAAGATTTTCAAAACTTCAATTATGCTGTGAAAATAATTTGATAGAATAAGAAAAAGATTAATACTATTCTATTTTCTAGCGTAATCTCCCTGTTATACTCGTCTTACAATAATAGATGTTACCAGAAAAGTTAAAATTGCGCTTCAGAAGTAGGTAAAATTCAATTTGCAAAATTTCTCTGGAACAATTATGATCTTTATACTCAGAAGCATTGCCTTCATAGGTTAGAACTTTTTCCATGCCATTTCAGATCTTCGTTGGTCACGTTTCATCAAAAAAGAGCAGTGCAATATATCCTGTTAAAAATTTCAAAATTAATACGCTCCATTCTAAATCATTATCCAATCTTGGGGGAATTTAAAAGAAAAAAAAAGAAGAAAATCTTTGAAGACCGCAGCATAAATTACTTGATGTACATTGCAAAAGACACGATGCCAATGCAATATAATATACCAAGTAAGCAGTGGAAAATAGAAGGAGTCATCCGTGGACTTATTTACCACGTAAAAGTGCCTATGAGACCCCCAACGTATTCCGAACTGGAAATCTTGCTTTAAATTTGTGTCAAAAAGAACCTGGCATAAGAACCACGTAACTCTCTACTCTAATAGATTCAGAGAAACGAAAAGGTTGACAAAGAAGCAACAAATATGCCTTTCATTGATCCAAACCCTTATTGTGTTCTACAGACGAACCAATTAAAGCAGGAGATTAGAAAATGAAAGGAAAATTAACGACTCCCACTGGCAAAACATACTTTACTTTACTTAGTCCTTCATATCGTTAGATGTAAGGCCTTGCGTGGTTGATTTGGGATCTTGGTTTGATCCTCTCTCCCCATTTCCTTCTGTCCCTCATTCAAATTCATTTCCCTTTTGCTACTACCGCTCTTATCCAGTCAATCTATGCTGGTGGTCTTCCTTTTGACTTCTTCCCTATTTCCCTTATTTCCTACACTTTCTTTGGTCTTTCTTGCATCTGGCATGCGACTAAGATGACCAAACCACCTTAGTTGTTCCTCTTCCATGTTGTCCTGTACTGGTTTGATTTGTATATCATCTCTAACTGTTACATGTCTAATTTTGCCCCCTTTTGTTTTAGTATTTAATTTTTCTCGGAAATCTCATATTCATTTCATTTATTCTTGAACTATTTCTGTCTGTTACTGTCCAGGATTTACAACTATAGAGCATTGATGGTCTGAATACTTTTTTAATTGTTTGTGTTTCGACGCTCTTTGTATTTCTCATTTCCCGACGAATATTGTCTTCATTGAATTGTATATTCTTATTACCTTTTTAATTTAGGAAGAAGGGTTGGTAAAAAGGTCCATTTACTCGCAAAATTCTTTTGTAATATAACTAAATAACAACCGGTTTCCGGTTAAAGCCCATCCTCAGGTTAAGAATTTTTATTAATAACAGCTCAAAAGTCGTCTGAGAATGGGCTTGACCCGAAACCGGTCGTTATTTAGTTATATTAAAAAAGAATTTTGCGAGTAAAAGGACCTTTTTATCAACCCTTCTTCCTAATATGAACAACTCGCAACGAGTCACCATTGAACATCTACCTTTTTAATTCCTTTATTTATTTCTTTGATAAACCTTTCATTTGCTTCGATTACCGTCCCTAGATACTTGAATCAATCTACCTACTATATTGTTTCTCAATTTATTTGGATATTGCGTCTTCTGTTCTCCGTTGCTATGATACTTTTAGTTTTCTTCGCCTCTGTCATATTAACTTTTGCTACTTCCTTCTTTAAGATGCTTAAATTATACTGTAGACTTTCCTCCATGCCAGCCAACACAGCCATATCACGCGCGAACATGGGCTCTGTTATCTTTGTTTGTTCCATTTTCCAGAATCGTGGTTTTTATTTTTTCGTCTTGTTCCTTGCCTTCTTTACCGCATCATTCATTACACATAAAAACCGAATCGGGTTCAGAATACAACCTTGCTTTACTCCTGCTTCCATTGTAAATTCTCCTGATTCTTCATTATTGATTATAACGACGTATCCGTTGTTTTTTCTACATTGCACTTGCAACCATCATCGACTTTTCTCGTTTTTGATGATGAAAATCATCTTCTCTCTTAACCTTGGCTGACGCCTTTTCGAAGTCGATCAAGCATATGTCCATTTCGTTATTAACCTTGATTACTTTTTGCTGGGTTGCCGTATTATTAAAATTGAATCTTAAGTACTTCGTTCACCTCTAAAACCACATTGTCAACCTTCAGCTGTACTTTCAACTATTTTTATTTTTATGGCGAAACATGTTGCAGCAAAATTAAGCGGAACCATTCATATCAAGCTAAACACCACAAAAACAAAGGTATCTTTCAGCAAATCGGTTCTGAGAACATTGGCAGGTTTATTATTGCCAAATCATGCAGCCCTACAAGACCACTTACACAAACTACGAAAAAATGAAGATCATCTCTGTCGTCTATGTCAAAAAAATTTAAGGACGGCAGAATACAGACTACGCGAATGTAATGCCATTAGTCGCAAACGTCATCATCACCTCAGACGACCAATCATAACACTTACTGAAATGAAGGAAAATCCTAAACTAATACTAAGGGTCATCAAAACGCTCCAACTATTCGAACATACAGTAAAGAACACTATTAAAATAGATCTGCACGCTACCAGGTCTCAATGACAATGAATGAAAATAATCAATTGCACACATTTCCAGCAGATCAAAATAGTTGAGATTTTTTGAGAGAATTTAATGTGCAACCAAGTGCGTAAACCATAATAAAACGATGTCAAAAATCTGCCACTTGACCTTGCCTAGTTCAATGAGCAATGTACAAAATGTAGTACATATAATATTCTAACCATCTTCCCAAAATTTATAACTTGATCGTTTAAAACAAAACCACATATATTTCCAATTATTTTGACAATTGTTAGCGTTTTCATTACGAGTTTTCTATCATCTTTTTAAATCATAAATGAAACCATGCAACCCAGCAACGTACATCTAATTGCGAGGCTTAATCTGCCTATGTCGACTGCACATCGAGCAAAATTTTTCTTGTATTAATCCTTTTCAGAAACAATTAAGTACTAAACATAATAAATCAACCAAATTACACTTCCCGGCATCAAACATGGATGAAGGGCGCTATTAGCAAACAATTCAACCTGTCAAATCACCATAATATAGCATCAAACTCACCAAAAAGCTACAAAACAAAAGATGATAGCAAGATAAAATTATGTTATGTAAGCTAGAGAAGAACGTAAATAAATGCCAAAGTTAATTAAATTATACAAAACAGAATGAAAACAACATCCTTATTCGATCTCATGGAGAATATCCAGCTCCAGAATACTTTAAAGTATGCACATATTTTGATACCTAATTAAATCTGAATTCAGCGGAGCAAATTCCAAAATAAATTGAGATAGAAGCTTCTCCGGGTATAAATACATTACAAACATTTCATAATCAAATTATTCCTTTTAAAATATTAATTATATCTCGCAATTTTCCAGGGGGTAGGCAATTTTTCCTGTGTGAGCTACGAGTGACTCATACATAGGCTGGTTTTATAAGATCGTTAGTCACGCGTGTAACATATACGCAAATTAATCCATGGCTTGTAGACAGAGTTGGGAAATTATACAGAAAAAAACAAACTGTAATTTTGTTACTCATTAAGCTTTCCGAATTATCGAGAAATTCCGTTAATTGACATGCAGACAAGCTCTTTTTAAAATAACATTTTGAGGGCGCTAAAAATAGCCATACTTAAAACGAGTTACGTGTAAATTCGAACACTTTCAATCACATGAAGGGCATTAGGCTGAATGTGTATTTAATGCTGTTTCCATAGGTTTACGATAGAATTACCAATATTAATTCTCAACTGAAAAACTGGTTTCTGTTGCTTGATTTTTGGCATAGAAAACTAGATATACACTTCATCACGTTGATTTTTTTAGCGTTTTAGTTTGAACACAATTCGTCTAGTAGATTTTAATATTCTGGCTTCCAATTTACGTAATAGGCTTTTTAATATCAAGCTGCACCGATACATACAGCGCGGTCCTAAAGTGCCCGCCCTCCATTATAACTTTTGAACGACAGAAGCTAGCGTTTTTAGAGAAAATAGGTCGATTTCTACCTTTTGTAAACTAACTTGCCGTTATCGGCGTTTCAAATGGATTCCCGGTCTCACCGGAAGTGAGGTCAATTTTCTTTTTTTTTTAATAGAACAGCCTGTATATTTTTACGTTTTTGGAAAGGTAATCGAAAGGCGAATCCAACGATACCACACATACTATACTTTAACTTAAAAATATGACGATATGAAACAATAAATGTTTTGGTAATCACAGAACGCCGCAGAAACTCACTCGTATTGCTTAAACATGTGCAAACATTGCTTTCAGGGTATCACGCGATCCCGTTTTTTATCAATCGTCAGCAGATAGCTTTCTGATACTCAATCTCTCGTGAAGGATGTTTTGCATACGTTCAATTACGATGTTTACCATATTAGCAATCTCTCTAAGCTTCACCCGGCGGTCTACCAGCACGATATCATGAACTTTATTCATAATATCGTCGGTAGTCACCTCAATGGGACGATCTGGCCGCTCCTCATCAAAGACGGATGTTCGGCCGCGCTCATTAAATCAGTATCTGATGGTAGTCATCGAAGGTGCATGGTCTTGCAGTGACGTCTGCAAGTGTCTTGTTTGCACGTTATTAACTATCGCTTGACAAATATAGGTTATTAGAACTTTACTTTATGCACCTAAATGACAGAATACCGCGTTTACGTAATACCATATGCAAGATCAAATTACATGATGTATAACTAGTAAAAGCGTATATGGAATGTATGTAGACGAATAAAAAAGCTGCTGAAAACCATTTTGAAAATCCGAATAGCGCAAAATGAAAAGCGTTAAGCGTGATCTAGCGGTCGTAATAAATAACGTCATTATATTAAAATCCGCAGTAATGCACGCACGTATCAGAAAATGTGCAAAGTGCAGAATGCAAAGCCGTTATTAATTTCCAGCGCGAGAGCATGAAGGATAGTAACATGTAAATGTCATTAGTGATGCTAAAACAAAGGCGAAAATGTGCATACACATAAATAAAATCTACTTTAAATATGGAAGAGTAAAAAATTTCCACTAAAAGATAAATTTTCTTATTCCCTTTTTCCAAAATTGCCAAAATAGAATCGAAAACAAAATCGAACATATGGAATATCCTATTTAGAACATTTCAACAAAAAAAACCTATATATTGTCGCGAATAAACGCTTTGCTTTCACTTTTAGAAAAGACGCTAACTGGACTTCCGCTGCTTTGCGTTCATCGTCTATGTTTTCTGTATTGTAATCATTTTTCGATCGGTGACCGGTGTCGTCGAGCTGACTGAGCGCCTGGACAATTGCCGTGTAAGATTATGATCTCTCGGTCAATTCGAAGACATCGAACTTTGATACTGCCGATTAAGCACCGGAAGGATAGTTAGGTAGTAGGGATTGGATAGGTGATAAATATAGGTGAATTAGTAAGGATAAGGGATTGGGGGGCAGTCTCTGAAAAGAGCTCTGCAGTAACTTCTTGTGTTTTTTGTAAATAAAGAGTGAAAAGTGAAGTGCCTGTTTTCTTTTGGGAATACACGTACCTCTCCAGTTCCTCTTCCTAACAGGTAGGTGAATTTCTGTGCGTAGTATTGGTGCGAGTTTCTACCCCGAGCTACCCCTATCACGGTGGTCCGTGACATGTGGTGGAGGCGCCGGGATTGATTGTCATGAAGGTACTTGTGGTAGAATAACCGTGGTCAGCAAGGCCGCAGTAAGGTTGCAAGCGTAAGGATAGAGCTGACAGATGTTTATTAGTTGTAAGCGAAATTCATTAACTAATGTGAGTAATGTGTTATTATTATACAATTAGGATTCGTTTAGTTGATTTATTTTTAATATAAAAAAAGTTTTGTATCTACGTAAGCGTGTATTATCATAAATACTGCGGAATGCATTTGTTTTGTTTCATGTTACCTTGTACATTCTAATCGCAACTACCAATGCTGTCGAATATGGGGATGATCAAGCTGTAACGAGGAGCCTTTGGAACCATAAACAGAGGAGCTAAGTCCAATGTAAGGCCGGGAGGAGGAAGTTGGCGGAATGGCACAAAGGCGCAAGACGAGTGGAGTCAAGAAAACGAATTCCTTCACAACCACGGTTGAAAGGGAAAACGTTCGTGATACCAAGGAGAAACTCTGCTGCGTTGTCCTCGACTTCGAATGAGAAATGGCTACCGCCGCTGCTCCAGCTTATTGCAGGAGAGCTACATACGAACTTTCTGAGGATCAAGTAATCGCAATTGGTAATGAGAGTTTCCGTCGCCTAGAAGCTCCCTTCCAGCCATCCTTCTTGGGTAGGAAAACCTGCGACGTCACCATCGCCGTTTTTGCGAGTCCCTCCGTCCATATACACCTCCGTTGCCGGCGTCAAGATTCCTTCGTCACCCGTTGTGACAACTCCTCCAGGCAGTTCACTGGTCATCCCTCTTCCCGAATCAGCGTGGGATAAGGCAGTGTCAGTGAAACGTGAAAGTGACGCTAGTAAATGGCGATGAACCATACGGAATAGGCTAAGTTAGAATAAGTACGTAGCTGTAGGGCAGCAAGCGTTTATTTAGAATTCCCTCTAACTATTTCCCTTTTATTAATTTTTTTTAATATAATTTAGTCTTGTTGTTTTTCTTGTAAAGTAACTTGCATTTTTTTTTGACAAATATGCCGGGGGCATATTCCTGGGAGGGGGGGAAATGTCGCGAATAAACGCTTTGCTTTCACTTTTAGAAAAGACACTAACTGGACTTCCGCTGCTTTGCGTTCATCGTCTATGTTTTCTGTATTGTAATCATTTTTCGATCGGTGACCGGTGTCGTCGAGCTGACTGAGCGTCTGGACAATTACCGTGTAAGATTATGATCTCTCGGTCAATTCGAAGACATCGAACTTTGATACTCCCGATTAAGCACCGGAAGGATAGTTAGTAGTAGGGATTGGATAGGTGATAAATATAGGTGAATAAGTAAGGATAAGGGATTGGGAGGCAGAGTCTCTGAAAAGAGCTCTGCAGTAACTTCTTGTGTTTTTTATAAATAAAGAGTGAAAAGTGAAGTGCCTGTTTTCTTTTGGGAATACACGTACCTCTCCAGTTCCTCTTCCTAACAGGTAGGTGAATTTCTGTGCGTAGTATTGGTGCGAGTTTCTATCCCGGGCTACCCCTATCACGGTGGTCCGTGACAATACTTCTTGCCATTTACAGGATAATTAAGACCATTCCCAGACCCATTTTATAAACTAATAACTTAGCTACTTATGTAAACGACGTAAAACTCAGTTAGACTTCAGTTGCGCTCTCCTTCGCAGTATTTGTGTTTGCATTTATCACTAGAAAGTTATTTTAAAATAGTTACGTCTCGGAGGTATAACTAAAATGGAAAAGGTAAGGTACCCGATGGTAAACAAGAATAAAAGGAGTAATAATAACCAAAATGAAAGCAAACAGGCTGCAATGGTTTGTTCATATGGTTAAAATGAAAGCGATATTAAAGAGAGGAATAGATAAGGAAACACGAAGAGGAGGACCGGGAATGGTATGCAACAGCTATGCCATCGGAATATCATAGAGAATAGGTCTCAGATGGACCCAAAGTAAAAGAGAAACGCTGAATAGGAAAAGATGCCGAGAAATCATAATCTCTTCACCACTAGTATATGAGGTCAACGGAAAAGCAAGGAGTTATTTCAAACTAGTGTAAAAATCGCGCGTTCAAGAATTATCCACGCAATGAAGTAAGTTATCAACATTCTTACGCGTGGTGACAATCCTACGCGGTATATAAGCTTTGAAGCAGGACCTTTTTAGTGAGTAAATGGTGTATAAAAATATCCATGGCTTTGCCGCTGTCACATCCTTTTTTAACTTTTTTTTCAATTCTTACGCAAACGGTTCATTTTTCGAAAAGAACTACTATTACAAAATATATTTCTCGTAAAACTCTGCATGTTTTAAATAAAGCGAACAGTTTTGGAGATATTGGAATTGGAAGAGGATGAACATCCCATTAAAGTATGATTCTGGCAACTTTCCTGGCTTAATCAATTATGTCAATAAAAAGAGTAAGTAGGTACATGCAAATATTGTTACAGTTCTATAGACATACGTAATTCCTCACTCATCCATGACTGCAAGAAATCGATCCTATTTCTTCATGCAGAATGTGGTTGTGACACCGCTTCAGCCATGTTTTCAAAAGAGAAGTTGCAGACTTTCCAATTATTCAAATGGTCTCATCATCTTCATGACATTCCCCCAGTATTCAATAAGCTAAGCTCGACTCCCAAAACCATTGAAAAAGCAGGAAAAAAAATCATTCTCTATCTGTACATAAAAAACAGGAAAACTAATGGTAATAATAGCAGAAACAAATTGAATGAACACAGATTTCAGAGTCTTAATGTATTTGGGGTTCATAACAAACAGATCTACTACCGACACTGTCTTTGTAATCCGTCAGATACATGTGCTTCGTTGATCTTACTAAAGCATTTGATCGAGTGAAGTTAGGCGACATATTAGATGTACTGAAGAAGAACAATGTGCCAAAGGACTTGGGAAACCTGATTCACAACATTTATGAAGACACGATAGCACGCATAAGATCAGCAACATCAATAACTAACGAGATAATGATAAACTCTGGGATAAGACAGGGTGATTCACTCAGCCCAATGCTGTTCAACATAATAATGGACGAAATTATCGGGAACGTGAGAGCAATGAAGGGATACAGCATGGGGCATAAGCAAGTCAACACAGTATGCTATGCTGATGATACGACCCTCATCGCAAATAGCGAGGATAACCTACAGAGATTACTACACCGATTTGTGGAAGCGGCCAAAAACATAACATGGAAATATCAAAACAGAAGACAAAATGTCACAACATCTATAGAACCCATTAGATGCAAGCTGAAAATAGAAGGAACAATAGTGGAACAGGTCACGAACTTTAAATACCTAGGCGTTAATATATTCAGCGCAAGAGACATACGAGCAGAAGTGAAAAACCAAGCGACCTAGGGACCTGTTGCGTCGGGATGCTTGCAAAACGTCATATAGCGGAACAAATATATGTCAGTGGAAAACAAGGTTAGGATATAGAATACATGTATCAGACCAATCTTGACATATGCTGCTGAAACGAGATCCGAAACCAGCATGACAAAACAAATGTTGAGAACAACAGAAATGAGAACGCTAGGATGCATCGCTCTAACCACCAAATAGAGTAGAAAATTATATAAGACAAAGGATATTATAAAATTCGTTAAAACCAGAAGGAAAGAATAGAATGCCCATATAGACAGAATGCATTGTAAAAGTCTACCCAAAAGAGACGAGAAACCGAAAGGAAAACGGCCACCAGGTAGACTACCAAAGCGATGGGCCCAAAGTTGGATTTCGTCATTCACCGAGTCCTCTCCAAGACAAACATGAAGACTTTTATTAATGAACTCAACAGACACTGCCTTAATCAAGTGGAAGAAGAATAATCTACTTGTGAGTCAGACAAGCAATGCTGTCATACTCCCACGCTTGCCACCCACTTTTGATGCAGCATGCCTTCATTCCTACCGCGCATATCTGCAAATCCAGATGTCGTTGGGAACAGCTTGGGCCCCAGAAACTGAAGATGGAAGGAATGAAACTCATCCTTCTCTCCAATTCTCATGAAACGAGCACCAGCTCTACACTCAAGGTTGCGGAAGAAAATGCATGTATGTGAAGGCTGACTTTCGATGCATGGCAACGTGTAAAAGCTGCCGAGGTGAAAGCTGCGCTAGTACGACTCTCATTGATTTGGCGGAAGATTTTGAAGACGATTTTCTATAAATAATTGTGATTATTGTTCAATAGATATTGTGGTATTGTGTTTCTGAAGGTGTTGAACAATAATTGAATAAGAAAGGAAGGAAGGAAGTTGAAAATTAAGCCAAATCATACGCTAATGGATTTTTAATCTTCTTCCAACTCCAATATTTCGAAAATGATTCGTTTAACTAAAACATGCATAGGATTTTTTTCGTGCAAAATTTCACAAGGATAATAGTTCTCTTCGAAAAATGAACCGTCTTGTATAAAATTTGAAAAAGAAGTAAAAAATGGTTTATTGCGGGGCGTCTGCCCCACCCCTCTAGAAGATGTAACTTTTCTGTTTCTTACTACTGCACCCCTTATGAGTATTTTCCCAAAGTTTCAAAACTTTATACATTATTTCCCCCATTTGTCCTAATTTGCCTGAACTAGAATGGCAGTTTCATGCGTTAAAAATATAGAGTCTTTTGTGCTCTGTGGTACTCATGCATCCAACCTTCCCTGACCATACCAAATTAAAATTTTCGAAATGTGTTCAAAAGAGATTCTTCTCGACCAAAACCATTCGAACTTATTCTTTACAATTGTGCTGCAATCAGCGACCACTACAGCAACTACTTCCTTAACCCTACGAATGTAGTAATGCGGCTTTAGAAAGGAAGCGCTTGAAAGTATATACAGTCACAAATTTTCAATAGAGCTATACTTTCAAAACTTTCCTTTTACGGATTCCAAATTCTAAGAAAAAGCTGCTTAATGTTTATCTGTGCAACTGCACTGCACTGATACAGCGACGACTTCACTGAAGGATAGGTGTCAATAGCCGGAAACGATACGTCCTCCATGCGGCTAGAAGCGACTAATCAAAATTAAATTTGTTCCGGTAAAAGTTCCATGGTTCGGCTCGCCTGACAGGATCCACTTTCGCTAGCGTCTTTCTCGTTTCGTCTCCTATTTGGTATCTTTCGTCGACGTTGTCGTTGCTGACGACGACGTCGCTTAACCGGCGGCCGTGTTGATTAAACGAATTAAGGCGGATTTAAACAGTTGCCTTCTTAAATCTCGTGAAATATGTTCATACCGTAGTACGCTCCGGAGTCGCCTTCCTGGAAAGTATTTCAACTGACGCGGGGAATGCTAAAACTGCGTAATTAAATTTCGGGACATTAGAGAGGAGCGGAAAGGAAGCCCGACGACTGTGGCGAGCGCTCAGGTTAAATCTTTTCACCCCGATAAAGATCAAGGGAAAGTGAGACGTAGGGAGTACCTTTTTTCCGCTTTTGTGTAACTTTCTCGACTCGATTCCATGTAGAAGTGATACGCGTCCATTAGGATGATTATACAAATTATGTTAATTAGTTTTAGTAATGACTAAGAAGAAATATTACTAATGGGAACACGGACTGTTGTTTTTTTTTCTAAATTTGCAGGCTTTAATTGAAGAATTAACGTTCAACTTTGTCAAATACGTAATAATGCCAAAAAAACATTTCAGCAATGTGCAATAGCCTCTGGTGTAAGAATTTTGGGTCAGAATTTTGTATTCCGACAAGACAATGACCCAAAACACATTTCAAAATTATGCAAGCAATATTTAGAACAGTTGGAAGAGGAAGGGACACTAACAATCATGAAATGGCCACCCCAAAGTCCGGACTTGAATCTCATCGAGTTATTATGGGAAGAACTCGATCGGGAAGTAAGAAAAACTGCTCCAACTTCCGCAGATGACATGTATAACAAACTACAGGCAGCATGGGCTCGAATAACTGCGGAAACCCGATTATGCGACGCAATCATTAAAAGTAAATGAGGTCACAGAGACGAATCTAAAATTTAGGTCAAATAAATAACTTTAATTGTTGAAGTTGCATATTTGTGTATATTTAAATACCAAATACATATTTTAATATTTCCACTGAAATATTTAATGATTTACCCTGAAATTTGAGGTGCCCAAATACTTATGAGTGTATAATCTAACATTTAGAAAACTGTTGAATTTTTTCGGCTTATTAGATAAATATTTTATTAATTATTTATTTCCTATGTTTGAATTTATCTATAGAAAATTCTGTACATTTCCAAAACTTTAATGTCCAAATCCTTCTTCAAGTAAGCAAAAGAATAGAAATAGATTCGATCGCCAAAAAATACCTTCTCCTAGTTCTAGTGGTTGTTCCTAGCTGCAACCCTAATTTGTTCCAAGGTATGATTAAATCAGCGGATATCCAATATAAATCTACGCCAATGATATGTAGTGGTGATCATAATCTAACTATGCCAAAGCAATTGGGCCAAAACCAAATTTCCAAGTTCAAAATAGCAAAATACGATTTTTAGAAACCTTTCAAAGCATTGTGGTAACCATGTAATTACGAATGGTAATCCTACGGTTCATAATTTTGCAAATCATATCTCATCATTTGAAAACACGAAAACAAAGTCGAAACAATTGAAATATTAATGCTATGATTAAACAACCCTTAAAATTCCGACCACTTATTGCATTGTCAAATCTACAGAGAAGTCAAAATAAAATGGAATACAATGAACACAATATTAAGATAATCATAGTAATGAAATTTTAGAGTTCGCAATAATATCTGGGACAAATAATTAGAGTACCATCTACTCCTCTAGATAACTTGTAATTCTGATCTGTCAAAATGAGAAAATAAAATGACACTCTTGAAATGTTTTTTAATACACAAAAGGAACAGACATAGACAGATGAAATAAATCGATCACAAACACTAACACGAATAACGTATGTACATTGATGAAGTTATCCAAAGCTGTAAAAGAATATTTATGAGAAAATCTGACTAACTTCGGATCCATATTTTGAATGATTGTGAGATTGGGATAAGTGTGAACATCTGTTTTAGTAATATATACATGAAACAAATGCTTAGTAACAATAACCAAAAATTAATGCTAAAATAGCTCATGGTATTGGTGGAATCATTCCCGGCAAAAAAAAGCGAGGAAAGGGAAAGCGTTAACCAACGAACTATATCTCTTGGTGCTAGATGGCGCCGGGGGATATATTTTGGTGCTGCTTGTGGAGAATAATCACATAAACCCTAAAAGTGAAAAACAACGGCGAGGAAAGGACAGTGTTCGAAACCACGCTGATAACGCCGGGTTGGCAGAAACATGTCCGTGGGTTAACGCTTTCCTTTTCCTCGCTTTGTTTTTTGCCGGGAATAATTCCACCAATACGATGAGCTATATTAGCATTGATTTTTGGTTATCCGTTTTAGTTTTTATTACCCTGAAAAGAATTTGCTATAGCCTATATACACGTAAGCTGTGAACGGTAGAAATACTCTGGTATATGAAATAATCTTTACATGATTCATGATGAAATATAAGTTGTTAATAATTCCAACAGACCTTCAATAACACATAAAGAACAGCTTGAAGAACAATGAGGACTTGTACAAAAGAAAATAGAGCAAACTGCAAATAAGAAGATAAAAGAAAAAGCTTTAGCAAAAAAAAGGGTACAACCAAAAGTAGGAGTTCAAAAAGAAAACAGCAAGTAAACAACCTTTTCATAATTTGAAGATCAACCAGAGAGAGAAAATCAAACTTATTTGTGGAGAATGTTTTGCCGAAGACTGGATTTTGTGCAACATTTGTAAAGGATGAGCCCCCGAAAATTGCCCTAATCTTATGGGGAATGTATCCAACACACTACAAGTTTAGAGTAGTTTAATGTAATGTAGTTAGTATAATAAAAATAAAAAACACCACGCATCTTCATACATATGTAATAACATGTAACTTTCAAGTTCTACAAAGCTACAGCTTATTGTTCGCTTAATATCTTGGAATAGTTTTAAATAATTTAGTGTAATAATCAATTAGAGTAGGTATTACTTTATTCTGTCTCATACATAAATTAATACCAGACAACAAACCAGCTTACTTACTAACAAAGCGAAGCTCGCCAACATTCCTTTTTCATGAATCTAAAATACTCAACAACATCGGCGAGCTTAATGAAGTGAATTAAGGTCTATTCACAAACGCTTATCTTATTCCGAATATAACCCACTCTACGCACATTAAGAGATTAAAAAGGATCGAAAGGGTTCGTTTTGTAATGCTCTGACAAACAAGCAAGTGCAAACAGATGTTATGCCCCGAATGTTTTACGTTTGATCAATCAGATTTCCAAAATTGAATTATAGTCATGTTGTACGTGATCAATTACTCGATATATGGTAATGTGATTGCACATTTATACGCTGAATTTTCACACAATTGTCGGTTAAAAATCGGTTTAATTAGTAAAACTGCCTATTATTAAATAATTTATATTCAGTTCCTCCGTCTATATTGGAATGCGCCATTCATTAAATTAACTAATTCGTTAAACTAAACGGATACTCTAAAACTGTGGCACTGGAACACTGAAACAGTTCACTAAAACCCTTACCACAACACTTAATTCGTACTGGACGCACGTTTCGATAGCCAAGCTATCATCATCAGCAGCAAGACTGAACTACAGTTCAGTCTTGCTGCTTTAAGTGTTGTGGTAAGGGTTTTAGTGAACTGTTTCAGTAATTCGTTAAACATGTTTCTGAATTCCATATTGAAATGAATTTTTCAAAAATGGAAATAACGAGATCTCCCCGAACTTCAATACATTTATTACAACGATCAATTAATAATTCTACACCCTTGTAAAAGTAATCTAAGTTTTTCCTCCAAAGCGTTGTATTACAGTTGCTTGCAACTCACTATCGTCCTTGAAACGACGTCCCCTAAGGTACAGTACTATGAAAAAGTTACCAACCACTAGGTGTTGATAGAAGTTAATTATTCTTACTAAAATGAATATACAAAATACTAATAAAAAAAGTTTTGAGGAGTTTATTATATACATAAAGGAAGATAAAACCATAAAAATTAAAACAAATATGTGTACATAAACAGATATGATTCAATATTTAGTGTGACCCCCTTTGGATTTAATAACTGTAGACATTCTTCTTGGAAATGAAGCGTACAGACTACTGATGAAATCGATAGGTATTTTATACCATTCTTCTCGCAGTATTAAAAAGAAAAACTCGCCTTCATTCCTGGGTTGCCTCTCAGCTTTTTTTTTTTTCTAAATATTCCCAAATATGTTCAATAATGTTCAAGTCCGGGCTCTGGGGCGGCCATTGCATAATTTCTAACACACCTTCTTCTGATTTCTCGTCCAAATAATTTTTCACTATGCTACTAGTGTGTTTTGGGTCATTATCTTGCTGCATCATAAAATTTGGGCCAATTAAACGACGTCCACATGGTACAGCAAAGTCTTTTAAAATCCGCAAATAACGCTGAGCATTCAATTTATCAGTGATTCTCACTAAATCACCAACGCCTGAGGCAGATATACACCCCCAAACAAAAACAGAACCTCCACCGTGTTTAATAGTAGGTTGTATACACTGAGAAATGTATCTTTCTCCTGGTCTTCTTCGGACGTATTGTCGCCGTTTTGAACCAAACAATTCGAATCTTGATTCGTCGGTGTACAACACACGATTCCACATTTCAGCTGTCCAATCTTTATGATCCTTTGCATACTGTAATCGTTTTTGTCTGTTAACTTGTCGGAGAAGAGGTTTTCGAACGGATACACGACCCCGCAATTCTTCCGATATTAAATATTTTCTTACGGACGACGATGTTACTTCTGTACCAGTTGCATGCCGCAGTTCCGAAACCAGTTCCCGTGAAGATTTGTTTATAAAACTTTAAAAATACTTAATTATTTAATTAGTTATCTCCAACACTAATAACACATCTTCTTTACAATGTAGAAGAAAACACGATAAACACTGTCTGAGTGGCACTAGATAACTAAACATTTCATTATTCATCAATTTCATCATTTACCCCACTTGCACCTCATCAAATATACCATTCATTATATTTATTACTCACTTACGATTACCCTTATTGTGTAGCCGTAACTTACTATCGGTGAAATTTAATTATTTTCAAAGTTTTTTCCTGGTAAAATTCATTGAAATAGAGAATCCCTTCAAAGAATAGCGGTCCCATGCCGACCGCACAATGAAACGTGTTGTAAAATGCAAATGAAAATAATTACGTGCAGTGGTCGGTAACTATTTCACAGTACTGTATTCCTTTCAATGAGAAAAGAAATAACAATCACTTGGAGCCATACCGGGACTATACGGTGGATATTCCAATCCTTGAAAGCCACATTCGCGGATGGCTGTTTGTGAAATGGCAGCAGCATGGACGAGCGCATTGTCGTCCAACAATCGAACACCTTTTACCAATTTTCCTAAACATTTCGCACGAATATTATCCCTCAATGCATGCAGCAAAGGCGCATAGTATGTGCTGATGATGGCTAATATCATTTACTCAATAATTGAAATGTTTTGAGGCGTTATCAATTGGCCGACCGGGACGCTCACCACCTTCTAGGGATTCTTGCCCCAAACAGAAACATTTTGCCCACTTTTTTACAATGGAATATGAAGGGGATAAATCACAATAAACGCCGTTCAAACGTTGTTTAATGTGATTAAGTGTACGTCCTTCCTTTGTTAAAAGTTTAATGACCGCGCGGTACTCAATTTTCGTTACCTGAGACATTTTCATGCACTAATCACGTTGTCTGGCTGGCTACTAAAAACTACCCCTCTTCGAGTGATAATATATACAATGTAAGCCACGCACATGTGTAACTATGATCCTATGGAGTTTGCACGTGCTCGAACCTGACAGGCCCATTTATAGTGCCTACCTCGCATGATGGTGATTATTGGTGGAACTAGTACATATATTAATTGAAACAGTACTCTAGCAGCAATAAAGGGAGAAGGTGTTAAATAGAAATTGAAATAGAAATTATTTTTATCACTTCACTATTGCTACAGCATCACATATCAATGAATGTCCTACAGTAAAAGGTTCGTGCCGTAGCAGAGACTTGATGTCAAAGGAATTTGCAGCGAACTAACCCAAACCCATACACAATATCCTGTTCGAATCAGAAGGGGTTGCATTTGAAAACAGGATACGGTTGTACAAAGTCTACAGAGACGAAGCTTTGTAATCCTAGCTTATTGAATGTAACAAGTAAAGCAGATAAAAGAGAACAGTCGCTGCTGAAAGGATTAAAACATACTTCTATTTGTCTTTTCATTAGTCAATTACTTGTCGACTTCTATATAAGATATTCGAATGTAAAATTCTTTAGGTTTCGCCCATTAACTTTACTTTTGAAAAAATCGCATAAAAAGGAAAGAAAATATCTGTGCTTGATTTAGAACTGGGATAACAATTTACATAAATAATATATATAATATAATATATAATATAATATATAATATAATATATAAATAATATATTAAACGGATACTCTAAAACTGTGGCACTGGAACACTGAAACAGTTCACTAAAACCCTTACCACAACACTTAATTCGTACTGGACGCACGTTTCGATAGCCAAGCTACCATCATCAGCAGCAAGACTGAACAGTTCAGTCTTGCTCCATACCTCCTGGAGAATGGTCCACAAATGTTCCTTCGATTTTGGACACTTTTTCCTAACACATCGGTCTAATTGTTCCCATAACAACTCTATCGGGTTCAGATCGGGGGACTGTGGCGGCCATTCCATAATTTTTAGGGTTCTTTCATTTTCTTCTTGTTACAGGTAATCTGTGCACAATTTAGATTTATGTTTGGGGTCATTGTCCTGCATAAATTCAAATCCACGACCAATTAATCGGACTCCTGACGGTATGGCATTTTCCTCCGGGATTTTCCGATATTCTTCTTTTTTCATTATGCCCTCAATTTCGAGCAAGTCCCGTAAAGAAAAACAACCTCAAACCATTACAGATCCGCCTCCATGCTTCACCGTAGAAACTATACACTCCTGTAACATTCTTTCCGCTCTTGATCTGCGTACGAAAACTCCCCGTCTATTTCCAAAAACCTCAAACTTGGATTCGTCAGTCCACAAAACGTTTTCAAAATCGTCCACTATCCAATCACTATGAGCTTGCGCCCATTTCAGTCGTTTCAGCCTATTTCCTCTTCGGAGTAACGGTTTTCGATAAGCCACTCGCCCATGCAACCCAGCCTCTCTCGGCCGACGTTTCACAGTGCTCACAGAAGCTTTGGAATCTCGCTCAATATTGAATTCTGCAGCAATTTCTGATGCTGTTAGTCTTCTATTGCGCTTACTAATTATTTTTATTCGTAAATCTTCCGCAGGAGTCGTTTTTCTTGACGGTCCTGGCCGATTACGATCTTGCACGTCACCGGTTGTCTTAAATCGAACTATAGTATCATGTACTGTAGATTTTTTTATTTTTAATTTATCCGCAATCCGTCTTTCTGCGTACCCTTCCTGATGCAAGGTAATAATAGCAGATCGTTTTGAAATAGATAGAGGCTTTCCACCAGGCATTTTAAGCAGTCAAACCGAAATTATTTTATTTTTCACTTGCACAACCACAGATACTTTCACAATAACAATCTCTTCAGAACTACTGCGTTTACAAATGTTATAATACTTTATAAAGGGTATACGAATATTTCCAGGTAACACGAGTGAATCAGCTAACCCTCCTAGGGATTATTATAAAGTTTTATTGTCATTGTAATTATTAGGGATTTCCAACATAATTATATATTTTATGATAACGGTCTTATACTAGACAAATACTACCTGGAAATTGGTAAAAGGCTTCCAGAAAAGGTTAGTTTTAATAATTCCTCACAGAAATGTATATTATATAATTTTAATTTTTTTTCCTAAACAGTTAATATAATTTGTCAGCTTGCCCGAACTTCCATGAACGGTACTGTACATCGTAGAGCGACTTTTTTCCTACTTTATTCTTCTAGTTTTTATATCGTATAAAATGCGGTAATCATTCACATTAAACTCTAAATGATTTGACCGATAATCTAGTTCTTCTAAATAAGCTAACTTAAAGAACTCGAACTCTGCAAAGCTCTTTTTTTCGAAATTGAACTCTTTCATGTCAGACAATTACGTCCAATCAAATCCCTTAACAAATCTAAAATTTCAATTCGGAAAAACCCATTCGTCTTCATTTCCAATACAAACGGACGAGGAACATTTAAATATACAATACACACACATATAAAAAAGCGAATGTTTTCAAAGAAAAAAAAAACGAAATAAGAAAGCGGGGATGATAGCCCGAGATCCTCCAAGTCGAACTTTCGCGTCGCTGTTAAAGGGTCGAAATGTACGCATAATGTGTCTATATATTAACTGGTATTAAAGGGGGGATATAAACACCAACACTTTTTCCCGGGTCGTGGCTGTCGTGATTCTAAACCGGAGAAGCGCGTTTATGACGTCGCTCACTGCGTAGAAAAATGGTCACTGTCGCAATTTGTCAACTTAACTATAAGAACGTTACAGACCCAGACGTGACATTATATAGGACTTGCTATACTAGAGAGAAATATACGATCTTCGAGACACGACTCAATATATTTTACGAGAAAGGAACCTTTTCTTGAGGGGAAAATGTTATAAAGTTTTGACGTGTTTTAATTTAGTTTGATATTACAAAAATCCATGGCAGAAAACAGATAAGCTAAACTTACCACGATAATCGTACTCATTTTAATTCAGATAAATCAGAAATTTAGATGCTTGAAAGAATTCCATTTTCGAAATGAAATAAGCATCCATAAAATCACATTTTCTTTCTACGTGTGGTGACAGCCCATTGGGATCTGCAAGTTATTCAGCTTGTCATAACCACAGTGTTCTATGACTTTGTAACTATGACTCTTTCGCTGTAAAAAGTATAATAGCGATGATACGGAATTGTTCCCTTACCATTGAGTCGCCTAGGCCTCAACTATGCGAGACTATTGAAATTCGTGCAATTCTCAGAATTTAACGAAGAATTTGTAGCTGCAGCTAAAAATGTGAGTTATCACTAGAGCAACGCAACTGCGCTGAAAGCCAGTGGCGGACGCATAAAAGTTTACACAAAATAAATTAAATGTGATACGTGCTTAAACACTTACCGTTTCAAGAGTCCTCCGTGAAATCACAAAGTGGATAATGTCTACTTAATATTTGTAACATTAGATATGTTCCCAAAATTGTTTCGGCAAAGTGAGTGCGGCGTGAAGAAAAAGTGTTTTTGTTTGCCGTAAACGAACGTTCTACATCTAGTGACGTTATATTTGCGTAGGTAAAATAATCTTTCAAATAACTTAACGGTTCTATTGACGCACCTTCACAAATTTGTCTTAATGTGCCAAAATCAGAATCTATATCTAAAACACTTTCAAACCTTTCTAAAACATTTCTTGCGTCTTCTATCGCGCATAGCTGTGCGTGAACATGTTGCACTATTTGCAAAGATTCCACTAACGACACCGAAGAATTTTGTAGTTTTTCTATCGCATCCGCTAGTCCCACGTAATTGTTCTGAATAATTTC
Source organism: Dynastes maya (assembly GCA_029619315.2). NCBI lineage: Eukaryota > Metazoa > Arthropoda > Insecta > Coleoptera > Scarabaeidae > Dynastes > Dynastes maya. The sequence continues at coordinate 71,762,334 of JAROYE020000002.1, forward strand.
CAAATCTACTTTAACTTGACTATCTTGAAATTTCAAGCGGCTTACCTTGACAGCCGCAGCTTCCCTTGGGTCGAATTCTAAAATCACGTTCTTTATATTCTCAAAATATTTAAAATAAAATGCAGCCTCTAACCATGTTCCCCAACGAATACGAATAGGTTGTGGTGGTTCAGGAATACCGGGGCATAGTCTATGAAATTCCTGACTACGTTTTGGGGATTTTACAAACACAGCTTTTGTATGTGCTATTAGAGCGTCTACCTCGGGATAACATTTTCTGATACTATCTGCTACGAGACTGAAAGTATGAATTTTACATGTAATATGCAACAAGTTAGCACAATGTTTTTTAAGAGATCGACCTACAGCAAGCATGTTTGCGGCACCATCACTCATAAACATCAACAGTTGATTTGTTGAAAGTTCAAACTTTTCCAATGTATTTAACACCAACATTGAAATTACTTCGGCAGTGCATTGTTATATTCGTCTGGAAGCAAGTGAAATTGAGGGTGACGGTCGATGCGGTTCCATTGTGCGTACCATTACATTAACCGCAGAATGTTTTTTACGATCTGTTGTTTCGTCCACACATAACCACAGTTTTTTATCTTGCAACTCCGATTTAATTCTTTTCTCGACATGCTCACGAGCAGACGGCACAACTCTCTCACTTGGTAACTTAAAGTCCGAATATTCATTTCAAAACGAGACGTATGCTTTCTTCCTTAGTAAATGAAATGGTAAATTACATGCAATAAACACATAATAGTCAGGGAGTTATGTTAATCGACTATCTTGAAAAAGGAAAAACAATAACGGGGGGCATACTATGCATCATTACTTGACAAGCTGAAGGCAGAAATTGTGGAAAAACGGCAGCATTTGAAGAAAAAGAAAGCCTTGTTTTGCCAAAATAACGCACCGTCTCACACTTCAGTGGTTGCCATGGCAAAAATCCACGCATTGGGGATTCTAATTGATACACCACTCACCCTACTCATCAGATCTGGCCCCTAGCTATTTTTTTTTCTGTTTTCTAGGCTCAAGATTTCGCTCGGAGGACAGAGATTTTCATCATATTTTGCACAACAAGATGTCAACTATTATTTGGACCGATTAAAGAGATGGGAATATCGCTGGGAAAAGGGACCTACAAGGAGACGATGTTGAGAAATAAAGCTGAATATAACAAAAAAAACTTAAATACGAAAAGCTAAGATTTATTTAAAAAATAATACAGAAATAAGTTGTTTTTGGTTAAATGAGCTTAGGTACTGCACTATAAGAAGATAGGATTTTCCAATCTACCCATAAAGCACTTAAATTAATAAAAATTAAGTCTTCACCAGTCGTTTATTCATTAAAAACAAAGAAACAAGACGAAACTTCTAGACAAACTAGATATTTCACATCGCTTTAATTAAGAGCGAATTTTATTAACTCCGACTTTCATTAACTTAACATCTTATCCTCAACAGCGGCACGTAACTCACTACCTACCTAACTCACACTGCGCCAAAGCAATATATTTAAAAGATTTCGTTGTTTAATTTTCAATCTATCCACGATCTCCACCGCCATGGAAAATTGAAATAAAATTTCACTGTGCGCGGAAAACTATGATGCAACGGAATTCCTTTCAGCTAGAATCCCGGCTGAACAAATTAAATTTCCTCTTTATTCGGGCTCAGATTCCAATAACAATAACGTTAAAGCTACCGCATGGCTCCGTGTAAGTATAAGGTTTTGATAAAACGTTCTGCACTTTTCAATGTTTCCTAAATGAACTTCTAAAATAAATACCCCGAGGTCGGATAATACAGACAAGCCGTTCTAGGTATTTTATGCATTAGGAATATTTTCATTATTGCGCAAGGAATTTTTGCTGAATATTACATTTTGTTTCTTATGTTCTATGAATTCAACATTTGCTATTAAAAGTAATTGTGTAATCTCAATTACACTATAAAATTAGTTATTTTTATTGATTTTTTAATACATACGAGGTGTGGAATTAAATAACCGGACTGATGCTACAAAACATTTTATTGATCATCAATTACATTACAAAGTTTATCCCCTTCAATGTACTTTCCTTGCCAATCCCTACAACGCTCCATACGAATTTTCCACTGTCGAAAGCAGTGCCGGAAGTCCGTTTCTGTCAGCTTGTTGAGAACCTCCGTCGATTTCGCTTTCACCGCTTCCAGACTGTCAAATCTTGTCCCCTTAAGCTCCGATTTTACCTTAGGAAATAAAAAAAAGTCACAGGGGCCATGTCGGGCGAGTACGGTGAGTGGTCCAACACGGTGGTGCCGGATTTCGCAAAGAACGCCTTCACAGACAAGGCGGAATGGACTGGCGCATTGTCTTGGTGCAGCATCCAGGATTTGCTCTTCCACAAATCGGGTCTTCGTCTTCTCACTCGTTCACGAAGGGTAGTTAGAACCTAGTGTTTCACAAGAAACCTGAAGTTAACTCGTTGCTTGATCTGAATACTCTGCCTTTTTTCGACGGGGCGCTAGCGTAAGGACTTGAACGGACGATTGCTACAGCGAGACTGAGTGACGTACAACCGTGCCCATCGAGCTCAGGGTGGGGGAAGCATCTACAAGCACAGACATGTTCAAACCTGCCGTGGCGTGCTCGCTGTTTGCTGATAGTAGTACCAGTCCGGTTATTTAATTGCCACACCTCATATGGATCTAACTTTACCTTCTTATTTAGGTGATGTTCTAACATCTTCCAGAAGGTGTACATTTTGAAGAAACACATATTGGCTGTAGTCTAAATTAAGCCACACAAATTTAAAATGTTATGGCAAGGCTCCGAAACGCTTACATTGCTTGAACTTCGCTAAAAATGTTTTGGACAGTATCCATTGAATGTTGGTAATACACAGTCGAATCATAAAACTATTTCACTTAGCTTTCAATGGTTTCTAGAATGAGCGATAGAACAAACCAGCTAATTCTTCAGTTAAGCCACAACAATCTTTACAAGCTTTTCATTTACCAGCTGTTGCACATACACTAACCGAGGAAGAGTCAGGCTTCTTCAAACCGTATAATCTATTTCCCATACTGCGTTTGCTGGTTTCGCTTTCAGATTTAATTTAGCAGCTGAACAGAGCTCCCTCTCTATTACTTTTTGTATATAATTTGTTGCTTATTAGTCTCAACGGTTTAGCAAAGTCAGTTTATTCTCCATACAAGCATGAAACTAAAATTTGACATATTTAGACGTATGTATCTAGTAATTATCAAAGCATAATCTAAAAATATTTGTGACATCGCAAGTCTACTATCTGCAGAGAGGCTTAACGAAGTCAGCTTATGCAGTAGTAGCTATAACTATATAGGGCGATTCACTGAAACCATTCGTTAAAAGTATTATGGGTTGCAGAAAGGCCATGGCCAAATCGACGAAAATATTTTCAAGATGATTGCTTTTCCGGTCATACCGGGACATCAGCATTAACTTCCTTATTTGAAGTGGAATCGTACCTTTTTTATTTCATTTCTACATATTATTTTAGGTAGAATGCCATCAGGTGTCCCTATACCTATCCTTTACATTATTTCAGCTATTTTGAAAATTTTGACATTTGTTTCCAATAGCACAATAGCGGCAACAACTTGTGTTTATTATAGTTCAATTATGTACATACGTATTGTTAACAGATTAGGAAACTAAAGAAAGTGTCACTACAATTTGCTTTCAGAGTAAATAAAACAAATGATGTTATCCGCCCTCGACTGACAATCATTCAATGAAGAAGAGGAATAAACATAAAAATAGCGCATTTACATGCTTAAAGTTAGCTAGAAAACATGATTACATGTAACATCGGAAGATTTTGGATCACCTTGTATATCCTCAAGCATGTTTCAAATTTATCACGGTTTCAGTAATTGTCCACGATTCGGACGACCTTCTGCAATCAATTCACTTGTAATGATATATTGTTGCGTCCGACCCATATCCTTGCTTACTTCGTTTGAGGTTTCAAAGTTATAGCAGCCTCTGCCAGCCGTTAGCGATCTATTGGTAACATCACGTCCTAATATTATTGAATTGCGTTCGATCAATTTTAATCAAACCTCAGCCCACCTAAGACCCAAGACTTCGGGTTAAGATATCCTCCTAAATACACAGAGACGTTTATTCAAGATCTATATTTATTTACGCCATTTTATTTAATTATAGCACTTTGATAGAAATGTATTGTTATATTGAAAGCAAAGTAATTCGATTGAAAACCGATGGGAGCTTAAAGTGAATGTAAACTTAAATAAATTTTCAAAAAGAAAAAGTGTTCCTTATTGCTAACAAATCCAAAACTAATCCAATTTATTTTTTTCAAGATAACGAAGCTTAATATTGAAGTTTTTAACAAGAAAAAGTATGAGTGTATCATCAAAAACGAAACTCTTGCAAACAAACGCCTAAAAAGTTCCTTTTAATAACGAAGTCAATTTGAAAATGTAAACTTTTAGATTACCATACACATTATTAAAACATCACTGAACAAGTTACAACTTCAATAGATGGCTGGTCAATCCATGCGACTTTGAACATCTGTATGTGTTACATATTTCGTGACTACGCATAGGGGAACCATTTGCTGTTCAGCGCTCAAAACTAATTTAAATTTCAAATTTTAGAGGGAGTTAATTCAGTTTGACCAGTTCGTTTCTCACATGACTGCTTTGAACAATTAAGCGATTAACCTGTAAGCTACACTGTGAATCGCTAAAATTTTGCATACGCATACAATTACAATGTTTGCAAAATTGTTGTAATCTCAGTAATACAACCAACTTTCTAAGGAATAAAATGTACTAAAAATAAATTTCGTAAATATTAGGTATGAATTAACGATAATATAAATATTAATTTATTTACAGTATATGTATATTGAAACATCTTTCTCAGGGGATTTTGGGAAAATTGTTAAATTTTCTAATTTTAAGCTAAATTAACGATTCTTAGTAGGTTCGGGAGTATCCCTGGATACCCTTTCGGCAATTTTATAACGAATTTCCAAATTAATAAAACGAAATTAACGAGTTTTAAAATTATACATGTAATTAACCTAGAAATTTGAACGATGCCACTGTTATATAAACTTTCTGTTTATAAAACCTCTACAGGAAACTGCCTGTTCTGGAAATTTAACCCTTTTCTCTTCAAATAAAAACTTTCATTTCACAATCGAGCACTTTAAATGGGGATCGGAGTTAAGAAACACTTTGATTCAACCAAGTCCGAATAAAGATTGATGACAAATTATGGCGTCGCTCATCTTTCTTTTATTTTAAATCGCGAAAGACCGGCGATTGTTTTATTACACGGCCAATTTTGATAATTTAACCCAAATAGAAACTTTTACGATGAATTTCGATCAAATGAGATTATTTCTGCAAATAGCATACGAGAATGAATGCAGTGGCTCAATTAGGAGGTTGGATTTCGAGCATTCTATAATACAAAATGTTACCGACAAGCTTTATACGTGAAAATTCTCTAATAATTTACTTAAACCTTTCAGATAAAGATTTAATTGATGAAATAATGTTTAAAATATCTTTTAATCTACGCTGTTGCTTATTTTAGACGATTTCTATATGAACTTGGACGAATTACGTGAATAGGAAAATTAACTGACGAGTAGATTTGTCCATGCTACCCCACACTCGTCGTTATCTGAACTTATATTTAAGATTTAACATCCACGCCCCAAGGCCAGTTGGCTGGGGGGAATGCTAACGAGGAAATTTCCATTTTTCTCCGCAAGAGGGATAGTTAGTTACCAACGAGTGGCCAACCTGACATTCAGTCGTTCAGAAGCGACAACTGAGGCTGTTGTCGTACATACAACGTTGAACATAACAATATATTAGCTCGATTATCACCTCATGCTTACTGGAGCTAGGCCAGAGCCTCTAGGCTCATTTGTCACATTTTGGAAATTTGTGGAAAATTAATTTCCAGGTGTAGTTTAGGAAGTAACAGAGAAGACGTGCCAATTAGCGGAAAATGTTCATCAGACAAACGGCCGACCTTACAACGGAGTGGAGGACGATCAGTGGGTACCACTGCTACCTAAGCCACCAAAGGGTTCCCAGAGATTTTTGCTCTCTCATGGGTGTTCTTTGCCAGCTCCTTAAGATTTAGCTGAGCGTTTTTGAAAAGCGAAGGGGCCTGGGCTATTAGTCTAAGGTCTTGTTTTGAAATACCTCTAGCTTATCAATGTGAGTTGCAAGCAACGGTATTCTAAGTGAGAGTACCATAGGCTAAAACTGGCCTAACGCAGGACTTATAGAGAAGTATTTTTGTCTGCAGACCAAGGAAGCTATTTTTACATAATAGAGCAATAATCAAGTTTTTGGCTCTGAAGAACTTTCCCCTAATAAATTCAAAGTGTTCCATATTAGTCGCTGGTCAAATGCCAGACCAAGATATCTAACGGACGTGCTTCATAGGATCATGGTGGCCTCCTTCTCTTTATAAACCTGACTGCCACGCTTTTTTCGCTGTTGACATGCAATTTCTATCTAACCGACCACTCCAACAGTTCATTTAGCGGCGTCTGACAAGCACGTCTTCATTCTCACAAGCGATGAAGAATGAAGAGGTTCGGCGCCAATAGACACCCCTCGGGTACTCCAGGCCAAACTTGGCCTTGTAGGGGAAGAAGCATCACCACATCTCACAGAAAAGGTTCTCCCCCTAAGGTAATGACCCACAAGAGAAACCAAATCAGCACCAAGTCCAAGCTTTCACATTTTCAACAGCAGACCACAGCGCCAGACAGTATCGAATGCGCGCGTGATGTCTAGAAATACCGCCTTAACCGTCTCCTTGCGCTCCAGCGCATCCCTAACATACCCTGACAGACGGAGCAGCTGGAAGTCAGTAGAAAGGCCAGGGCGAAGCCCACAAACTGCTCGTCTGGAAACGGCCCAAGTATAATCAATGCATTCTTCAATCTAGTAAGGATAACTGTCTCCAAGATTATAGAAAGAGAGGACAGGAGACTGATGGGGCGGTAACTCTGCAGAAATTTTGGATCTTTGTTCGGCTTAGGACTTCTAACCATGTTTGGGTGCTTCCAGATGTGGGGGAAATAAGTAAATTTTAAGACAGCATTAATAACAAGAAAGAAAGAAAGTGACGGCTTCTAGGGATGTTGTCGTATCCGGAGGCTTTATCGTTTTTGAGGCGCTTCATGTGGGCTGGCAGCTCCCCCTACGAGGACTTTTCAATTGGCTCCCCATTCAAAACACGCGGGGAGTGCCCATCATCGTCAGTATTAGACAAACCAGGTCGGTTGTGATTGTCGTCACAACCCGAACAAACTTTCTGCATGAGGTAAGCATGGGCCTCAGCTTTTACCTCACATGAATACGCCAAGCGAGTCCCGCTTTGCAAAGGCTGTACCGAGTGTCTAGTGCCTCCCCTCAGCGTCCTAATCATGAGCCAGGGAGAATCATCCACAACCGCTAAAGACAACCACTTCTTATTCCATTGCCGCTTCCGAAATTCAGCTAGCCTACCCTTCATTTTCACCGGTTATCTCATTAGCAAAAGCATAATCAGAAGGACAAAGTGTAGCGAGTGCCCTCCTCACCTGCTCTGCACCTTGATCTAGTATATTAACTCTACAATACAGCAATAACCAAAATAAGTAGTAATTACGACTCGTTGGTCTACTGGTTAAAGTGGTTAGTGCTGACTGTGAGAGACCGCTCAAGGACGATGGGAGTTTCTAGCGGATAAGTCATCTTTCACATTTTGGGAAACAATCAACATCCCCTTCACCCCTTATGGCAAAGGAGCCATAGCAATAAAGACATATTCTAAACAAAGACATTTGCCAACAAAGAAATATAGTCATTATGAAGAATAATTAAAGGAAAAAATGATAACAAGAATACTTCCTTTGAAGTGCTTCAGGATTTCTTCAGTCTTTCACTACATTTCCGCCTTATTTAGTAATTAAACAGAACCATTTTCAAATTGTTAACGCTTGCTGAACGTTTCAAAGCTCAGAGAAAAGTAATTATTTAGACCTTCATCGCGCTAACCTGGGCGAAATAAATACAGCAATCTATTCTATCGATACTTTAAATCCTCCCCTCACAATCGACAGGAAATTTATGAATATTTAACGAACACCATTTAAATTTTATCTAAAGCGGAAGCTATGTAAATTGATAGCAGATACAATGAAACTCTACACCGGCCCGACCGTTCTCATTAGTTTTTCAATCTGATTACAGAGGCCTCGGTTCGCTGATAAAATGACGAAGATTGAAGCTCTTTTTGTAATTATTTTTCTGTCGGAAGCCCGGTCAGATTATCTAGCGCCATTGGTTTTAATTAAACCGGATTTAACTCCGGCGAGATTGTGCGTTTTCTCTCTATCCGGAAAATAATGCTTCTTATTTTATCATCGTTTTGTAACTTTACCATAATTAAAATACGAGTGAAAAAAAAGAAGACCATCATCGTGGCGTGAACGATGAGTCCAGGTTTTTTTTGTCGTCCGTGAGTAATCCTTAAGCTTCCATCGCCGTGAAGGATTTCATACAAGACAGTCCAAGGATTAACAAGAATCAGGTATAATGAAGGAAAGTCGGGCCCGCGTCCTAGCTTTTAATTACATTCTTTTTGAAGGGAAAAAGGAAGAGAGAAAAGGAATTGGGGTGTCTTACGGGTAATTGAAGGATATTTTGACGGGAAAGAGAATAGAATGGGATTAAAAAGAGGAGCCATTGAATTATATCTTACGTACACTTGGCTAACGCTTAAATGGTGCGACGTAAGTAATTACCAGAAGGATTAAGAAAGAACTACGAATTGAATCAACTAGGAATCTTACTATAAAATATTTCCCGTTAAATTTTACTAATTAGTTTTAGTAAAATCAACGGAACATATAATTTCAGAACACATTTTTGAATACTTCTTGATTATAAGCAAAGATATCGTTGGAGACGTGAAAACATTGATGTCAACTTCAGTAACCTCCAATGCATGCTGTTGTAATATAAAAATATTGACGGTGTAAGACCAATACAAAATTAAAAAGACTCTCTGAAAACAGCTTCACACCTAGATCCAAGTAAAGAAAAAGCTTCTGGATGCAGTATTTCTTGTTAGTTAAATTGACAAAATAGGTTGGATAGTGGAGTGGCCATCTAGGTGACTAGATTTAATCCAATTAGACTTCTATATTCAAAAACGAACATCTATGCCATTTACAATCAGATAGAATTCATAGTTTGATGAAGAAATCGAAAATCAAGCCATCATCAAGTTCTTGCATTTGAAAGGCAATACGCCTACCCAAATCAAAGCCGAGATGGACACTGCTTACGAAGACTCTACACCATCGACAGTGAATTTAAACGTGGCCGCACCAGATTGGTTGTCGGTGAACGTTCGGGACGGCCAAAAACTGCAACCAACCAATAACATGGAAAAAGTTCACCAAACGGTGCTAGACAACCGTTGAATTAAGGTTAGAGAGATAGTAGGTGCTATGGGCACCTCGAAAGAATGTGTTTGTTATATATTAATTAAAGATTTGAGCATGAAATAAGTAGGTGTTTTTGGCATCGATTAATAACTGTAGATGAAATTTGGATATACCAGTATACTTACAATATATTGGGTATATCGGAAAGTCCTGTCGTATATTCATTTCCTTGAAAAGAGGAGTAATTGATCGATCACCAAAGTAGTTCTGAAAATTTCTCCACATATTCACAGTCTGGGATATGTTTTAAAATACGCTAGATGGATACCGCATGAATTAACGGAACGCAATTTAATGGACCGAGTTCAAATTTGTTCAGGGCTTCTCGCACGATATGAACAGGAGCCATTTTTGGACCGCTTAATTACGAGCGATGAAAAGTGGATTACGTACAGCAATCCTTTCAGAAAAAGAACATATGTACAGCCCGGACAGTCACCACCAACATTAGCCAAACTCGATATTCATCAAAGAAAGAGAATGTTGTGTTTATAGTTTACAACCGGGGCAGACTATCAATTCTGAAAAATATTGTGAACAGTTGTCAAATTTAGATGTGGCAATCAAAGAAAAGCGGCCAGTATTGATCAATAGAAAAGGTATTGTGTTGCAGCATGATAATGCTCGGCCCCATGCTTCTTTGATGTCTCAAAGAAAATTGGCAGATCTTGGCTGGGAAGTTTTGCCACATCCTCCATATTCTTCTGACGTTCATTTCTAAATACTTATTAATTCATTTTAGTACTTGAATACTAGTGACGTTTCGTATTTGTGCTTCTGCTACGGAATTCAGTGTTACTTGTACTCCTTCTTTGGCATCTTCAACAGTTGTCACTGGCGTACTATATACTTTATTTTTAACGTAGCACCTCATGAAAAAATCCAAAAGCGTTATGTCTGAAGAACGTGGAAACCACAAGTATGGATCGTCGTTTGCTATCCACTTTTCTTCAAGTAGCCTCTCCAAAATTGTGTGCATATTTCTTGTGTTGTGAGCTAATGCACCATCCATTTTATACCAAACGACAGCTGGCAGCAATTGGCAATGTAACAAGTTCTTCTTTGACAATATTGCGCAATATATCTACTATACTTTTCACCATTTAAATTTTCGTTATAGAAGTATAGGCAAAGAATGCGATTATCTTTAATTGCGCAAAATACATTGAATTGCCAACTCTGTCTAATTACGTAAGAATTTTTGGCTGCCCAAACGTGACTGTTTTTTGTAAATTTTGCTTCGTCTGTCCGTATAATTTTTTTCGTGAAGTTTTAATCCTCCTGACAAGATACTGTGAAAAATTCGCAAAAACGCCCCCCTTTTGAAAAAATCTTGCTGATGTAAGTTTTTTACTTGCTAGTATGAAAAATGTCTCCATTTGTATTTTTTTTAACACTGTTTGAATAGACATTCGTGAGATTTCTAACGCTGTTACTAGTTCCCGAAGAGATGCAGTCGGGTTGATATAAAAATATCCCATAATACCAATCTACAATTTCGTCATCAATTAATTTAAGATTTTTAATTTTTGGTCTAAACTGCCCATATTCTAAACAATTTTTAATCAACCGTCGAACTACATCTTTAGACGGTATTGATCTGAACGGGTATTTTTCCCGAAACACAGCGCACATTCTATTTAAAATTCTTCCAGATTTGCCATAAATAATCAGTAAATTCAAGTAATCTTGATTTGTCAATTCCAAACGTGCGATATACTAGGAAGTTTACTAAGACACTATCGAATTTCCACACAACTGTCAATATAAATTTAAACACATACGCTAAATCGGTGACGAACGTTTATAGCCATCTTTCGAACTTTTTGAATACAATAACATTAATTGCGAATAATTGCCCAAATATTCATTTTTGGTATAGGGAAATGTAATATCATTTGATGAAGAATTTAATATTCTGTCATCTACAATAAAAATATACGGGGTGTTCTATTTAAAATTGCATAGGTGTTAATGATTGAAATTTAACATATTTGATTTACAAATACTGACATCCTGTATAATATTTGTACAAAATAGAAATACTTTTCAATAGCCCATATTTATAGCTTACTAATTCGTAAAAAACCGATAAAACACTACGAAGATTTTACTGAAATCTTCATAAAAATCAAATTAGCTTTAAAACGGTAATATTTAGATCTATGGAAATAGATCGATTTTACGTCAAATTAATTGCTGAATTCAAATGTTTTATAAAAATTTGGGCAATCCATTTAAGAAAATTAAGTGTACGTTACTTCCGGTAAACGACTAGAAGTACCGATATTTTCTAAGAGCTAGCCTCCTCAAACAAAATAAGTCTGCAAATTTATAAATTTGGAACCTGCTTACTTTCTGATGTACGGCTAACGTAAGCTCACCTTGTGACACCCTGTATACGAGTTATATTTGCGCGTGTCAATCCTTATCATCTATTTTTTGGGATAAGCTTTCCTAGTTTTCTTCTTTCTTCCTGGTTAAGTTAGAACAGCGTTAGCTGAACTTCGCTCTTTGATGTTTACCGGGTTCTTTAGTTTTCACAATCATCTGTTCTTTCTGTATGTGCCATCAATGAAGCTTATATTATTATTATTATTACTCCTGAAGCCAAGGCATAAACAAAGCAGTGGACCGCGATGAGTGAATCGGCTCCGAAAAAGACGAAAAAAAGTGATGGCGACTATATTTTGGGAATAACAGGAGCATCATTACTTGACAAGCTGAAGGCAAAAAATGTGGAAAAGCGTGCCGCGGCCTTATACTTCAGCTGTCGCCATGGCAAAAATTCATGAATTGGAGTTCGAGTTGTTACTCCACCAACCCCATTCACCTGATCTGGCATCCTCAGCGACTTTTTCTGTTTTCTAGGTTTAAAGTTTCGCTCGAAGAACAGAGGTTTTCATCGAATGAGGAGACCATCACATCAGTAATTTTGCAGAGCAAGATGTCCACTACTATTTAAACGGATTAAAGAGATGGGACTATCGCTGGGAAATGTGTATAGGCTTAAAAGGAGACTATGTTGAGAAATTTGAAAAAAAAGTGGTTGTTCCTATGTTAGTCTGGAAGCATATAGAAAACTAAGAAATGACAAAAAATCAGTTCTCTCAACAATAAGGATTGAACAAGAAATACTTCCACCCAGAAACAGATTATGCAGAACGTTTCATTTCTAGTTGTGTTTTATAGATATTGAAAGGTAATTTTATTTATTATTGCTAGTAACGTTTTGTCATTTATAATGTGCATACTGTGCTTATAAATCTAGGAAAATATGAAAACAAAGAAAATGTCTGCATTGATAATAATGATAGCAAGAACTGTGGAGTAGTATAGCAAACAACAGAGAGTATCGGCACACTATTTCCAGTTTTTTATTGTTTCTAATTACTAGGCTATTTAGGAATGGGAGTTGATTGTTCACTTCTTCTTGCTCCCTATTTGAAATAGGGGGCAAATATTTTGAACAACTGGAAGATACGGCGATGGGCAATCCGCTATCCCCTTTCTTAGCCAACTTGTACATGAGTAAATTTGAAACGTGTTTGAAAAAATATTGAAATTATACACATGGTAATGGTAATATATGATATATTGCTTAAATATTGATCTGCAATGATCTTTCAACATAAAAACTTTATCGGAATTTCTCCAAAGTATGACAGCGCAAATCAAGAAATAACGAATAACAAATCAATAAAATCACATTCGGTTCAACTAATTTTAATTTTTTTTTTAATCACGTACATATATTATGCTAAACAACTTTGTATAGGCTTCATTTTTATGTGTTGTATTTAAAAAAAATAACAATCAATAGTTACACCAAGCAGTTTCACAGTTACAGATACCCCAGAATGTTAACGCAAACCAAAATCCAAGGATTAACTTTTCCATGATCTACCTTTACCCTATTTGAAGCAAACCGCTCCTCAGTATCGGCTAGAAGCTCGTCCGATATTTTAAAAAAGAAGCTGATTAGAAGAAATAGTAATATTTGCTGCTTTGAAAGGATATGTATATCAGAATAAATAAAAGAAAAAAACACAAAGCTTTTGCTTGAATAAAAACTATTAACACATAATGAGATCAAATAAACAACACCGAAATAAACATTCTTAACATAAAACTCAAATAAACGTAAATCACATTTTTGTTTATTGACGTAACAAGCCGCTAGAAATTGCGATTTGGCACATAGACATGGTTATACGGCCATTAGTTTATTTTCCGGCGGATTGCACCTAGACTCCATTTCCAATTATTTAATGGATCCTTGAGCATGCCATTAATTTTCTGTAAATGAGATGTTGGCCAAGGGTCCGCGGAAAAGGGTTAAGTGATGGGCCAAGCTCCGTCGTACCGTCTGCGTCTCGAGGAGAAACTGTCGACGACAACGTTAATAACAAAGTTGGTGAATCACAGGTTCGGTTAATTATCAATATGATTCCCGCTAAATGAGAGTCTACGACCGCGTAACCTTCATACACTCCACTTAAGCCATCTTCTAATAGACATAACTGCCGCAAAACGAAGACAGAATATATACGCGTGTGAAAGTGCCTGATTAATTTTATAAATTGTGCGGAAGAGATTTTCATGAATAATAATACTATTACCACGTTATTTTGAGAAATACAAAAGTTAGGTAATATTAAAGGAATGATTCTGGGTGACATTTTTTGATTTCATCCAGGATGCTTCTACCCGAAGATTTTAGAGAAATTACAACGACGTATAACAAGCACAGGAAATCCATAGATAAGACTTGGCTTCAAAGAAATGATTGGTCCATCTTTGTTTTTGATGATAATGGAGAAAATGCAGTCATGGTAAACGCAGAACGCTACCAAGCCGTACTTCAAGGTATTCTATTCACAGCTTTAGAAAACCCTGGCAATTTATAGTTTCAACAGCATGGGGCTTACGTACCACACTGCCACTTTGCAAATTTTAAGGTGTGTATTCAACGACAGACTAATTTTTCGGGTTTGTAACTTAAATTAACTTCCAAAATCGTTCGCTTCTGATTTATTTCTTTGGGGCTACCTACCGCAGATAATAGAGGAAAAGAAAATAGAGTCAGACCGGAAATGCAGACAATATACGTAGAAATGTTAATATCAGTGATGGAAAATGTAGTGATCGGAGTAAGAATGTATAATGGCCACCTGTGAGGCTTTATTTACTACAAATAAATTTTCAAGAAATGTACGGTACATGCCATAATGTACAGTACTGAAATTCGCGGACGCTCGTTTGTTAATTTGACAGAACTGTGTCTGCAGATGTTCCCAGTAGTGTGAAGGAAGTTGTGTTGTGCAATTACCATTGGAGGTGGGTCTTTCAACGAAGGAAAAGGTGTTCATAGTTGATCGTGATTTTCCCAAGAACGCTACACAGGTTTTTCGAAATTGTCATAATCTAAAGAGTGCTATTTTCCGAAAACCAAGCAGGATTTGAATTAGATTTTGCCTTTTTCCTTTAACTTCCACAAAATTTGAATTTTGATGATGAATGATTAAACAATTTGTATGGCCAAAGCCTGTCGTGCCGGTATTCTTTTTATTGAAGCAAATTACAAATAACTATTCTTCTTTCAATTACTAAAATAGCAATTATATACATTTTAATAAAAGAAAAAAATTACTTCCAGTTTCTTATACACTGTAATGATTTCTTCTTGTGTTTCCATAAATTTGCTTACCATCTTTCCTGATATTTGAAAATTTACTATCAATAGTTCCAAATGGTAGACGGACTTATTATCACTTTCAAGTCTCAATTTAAAAAATATAAACACAAGACACTAAATTAGAAAAAATAAATACAATATCTCCTTCTTCTGTTTCAATTTACATCACGTAAATTAAAGTAATTTTCACTGCCACCAGTCTGAAGCTGAAATAAGCGTAGGTGAGTGATTCCAGCTAAAAACCATAACGGGGATATTCGAACTGACAGGCAAAAACAATGAATATTCATTGTTTACGCCGTTCGCCATTTGAGCATTAGCACCGAAGTAAATCAATACGGCGAAAAAGAGGAGGACTACATATGTACATACATATATACTACACGGTCCATGTGTCGCAAAAAACGTGACTGGTTTGCCGAATGTACAGCGAAGAAATCATTCGCATAGAGTGGTACCTTCTTTGTGATGGAGACGGATGGTTCGCAGAACTTCGAAGTTGTTGATCGAGAATGAAAGTTTGCAGACCTTCGAGAGGACGGTGTAAATGTTGATAACACTTGCAAATGTATTTCCAGGAACATGTGACACTTACTTTAAGAGAAGTTTGTAAACACACGAAAAAGAAAACTGTTTTACTTAGAAGTAAAAGCGAATTGTAAAAGTTCTCTTTCATAAGGTCTTGAAAAACAATTGACATTATTCGCTCATTTCCATGGTAAAATATTACGAAAGCATTATTGAAAGAGATACAGAAAATGGCAAAAAATCTGGCCAAATAAGTTAATATATCTCATAACAAATTAGACAGAAAATATGTTCATTTTACTGTCAATCTGTTTCTAATGAATTCTGAGCAAGATTTATTTCTAGTTACAGTTGTTGTACAGTTAAGTAAGAACCAGTACAATATGAAGGCATGAAAATTTGTAAAACCAATTTTAATGAATTCAGATTTAGAACGCCTAAAGTTTAGTATCATGATATATTACAAAATAGTTCCCCCTCGAAACAAAAATTGACCTGTCTTTGCATTTGTTAATGATTTTACTAGTTTAGGATGTGGGCCGCCTGGGAAATTTTCAAATGAACACGCTGTATAGATTTCTAAGGCAAATCACGAGTAGATTTTTTCTGAATATTCTCATAATAAAATCTTGAAAACATTCCATGACATCTACTAGTACTATATATTACATGGCGTTTAGTATCAAGCATTACACCCGAATTCTTACAAATCTTGTTTAGTATATGGCCATTTAGATGAAGACGAAGATGAGATATGAAAACTGAAACTATGCACAAAGTATTACAAATAAATATTTAACACCACAAACTCTATAACTAATTAATTAACAGCAAAAAACGCAATACCATCAGATTCTTATAGTCGTTAGTTTCAAAACACAACATTAAATACTCCCGCCCAAACAATTAATCTAAATCTACAAGATCCTACCTACTTCATTTATTACCCGCGAATTAGCTTAAATATTACCCATAAAAGGAAGAAAATACATTTCATGGTAACGTTCGGAAATACCATACAAAATCTACAATTTTCTTGTGCAAATCTTAACAAGAAAGAAAAGTTTCTAATTGCTCACATCATCTTTAACACGGGAACCTCGGCAAACTTTCAACGATACGCAGTTTGGAACTTCGCATCATTGTCCTCCGGAAATGTACGGAGCTGCTCGAAAACACATTAATTCATCACAGTAAATGCTTTCTTCCACGCGATGGAGAGTTAATTCTTCGCTTCTAGTGAACAATAAAATCGCTTAAAAAGCCTGCTACTCCGAGAAATTTTGTACTTCCGGCGATATTTCCTCGCCGCGCTTAAGCTCGAGATTGTGTGGTATATAGCGCTGGTTTATTGGGTTAGATGTGAGAAAATCGTAAAGCGCTTCAAAACCGAGAGTTACGTGTAAAACATTGGGAAGGAAATGTAGTAAAGCAAGTTAGATAATTGAAATTTTAATTTAATTTCATTCTAGCACATACACATATTTGCTGGAAAAATCGGTAAAACGAGAAAGTAATACAGTCAAAACGTTAGAAAATCGGGAGAAAGAAAACATTTGCAGTAACGTCACGCGAAACATAAATTGTCTGAATGACCTGTGTGGCCGTGGAGACTTTATTTAAATTGTGAAGTGGACATTGGATTAAAAAAAAAACAGACCAGAGAAAAGAATTTGAAATTTTTGACAATTAAAGACTACCAAAATGAATTAATGTAGTTTAAAATCACTACAAAAAGTATTTATTTGCATAAATTCGATCAAGCCGGGTCAATTTGGGACTTAAAACGAAAAACAATATTTAAAAAGCTATAAACTACCAAGAAATTTTCAAGTTCGCAGTATCGTCAGGACAGGAGTTCGGAAAGGATTTCTTTCGATGTATTTATTTTGAAAAGATTACTGTGAGTAGAAGATAATATGGTTTTTTTGGCTGATTAGTTAAAATTTGACAAAAAACGTATCTTACCATAATATATGAGACAGAGATACAAAAATAAATTATGTGGGAAGGACCACCTATGCTGCTTCGTTTCGCAAACTTGCAGCAACTGTATGCAACAAAATCACAATATTGAACTAAGACAACGGGACACTTTTTCAAACGTTCATCAACATATTTATATGGGCGGTTGCTTTGTGGTTAAACCATCGCACCCAGAAAAACAGACAATCGTTTTCAAAGAAAAAGGTTATGGCCTCAGTGTTCTGGGACCGAAAACGTCTGTTGTTGGTTGATTTCATGCCCCAAGGGTCGACCATCAATGCGGACACATACTGTGAAACACTTCAGAAGCTGCGTAGGGCCATCCAAAACAAGAGGCGGCGAATGCTGACAAGAGGCATTGTTCTTCTACATTACAATGCTCGTTCCCACACGGCTCGAAAGACCACTGACCTTCTTTGAAAGTTCAAGTGGGAGGTTTCCGGCCACCCTGCGTATAGCCCCGACTTGGCTCCAAGTGACTCATCTGTTCACTAAACTCAAGGATTTCTTGTCAGGAGAACGTTTCTAAAGTGATGATGATTTAAAAGCAGGTGTACAGCATTGGCTGGCTGCTTTGGCGGTAGAGGCTTACGCGGAAGGCATAAACAAACTGGTTTCAAGATTCAACAAATGTCTCAACAACGGCGGCGACTACATTGAAAAATGAGTAAATGTATTACTTTCATTTAAATAAAATGATTATTTACTTTCCTTCATTTTTCTTTTAATTATATGTAATCAAGCAACCCCATTCATTCGAAATGAAAATCATTATAAATGCCAAAATTAGAAGTTTCTCTTAGAAATCAATAAAATCTACAATTCAATCATTATTAGTTCGAATATACTACAACTTCAAAATATAAAAACTATGAACTTTCCTATGGTGTTTAAATAAAACACACACACATTAAAGTCTAATGGCAAAATTCATAATGACGCCAAATGCAGTTGCTTTGGGAAATTAAGAGACACCAATAAGTAATACCCACAATCAAAACTTATTGTATACAGCCAAACACAGTTATCTCTAAGGCCCAGTTACCACAAAGCAGTATATCATGTTTGGGGTGTCCAATTTGAGGTGCCCAAATACTTATGAGCGGTAGTATATGTGTCTGTATGTTCATTACGAGTTTTTCATTTGATTTTATCACCAGAATATCTTGGCAAACTATTGGACTATTACAATGGAACACATGTAGTTGTTTGTAGTTCTTAAAAAAGAAGTGTATAGTTAATAAAATGTGCATTTCTTCGTTGTTATTAAGAAATGCAGATTATTAGGACTGTTCTGGACTATAATGTAACATAACAAAAACAATATGCTGTATAAGCTAGAAGAAACGGAAAATACCTAAGGTTACTTTGACATAACAATTTCACATATAGCTTACCGAGAATGCTTTCAGGAAGACTAAACATTGAATAATGCCCTCCATCGTATCGCCGGTGAGACAGAACGTTCCAGTGAGGTGTCTACCGCGGCGTCCGACGGCGGCTGTGGTCGCGATGCTAGCGTGCACCAGTGCTCTTCGAGGTAAAGAATTGCCGCCAGCCAAAGCAGGTGGCAGTGGCTTGGCAGCGCTCATAAGCCGCTCTAGGGAATCCATGTCAACGTGTCGGAGCGACACATTTGACTCCGTTTAATCACCTTTGCGGTGCGAATATTCAATCCAGCACCAAAACAAAACAACTACGGTTCGCAGCGGCACTTGAATAATACCACTCGCCGCAAAATTCAGGCCGGTATTCCCGGCATTGCTAACAATGATAAATTGTACGGCGATGTGGCGCTTGTTTGCCAGTGGCGAATGTTACTCTAACCATTACACGCCGGAAGCATTCCTAAACTGACGTTTTAAAATCACTAACGCATTTAGGGCTGGTTGTTGCGCAAAAAAGAAAATATCGTACATGTATGCTACGCATTTCCAAATATATGGTGTATTTCATGAATAATTTGCATGGCATCGTAAAGTGAAAAAAGCAAATTGAACAAAATTTTTCATTTGAAAAAGCTTACGTAGATGACTAATATTGGTGCTGAACGTAGAGCAATGCACGGGCTAGGAAAAGCCCGGCCCACCCGGGTCCACGGGCGGGCTCGGGCGGGCCTGAAATCGTACGGGCCTAACGGACCGAGAATGTTTTATTAAATACATCGAATAGATATAACGTATGCAGTAAATACTGTTTAGTTTTCACGTTATCGTTGAAAAATGTAAAAATGTAAAAATGTTTAGAAATAGACAGTGCAGATATAATTACTTAAATAGGCTAAAATAATTTAGACGGGCCAAACAGTCCTAGATTTTCTAACGGGCGGGCTTTGTGTCGGGGTAATGAACGCAACGGGCGGGCCGGGCGGGCCCACTCCATACTGTAACGGGCCACGGGCGGGCCGGGCCGTGAAAAATAGGCCCGTGCAGTGCTCTAGCTGAACGTCTTTAGCCAAAAATGGTTTTCGAAGTATGTTAAAAGCAAAAACCAGTTTTAGAAAAAAGAAACTATTAAGAGGAAAGTATTATTTGGTGTACTTCTTACAGTTATGATTATGCAAAACATGACAAAATTGCAAATGATATGCATGTTAATACGTGTCACCAGTAATGTTGTGTTCATAATTTGGTAAAGTCGTTGTGATTATCTAGTCCTCTTAAAACAGTAGCCAAGTAAAAAATCTAGAAAATACTGGTAATGATTTTGAAGTTTGTGAGATGACCAGTAGATAGCGTAGCAGTCACGACTAAGTATAAAATTATATGAAAGGTTTTCATCGTGCTTTTTCTAATTAGGAGTTATCTAAAATATGTGCATTTTATTCCCAACCCAATTCCCTTTCTTTTGCGTTAAACACATTTTGTCGTATCTTCTAAAATAAAATGGTGGGGAGACGTCAATTGCTTTTTAAATAAATATTGGTTATTCCTGTTAGGCTGTTAGCCTTATTCGATCTAACAAATGCAGTATTGGTCTAGTTCTGATTAATTGTATCCTCACCACTAGAGGGCGTTATCTGATTTTATAACAAATGAAGCGGTTTTTCGCATAAATTTTAAATGGATTACGTTTCTTTTCACGCGGAAACATACAGAATTAAAAATTTAAGATGTCGACAAAAACCGCGTCTCGATATCTTTTCTCCATCCAAATTTATTACACCTGGACGGCTCAGTTTGGCTGACTGTCTGCTATATTATTTAAACTTCTAAAAAATATACCCTACTTATAATTTATTTTAATGCCCAAGTTTCTTGCAAGTGCCCTAACACTTATATGGGGATTGAACCCTACATGGATCAAAACGTTAATAACGTTTTCACTGCAGCCAATACTTTGTCTTCTATGCACAGGGAGATGAACACTTCCTGTTGTTCCGAGTCAATGCACTAGCCGAAAAAAACTTTAACACTGTTGTGTCGTCTGTCATGAAACTGCACTACATATAGCCTGGCGGCGACAGTTCCATTTCTTATGCATTCAAAATAAACCCTTATCAAGTCAAATACTTTCTCGATTGTAAGACACATATTTTGATAATAAAAAAGGCGAAAAAAGAAAATTTAATGCATTAACAAACGGCCTAAACAAAGACATGAGCCTTTTCGGCGTTGCCACATAATGCGTCATTTTTCCATTCTTCATCTTTTATTATACAAAGCCCACTCATTTTTCAGAATTCGCTAATTAGGCTATTCAAATCTTTATTGTTTATTTCAAGTTGAAATCGCTAAAAAAATAAGATGCAGTTTATTTGTAAGGCATTAAAATAAATAATTATCTTTAAAATAAGGTGCATTTTTTTATTTTTACTAATATAGTTAAATTTAGAAGATTAAATAAAATAGCGGTCAGCAAAACCGAGTCGTCCAGGCGCAACAAATTTTGAAATTTTTTCGTTAATATCTCCGAATCAAGAAAAGACATCGAGACGCGGTTTTCGTCGACATATTAAGTTTTTAATTCACCACTTTACCGCATGAAAAGAAACATATCATTCTGTTTACAATTTTTGCGAAAAGCTTCTTTATTTGTTATAAAGTCAGATAACGCCCTCTGGTTGTGAGGATACAATTCATAAGAACTATCGGTTAAGCCTAACAGAAGTGACTAATATTTATTTAAAAAGGTAATTGACGTCTCCCCACCACCATATGATTAACGCAAATGAAAGTAAATTGGGTTGGGAATAAAATTTATATATTTTCAATAACTCTTAATTAAGCAAGACGCTATTATGAAAACTTTAATTTTATACTTAGTCGCCATCGGTAGGCCATCTAACGGTCATCTTAGAAACTCCAAAATCATTTCCAGTATTTTCTTTTGGCCACATTTATTAAAAAAGATTTTACCCGAAAGCTCTGTGATTACTGGTTTCTGAGATATAACCGGCTGACATCCTTTTTTGGCCACCCGGTACAAAAATGGAAATCATAATTTCAACACTGACAATGAGTAGGAATATATCATTATAAGCCGCAGGAATCAGCTTCGCAGTCAAAAGTACAAAGCAATTCTAGAAAGATTTGGTATAACTTTGAAAAATTACATTCTATTCAAGAATTTTTTCAAATACAGCCTGAAAGGAGACCGTGTGTTTAATAATAAATCAAAGATTGAAAGAAACTGACGTTATTGTTATAGCTTTGTTCCAACAAAAATCACAAACTAGTTAGAGCCTATACGTATACTTCTAAATCAGCCAGAATACAATTTCGGATTTTTCTTAGCTAATCGAATCGCGTCTGACTAATGCCTATTGCGATTTCAGTTGGAACAAGCCTTGTAATAGCCATACTTTCAACATTCCAACAGATTAATTTCTGAAACGGTTTTTAGGATTTCAGGATACTTTTTCAATTGCCATGATTGAAAAGCAACAGTAACCAATTGCCATGCAAACCCCATACTTCTTGGTATCAACATTATAATGTGAATAATACAACAAATGCCGTAAACATAATTTTAAGAGTTTATACATAGGTCATGTAACCAAATTCTGATTTATTATATCCAATAAATTACGTAAAAATATTTAACATTAAAATTCAAATACACCATACAATTGGATTGAGTTGTACTTAATAAATAATAGTAATTACATGTGATACATTGTAATCACAACATTTGGCTCATATTATAAAATTTGAAAGTATTGGTAAGCAAATCCAGAGATGCTATACAATAATCCTTGTTGAAAAAGATACACAGTTCGTCGTTAAAATATATTCCAAAATGAGCAAAAATGAGACCTCCGTGTGTGAGTACTAGTCCAGAGTCCTTTCACCGATTAACAAAACCTGCATAAATTTATAATAATAAGTCGTACACTCAGCTGGTAAGATAAAACATATCTGTAAATTTGCTAATTTTAAGTGATTGAAGAGTTTCAAGTTTAATAATAATAACGTTTATAATAATAATAATAAGTTGGAAAGAAATACTCGACAGTACTACATGAGTGAGTTGCAGAAGAAAGGAGACTCCTCTATTCAATTACTCAGTATATTTCGCTCTTTATTAAGAACCTATAAAACAGCAATTTTTTATTATGTTGCAGGAGTATTTTCTCTTCTCCACCTAGGAATGGGAATTACCGCTTTCCTGGCGGAAATCTCGGCGCTGACCCTAGCAGCGTACTCCTTTAGTGACCTTAAAATTCTAGGCAGAAACATCAACCTGTTTATTGACAGCAAGCTAGTAGTATCAGGTTTGAGTCGACCAATAACGTCGAATCTGCTACTAGACTGCCACAGAGTTCTATCTTTAATCTCTGAAGCAAGAGACGTATTATTGCTGAAATTCCACAATGGTAATCCTAACAATGAAGAAGCGGACAAGCTGGCCGGGGGGATTCGAGCATGACTATACACGGTCCAGAATCCTCCATTCGACCGCTTGTGTATGCGCTTTATGAAAGGATCAGAAGTATCACACATGAAAAATTCTTGAAACGATGGGATGAAATTAATTCCTACTAAAGTCATTTCGACGTATCCAAACAAAGGGACAGCACTAAGATACCTGAGACTGTCCAGAACAGACCATCGTGTGGTTGTTGGGATTTTGATTAGATATTGCCAACTAAAGAGGCACCTCCACATCCACAAGATGGGATTAGTCGAAGACCTGTCATGTAAGGTCTGTCAAGCTGAAGCTGTAGGAACACTTCCTCTACATGTGCCCAGCACTGGCGTCAGTTTAAAGGATCCTGCTGGGCGACGAGCGGCTAGGTCTTGCCACCATTAGAGCGATTCCTCTGAGCAACGTCCTAAGCTATGCCAAAGCAGTGAATTGATTGGCTACCTAGAAGACTCCCCGGTATAGAGAGGATGGGCCTATTGTAGCCTAAATACTGTGGGATATATAAACTTTACCAAGAAGTTGGCACTTACGGTTTTTCTCCGAGTTGACAAAGAAGGCATGACAATGCATTACACTTTGTTCCGTTAGGAGGGTAGGCTCCGCTTGTTTTAAAGGAAATGTATTTAAAGAACTCCTTCTAAATCTCCTTTAAGGCCAGTTGCTGATAAACATATTTAGGGTGCCATACAATAGAGGCATATTCTAGCTTAGAGCGGACTAGCGATAAGAAAAAGATGGTCCAGAAATGGTAGAAAAGCTCCTGTGTCTTCTGATGATGGATTCAAGCAAACGCGAGGCAGATTTGCACGTTGAAATAATGTGATCCGTAAACTGCAAACGTTTATCAAATATAATGCCTAATTCCTTAAAGGTATTTCTTTCTAGTCACAGTGAATAATCAGCGTTACAGTAAAAAACCATTCCACATATAGTAATGCTGAGTTTTATTTTATTACTGTTACACCAACTATTAATGGTATTAAGATTTCTTTGAAGCACCATGCAATCCGTTGCCGTAGAGATAACAGAAAAGGTCTGAATATCATCTGTATTAGCAAGAACATGGCAATTCAGCATTAAAAGTAGATCAGTTACGTAGATGTTAAACATGAATGGACCTAATTTTGGGCCGCGTGCAATTCCAGGAGAGGTTGTAAATGCACTAGAGTTATAAGCATTGTAGTTGACCTAACATGATCTATTTTCTAGATATAACGACACCAGATCCCAAGTAGTAGGGGAAGCTTAACAGAATGAGGCATTTGAGACAAGTGATATTTTTCCGAACATTTTATAAATTAAATTATCATTTTCTAGTAGCCATTTTGCTCGTTAAAATTCGTCAAGCAACTTAAACCTAAAATATCAAAAGGCCGAAAGAGTAAAGCGGAATTTTACATTACAGGGTTCCAGATAAGAGCGTGGGCATGGTTCAAATTAATGAGGCACTCATTAGTGTCCGGCAATAAGAGCTTGCTTTAAATGAATCCTAACGACAGGTAATCAATATCACCAAGCAGCGGAGTTTTTTTTATCTTTCGCTGAACACGAGGAAAGGATTCTGCGCAACTAATCATAATTGTTTGTCAGAATTTAATCGCTACGGGAACAGTTCTTGATATAAAAGGAAGATGTACATTATAGATGTAAGATTCACCTAGCTTGATTAAAATATTCCGTCACCTCGCCAAAATTGCGAAAAAAAAGCTTCCTATTTTACATTTAATTGCTAAATCATTCTTACTGTAACGATACAATTTATTTACAAGAAGAGCCCTAAAATAATTATAAGACAAAATACAATTAACCCTCTTTAAAATCTCACAACTGTTTACAGTTGTTCATCGGATCATTTGTACGGCGGTACAATATTAAAGCTATTTGCTAATATTGGCAATTAATGTTAGGACATCTATTAAAAAGCGACTAAAACGAGATAATTGGTAGTGCACAATTACGATTCATTCCATTTCGCTCGCTAGCTTTTGCAATTATTTCACTATGCGACAAAATTAAACGCTCGCGGCAATGCTATGAAAACGTAGTTGGGTATTTGAGCTTTTACTGTCAAATTCTGCGCAATTATAATGAAAATGTAGTGTTTGAAGTGGCAAAAATGACCCGCGCGATACGAGGAAAATATTTCAAAAATAATTCTCTGAAAATTTATTTAGTTTTATTTTTTAATGAAACGGACTTATTAGGAAATCCAGTCAGAATTTAATTGTTTAGTATCAATCAATCCAAATTCAGTGCTCCTTCAAAGAGACTTTTTGATAATCCGAGCAGATGAAGGTCACTTAAAAGCAAGTCTACAAATAACAAAAGAATCTGATAGATAAACGTCCACCAATTAATATAATCATCCATATAAGAGGGATAAGTCAGTGGTCAAAGAATTTGCTAATTCTCAAATGTTTTCCGCACACCGTTAAAGCGAAGATCAAAAGAACTCGGTTTGGAGGTGGACTTCCATTAAGTTGTAGTTTGTAACGACTTTTAACTTAGTTTAAATCATCTCAGCTAAAATTCTTTCTCCAACAGGGATATTATTTCGTTTACGTAATCATAGTAATTTATGATTTATCAACCAGCA
The DNA here is from genome assembly GCA_029619315.2 of Dynastes maya. Taxonomy (NCBI): domain Eukaryota; kingdom Metazoa; phylum Arthropoda; class Insecta; order Coleoptera; family Scarabaeidae; genus Dynastes; species Dynastes maya. The sequence continues at coordinate 71,788,566 of JAROYE020000002.1, forward strand.
GAACAGAACAAACTAAAGACTTGGTGATACGAGATGGGCGCCATAAATTCTTGGCCTGACAGGCTTATATAGACTCCAGCGTTTTCAAACTCCGTTGCGTCATAGTTGCACATGTGCGAGGCCTATACTATATATATTACGGCTCGAAGAGTAGTAGCTTTTAGTAGCCAGCCAGACAACGTGACTAGTACATGAAAATGTCTCAGGTAACAAAAATTGAGTACATTAAATTTTTAAGAAAAGAAGAGCATACGTCTAATCTCATTAAACAACATTTAGACGGTGTTTATGGTAATTTATTTCCTTCATATTCCTCTGTAAAAAAGTGGGCAAAATGTTTCCGTTTGGGGAAAGAATCCCTTGAAGGTCATGAGCGCCTCGGACGGCCAATTGAACTGATACCGCCTTAAAACCTTTCAATTATTGAAGAAATGGTATTAGCAGACCGCTGTTTGAAAATGAAGGAATTAGCAGTGATATCTAATATTTCTGAAACAAGTATTCGCCGAATTCTCCATAACCATTTGGGTATGAATAAGATTAGAGCAAGATGGGTACCGCATCTCCTTTCTGCTCTCCAACATGAACGTCGGGTCGAATGTGTCGTTTTTAACCATGTGTGGAGAGGACCCGAAACCGATTTTGGAGTCCATTGTCACAGGAGATGAAACGGTGGTTCTATATTATGATCATCTATCCAAGGGGACGTCGTTTTAAGGACGATGGTGAGTTGCAAGCAGCTGTAATACAACATTTTGAGAGGAAAACTATAGATTATTTTTATAAGGATATAGAATTATTAATTGATCGTTGTAATAAATGTATTGAAGTTAGGGGAAATTATATTGAGAAATAAAAATTGTTATATTTCACCAAGTTTATTTTTTCTATATCAGATCGAGAATTTATGGCGCCCGCTTTGTGTCTCTAGCGCTTTTATATAATAATGCATATGTCTAGCATTGAAAGTAAACCAGATATTTACAGTGAAACACAAGTCCTGCATTTGGATAGTACATCGAAGTGGTTTCTGGTTGTTATTTGGTTACTGTGACAATAGTAAACAAAACATACTGATACTACTGTTTTTAACTTAACTGTTGATTCCAAATTTCAAACCTAAGTAGCTACTTACAAAATTAATTACATAAAAAAGAGTTATATATATATAACTGGAAACGAGCAAGAGTTACGCCAGTTCTTAAGAAGGGAAGCAGCACTGATGTGACTAACTATCGTCCTATATCTATTTTATCTAATTTCGCCAAGGTATATGAACAACTTTAATATTTTTCTATATTCAACAATGTACAGCCGTATATATCTGCGAAGCAACATGGTTTTATACCTAAAAGATCTACAACAACTAACTTAGCGACAGTTACACAGTTTATAAGTGACACACTGGATGATGGAGGGCAAGTCGATGTTATATACACGGATTTTTCTAAGGCCTTTAACAGAATTGACCATGATATTATGCTCTTTAAATTAAGTTCTTTTGGCATGTCACCTCGCCTTCGAGATCTGATGGAGTCCTACTTAAAAAAGCGGTCATGTTATGTTTTCTATAATGGCTTCAGCTCATGTGAATATGCTATTACGTCAGGTGTTCCACAAGGATCCAATTTAGGACCTTTGCTCTTTGTGCTTTTCCTCGACGATCTGCTGGAAGCGTTGACCTGTGACACCTTAGCTTATGCAGATGATGTAAAGGTGTACGCAAGAATTGATTCCATTAATGATATGGTTAATCTGCAAATGAGTATTGATTACGTATTCCACTGGTGCCAAGAAAATAGTCTTATGTTAAATGAAGCAAAATGCACGTATGTAACATATACTCGCAAAGTAAAAAGCTTGCCTACTACGTACAGTTTAAGCGGTTACCCGCTGCAGAGGAGCGAGACCATAAAAGACCTAGGAGTTATCTTTGATAGTCAACTATCCTTTAAACAGCATGTTTCGCAGACGTGTTCCTCGACCGCAGCCATGTTAGGATTCATCATACGATCTTCGAAATACTTCACGAATCAACATCTTCTGAAAACGCTGTATAGAGCATTTGTCTTAAGCCGGCTAGAGTATGCTTCCATTGTATGGTATCCTTACTATCAATCCTACGAGGATTCTATTGAGAGAGTACAGCGAAGGTTCCTGAAATTCCTATCTTTTAGGATCGACGGTATATATCCAGTGAGGGGTATAGACTATGCCACATTATTGGAACGACATGCGGTCCGGAGTATTTCGGAAAGAAGGCAAATTTGCAGTGCGCGGTTTCTCTACAAACTTATTGACAATCAAATCGATTGCGCATATCTGCTGTCAAAAATTAATTTGAACGTTCCTCGTTTGTCTTCGCGTAGTGTTCAATCGTTTCGGCCTTTAACTGCAAGAACTAATGTGCTGCTGAAATCGCCAGTTCAAAACATGTGTGTGAATGCAAATAAATATTATGCAGATATTTTTGTCGGTGACGCTATGCATTAATCGGTGGAGTATATATATATTATTTTTTTTTTCTATTATTTTTCAGTTATCTTTTATTAAGTATTATATTTTATTTTTCTCTTTGTATTATGTGCACATGTATTCGTATTATTATTTCGTCCTGTAATTGGGGTATCCTGTTGGGCGAATAAAGTTTATTATTATTATTATTAAAGTTTATTATTATTTATGTATGAAATTAAGGAAAGCGCAAGTATTCCTGAGTGCAACACTTAGTGAGCTAAGAAAAGTGCAGAAATGCTTTTATAAACGATTAAGCGTTCACTGTAGATAGATAAATAAATAGATAGCTAGTAATTATTACAATAAAGATTATTCAGTTTGTTCAAAGTGTACCATATTCGCCTGGTTCGCTACTTATGGATCGCCAAGCATCCACGGAAAAATTTTTAAAACGTAATCTTTGAAATCTACTATGTCATCAGAAAATTCTGTCTTCCTACCATTTCACAATAGACTGACACTTATTCAAAATACGTCAAAGTTGTATCAAAGACTTTTCTATCTTTCAAAATATATCTAGCCAAGTCAAGTCCTGCTCAAATTTGTCAAAATACTCTTTCCAATTAAAAGGGGACGCAAATCCTGATAGAAAGATTGATTCAAGTCAGATAGATATCTCCTCGTATCACTCGCATGCTTTTAATTACACGAAACTAATCCGATAATGAATCCGTGTGAATGATTATGTTACGACCATGAATTTATATAACTTTCCACCCTGCTCTCGCATAACTTCGTCGCGTCATTTCCCGAATTCGAAAAACGGAAAACTTAAATTAAAGTTAGTATTAATAGCGTTCCATTAAAATTTACTGCGAATTCGTTCGTTCGCGCCCGTGATATGTTGAAATCGCTAATCCAATTAAGTCGAAATTGTAACCGGGAATCACTTTGCGAAATTAATTCGATTTTTGCTTTTGCTTTTCGGAGGATCCTGTCGTTTTGGTCTTAATTTGATTAATGGACGAAAATGCTTTAATTCGATTGGGACCAGGACCGCCGCTGCAATTTCGACTACAAAAGACGCCGAATTTCGGCTCGCATTGAGAGGAATCGAACGGGAAAATTTGCCTCCCAATCAGACGTAATAGTGAACATACTATCAAACGAGATCTTTAGCATGTTTAAAATAATTACTTTTTCCGGTTTCACTTTAGTCAAAAGAGGCGCACATTTTGTGGAAATAGGGAGTAGTACAATGAATCGATTTGATCGTTTCATAGCAAATACGTATTTCAAAACCTTTTCGATGAAACATTTCTGGATTTAATTTTGGTGATACAACAAGGTACAATAAAACTACAGTGAAATTCTGCGAAATAATTGTATCCTTCAGACACTGTAACTGCATATATATTAAGGTGTTAATTTTTTTTTTTTTTAATAGTACTTTAATTGAATTACATTACTGGAGTGAACTGTATATTTTGGTGTTACCGTTGGTGCGGCTAGAACGCAACTCATCGTAAAAAAGGGTATACATTCAGTTTTGTTCGTATAACTAAATAAATCAAGTCGTTGTCACTTCTAGTTTGCACGTCATATAAATTGTCAGTCATAAACTTGTCAGTCCGTTGAGAATAGATCTTTTTAACGACCACTCTTAGAAGACAATTTATTAATTCTAACACAGAAGTGATTTATATGGATACATATATATCTAACCTAAAATGCATGAACATAAGGTATGGTCCCAAAGTTTTCGCAAAATTTTTAGAAACTGGTAACTTGCTCAAAACTATTTTACCTTAACTAATTGTTACAACAGATAGCAATAAACATAACAAAAAATGCTTAAAATTATTGATAGTGAGCCATTATTTTCCTCAGATTTCTTCTAACTTGTCCTATCATCCTCTGGACAGCATCAAGGTCGATTTCTCAAAATTTTTAGTGAAGACCAACTAAGCCATTTGCAGTTTCCCATCCACTGTTGTATACTTTTCTGACCAATATTGACTAAAAGTCTTCTATTGGCCAAGCCTGAGTTACACTGGGAAGATTGACCAATTTAGAAACAAAGTTTATGTTATTTGTGTTATACCAGTCTCTAGTTTAAAACATTACTAGACCAAACCATTATGCATATCATGCAGCATGATGTGTATTTAAAAACTGAAGCAGTTTAGAGAGATATCTTTCAATATAAAGTTCTGGATTTACTGCTTCTCCTCAAACACGGCCATTGTACGGCCGCCAAATAAATCCGGCCTCAGAAATGGCACACACACTAAAATTTTGTCCTCAAATTTAGATTTACTTTTGAACTTGGCATTTTCTGATGTGTTTCCTATGCCGTAGTTATAAAAACCGTCGTTTCCCATCTCTGAATGGAACAAAGTGAAATATTTCTCACCATTCACAACAATCAATTTATTGACAGAATGAATGCGCCTTAAAGCACGACAACATTTAGGAATTTGTTCTAACTGAGCCGCGGTATATTTTGGTGATTTTCTTCGTTTTCGAAACACCACGTTATTTCAGGCAATTGAATAAAAGCCAGATTGAGGTCTTCGAGCTAATTTCCAATGTGAAAATCCAATTCTGTTCTTGACGGCCTCAGTCTTTGCTCCCTCACATGGCTCAAAAGTCTTGGTCGGCCACTTTTGGGCAAATTAACCCACGGTATGCCCTCTCCACATTCCTTTGTGGTCTGATAAATTCATGATACTGAAGTATTATGTTCTCGATAAATAGCCATTACATCACGCCTGAGCATTTGCCCAACTAGATTGTAAATTACGAATATCTAGCTTGCGAGACATTTTGCTGAACTAGCTTGCGAAAACTAACCTGTCATAATTACGACAAGGTAATTGTGACATTTCACCAACAACAACTTGACTAAACGCCGTTTGGTCCGACTACAAACCATTTGAACATTTTCCGAAAACTTTAGAACCATACGTAATGTGAGAATAATCCAATACGCAAGAGCAAGCCATGTCTGATGGATATAATAGTTTAAAAGCATTTGTGGAGAAGGAATCTCAGGGCCAATGCGGACACACTACACGATTTAGAAGGAAGCATTAACATCAAAATCTTCATGTCCTAGTAGTCATTAATATGGTTAATTATATAGAAACCAGACTTCCAAAATCGAGGGTTTCCACTACTCCTTGTGAAAATATGGTACTTGAACATATGTATATCATTGTCGCTTCATTCTTCATCCAAATGGTTGTCACGCAGTAAATTGTTTAAACAAAGTGAGGAATGAAATAGCGATATTTTTAAGCGAGAAGGGCCATTGGCATGCGGAAGAATTCTACAATTTATTTCTAATGAAGGTCTCTTATTTTCAAGGGAACACTGACAACCCGAAAATTTCGATTTCGATGGAACCCTAGAAACTGAAAAAGCACTTTGGTATAAGAACACAACTTGTTTAAGCGGCTGAATCGTCCGATATCGGGCTACAGCCCCCTTCAAAAATTTGCACGATTTTTAAATTTTTGTAAATATCTCAGAAACCGCAACAAATATATATTTCTTTTTTAGAACATAATGTAGTGAATATTACGTAATCTGAAGGATTCTGCAAATTATTTTCGCAAAATATATATAACCGAGTACTCGGTTTGCCCATATATACACATAAGGAAAGAAAATATCTAGCTATGCAAGCGTACATGCGACAACGGTAAACGCAAATGGGTGATTCATCACAAGCGGAGAGGTCAGCGGCAATCGACGGCTCAAGGTTACCAATGTGGTTAGTTACGAGATAGACTGCATTATGTGCGTACGATCTTAGTAAGAATTTCTAGAGTATTTATTTTTCTTTTCTTTTATTTCATCAGAATCTGTTTTTATTTTCGTTTTTAGAATTCCTTATTAGTTTCGTCTAAACTTCGTAGCAGCAACAAAATGCATATGCGAAGATCTCAATTCCAGGCGACCATGACCTCAAATTATTACGTGCGTTCTTGCACATAGTAGGTTTACATACCAACGTTGTTAGAAGCGTACTAACCTATAAACACGCAACCTGCATCGAATCGATCGGATTCCACTAAATCCCCTCCTCGCTCTTTCGCCGTACATATATAGATATAGCTAATTTCAAATATCCTCGATGTGTATATTCTTTCCAAAAATAATTTTCGACGAAAAATAATCCACAAAAAACAGAAGCCATACATGCTCGGAAAAGATAATCACATGACTACAGGATATTTTAGTTATGGCATAACAAATGCATGCTTTTTAAGTCATAAAATTTAATTTCAAAAAGCCCCTACACTTCAAATACAAAAATAACGCTTAACGCAAAAATAACGATTAATATTTTCAATTGATATATACTAAGATAACCGTTGATTTGTATAACTTTATTTGAAAATAATTATGGTTTAAAAATCCCAATATACTTCATGAAATTATTGTAAAATCTTGTTTTGAAAATTAGTTTTACCAGAAATAGTCCAACTTAAACATTGCCGCATAATACGCGCCAGCTTTCAAAATTAATTCAAGCACCACATACTCTGCAGTGTTTGCCTGGTTTTCATCGTCGCATGTGGAACTACATTGCATACGACAGCAACACATTGTCGTACTACTAAATAGACCGCAGTCTGCAAGTAATCATGCTAAGTTTCTCTTGCAACTGATTGAAGTGAATTTAGAGTGGTAGAAACGAATCTTATACTTGCAACGTAAATATAAACAAGACCGCAAATTCAAGGTACGTTTTAAAATGTAATGAAAAAAGTTTTTCCTCCCCAGAACAGTTTCTTATTTTAATCTTTTTAGAACGTATTATATTTTTATACAAATCCGTCGTCGGATTTCACTCGAAGTATATTTTGAGGAGCCAGATATTGAGATAGAAAAGTTTCTCCGGCGAAGTTCTGAACAATGTATTTACCCAAGTTCTCGTTCTGTTTATATAGGGTGATGACAAAGTTTTACATCACATCCTCGCTTCGTATTTTGCGAGTACCTTGAAGGAAGATGTTCAAAATATTGCGTAATAATTTTACTTTTAACTGTAAGAAGACGAAAGAGTTTTAATTTGAGATGTTGTGGATTCCTATTTACATCCATAAAGATATTTTTTTGAAGAATTAGGCAATTCGCCGCTGGTTTATAGATTTGTTTTAGTTAGTGTTAATGATCAAGTAACCATAGATTTGCGCAAAATAGATAATCAGGACTATTGTGGTTATTATCGACTGAGCAAGTTATTTGACTACAGAACACTTTTTGGAATGGAGTCAATGAATGGAACTGGAGAATATAATTGAACTTTTTGTTTGTTAAAAATGAACGAGAAATTGCTGAAAATATTACATATCTGCTGATTTGAAATCTTATTTTCTACTGAGAATAGTGTTGTAGCAATTGACATGTCTGTTTTGACACATCTTTAATACAACATATTACCTGTACTGAATACTAACTTAAAATCTCATTTCTGCTGCATTCAGCGTCAGGTGTATCTTTGTTAAGAGTCCATGTAGCACGCTAAAGCGTATTCTAACTGTGTCCATCCACGCAAGATATGTCTACACATTTACTAAATTTATTGTATTCGGTTTTCGAATTCTACTACAGTGAACATTCGATATAGTCACCTTAACTGGAAACAAAATTTTAAAAAAATTGTTTTTTAAGAAATGCTGATTATATCAAAATGGGTAGTCAATATTTTAAAAATAATACATATTATATTTAGATATGTAATTTAAAAAAAGAAATTAAATATTTACTGAACCATAACAAATCTTATTAATTATCATTATCAAATGAACAAACATATATAGTAATAACAAATTTATTCAAACTTTTTAAGAACTGCTTTTTCTCGAATTTTTCTTAAAAGTAGAATATCCTGACCATTCGACCATTTCTGACCATTCGATAGCCAAATTGAACGAACTGATAACTTCATCAATGTTAAACATTTGGCTACTGTTCTCATCTACGTTTTCTTCAGCATGGTTCATAGGCACGTTCATAACTGAATTCTTATCATGAACTTCTATAACTTCATTTTGTCCTTTCGCCCATTCCATTATTTCAGAGTTACTTGTAACATTGCCCCTTACTACTGAGTTAAATAAAGTAGCAATAGGAATACTATCCTCCTCTGTAAAAGGACCAATTGGTAAAGTGAAATTACCATCTTCATGTGAAGAAAATATCTTGAACGCATTGACAATTACACTCTGTGGAACTTCGTTCCATGTATGCTAGATCTTTCAGCGTAATGCTGTTTAACGCTATATTTATATCTTCATTCTGAGATGCTAATATTGCTAGCAAATGCTTGCGATAACGTACTTTAAGAGATTTGATGATGTGCTGATCCAGTGGTTGTAGGTAAGGAGTCATGTTTGGAGGCAAAAACAAAATTTTGACAAATTTTTTACAGGTAGATTTTTTGACGTTAAGTAAGATGTTACATCAGGAATAAATTGCTTCAAAAACCATTCCTCAAACAACTTTGTTGTCTGCCACGCATTTTTGGAAGAACGATAAGATAGTGGGACAGTGACATTTTTAAAGCATCTTGAACGGATTGCTTTCCCGATCATCATTAAGGGCAACTTATAATTGCCAGTAGCATTAACACATGGCATTAAAGTTACCCTTTCCTTCCTGCTTTTTCGCCCAGGTGTGGTTATTTCATTTCAATGAACATTAGTTTTATTTAGCAAGCCTTTGTACACTAATCCTGTTTCGTCACAGTTATATATTTGGTCCATTACCTATTGATTGGCATGAATGATACTTTAAAATTTGGAACTTGCGAAGCGTCGCATGAGAGTTTCTCACCAGATATATCAATAAGCAAATACATGTCTTTTTTCGAAGTTGTTTACCGACCCATCACTTGCCAAACACTCCTTAGTAAATTCCATTCGACCATGCATTTCTTTAGTCTTTAATTTTAAAATTTCATTTGTGACATTTTTTAATTCTCCCTGTTGTAGAAACCACGTATATATGCTCCATTCCAGGAAATTCCGAAATTTTCATCCTTTTTCTCTGTTTTAGAACGTTGCAGCACGAGGCGACATAGTTTTCTAAATTTTCTTTATTTTTGGCAATCTTCGAAATAATTGACCTGACCACATATTTCACGCACAGCTCTTTTACTTTTGTCCCCTTCTCAATTTCTTGTAAAATATTTAACTTTTTATAAATAGTAGAATGTCTCTTTTTTTACCTTTAACACGGTTATTTTAACGACTGACAATTGGTGTGATTGTATCGAATGACAGAAACAGAATTTGTTGACAATATTAAGGGTTGCTTATACCAAAAGCTTCTTATATCAAAGGTGACTATATAACTTTCAATTTTTACAAACGTAAAAGAATATAATATAATTAAATATCTATACAGGGCGGTTTAGAAAAAAAGGCAAGTAACACGAGAATATATTCAGAAGGATAAAAAAATGTATAATACTACGAGAGAGAAACATTATGGACGCTAAAACAAGTGTGACTGCACCGGACTACTGCTGAACGTATTGGTTTATTTTTTTATATTTTTACCTTCTACTTTCCATAATATGGATCTTTGAAACATGTTCTAATTCGCTATCGTATGGTTGTTGGAATGATTGACAGAAAAACCAGCGGATGACTTTAACTTCAAACAAGGTTGGCGTTCAACGAGTGTATTATTGCAGCCTAGTAAGCGTAGCTTAAAGTTTCTCAAAACCAAGAAAATAGATGGAGGTTTACATATTTCGGACATGAACATGGAGCAATGAGAAGGTAACTGAATTGGATAAAGAAATCTTTAGTAAATTCCTAGCCATCCAAAGGAGAAATCTCTTACAAAGGAAACAGCTCTTTGTGAAAAGCTTGGTCATTGGGCTAAAGTTTGCAAAAATGTTAGTATTAAAAAGTAAAGGTTACTATGGAACTAGTACCGACAAATATTAATTCTAAATAAACATTTAGAATTAACTTTGGAGAATAATATACATTCTAAACAATGGATTTTGTTTACATATGTTAGGAGTATAGACTGTATGTTAATTTTGATGATATGAAAAAGTAAAAAGGAAAACACTGTGATTAAGTATAGACATAGCAAAAAAATTCCATTATATCTAGCCTAGTACGTACAATGAATTCGCAAGGACCGTTACAGCCTTATTTACTAGCCTGTAAAAGACTACAACAATGTATTACGTAAAAATCTAGATTTTACTAGATTACGACAGATAATGATACTGTGAGGGATCCGTTCAATAAATTCAAAGACTACTTCAACTACGCGAACATTACAACGTTAAGTGAACGTCCATTTTCTACGTATAAACAGATATTTACGCCGCAACGGACAAATCTCAAAGAAACAACTGTAGAGACGTATGCAATGCTGCAGGTGTTTAGCCACGCCCATCCGGATTTTTTTATAGATATGTAAGCCACTGCACTGACGCCACTGCCAGCAAAACCAACTGGTGGTCTCTAGTCCCTACATACTGAAGCAAATAAAATTTCATGTAACTTCCGTATTGTATTACTTAAGAATGTCTACATGAAATTCAAAATTGCTGCGGAATTAACGTATTTTAATAGATAACTTCAACCGATGTTTTTGGATTGTTCCTCTCTCTTACCACAAGTGTTTAAATACGCTTCCAAATATTACCAACTTCATACTTTGCTGGACAAATAAATCACTATTTATTACTGAATGTAAGATCTAAAATTTGTATATTATGGACTTGTACAGATACACAACTATGCCAATAAACAAATTATTAACGTTTTATAAGATTACCACGTGATTATTTGGCAAGAATTCAACGGCCAGGTTATTTAGAGAGAAAAATCGGACGACTTAATCATTAGAGCGAGGTAATCGTCTCTGCGATACATAGACGTTTCACCGAAGTAGCGGGCTGTGTGCAAAAATCGATTCTCGCTTTGTCAGCGTCCACTTGTGTCTTGTTCGCTCGGTTTAGGAAACGAAAGCGTGCGTTGTGTTTTGTATTACGTATTATTCGTTATAAATATATAATTATTAATTTAAAATGTGTAATGTGAACAAGGCAAAAAACGACCCTTCATTGGCACAGCAAATAAGTTTAACTGACTTTCCGGATTTGTTCTACGACGGTGCTAAAATAGTTTGTAAAGTGTGCGAGAAACAAGGTGGACTGTAACAAACATGTAAATACCGAAGAACACAAAAATAGAAAAGAGAGCGCGCCAACGAGAATACCTTTTTTTCGATTTACTTGTCATTATGATAATGTAATGTAATTTGTCACTTCGCTTATTCGAAAAAGAACCATTTCAGAACTTTTGGTATAAGTACAATCCCGAGTTTAAGTTGCCAACTACGAAAACGCGTCGTCGTGAAAAGAAAATCAAATCTACATTAAAAAAATTAGCTGCTTTGGTTATGTGTTGACGTGGCAACAGATTATAAAAGAAATTCTATTCTAAATGTTATAGTACGTGTGCTGGACCCTCATAAACCGAAATTTCCACTGTAACTAGCTAGCAAAAGACTGGAAAAGTGTGCAGCTGCAGCAATTGTGAAGGTGATACTGAGTACATTAGAAAACTTTCAAATCTCGTCAAGTGTTGATGTTTATGAGGCGATGGTGCCGCGAAAATGTGTTTGGTAGGCCGTTCTCTTCTTGAACACGGTTGCAAGTGTTTACATGTTACGTGTAAAGCGCATACTTTACATCTTGTTTTTTTTTATTATTTTATTCGACAATGTTTACCCGAGGATAGATACATTAATAGCAAGTACAAGAAAAGTGTTTCTCAAATCTCCAAAACGTCTTCGATCATTTCACACACAGTACCCTGGTATTCGGAACCACAACAGCCGATTCTTACACGTTGGGGAAGTAAAAGCTGTTATTCTACAATTCAATCCTGTCGAAGTTGCAGCTACTAAGGGAAGCCGGACAAAATTTCAAGATATTTCCGTTGAAATATAGTTACAAACTATTCGTAAATAACTGTAAAGGATTACATGACGTAAAAGAAAAATTACAAAATGGAGCGTTGTCGTTAGTGGAGTCACTGTAAATAGTGAAGGAAGTAGATACATTATTCATAACGCAAAATATAATGGCGTTTTAGAAAAGTTCGAGAATGTGTTAAAGAAAGATTCCGATTTTATCACATTAACTGAATTCAAAAAGTGTTTTAATCATGCATGTATTACATCCGTAGATGTTGAACGATCTTTTTCAAAATATAAACACAGTTTTTCACCACGGCGAACATCGTTCAACGAGACAACTTTGAAAACATATCTAATGCTATCAACTTCTTACGACTCTTATCCAGTGGGTGGTAATACTGATAGTAGTGCTTCTACATTTAATGTTCGGTAATTTCGATGCAGCCCGCCAACCTACTTGATAACGCTGCTTAAGAGGGTAAGTGTTTCACAACTTTTCAGATATAATTCTTGATTGGTTCTGTTGTTATTATTCGATCTATTACTTATTTTTTATAAATCACCTAATCAACCGAATAGTTTTTGCAAACTGAATTAATTTTTCATATTTTCTGAGAACTGCGCACGCGTAAAAATGGAACTATACAGTGTAACTGGATTTGTGACTCATCTTTGCAATACTTTCAAATTTTAAAATATACAACAGTTTCAAAGCAATCTTAAAGATAAGATCTGTAGATATATAATCTCCCGGATTTCTGGTTTAATGAAACACAAAGTTAATTGTAACAAATTTATTGCAAATCATACAATTTCTTATTTATTAAATAGTAATTAAGTAAATATCAGTAAAACAAATCTGTATACATGAAACATTTTCATACTGTAATTTTGAAATGGGAAAATTATATATCTATAGACGTTACAAATACAGACAAATAAGTACATCCAGATTCATTTTACCAGATTAAAACATCTTAAGTTCTATAATACACAACAAGATTCGTTGTTCGATCGGCACATTAAGATAATATCGTTGCTATATATTTCGTATTACATGTATTACAACGCGCTACTAAAATTGGTATATCTCTTCTCCTTGGAAGGCGAGCACTTATAATGCTCCACTTCGCCGGCACAATTGGATCAAATTAAGGCGACCACGTGGCCTTTGTGCGAATCCCCGCAGCGGATAAAAGGAAGCCTGACTGACGCTGCGACACACGCACACAGAATCATCCATACGCATACTAAGTGATTTATATCAGGAACTTTATGTGGAGGAGGAACACCGTCGATTCTCAACCTGCGCTCGCTCCGATATCGAGTAAATCACTTTACCATTGCGTTCCGCCCCTACAAAACCGCTGGCCATCACTTTTTCATCTCCATTCGGCGAATTACACTGATAGAACAGCTCGCACAGTTCGTAACACACAAAACACATGCCCAGTATGATAAAAGTTTCCATTCCTTTACAAATTCGTTGGGTTTAATTTGATTGTACTATCGGTGATTGTAAAAAAGAGAAAAAGATTTAGAGAAGGCGAGTATCAGGGTTAAAAGTTAAGATTCTATGTAGATCAATCTAATCTTTACATGTGTTAATGAAAGCAGATAAGCATTGCTGGCATAAACAATTGCTATGAATGTAATCCCCAGAATAAAAATAAATAAATTAAAGAATTTTTTAAATTTTTAAAAAATAAAAATGATACGCCCATATATTTAACACATTTGGATCTGATTGAAATGTAAAGATTAAATAGACTTTCCGAGATCATTAACTCACCCTATCTATATTGAAAAAAATTTAAAAATAAAAGAGATGATGAAACACGTGTATTACGCGAATATTTTTTTAAGTCGTTTATCAGAAGAAAACAATTGAAAATCTCAATTGGTACGAATAAATCACTCTGTTCCGAAGCACGAATTTACGACTCCATTTTTAAACAATATCCCTTTAAGAGAGACGACGGCGCCCCGATTTACGTGAACCCTTCTTGCCACTGTCTCGATCACGCTTCCGTAGAGGACGTCGAGTCCTGCAAGGACATCGGCAGACTGCAGGAGCGGTCCAGGCGCCAGACTCCGGATCCTCGTCGGCTCTCGACGAACGCATGCGAACAGAATCGCTTCGCGAGGTCCGCTTTACGCGACGCGTATATGAGAGGGAGACGCATCCAGCAAGTACTACGAAAAAAATGCACAACATGGGCACTGGAAAGCACACGCACGGTGGACTACAAGGGGATGTGCTTCGGGTGCTGGATCGGTCGGAAGGTTTTTGAAGCCACCACGTCGTGCACTTCTCCCCATGATTAATGGGGGTGGTGACGATGGCTTCTCACTTTGGCGAAGGAGAAAAGAAGAAATAGAAATGAGGAAGTGGGGAGATATGAAAAAAAAACAGCGCTAATAAATTTCGCGAGGACGTAATTTTCACCGCTTTTTATCGTGTAAAGATATATGGACGTAATTTTTAAACGGACGTCTTGATATGACGCGTGAAAAGCGAAGCGGATTGAAGAACATGAAAAGAATAGGAAGCAAATATTTTTGCGTTTATACTGGAGGAATGTCCTCTTATACAAAAATATTTGGAACCCATAACATCATATATACAGAGTGTCCATGACATGATTGCCACAGCTTAAGAATGTGTTGCTCAAGCAATTTCTTGTCTAATGAATATATGCTCAAAACTTTATCGTAACTGAGCTATGGCAATTTGAAATCAGAATAAATATCAGGAAAAATCTCATTGAAAATCAGCTAAAAAGAAGTTGTTTTATTGCATTAATTGTTCAAAATGTCCACCCAATTGTTATATACACATTCGAGCTCTTCTGAGAACTTCTACTAACAGTCTCATGAGGAACAGCACGAATATTTTCTGCAACATAGCAACAAGTTGTTCTCTGTTTTCAGGATTTTCCTGCATAAACAAGACTTTTCGAGCTTCCCCAAATAATCGAGGAGATTTCGGTCTGGTGATCTTGCTGGCCAAGCAATTGCTACACCTCTTCCAATCCAGCGGTTCGTGTAGATTTGATTAAGAAAAGTTATTGCTTGTCTACCAAAGTGAGGAAGTGCACCATCATGCTGTATCCACATTACGAGGAACGACATCCAGTAATGTTGGTAGGTAACTTCCCAGGAAACGTAAATAATGAACGGCCGTAAAACGTCCTATTATAAAGGGTCCAATGATACGGTCATCAATAATACCACACCAAACTTCACCAAAAATATACCTTGAAAATGAGATTTCCTAGTTTCCCGTGGATTTTCAAGTGTCCAACAATGTGAATTCCTAGCGTTATTGATTCCGTTCCTGGTGAAGATGGATTCATCACTAAACAATATTTGTTGTTAAATTTGCTAGAAAACGTGCACATTTCAAAATTACAGATACGAAGCGATGACACTTTGCGAAGACGCTAGACGGTAAACCCTGCCATATACAATACAAACTGGAAAGACATGTCTAACTTGAAATCATTTATAAAAATAGAAGTTATATAATTTTATTTTCAGAACAATAAATATTTAACATTAAGCGTCTTAATTACGAGGGTAAGTCAGATATTATCTACACTTTCGCCATAACAAGCTTTGAAGATTATGGTAGTGGCGGCCGCTTGCGCGTGCGTTGTGTTGACGCCCCTGTGGTCATGTGTGGGGAATTTAATCTCAATCGCGTTTTTTGTCTGCTAGCTACAACAGTGTACGCATGTCAGCTCCGCTATTAGTTTGCACCAAAGAGGAACAACGAGCAGTGATCCGATTTTTGTGGTCAGAAGGTGTGAAAGGTGCTGAAATTCACCGAAGACTTTTGTCACAATACGGGGACAGTGTTTCATCTCGTAAAAGCGTTTTTTATGGATCGAAATATTTCAAAGCGGCCTCACGAACGTAACACAAAAAGATAGGGCTGGACGGCCGTCAAACTCGACCACCGACGACAACATTCAGCAAGCTCGAGAGATGGTTACAGCAAATCGGTTACTTCACGATTTTGCCGATAAGATAAAGGACTTTCCAGTACTCACAGATTCTCTTTCGAAAACGAAAATAATGAATTGCAAACATTCGTCTTATCGAAAAGGCAGCGTCATGGCATTCTAGGTTTACTTTTTTTAGTATTGAGACATCGTTCATTCGAGAAAGAATCTAAAGGTAATATTAAAGTACATATTGTAAGAAATGAAATCCTATCCAAATTACCTGTATCTCTAGACGTTATATTTGGCAAGTTGATCAATAAAGTCATCCTCAATTCTACATTGTCAGACAGAAGTATTCTCCCTTATTAAATAACACTGATATACACAGGACGATGTCTTTATTTTTCTGTTCTATTGTAAAAATTACCTACCTAATATTCAGTAAACAATACATCCCATTTGATCCAGTGGTATTTACAGCTGACGTAAAAAGATAATCCCATTTTCACTCGTAGCACAACGCATTTTAAACCTGCTCCCGTTAAACAGTCGGAAAAATTGAATTGAATTACCGTTACGTAACATTTTACATCCAAGCATCTGAAAAGTACGTAAACCTGATACGCTCAGTACATTTGCTCGCCGTAAACATGCTGAACCTGGTCGTATAGCTCGAGCTGAATATGTTACGCGGTATTCGCATTTCATAACTGACCATATGGCGCCATAAATTCCATCGAAAAACGAATGCCATGTTCAACCGGACGTGCAAATACATTTATGGGACTTTTAAGATGATTAAATTTTAAATATTGATTCGTATCGATTTGTTGAAGTTCCCCTTGTACACCAATATGTGTGTGCTGTAGAACAGAAGAGAAATAACGCGAAGTGAAAAAGAAAAGGTTGGACGTTTGAATAAATGCGGTGGTATTGCTTGCACTGCATTAAAGGATTCGACAAAATTGGTGGAGGAGCTGGTGTTAATATGAATTCTTCCAAATAGAAAATAACAATTTCCTTCAAACCTTTATTTACTGTTAAATTCCATTTTGTAAAAACAATAAATATAAGAAGACACTTATTTACGCAAATAAGTCTTAATAAACGCAGACCAAAGTGATCTCTTAGTAAAAAAATATGCAGGTCTTATTAAGACTTAAGTTGATAAATCTTCCAATTTTAACTACATTTGTTAATAAATGTATTTGTATTGAAAATTCTTTGTTATATTATTTTTATACTTAAAAGGAATATGATTGTAGGTATTAACCCCAACCAAAATCTTTTTTAAATTAAATTTGCGTTCTTAGACTTTTATGAAACTAAAAAATATATACAGCAGCATTTTTGAACGAGCAACAAAACGCTTTCTGGAGTGGTCCTATTGACACTTTTTTGACCTTCCCAAATATTTTCAAAAACAAATAAATAATACTCAGACCAAATCCTTTATAAAGATAAATCATTATAATTTCACCCAATTGGAACAACGTTGTTTACCCATATTGCACAGAATCACGGGCCCTCGCCATAAATACAATACTTTATCAAGTTTGAACATGACGTGGGTTGGTCAAGAGGGTTTAGCGTTAACTCACATAAAATATACAAACGTAAAACACAAATAACAAAACAATCATCCAATATAAACAGTCACTCAGATTGGAGAACAGCTTTCCACTTCCACAAAATTCTCGTGAGTTTCCCGAGCTATACGATTTACCAGCAATATCCAGAAGCACGGTTTGACTTTATGCCGTATGGAGATCGGATATAAACTGCTGAAATAAGACATCAAAGACGGTTTCTAGCGGAGATAAACCATTTAACAAAGTTCTGTGTAAAACTACTTCCCTGTATTCCACTTGAAGAATTTCTAAGAACATATGTACATATCTACCGGGTATAACATTGTTTGGCATGGATAGATACAGGTTGCATTGGTTAAAACTTTCTAAGCTGATTAGTTCCCAGCCAAGGAGAATATTTTGAAAGATCCACGGGTAAAACTTGAACAATATAACTATACAACGTGTTCGGCGAGGAATGGGACAGCACGGTATCTCAGGAACGAATGAAGATATTAAAACTTCCGCTACTAGATTTATTAACAAATTTTCGCTAAACTAGAAAGCTTATTTTAAGAGCTTACGAACAGTTTAATATACACACTAGTAACATACGAGGATGGTATGAGAAGTACCCGTGTTTGGAGACAGAGGGCGCTCTGTGTCAAAAGAGTAGTGTTATTTTGAGAGTTGTTGAAAGTGGGCAAATTTATATTTGTGGAATCATGGAAAAAGGCCAATGATTCGATTTCTTTTTTGGTTGGAGAAACGTGTACAGAACTCAAAGAGAAGTTGGATCCAGTTTATAAGGACCATACATCTTAGACGGCTACCATCAGATACTGGTTTAATGAATTTAAGCGTGACCAAACATCGGTCTTTGATAAGGAGCGGCCAGGTCGTCCTATTGATATGATATCGTATTACCAGACCACCGGGTGAAGATTAGAGAGATTGCTAATATGGTAAACATCTCAATTGAACGCGTGCAAAACATTCCTCACGAAAAATTGAGTTTGGGAAAGCTATCGCCGAGATGGGTGCCGCGTCTGTTGACGATTGATCAAAAATGGAATCACGAGATAACTTCAAAGCAATGTTTGGACATATTTAAGTACCATGCAAGTGAGTTTCTAGATAAGACATGAATACATCAATACACGCCAGAAACCAAAGGTCAGTCGGCAACATGGGTTCTTCTCGATGAACGTTTGCCAACGAGAGCGAAAACGATTCCATCAGCCGGAAATGTTATGGCGACGATTTTTTAGGATTCGCAAAGCATAATCTTAATTGATTATTCGCAGAAGGGAAGGGCAATCACGCGAAAGCATTATGCTGATTTATTGGACCGGTTCGACGCTAAACTAAAAAGGAAAAAGCCCCACCTAACCTATCTAAGAAAAAAATTCTCTACCATCACGATAACACCTCAGTTCACTCATCAGCAATTGTGACAGCAAAATAAGTCCAGTTACAATATGAATTATTGCCCCATCCACCATATTCACCAGATTTGCCGCTCTGTGATTTCGTTCTTTTCCCAAGCTTGGAAAAATGGCTTGGCGGAAAGCAGTTCACGTCAAATGAAGAGGTCAGTGACGAAACAGAGGCCTATTTTGCAGAGTTCGACAAATCCTATTATTTGGATGGCTTAGCAAACTTGTCTTCCTTGACACAGGTACTTATCACACGATCCTCGTACAGGTCCATTATTGCTCTTGTTAGAATGTGAAGAAGACAGAACTGAGGGTGATATTATTTGCATCCATTGCTCCATCAAATTTGGTATATCTAAACCAAGAGAATGCTGGATGCAACGCAGTGTAAAAGAGATGATTTAAAGCAATTGCAGAAGTTTTTCTTTGAATTGTATTCGATGAAAACACTACTCCCAGTTTCTTTCGTAGTTTCAAGCGTTGGCCGTTGTGCCCCGAACTTATAGGGACATAGATGTATTCCTTGAAGTGAATTTTCCGAGGACATTTAGATAATACCCTTTTAATTACTTTCTTTTTCTCGCGAAACTCTAACTGCAAGTTTTCACTAGCTACTCCAAACCTGAAACAACTGTCTTTCCATCGTGCACCTCTAACAATTATTTTGGAGCAAAGTACGAGGAAAGCCTTTATCTTATCTACGTAGCTATGAAAACAATATGCTATCGCGACAATTTTCTTATGTCGGGTTTCTGTGACATTTTATAGGTTCATCTCCAAGTTTGGTTCCAATCACTTAACATTTGTCAGTTACATATCAGTTTAAAGAAGCGAAAATGAGTGATTTGAATCTTGAATACAAAAGCGTCATGAGATATCCATTGAAAGAAGGCAGTAGCCCGAAAAATATCCATGGAAGAGTGGTGGCAGTGCATGGAGAAAATAGTCCGTCCTATTTCCAAATCAAATATTGGTGCAAGTAGTTCAAATTGGGCAGCGAATCCATTCATGACAACCCAAAGTGTGGAAGACCCCTGGAAGCACGAAGTGAAGAAATCATCAACGGAGTTGAAGATTTGGTGTTGATTGACTGCCGAGTAAAACTTTCAGGCATTGCTAGAGAAATAAGAATATCAGAAACTAGAGTTCTTGTACACGAAGATTTAGGAATGAGCAAACTGGGGACACGATGGATTCCCAGACTGTTCAGTCCCGAACAAAAACTGAGTAGACGACAAATTTGCAAGGAGAATTTGAGTGCTTTATCCCTAAAGACTTCTACAAAATTGTAACCGGGGTGAGGCCCGAGTACACCACTGGGACCCTTTGCCAGTTACCACCAAATGCACTTTGTGGCTGTCTGAAGTGGTTAGAATTTCAATTCCTTTGTTATCTGAAGTCAGTGCTTCCTATGGCAATGTCATGATTTATACCCATAACATATTGTAACCTAAACCAGTGTCATCACAATGCATTATGGGTATAATTTCCTCTTGTATCTGTTCTTTAATTCTATTCATAGCAGAATTGTCAACATAAAGATTTTGTCCACAGAAAATTAACTAACATACTCCAGTATCTTTTTCCACTTATCAAATCAACCTTTGTTAACTGTAATTTATTCAATTTCCTGACAGAAAAGTAACCAAAGTAGGAATGCATTTTATTGCAACGTTGGCTCGGTAACTGAGACTCCTTCCACATGTTACTGAACGAATTTTTGTTTCGACCTAGGTCCTAATCAAGGTGGTCAGGTACGCTCAGTTAAACCTTTTTCTGTTTGTTGCTAAAACCAGCAAATGCATTCTGGCGCGTTAGGCAAGTGGATATTTGGAAAAGATGTATGTTTCTTGAATGCATGAATTTTGTAAAATGAAAATCAGAGACTATTGAGTCCAATTTTTTAATTGGCTTTTGAAAATGTTCTCAGCGGAACCCAAGAGTTCTACAGAACATACTTTAAGAACCGCTAATCTAGATAAATGTAGCAAACGTATCTGGGTACATTTTGAGATCTACTTTGTCCCCATGTTGCCGTATTTCGTGATTTCAAATATCTATTTCAAGAACCTTGCAAGGAAGCCAAGGATCCCTAAAGTACAGCGATGAAACTCTATAATACGAAATTGTAAAATTTCTCTTTAAATACAAATTTATTTTCGGTATCATGATTCTCTTGACAAAATTACTTTGTCGACGCCGCAGCTCCCATTCACTTGATTAAAGTACACACACAAAACCTCAGAACAGAAAAGAACTCATTTTTCGCGGTATGCATGGAAAGCATCCGAAAGTTATAAAAATTCTTCGTATTCCACTAAAGACGCCTCCGAGGGCATCAGAAATCCCACGCGACATGCACAAGAAACGCGTAGCAGCTTTTGAGCAGACAAAAAGCGAGCATATTTTAATCAAGGCGGCGCGAGACACTCGCGCAAGAACTTGCTCGTTTTACAATTTCTCATGTGACATTTTGAATTTGAGAGAGCACGCGGGTATGTTAAAATCTCCGGTCTAATTGGTACAAAGCCCACGGCTTTTCGCCGGTTTTGACACGCAAAGAAATGCGACGACGCGACGTCGCAAACGTAAAGGACCGATATCTTCGGTCTACGCTTGTTGCCGATTTAATAACACTCCTGGCGCCGTTCATTTATCTTCCCTTCGTACCCATGATTCACCTCCTTTGCCCTTCTATCATCGCCACCTCCGTCGTTGCTTCTATTCAACGTGGCGACGTTGACAACGCCTGTTCGTTTGCCTGATCATTCCTTTTTAGATGTACGTCACAGTTATTATTTTGCTTATCGCTGTGGTGGAGGAATAACAAGCTTGGTTTCAATGGCGAAACTTCAATGTCCACTCGTAAAAGTTAATATACACAACATCGCTTCATTAATCTACATATGTATTGTATATACATCATTCATGTTTGCAAGGGAATTTCAATTGAAAGTGTACTTGCCACCAGTAATATAAAACGCACGATAACTGGCATTACATTTTAGGAGTATCTGCAATAATTATGTACATACCTAGTTAGCCGTAATTGAGACTTAGAATAAAGCTATTGCCGCTTTTCTGTTTAAGTACACACGTTTTCTTTTTATTTAAACCCCGAACAACAACTAAAGTACACGTATTCATAAAGCCTTTGTTTAATTTGTAATCAACGTAATTTTACCTTTGTGACGTAATTCAAACAGAAAGCATGTTATTAACACAAAGTGAAAGCTTCCTCGTTGATTTACATACGAAGCTGCAAAGTTTCAAGCCAAGTGGGAAACTCAACAATTTGCGACATAAAAAAAAAATAGAAGGGGATTCTATCCCATGCCACTACATGCAGTACTCTAATCAATAAACGAAAAACGTCGGGAATAAGTTCATGTCGCAAAGTTGATAAAGCGGTTTATACCTGACTTCTTCAGGAAAATGTAAACGTTAAATGATTTTAGGTGTGCCAATATCAGCGGAAATTTTTTCGCAAAAAGACACATTTTTTTTATAGCCAGACTCACAACAGTGATAAGTTCAAAACCAATTCCGGATGGCTTGACAAATTTAAAGACAGGTACGGAATTCGATAACTGTCAATTACAGGAGAAAAATTACAAAGTAATGGGGCAGCTGCTGAGCCATTCAAAAACTTGCTTCGAAATAGAATCGAAGAAATGCAGTTGTATCCTGATCAGAACTACAATGCGGATGAAAGTGGACTTTTCTGGAAATCACTTCCTCAAACAACACTTGCTCACCAAGCTAAATCATGAGCTCCAGGTAAAAAAATGGGCAAGGAGTGACTTACATCTATTCCTTGTCTAATGCTGCTGGGACGCATAAAATGAGATTGTTACTATTGGGCAAATCTCAAAGGCCACATGCCGTTGGAAGTGAATCGCTGCCGGTGGTTTACCGAGTGCAGAAAAAACCCTGGGTTAACAAAGAATTTTTTAAAGACTGGTTTTATATAGATTTTGTTCCGGCAGGTCCTAAAAAAACGTAGTTTTTAACGTTTTTTTAGGGTCTTTGGGCTTAAAATTTTTAAACTGAAATTGCTCGAAAACGAGAGGTAAGTTTTAAAAACGGTTAGCACCACTGGATTCAGCATACTCGAATTAGGTTCACCCTCCGAGTGTCCAGCTTGTTGCAAGAAAAAGTCTCCCATTCGAATACAGTGTATTTAATAGTAAATCAAATATTAAGGTTTTTACATATTTCACACTTAGGAGCATGGTTATAGTTGGTTCAATAACATAGTAAAACTAGTAAATTTAAATGGTTAGTAGTTCTATGATTACTGTATCTTGCTAAGAAATTTATTTCTTGTATCTATTCCACAAGTGCATATCTCAGTTATTAATTTTAGAAAGCCCGCGAACAACGATTCAATTTTATTTCGAGTTTTGCAAAATTGGTTAACTTTCTGACGATATAATTTGAATAAACTCTCAGCACTCTCAACACCATTACCGCTTGCCTCTGTTTGAACTCATCTTTTTCAACGCGCACTACATCAGCCACAGCTGAAATGTTCATTGTTGACCTAGGACTTCCATTTGGCTTGTAGTGAACCAAGTTTTATCGGTTTACCGCCAACTTCGCGCTCGCTACCGTCGAGAATAACTTGTAAACACTTAAGACTTTAGAAATTTATTGTACAGCTGTGATAGAATCGAACTACTGGTACTAGCGGGAGAAGAACGTCGTAAGATTTCTTTTGTAGGATAAATTGTGGTGGTTTTCAGATATACTGGGGGGTTTCCTTCGACGAGTTTAATTTTATCTGGAAGCTCGTCGTGATAGCAAGGTAAAAAATTTCTTTCTTCGTTCTTACTGCTAGGATTTATTTAAATTTCCCCATACTTCATGATTTCTCCTACTACCTCGGCATTAAATTCATGTATTTTGGAGAAGTTTATAAAAAATATTTTTGCTTTGTTTGATGGTCTTCTTGGTATAGATCACATAGTTTACCAAGTGCTTTCCAGAGGATGCGGTACTTTCTTTTTAGATACACAAGTATCTTGCTTGCTGCATCTGTGACTTATTTTTAACTTGATACTACTCTTAATTGTGTGGGTCTTAAGGTTACTGCTGATTAATAGGTTTAATTACGTTTATTTTAATAAAACAAATAAAATATGTTTTTCTTAAACAAAGAAAATAATTCGGAAAGCAAAGGAAATCAAATATCACAAATATATACGGTACTGTGGTAAAAAATGTGATACACAGGGAAAGTAAATGAACGTGGCACATATGATGTTGCATTAATTATCCTGTCAGATAACTACGTTTGGTTTACAGGGAAAAATATATACATTAAAAGTACGCAGAAGCTGGCAATATTCTTTTTAGCGGGATTAATTCAAAGATCAGTTATTGAACAGTTAATGACACGTCAACGGTAATGACGACTATACCAAAATGGGTAATTAATCTATCAATTAATTAACGGGGTAAATACAAATGTCACGGATTGATACCCAACAGTAATGACGGCATATTCAAAGAAAGACTACCAACGGTAATGTCCAAATGTCCTATCAAGGAAGCGGCCAACTGTAATGACGGCGCGCTTACGGGAAGGCGGAGGAACAAGGGACCAACGGTAATGCCGGTACGCTGTGCCTGCATCGGCGTCTGTGGTGCACTTATATCCCTGCCGGCGATGACTTCGCGCATGATCTTACGATAACTCGATACTTACGATACTTTTAATTTGTATGTTCCTAAATTCGAAATTAATTCGCAAACGCAGATACAGAGCAAAATGAATATCATGTTTAAACTAAATAAAATAGTTGGTCAACCATACACAAGCACTTCCTTTAAATCAACTGTGCTGCTCGAGATTCGGGTTGGAGAACAGTGCCCGGTTTTTGTCGCTGCTTTCTAGACGGCAGGCGTGTATCTCCTGGCACTAGATGGCGCAAAGAAATACCTCGCTTGTCCTTTCGAAGAATAGTGATATAAGCCGAGATAGCAAATAGGTTAGGTACGGAAAAAAACGCTCGGAGCAACGCTGATGACGCCGAGTAGGCAGAAACATGTCCGTTGGCTAGTGTTCTTTCTCTCCCCACATTGTTTGTCCCGCGAGTGATTCCATCAATACCATGAGGAGCTATATTATTTATCATTTTTAGTTATTGTTTCTAGACACTTTTTTGATGTGCTCTCTAATCGTTTTGTAAATTTTATTCTCTCCCCAACAAATAGGATTTTCAATCATCTTTAACTCACGTTCAGAATCAATCTTGTTTTCCCAATATGAAGATAGCTTTTACTTGTATAAAAGAAATCAGGTCAATGATTATTTACCTTCAAAAACACCAATTTAGTTTTCAAACCTCCATTTGGTTAACAAATTCTTAATAACTCCACAAACTTTTGGAAACTTTGAAATTTTATACAAAATACAGGTAAGGAAATTCTTAACTATAGCACTACAATTAAAAAAAAATTGTTATTAAATTCGAAACTCCGTCTTCATATTGATTTTAACAAATTCCCAAAATTGTCCCCACATTCCAAAACATACCAATTTCCTCTTTAGTTGATGTGGCAATTTTATATGAAATATTTTGTTAATATTGGATTACCAAAACACAATTACGCCCACAAAATTGTTAAATTAGTTTTCGCATTTTCGTTTTTTCCTGTTAATTAAATTTTACCTGGCAATATATAGATATAACATATAACGTTCCCATAGCGGATATAGGACATAGATGTTATAACTTATGCATAAATGTGCACAGGAAATGCGATAATCGAACATTTACTAACTGAGGGACCCCGCTCGTAATATTCGATCGTAATATACGTGAATAATAGCAGTTTGCAGTGTAATCCCGTGAATAAATTGAAAAGTTTTGCTAAAATTACTTCGGCGATAGATTTTCGATCGTAAATAAATTAAGTTTTTCATGTATTCGAAACGCGTATATCAGATAAAATGATTTAATAGGAAAACGTTTTACATTCGAAAACGAGCAATAAATCTATATCCATAAGGTGATTAAAAGAAAAAGGAAAAGTAAAAATGCATATGAAATAGAACATGAATTATTTTGTTTTAATGACAGGATTTCCAAATTATGAAACACAAAGTCTGTTCTGCAATAATAATATATTAGCAAAATTACCGATAACTTTGACAAGTTTAAAATTGCAATAACAATAACCTGCTATAATCAATGAACCCATAAATCAATAAAAAATTCAAGCACACTATCGCTAAGGTGAGTTACTATTTGCTTCAAAGGCTTTTTGATGCAATGACATATTTTGTGATCCCCTTTCATGTTTAATTGTTGAATTAGCCTCACTATAAAAACGTTTCTATGAATTTACAGTATACCACATGGATTGTGTAGTATAACGTGAATTTACATTATTTCCAGTAAATTTACAGCCACTCACCTATCTACTTTACTGGTTTAATAATTTTATAGCAAAGCAATGAATTTTTATGTATATTTACACATATTTCTCCCAATATATTTTGTGTAATAAGTAGCAGCCAACAACCAATGGCGGGCGCATAAAAGTTTACACAGAATAAATGGTCAGAAATAAAATATAATACGTGCTCAAACACTTACCGCCTTAAGAGTCTTCCCTGAAATCACAAAGTGAATACTGTCTGTTAAATATCTGCAACATTAGATATGTTTCCACAGTTGTTTCGGCAAACCGAGTGCGGCGTGAGGAAAAAGTGTGTTTATATGCAGAAAACGAACGTTCTACATCTAGTAGCGTTATATTTACGTAATTAAAATAACCTTTGGAACAACTTAACGGTTCTGTTGACGCACCTTCACAAATTTGTCCTAATGTGCCAAAATCAGAATCTTTCTCTAAAACACTTTCAAACCTTTCTAGAATACAAACATTTTTTGCATCTTCTACCGCGCATAGCTGTGCGTGAACATATTGCACTATTTGCAGAGATTCCACTAACGACACCGAAGGATTTTGTAATTTTTCTATTACCTCCACTAGTCCGAAGTAATTTTAACCTGACTATCATGAAATTTCGACTGGCTTTCCTTGATAGACGCAGCTTCCTTTGGATCGAATTGTAAAACCACGTTCTTAATATTCTCAAAATATTTATGATAATAAAACGTGGCTTGTAACCATGTTCCCCAACGTGCAAGAATAGGTTCGGGTGGCTCAGGCATACGGGGGCACAGTCTGCATGTTTGCGGCACCATCACTCATAAACATCAACAGTTGATTTGTTGAAAGTTCAAACTTTTCCAATGTATTTAACACTAACTTTGAAATTGCTTCGGCAGTACACTGTTGTACTCGTCTGGAAGCTAATAGAATTGAAGGTGACGGTCGATGTGGTTCCATTGTGCGTACCATTACAAACACCACAGAATGTTTTTTTTACGATCTGTTGTTTCGTCCACACATAACCACACTCGTATATTAAATCTGGCATTTGATGTTGATTTGAACCACACATAATAATAAATAGTAAACAATTACCAATAATAACATTCTCCTAATTGGACAATGAAACGTAGTTTGGAGGTTGGTAATATTGTGGCGTCAATAGTTCGGTAACATTTTAGAAAACTGTACAGTCCTTATGGAAACTGCTGGAAATCTTTTTTCTTTTCTATTGTAGTCACTAAAAATATGTCATATAATGCCAAGTTTAAGATTCACTCTTCATGTTGTTAATAACAAGATTAAAGAGACTTATACTACGTGTTACAAGGCTGGTCTATTCTCTTGAATATAACATAAACCAAATCATTATTTAAAATCAATATTTCAAAATCTCGTAGTAAAGCAAATTGACTTATTCCTTAATTAAAATCTTTTTAACCATTCAAAAAAAAAAGAACCAAGTACGCTTTTCACAAAAAGAAAAAGCATTGGGAGTACATCACAATCCTCTTACGTCTTTTTACCTTTCCCTCTTTGCGAACTCGAATTCTACGGCATCCGGCGTCAAAATCAAAGGCGTTCATTTCATCTCGCCTAAGTAAAAATTTCCGAAGCGAGGTGGTTGAAAATGATCCTTCAGCAGATGTACGGGCGGCGACACCTAATTAGTACATCAAAGTAGCTTATAACTATGGGGGAAACTACGATGCGAAACACGCCGAAACAAGAAAAAAACACGCACACACAAGCGATAGTTGTTCAAACATCCCGAAACAGAATAGGGTTGCAGCTAGCAAAGTTGTGTTTAAATATCTGTAAATATAAGTGACTCCTAGAGGCTCATTAGAGTGCGGTTCCGTTAATTAAGCGCTGTCCGTTGCTAGGCAGCGCATCTTGTCAGGCTGCGGTCGCCTCGTACCGGGCTTACCATTCCTTAATGACGGCGCAGGGATTGTGCACTGGTAGCATATTATGCACCGCGCGCCTGGGGAACTAGTTAATTTATAATTTATAAACTAAACAAAGAAAAATGGACGCTATTATACTCTGTTTATACGGAAAGTTTTGTGTTTGAAAAAAGTTGTGCTAAACAACAAGAGCTCTTTCATAATTCCAAACTGCAGTTTGGAAACAAGGAAATTAATGTTGGTAGACTCCACATTGATGTTTCTACTGCTAGAAACATGTGTGAGATTTTGTGCCTTTTCTTTTTAAGTTAATTTTTAATTAGTTGACGACACACTAGTTACTAGCGTTACCAACAGCTCCTCGTTCATTCTTGATGTCCTGCAAAGTAGGTGCCCGAACAACCAAGGAATTACACTACCGGCCATAATTATTTGCCCACCCAAAAAAAATTCGCATAAATAAAGGAAGTGCTAACTGAGAAAGAAATTGTAATTTTACATTTAATAAAATATTCTTAAAACAAAGAATTTAATAGTCTTTATTCAAATATAAAATTCATTTGACACAAAAACAATTTAATCTTCGTTTCGTTGAAATGCCCACCTCGACTATTAATAATTGCGGCACGCACTTACGGCATTCTTTCTATCAATTTCGTCAGAGTAGCGGTTCTATTTTAAGCCAGACTTGTTGTAGTTGTTTCCACAATGATTCCTTGGAAACTGGAGGACTTATTTTCATCTGCCAACCGAGTTCCTCCCTCGAGCTTTATGGAATCAGCATCTGCGCTTTGAGGAGGCTCTTTCCTTATTTTGATATTGCTTTCGCGTTCCACCGATTCTAAATATTTGCGGCACAGTTTAGAACTGCGTTTCGAATCATTATCATGTTGAAATATAAAATAGTCACCGATTATTCTTTCTCCAGATGATATAACATTTGTTTCCAAAATTTCCTGGTAGGGCTCTTTTCTTAAAATTGCATCTATTTTAAACAAGTCTCCTATGGACGCGGCGCCAAAACAACCCCAAACCATTACCAATCCGCCCCCATGCGTGACAGTAGGTACTACACATTCTACTGCCCGTTCTCCTTTCGACCTTCGAACAAACGTTATTCTCTTGGAACCGAAGAGTTCAAATTTGGCATCTATCTGAAAATCATCTAGAATATTTATAGATATAACTCTCTATTGGTAATCAAATGCACATGATCGGAGTCGTCTATGGACCTCCTAATAGTAACTATGCATCCTTTTTAAATGATCTTAAAACTAAACATAAACAAATGTTACTGGACATTCAATGACTTTTCTTATCTACGAGTTGCAAAGTACAGTCCGTGGCCAAATTACTTGAAACACTCAATATTTTGTAGTTTCTTCATAATAAAATATAAACTATACATGTATTATATTTTTTATTTACAAAATATATTGTAAAAATATGTAACATATGTAAATATTAAATAAGTAATTAATATTTAGTCCATAACCCATGATTTTTAATAACACCCTTAATTCTTCGGGGCATAGTTTCAATGCAAGATATGATTGTCTCTTTTATATCTTCATCGTTCTCCCATACATCCTTAATATTCTTCATTAATATTTCCTTTGTAGGGTTTTCTCTTTCATCTACTTTACTTTTTAGTCGATTCCATACGTTCTCAACGGGGTTGAGGTCCCGTGAATTTCCGGGCCAACGTAAAAGAGGTATGTGATTGTCTTCAAAGAATTTCTTAACCTTTTTTTGCCACATCGCAAGGAGCATTATCTTGCATAAATATACGCCCTGTCGGTATGCGACGTCCTGGCTTAAAATACGGTAAAAACGTGTTTTTAACACATTTATGTACTGCTCTTGACGCATTGCACCTTCTACAAAATACAAAGGGCCGGGTCCGTCTCCACTAATCACTCCCCAAATCATTACCTGCGGAGGGTGTTTTACAGTTCGAAGAACCGTGGACTCTGTGAGACGTTCGCCAGGTAGTCTACAAACAAATTTTGCTCGCTGCACTAACACACAGAGCGAGCACTCGTCACTAAAGAAAACCTATTAAATAATGCAAACATTAATTCAGTAACAATCATGTTGTTAAGTTATTCACCTTTTTCCAATTCTCGTCTGTGAAATGTCGATATTCTCTTGCAAAGTTGAGACGAGCAGATTTCATTTTTTCTGTTAAACGCTGCTTTTTTACAGGTCTTCGGCCCATTAGGCGATTTTCGCGCAATCGACGCCTGACAGTTCTGCTCGAAATCTCTATTCCCCTCTCTTGTAAATTTTTTTGAATCATTTTAATTGTAGCAAATCTATTGCTCAAAGCCTGATGAACAATTTCACGGTCAAATCTCTTCGAAGTTTTTCTTTTGCGACCGCACTTTGCCCGTCTTTGTGTCGATGTGCTAGCTCCTTCGTTTAAGTTTCTAGCTAAACGCGATACAGAAGGAGATACTTTCTGTAATTTTGCAATTTCTCGTTGTGAATGTTTGTTTGATTGTAGAAGAGCTTGTATAGCGGCTTTTTGTTCACTTGTTAAACCTTTCCCGGGCATTTTCTACAAAAAAAAAACCAAATATTTCAATTTTTTCAAATTCCAAATAATTAATTATTAAGAGAGAGATAGAATAACAATTTTACCTTTGCAATAACGATATATCAACACAAAACACTTAACGATACTCCAAAACTTAACCTAAGTACGGTTATGACGAAATATTTTAAAAAGTATCGATGCATTCCCTAAACTGTGAACTCGCTAAATGTTGATAACTGAAATATTTATACATACGTACTTTACTCTTCTAAATATCATTTCTCTGGTATTTTTATTTATTGATACAATAATCTAATCCCCCTATAAACGATTGAATTCAAAGCAAAAGAATATCAGTATAATAGGATGGGAATTTCCAGGTAAAAGGGTTGATTTGATATGTTTCAAGTAATATGGCCAGGGACTGACTCTTACCATGTCATCTTTAGTTTACAATTTTCTTTTTTTGCCTTAGTTTTAGTTTTAAAACCTGTTAGTTAGGTTTGGGGCAGCACCATCAACTATATTGATATGTGGATGCGACTTGATTTTGTTATATATTTTGTCTTATTTTTATTTTATATATTTTTTTGTTATTCTTTGGTAGGCTATTGGAAGAACGCTAAACTGGTTATTTTATAACCATACGGCGAAATAGTTCACCTATACTGCAACTATTACTACTCTTGTTTTGTTTCTTTTTCTTGTAATTTTGTATGTTTATATGCTAATACCAATAAACTCTATTATTATTATTATTATTATATCTCTGCTACTTCGGCCAAGATCATGTAAAGCAACAATCATTGTGCGTATTTCCAAAGGCTCTTGTTTTCGGCATTTTGCTACTAATTTAGATAATTTTATTAAGCATATTAACTGTTTAAAAGAACAATAAGAACTAAATCTAAATTCATAATTCTAGTTCGAGTAAATAGAGAATAGCCATCTTTACCGGCACTACATTAATTATTTATTAGTGAAGGACAATTGTATTACATTTCGGTACTTTTTAAGGCCCTCGACCCCTAATTCTCGGATTAAGGAGATTCCAATTCGATAACTAAGTATCAGAGGAGTCTTTTGGGGAATTACTTTAATGTGATATCTTTCTTTTACTTGTAGACAAATAACTATACCCCCTAAATAACAATAAATAATTTTCAAAAATCCAAGCAAAAATGTAGATGGGCAAATAATTATGGCCGGTAGTGTATAATTAGCATATAAGCAAATTTCAGCGCCCCTGACACCGGCAAATAGGTCGTTCATTAAAAGAATAAATTAGAAAATAGGTAAAATAGACGTACTATACATCAAAAAAGCAAATTACACAATAAAATTTGTTTTGATCATATAGTATTTGCTTTACAATATACAAACTTGATATAGTCTAACAAATAAGCCATAAACTTGAGATGTATGACAATAAATTCACGCGGGAGATAATTTTTATATCGTTATTGACGTTCCATGGCATCGCTGCGAGCTGCACTTTGTAACCACTTCGTGAACTTTGCGCTTGCTTCCACACTTACGTAAAGTACCAAGGGATGACGCAGCGCTAAAGTTACTATGCAGTTACGTAACATGTGCCTTACTTATTAGAAACCTGGATTTACTTAACCGCTGGCAAACGGAGCTCCATTTATTTCAATGAAAAAAACTGCTGCGTTTCTAATAGTAATAGAATCAAATTTGAATCGAGCAGAACTTTTTCTTCCTTTTTTTCCAACCCGACTTCTAAAGTTTTATCACATTTCCGGAAGTAAACATTCAAACTTGTCCAGGCCGGTTCAAATTGGAGTTCGTGGTTAAGAGTGCCCTGCCCTGACGGGCCTAAATTCGATTTATTTCCACGTCAAGGCAATCCTCAATTAATTTCATTTGTAAACAACTCTCTTCACAACGTAAATAAATAAGGAGATCCCTAGTAGAGTTAAGCGAGAACAATATACTCTTATACGAAGCGTATTAGATGCCGTCCTTAAAACGAATTTGTCACGTAAGTACCCTCTGAAGAAGTGACCGGAAACTATCCATTTTATATGAGATTTTCAGCGGACGAACGCTGAGTCGTTTTAGAGACAGTGCAAAAGTAAATTATTCTTATATATAGCCTCGTTATATAACACTTACTCGAGATTGGTGCCATATGTTATTTAAATGGTGGCCTCCTCTTCGATGTCTGATACTATTCACCGTGGGGTTTCAACTTTAAAGGCGTTTTATGGCGTGACTCTTTCATGCTTTAATTTATGGAATTTAATTGAATTTAATGAATGCAGTGGTAATTAAGTGCAATTTAGATTCATAATGAATATACGGTGAAGTTCATTTTCTAATATGATAAATTCTTATTATAAAGTATTTATCGTGAATATAGTACCTTCTGGTAATAACTTTTGCAACTAGTGAAGCTTAATCATGCAATCTTGTTAGCGTTTGTGAATTTGCAGTAGTATATAAATCAACGCTCTTAAATAAAAAGTACATGATGCCGAATACTCAAAGCGTATCGTCAGCGTACATATGGTATTCACAATGCTTAATTGCAGATGGAAGGTTACTGGTGTATATCGAGAACAAGAGCGAGCTGAGAATCGCTCATTGTTGGACTCCTCTAGAGATCCTTCTTTTCCCAGACAAAGACTCATTCAATATAACCTATTGCATTCTGTTGCTTAGATAGGATATCATCAGGGACAAAGCAGATGCTTCCAAACTTATGGAATCTAATACACGTAGTAAAATGTCGTGATTTACTCTATCGAAGGCCTTACTGAAATCGAGCAGCACGAGAACAGTAATTTCGCCGCGATCAGTTGCTCGTAAGACATCATCGACGATGTGAGTCAGCGCAGAAGTGCAACTGTGACCCGGTCTAAACTGCGACTGACACACGGGCAACACTTGTGCCTCATTGACAAAGAGCTGTAATTGTTGTTCTAGACATCGTTCAAATATCTTGGAGAAAACCGGCAATATACTGATTGGACGAAGGTCCTTAAATCCTTCAACATTGGACGTTTTGGGAATTAGTCTAATAAGAGCAGATTTCCACAACGAAGGATATGTGGATGTTTCAATACAAGTATCACATACGAGGTGTGGTAATTAAATAACCGGACTGGTGCTACAAACCATTTTATTGATCACCAATTAAATTACAAAGTTTATCCCCTTCAATGTACTCTCCTTGCCGATCCCTACAACGCCCCATAGGAATTTTTCACTGTCGGAGGCAGTGCTGGAAGTCCATTTCTGTCAGTTTGTTGAGAACCTCCGTCGCTTTCGCTTTCACCGCCTCCACACTGTCAAATCTTGTCCCCTTAAGCTCCGATTTTACCTTAGGAAATAAAAAAAAGTCACAGGGTGCCAGGTCGGGCGAGTACGGTGGGTGGTTCAACACGGTAATGCCGGATTTCGCAAAGAACGCCTTCACAGACAAGGCGGAATTGGCTGACGCATTGTCTTGGTGGAGCATCCAGGATTTGCTCTTCCACAAATCGGGTCTTCGTCTTCTCACTCCTTCACGAAGGGTAGTTAGAACCTCGACGTAATAATGTTGATTGACTGTCTGACCTTCGGGGACCCAGTGGACGTAGACAATTCCACGCGTATCCGACGCGACGCTAGCGTAAGGACTTGCACGGACGTTTGCCCACAGACATGTTCAAACCTGCCGTGGCGTGCTCGCTGTTTGCCGATAGTAACACCAGTCCGGTTATTTCATTGCCACACCTCGTATATGTACCGCGTAATCCATCAGTAAGGGAACACAAATCTTTAACATTCTCATATCTAAATTATCAACACCGCGTGCGTTTGGGCTCAATTTATTCAATGATGCCGTTGTATCCAAAGAGGTAAATGCTTTAAAAGTGAATTTACATTCATCCGAGTAGGATAACGAATGAGTGGGGTGACAAAAGAATTCGCTGAAGTCGCAAAATATCTATTTAAAGCATCTACATCATTAATAAAGCCCGGGACAAAGTTATGAGAGGTTCTACCCAAATTAAGCCGGTTTAATAGAAGATATGCTTTCTTTTCGCGTCTAATATGCCATACGAATTCGCGATCTTAACATATAAGGAACTGACATTAGTGAGTATAGGCAACCCTGAAATATGACATTTCCTACCCTACTTTTGACCTATTATCAAGTGATTTTTAAGCGCGAAATTATTACATTACGAACCTGAAGAATATGGAACTAAAAGAAGTTATTTAGCAGTTTCTCCGAAATTAGCGTTTTATTAAGTATGTATATGGTGAAAATATATTTACCTAATAAAACCCCGGCGACAGGTTTAGTGAATATCAAGGCTACGCTGTCAAATTTCAATCAATATTATTTTTGTTATGAACAACCTCTTAGAAGGTACTAAAGAACATTCCCTTTAGTACATTACAACATACAATGAAAAAATTAAGCTTGCTTAAAAAATGGGAGATTACTGTCATTATTTACAATCTCAATTATGATTTTTCTTCTTAATTTTCCTACTTGTACGATGGTCAGACCTATGTATTACAATATATTCAACATACAACTACAAATTTATAAAATTAAACAAACAAAATTATTTAAACCACATTATTTCACAACAATTATTTTAAAGTATTGTATTACTTCATTGTCATGTTAATATCTATTAACTTATTTTTACTAGAACGCTTCTATGGATTCTTTCAGCGAGCCTGAGGATGGGACACTAGTCCCGAAACCGGTCGCTCAATTTTTCATTAAATCGAGTTATGAGACAGTGGATTTTTCTTTCAACCACCTTTAAATTCCCTTTAGTACTTCTGATTTAAGAGAATTTTTGGAATTCACTTGTTCTCTCAGACATTGTTACACATAAAATCATATAAAACAACGTATCGATACGAACCGGAATAATTCTTTCGAAATTCATAACACGATAAATAACGTCTCTCATATCCCATGCGTGCAACGGAATAGTGTCTACACTTTCCGAAGAGGACGAAATCCTCAAAATCGCAAGGACATTCCCCAACGCGATTTCATTTGCGAAAGCAACTTTAACTTAAACGGCAATACGAAGGTTTCAGCAGCTAACGCTCCGAATCTATCCTACCATGATATTGTTCCACTTGTTTGGCTTGTCGAGCATATGAGCTTATTCTGCTCGTGCCAGTCGCAAGAAAGCGATTTTGTTTTTCCTCTTCAATTTTCACGACTGATATTTTACTGAAACCCACCTGAAAAACGTTAACTGAAATTGAGTTTGAGCTTGCGCCGCTGCTGAACGAAACCGATGGCCCACACAGACGCACACACACGCATATAAAGAATCTCACGATGAAGCGAATCTATCATATAGAGGAATAGGATAACGGGGATACCAAAGAAGGAGGAAAAAAGGAGCTTATGGCAATTCGATAAAGATAAAATAAGTAAAGCAATACAATTACATCCGTCGGAGTAAGGAAAAAAATGAAATTTAGTACGGAAGTCTGTCGATAATATCGTTCTCTCGACATGGATTAGATCAAACCCATTTCTTTCATTATATTTTTTTTTTATTTTCGGGGAGAAGCGAAGGAGAAGAAATAAGGTCTGTACGTAATAATTTATAACAGAAGAAATTCTTTCTTCTTTTTCGATAAAAACAACGCAATCTCCTTATCTTCTAATGTAAAACGATAAGGAGATTGCTTCTTTCTGTTTTTCAATTCTATTGGATTCTATTTAGATCAATGAACTATATTTGAAAATTTGAATGAATTGGAAAATGTTCACCATATAGGTGGGTACTACCAAAGAATGCTTGGTCAAAAGCAAGACCAACCACTCTGGAAGTTGAAAACTAGTCAAAGCCATTTTAAAAAATCATAATGTCAGAAAAAAATCCTTATACGTATTAACATTTTAAAAGCGATAAATTATTGAAAAAAATTAAATTTTGGAAGAATTAATTAATTATATGAACCGAAGGTTCGGAAGTGTTCTAAAACACTTTTTCGGCAATTTAGATGAACTTTAAGATCAACAAACGAAATTTAAAACTGAAAATTAAAACTAACCTGGATTTTAGGGCGATGTCAATACAAACTGTATGTTTATAGGAAACCTCAACCACCAATCTTCACTTCTATTAAATCAATAATACGATTTGAAATATTAACACTTAAAAATGGAAGCGCAGCCAAAATACGAGTTATCTCGATGAAAATTTGACTCGAAGTAAGAACAACAGTTGGCGTCCCTCTTCTGCTTTATTTTAATCGCGATGGCGATTGTCTTATCCACAGCAAATGTTGATAATTCATGGAATTGGGATGATATCGATTAGAAGATTGCTGAGGTCGAGAATTATAATGGTGAGATGTCGATGGCCTGTTTGGAGAAGAAGAATTACCATGGTTCAGGTTTGATTGTGGTGCGCCTTTCTTTTGGTGCATTGCATTGGTTTGTTATACATTAGTTAAGTTTTTCTCCAACCATAGTAATAGGGATCACTACAGAACTTGGGGATAAACTTTCAGGGATGATGGTAAGCGTAATCACAATATCTGGTACTTTCTACTAACTAGAAGATCATTCTAACCATGTGTTTAATTTCTTTATTTTGTAGAGTTGAAGGAAAATAACTGCCGCCACTTTACGCTTATACTGCCTTCGACAGGATAATCACATGAAATAACATTGCAAGGAATTATTTCAAATGGCAAAAGTAAAAATTTTTTGAACATTACCATCAAAACATCAAAAAGAGTTGATTTATTAGGACTGCAGTAGAGGTTGTATAAAGAGAAACAACTTACATTCTCTCGACAGTCAGGGAGCCTTAGAGTCACTAACATCTTATCATTAGTATGAGAGTGCCTGCAAAACCTAATAGCCCTGCCTGGACACAACAAAGTCACTTTGACTGCAGACCAGCTAGCGGAGAAAGTTTTAACATGAAGAGGGCACTGAGTGGTACAATTAACAAGTGGATCACAAAACAACACCAATTTTATTAGAACCATGCAGCTGTACAAAGGCTTAGCAAACAAATGAAGACCCTCCCAACATACGCCTGCTGACACATTTGCATTAAACAGGATTCAGCTTAGGGCAGAAACACTACATCTTAAGCAACATTTTTTCTTAGCCAATAGTAAGGAATGAAATAGTTGTTATTCCTCATCTCAAAAGTTATTGGAACTAAATTGAACTCAGCTACAAATGCTTCTCTTCTCCAGGAAGAATTTTCTTCTCACTTCAGCCACTACTTCAATTCAATGTAGATGTATATAATTAGTAGGAATATACAAAATTGATGAATTTCGAAAGATTCGGTAGTAAAATAATTTCAAATTAAACTAAATTTTAGTCTGATTCTGTTCAATGGAAACCGTTCATGATAAGCACTTTTGGTATCAATTTTTTGTTGAATTTGTAAATCCTCCTCCTCCTGCCATATCTGACAAAAGTACTTTGAATACATGGAAGAATTCCAATTGAATCTTAGGTTGATCCGTGTCATCCTGATTTGGCTGAAAAATTCCTGTAACCTAAATTATAGAAGAAAAGCCTCTTTTCCTACTGCTGGAATTGAAAAAACTTGTAGTTTATATCCCAAATGAAGTTATTTTTCACACTTATTCAATAAGTATGAAAACAACATTATAATGTTGGTGATATTGGTAAAAAGGAATGCAATCTAGCCAATGTTAATAAAAAGAAAACATGAGAAGTTAGTCAAAATAAAAATACACAACAATAGAGAAAATACAAGATTTATAACAAGGCAATTTGCTCCATGAAAATATAAACTCATATGTGGCATTTTCTTTTATAAAGTATATTGTATTTGGTTAGTTACCTTTCACTATATTCGCTGTCAAAGGAAATGGGAAAATTATATAACGCTTTGCATACTAATTACACGTACAAGTGCACTTTGCACAAGACAAAGCTTTCATCTTTCGTGAAAATTTAAAGCCGACAAAGTAACTTTGTAATTAGGATCGCATTAAGAACTACCATTCTGCACCAAAACGCCCACGCTGAATTACAAGAATTCAATATTCTTTAATTACCTTAATCCCAACTTCCCGTTTAACAACATCCCGTGTTGTTCAGCAAAGTGCTTTTCTAAGAGCAGAAGTATACTTTTTGTTTTCAGAAAGCCTTCTGAAAGCACTTTGTGACTACAAAACGAAATCGAAAGAAATAATAGCTAATCGTAGAGTAAACATACAATCGCCAGCTTCAAGCGCCACTACTAGCGCTCTGTGCAGCGCTATGTTTATTCTTTGCACATATTTTCACGGAAGCGACGGTTGTATTCACTTTGTGCAATGAAGCGGCGCCAACAACAAGTTATCGCTGCTTCTCCGACACAGAAGCAAACGGGAACGCGAAGAATGCATACCGTTTGCATTAATAATTATTTCCAGGCGGCAAGAGAGGCGAACGAGAATTCGTAAAGGAAGAATAATGAAATGAAGCTTTTTGGCGTCGAAAACAACAAACACAGAAATACCTAAATAACCTGACTCTCTCAAAAAAAAAATGAGAGATAGAAGTGTATCCCTCTTTTTGTGAGAGAAGTTCAAAAGTTTGTTGAATTTTTTTGTATTCGGGAATCTCTTTGATACGAGATGCAAAGAATAGCACCCAAAAATAGGAGAACCAATAAGAGAGGTATATTTTCAAAGAGTATAAACTCCAGCATTCATCAGCAAACATTAGGAAAATATTATTTGAGTGTATCTTGAAACCACCAAAGTTTTAAAGTATCAAAAATATGAAACCTCCAGTCAGTGCAAGTCTAAACAACTGCAGCACGATGATGCGTAGTCAATAGTGGTAATTGTGGGTCCGCAAATTAATTTCTGTCTGTTAAGCAGTGGCGGCTGGTTATGACGTAAATGGGAGGTCAGGGACAATGCTTCGATTTCTTCTAGTATTTTTTTTTGTCAAGTGCGATATGCAACGGAAATACACGAAAGAATTGAAGCCTTAACTTGGACCTCCCATTTACGTTACCACCAGCCGCCATTCGTGTTAAGTGTTCCATGGTTTTGTTATTACTACCTCGTCGCAGTAAAGGGTGATGTGCAGTTAATTATTCCCAGGCTGCATATGGTGACTACAAATTGTACCGGACTCACCAGAAAAACTGTCAATGTTCCCTGCAGGACTCGAACGTATACATTCTTACAACTCAAACTACAAAAAAGTGACTAGATGCAGGAACGATACCTAAATCGAACTATCACGTTCTTGAAATTATTGAGTTGATTATGCTCCCAAATTATTCAGATTCACCATTTCATTCGTAAGAAAAAGAAGAAAATATTTACTATGCAAAGTATTTCAATTTTGTCTATACCGCAACTCTTCTCGACAAGTGATTCTAATAAGATATTAAAAGCTATATTGCAAAATAAAAAAATAAAAGTAAGTATTTTTATATAAAATTAAATACTGTATCATAAACCTGAGTTTCGTATTTAGATTTACCTTTCTAGAGTTACGTGCCGTCACTATCCAACCTTGCCTCTTGTTTGAGCAACAAGAAGACCATGAAAATAAAATTTTTATAAATCTCTTCAAAAAATGATTACAGGCCACATCAACAGAAGGAGACTTTTAGAAGTTTTAATGAAAACAGTTTCTCGAAAAATGAATGTAATAAACTTTGAAATTTACTAAGAAACCTAACGGCAACATTTTCTCAATCACAGCATTATTACGTATATCATTTTTTTTTATTCCAGTCTTTAGCTGGATTGGTCCTAAGAAGAACCGATTCTAAAATTAATTACGATTAAACAAATTCAGCTTAAATGTTTCTGCGTAAACTCAATTTCATCTTCTCGCAACAAATACAAGTTGTTTAAACTGCTTAAAACTTTGTTTGGATTTCCACTCCCTTCGGAGAAGTTTCATTGTGCCAAAAGTAAACGAATCACCTGACAAGATTAATTCAACAAGCAGCAGCAAGGAGAGCCACTTCAAAATTTGACGCAATTAACGAAGTATGAACTGACGACAACAGATAGAACTCAAACTTAATTTATCCGCGAAGCGAAATGCTCAACAACTGAAAGTAATGTCGGTGGTGTATGAAGAACTACAACCTTGCGAAAATGACTGCAAAACAAGTAATAATAACGATCCACCGGCATTTGCTAACGCCTTCCCAGGAAAAAGGAAAATAATCCGGGTAGAAATTTAAGAGGCAGACAATGGCAATAAAAACAAATAACGCAATTCAGGAAAACGAGGTTCTATGTTCGACACTATTCCTGGATACATAAAAGAAAGTAATGCTCTCCCGCGGAGCGAAAGCAAAACATTCAACGCAGTTACCTTGGTGTAAGAATATAGGGGCGCTAGATGCATTATAGAAAGGCTTTCTTTTTCATGTATTTTGGTCATGTTTAGTTCTACTACCTACGGATGAAATTTAACAACACAATGAAAGTGACGTCAATAATTTTATCGATTCTTGATTCAGCCTTCGTTGAATTAAAGTGTATCTTAACTCCGGTCCCAATTTAAAGTGTTCGATAGTGAAATCAAAGTATTTATTCGAAGAGAAAAAGGGTTAAATTCTAGAACAGGCATTTTCCTGTAGAGGTTATTATAAACAGAGAGTTTATATAACATTGGCATCGTTCAAATTTCAAGGTTAGTTACATTTACAATTTTAAAATTCGTTCATTTCGATTTATTAATTGGAGAAATTCGTTAGAAAGTTGCTAAAAGGGTATCCAGGGATACTTCCGAACCCACTAAGGATTGAAAAATTTTGTTTAAGTTAGAAAATTTAACATTTTAACCAAAAATCCCCTGAAAAAAATATTTCAGTATACATATATGTACAGACTTCTTAGACAAATGAATTATACATTATTATACTACTGTTACACTGATTTTACACTTTTTACATTTTTTTACATTTTTACATTCTTTAATTTAGTAATTAGAGACAGTTATTACACCAAAATCTATTCAATGTCTTGCAGAAAAGCCTGATGATGACATTCGTCGAAATCGATAGCTTGTAAAGAAATAATAAATCCTTTTGGTATCAAATTGAATGTATATTCATTTATCCTTCTTAACAACACAAAATCTGAGTATTACTTGATATATAAAGCTTTCCAAATATTATAATTTACTTATACAGAAATTTTAGCATAAATTATGAAACGAACATATATTACGTGACTGAATTACCCCAAAAATATGATCAAATCTGCAAGAAGTATACATATTTTCTATACGAGACCAATGAGTTTTCTAATATCTCAGCAAGAAACCAACAAAAGAAAAATTTGACCTCTTTCGAAATAAGGATTTACGATAATTTAAGCATAACATGGAACATTTCAGAGAACAAATTGTTGTCACATGAATTGATTTTCAATATTTGGTCAAATTTTTCAGAGAAATCGTTCCACAATGAAAATCGTTTTTTAATTCCCTGTTCAACATAGCAGAAATAGAAAATAATATATATATATACGAGATAGACGCCATAAATTCTCGGCCTGATATAGAAAAAATAAACTTAAAACATAATATTAAACACGATCAATTAATAATTCTATACCCTTATAAAAATAATCTAAAAATTTTCCCTCAAAATGTTGTAATACAGCTGCTTGCAACTGACTACCGTCCTTAAAACGATTCCTTTTTGGATAGAGGATCATAATACAAAACCATAATTTCATTTCCTGTGAAAATGGATTCCAAAATCGGTTTCGAGTCGTCTCCACACATGTTTAACAAAAAGCGCAACACTATGGAGAATATTTGTTTCAGAAATCAGACATCACTGTTAATTCCATCACTTTCAAACGGCGAACTGCTAATACGATTCTTCAATAATTGAAATGATTTGAAGCGTTATCAGTTCAATCGGCCGACCGGAGCGCTCACTATCTTCTAGGGATTCTTACCCCGAACGGAAACATTTTGCCCACTTTTTGACAGTGGAATATGAAGAAGATAGATCACCATAACCGCCGTCTAAACGTTGTTTAATGTGATTAGGCGTACGCCCTTCATTTGTTAACAAATTGGTGACCGCGCGGTATTCAATTTTCGTTACCTGAACATTTTCATGCACTAGTCACGTTGTCCGGCTGGCTACTAAAAACTACCACTCTTCAAGCTGTAATGTATACAGTGAAGGTCTCACAAATGTGCAACTGTGACGCAACAGAGTTTGAATATGCTAGAACTTGCATAAGCCTGTCAGGCGGAGAATGTATGGCGCCTACCTTTAACCATATAGATAGATAATTGTCTTATAAACCTGCAAGACACCAATGATTT
Source organism: Dynastes maya (assembly GCA_029619315.2). Lineage (NCBI taxonomy): Eukaryota > Metazoa > Arthropoda > Insecta > Coleoptera > Scarabaeidae > Dynastes > Dynastes maya. The sequence continues at coordinate 71,832,148 of JAROYE020000002.1, forward strand.
CCGCTAATTTAAATAAATTTAAATCAGCTAGGATTAATGAGAACCCATGCGTAACATCTTCAAACGTTGTCTGACATGAAAATGTTCATATTCTTACCCAAAACTCATCTAGGCCTATTAGCTTGCTAAAACGCTACGTAAACAAGAACTTACATAGCAGTCTCCCATATACATACTAACCAGAGAAATCAATAGATTCGGCTTTGGATGATCTAAACAAACTCATCCCTAAATCGATCGGAGATAATGAGATAGCAATAGCCGTCTTCCTAGACACTGAGGTGGTATCCAACAAAAATACCACAACTTCTCTGGCAAAGGCAATCAAAGAAAAAAGAGTTTCTTTAAGACTCTAAGAATGCAGAAGCAGCATCTGTGGCTGAAGCCAAAATCAAGCTAAGACCGGGGAGATGTCTCCATGTAGATGTACTGCCGCTCCTTCCATGAACATCTCTGGTCCAAAGAGGGCGCACTGATACAGCGTTGCTCTCAAGGATAACGCAAAAATGCCTTAAATATTGTAGGTAACTGGAGCAAACAAACGCATTTTGCAAGACCTAAAATTACTAATGTATTTTTGAAAATCTTTTTTATGGTAGCCGCATCATTAAAAATGCAACCCAGTAATATTTATCTCGAAAATATTCTTTTTTGATCTTCTGAATATATCCTCGAAGCACTTCCCTTTCTTCCTGAAACACCCTATATGTGTAACATTGTTTCAGTTATATGTTGTTTCTTTTGGCTCATCAAAATTAGACCTTTGACTTCGAAACCTATTTTTTGGAAATACTGGAATTTGAAAACAGGTTTTCTCAAAAATCTATTTTTGTGTAAACCCTAATAGCGATGTACTTCACCAGACGAAAGATGTGCAGCCCCCCAATTTTTTGGAATCTAAAGTTATTGGAATCCTCTGTTAGTTATAGACATTAACCATTTTACTGGAAAGAAAAGGTCCAAGCCCTTTATATTGGAAAATAAGCAGAAAACTTTTTCCAAGTATCTGTAATATTTTGTACAACACAGTTAACTTTTTTAACACAATAATTCTTTTATAGTAACCCAGTACAATAACATAAACTACTTTAAAGCAAAAGTAGTAATGGAAATCCTATAACAATAAAAGATGAAAGCAATAAATAAAAGAACTGAAGCTTAAACCACCAAAAAATACAATCAATTCCAAATCTATGACAAAACACCCTAAAACAAAGAAACCGACCAACGATTAATTAAATACCGCCCGAAACAGAACAAAAAAATCTCCCAGATAACCATTAATGCACTCGCAAGCGTTCTCCCAATCGAACTATGATCCAAAGGATTACGAGCTGGTAGTCCAAAAAAAAAAGAGGTCGTAGATCGTAGCTTGCGAAATTCGCCGTTAATACAAAAGCGTCTCGTTTAAACGCTGAATACACCGCTAATGATTCAGCTTCAATTAATAAAACCAAATCTAAACCGAGCCGGTTTACCCAACCGAATCTTCCGACAAGTACAGAAATTAATTGATAAATCCGACGACGACGTTCAGTGAAATTATGTTATTCAGCGCCGAAAAGGGAATAAATTTTCTAGAAATTTGGGCTCGCTTAGCGGAGTAAGGCAGAGAATTTTTTAATATCGTAGCTTGGAATGAGATAATTTCAATCACAGAAGATGAAGAGGTATAACAGTTAGTTTTTTACTTACGTTACAACAAAAAAAGCACTCTGAAATGGTCAATGCTTTGAAAATTTATGCATAAAGCCTGTTTATATGGTGATTTTTTGAATTATTAAAGGGGGGTAAATGGGATTTGAAATCAAATTTTTGAAGTCTAGAAATATATTTCAAGCCAAGAAATTGCTCCGTATTTATTAAAGACAGGAAAGCAATTCTACGAAAATCAAATTATTCCAAATGGAAATTTAAAATCATTTTACAAACTTATTACGTTTTCAAGACTCTCTGTTATTCACTCCAGTTCAGTCCAAATACATTTAGTATGTTTCAAATGTATATATTCTGGTCATACAGGGATATCTGATTAAAAATAATTGCAATAATGGAAAAAAACTAAAGTTAATAATTAAAATTATGAGCAAGTGAATGAGCTAATGAAAAAGTTTTTTTTATAAGTTACAGTATAATTAAATTATTTCTTTAATAATGTAATTAAATAGGGATTATTTTTATGTAGTTTATTAATTAGAGTTTGTTAAAAAGATACCGGCAGTGGCGCACCGCATAAAAGTAGGTACGTAATATACAATAGTAGTGAAAAATATTGTTACATTTCTTGTCGTCTTGACGTCCACTGTGGCAATTGGCAACCGCCCTGGTAAGCTGCGTAGAATTGCAACATCAGCAACGCTTCCATTGTCCATTCATTCAGCTGTCGACGGTGTTGTGACTACGTTGTCGTATACCTCGAAGAGGTGACATGCGTGTATGAGGCATGTTATGTGAAGAAGAGTCGCAAAGCATATTTTCAACACCCTACCAACTCTCAGCATTGTTCCGGCTCCATCAGTAACAAACATTGTGACTTGGGTTCCTGTGACATAAAATTCTCTCAACGAATCTTTCATTATCTTGACAACGGTTTCTGCACTAGTTTTCTGAATCCTTTTACTGGATAACAACAATGAAGCTGGTGGACCATCACGTTTTAAAGGACGCGCTGCAACATGAATGACGCTGTGTTTCATCCACATATAGGCAGATTTTCTTATTTCTCAACTCGTCTTTTATACATTCCTTTACTGTACCTTGCACACGTGGCAAATTGTATCGTAATTGCATAGATGTTGGCAGCTTCCATGAGGGAACGTACTTAGCCCAAAAAAGACAAAAGTGTTCATTAGATACTAGGTGTTGTGGGATGTTGCACACACTTAACATAAAAATAAAATCATATAAAAATTGCCAGTATGGAATACTGTTTCTTAAATTCAATATATGACGTTTACTTTTACAATGTTTTCTACATTCAAACCTATCGCGACTTAGCAATTCGCTATTGCATATTGTGGAATAAATATGCGGACTTCTATATTCTAATCCAGGGAAATGTCTGAGATATTTATTCACATTCGAAGGGAACGTTACACCCTTTGGGCGTCCCATCTCCGCGTACTTATTTGGCGTGCAGCGTCCAACGTACTGTCGCTTTGAACTCTCTCGCGGTACTGTCGAGATCGACTACGAGTTAAAAATTATCCCTACCCACGGCGCTACCGCTACGCTACTGCCTTTTTAACAAACTCTACTCATGAGATACAATTATTATAACCGGAGCATTACCGTTTTCAAAAAAAAAGTCCTAAACAGGAAAACTTTTTCGGATTCATGCTTTGACAGTAACTTTAATCGACAAAACTTGAATTCGGAAAAGATCTTAAAGAAGTGTGAAATTATGATAAACGTTATACAAGAAATTGTTGGAAGTGATTCTAAACTTTTAGCTTGTAATGTAAATGAAGAAAGACTTACAAAAACAGTCAATAGAGCATTTTCATTCTTGTCTTACTATTTACAGCTCTTGAAAATTGTTTTCAATACCACATTCTAAAATCAATAGATAAATAAATACTGAATACATAATTCCGGGAACACCGTTCTACTATTCCATACTTATTCTAATTTTAAAACAATGCTGCGGAATATTTTTTTTTACCTAAAGATTCCCTTCCCATCGTCAAATCTTCAAACCCGTCAAGTTTCGTATTTGAATTGTTCGAAACTTTTACGGGGAAGCAAAGGTCCGCCACCACCCCCGTCCATAATTTTTAAAAGTTTAATTAAATGCCGTCCTGTTTGTCTTAAACTGGATGCTGCAAGACATAATTGAATCAAACAACGTTCCCTCTGTTCATTGTTCAACAGTCTTATTCGCAGAAATGTTTATGGCCATGACGCGAAATCTAATTTCTTCCTTTTTCCTACTTTAATTAAAAAAAGTGAAAGCTATAACCGAACGGAATATAAACGAAGGTCGATCGTGAAAAGAAATTTTATGTCGATACTTCCGTTGGGAGAGCTCCAAGTCAACCGAACAAGTCAAAAAAGAAGAATAAGAAGTTTGAGTTGATTGGATATGTACTAAAAGGTTCGACTTAGAGTTTATTAATTTTTCCGCTTCGTATTTGCGCAATCACAAAACGCTGGAATTGCATAAAAGAAAATTAAGAAAGATTTCGTTTCGCAGAAATTAAATTGTCAAATGGGATTATTATTTGTTACGTGTAATACAGAGACTTGAATTGACAAATAAATTCGATTCAGTTAAAAAATTATGATTAAAGCAATATAATTCTTAAAACAAAAATTATTTGTCCAGTTTGTAATCAGAAATAGAACCAGTCACCCTTCCATCATTAATTTAACTGCAAAGAAATATAAAAATGCTTTTCTCAATTAATAAAACGACAAAATCAAATTTATCACAATTCGAGAAATCGAGTATGTACTGCCATCTTGTGACGATTTTCCGCATCAAGGAAATCTATCCCAAGTAATCGTGTATAGCGCGCTCTATCGAGGAAGTGGGAAAGTTGGGAATGTAAAATGAAATATGGAAGCGGGAAATTTCCGTAGGAACCATTGATCCTTTACGTCGGAAAGATTAAGAACTTCACCGCTAGATGGTGCAACAGGTATTAAGTTAAAAAATTTTAATTTCAGTTTGAAAAAGTACACATTGAAACGTATATTTTATGAAATTAAAATATTTGAAAATGTTCAAATAAATTCTGATTATAATCAAAAAAAAAATAGAAGAGAAATACTACACGACGCTATTCAAAGAGTAATAAATAGCAATTAATGTTTATAATAATACTCTACGATGTAATTTACTAATTTTAACTTGACATTTACGTTACATCATAAATAAATTAAGGTTAACGGTTTCACTTTTTACTTGTAATTACATTAAGTATCCAAAGAAAAAAAACATACAAGGCTTGAGCAAACACTTCACATAATTGGACTTTTTAAAGTGTAAAGGTTATAACATAAGCTGCTTTTTTAAATAAAGGTCCAAAGTTTCGGAGGATTGTACGCTCTTTAGTAATAAGCTCGTGTTATTAGTTAAAAGTTTAAACGAGTTAAGCAGAATGCACAAGATACAACTTTTAATTGGTTTAATTAGCGTAAAAATCGATGAACTAATTTACAAAACAAAAGTTACTCCCAAACGTTTTTTTAAAAAGAAAATACAAAAGAATTACTTTGTCTAGAAGGGACGTTGTGCAGTTAAACTTATAGAAACTTACCAACTGTTTTAAAGGGATCTATAGTAATTTCTAAAACTCCTTACCTGAAACAAAAAAAAAGAAAGTTGAATGAATTTATTACACTTTCGTAAGTTAAGGAAAAAGTAAAATGTGAGCTATTCCAACGGAGTTAGAAACCTCGTTCGCAATTTAATAATCTCCATCCTTTCGCAGCGTGTGGGTGACATCTGGTAACATTGTAAAGGCATATTCATTTGCATGGAATTGACAAAAAGGGGATCCTCAGCTTATAAAATAGGGGTCAATCCAGAGATAACATTGTACATTAATATTGCTTGGTGAACCCCTTTCAATTTCTAAATTATATATATCTGCAAATCTACATATATTTTTGGAATAATAACTATAAGTAACAAATAATATTTGGGAGTTTCGGCATTCCCCTAGAGAATTAATATACTTATGTACAATGGCACAATAGTAAACCTGGATGATACACAGTAAACCTGTACAGAAATCCTCGTCGCTTGCCAGTCGTCCAAGTTTACTTTTGTCCCATCGTACATAGTTAATAGATAGCTAACTGGCTAGCCACAAATGTATTTAACGCAAATTCCACTTCTGTGACTTAATTCCTAGTGAAATATATTTTTGTTTGATAAATAACAAATATTCCTAATAGAAATATGCAGGTAACAGATTGTGGGAGTCGGATAAAATGGAAAAGTTTCCAGCTAGACACAAGCAAGTATTGTTTTATTTCTGAACACCATCATCATCATCATCATCAACGCCTAGTTCGCTTTTCCCTTTCCTTCCTGTCCTTCCTGTCTCTGCATTTCTCTTCCCATTGCTTTATGTTCATTGCCTTCAGATTTTTTCCATATTTTCCCAGCCGTTCTGGCTTTCCCTCTATTTCTTCGCTGGATTGGTGTCCATTTAGTTACTCTTTTTATCATCTCAGTTTGTTGTCTTCTCATTACATATATCTCCTACCCACTCTAATCTCTGGGATTTAATAACTCTTACTATATTTTCATCTTCTAATTCTCTTTCTATTTCCTTGTTTCTTTTCCGTCTTCTATCTCCATCTGGGATGATATCCGGTCCTAGTATTGTTCGCATAATACTCCTTTCTAATTTTCACAAGCTTTCCTCTTCTTTTTTGTTCATTACTGTTGTTTCCGCAGCATATGTAATTACCGGTTTTGTATATTTTTATTTTTGTTTTCTGACTCAATTTTCTGCTTTTCAGCATTTTTCTGTTTCTTCCGAACGCTTGATTACCTTTGGTTATTCTTTCTTTCCCTGTTTGCCTTACTGTAACTACCAAGTAATTGAAGCGCTCTATTTCTTCAAAGTCAAGGTTACCAGTCTTTAGTGTTCTGTTATTGTTTTCACGTTTTTTCCTTCTTTCCATATATTTTGTCTTTTTTCGTTTATCTGTAGTCCGTGCTTTTTCGCTTCTTTTTCTACTGTATCAATTGCTTTTATAATGCCGGTTCTTGTTTTTCCTATAACTGCTATGTCGTCTGCATAGGCTATTATTTGTATATTGTGCTGATATATATATTTTTTGTCCATTTTTAGTCTTCTCATTATTTGTGCTATTACCAGATTGAATAGTATTGGGGAGCTTGGGTCTCCCTGCTTAACTCCTTTTTCAGTTTCAAATTTCTGTTTTCAGTCCTTGAACTTGTACTTGTGCTTTTGGTTTGGGTATGGTCACTTTTGCTAACTCCCTCGATTTCTTAGATATCTGTATAATTTTAATCCTTTTGATTGTGTCGAAGACATGTTTGAAGTCGATGAACACGACATACACATCCCTGTTATATTCTCATGGTTTTTCTAGTATTTGTTCCAAAGTATGTATGGCATTTATTGTTGTACTTCCCGGTCTAAATCCGTTTTGATAATCTCCTAATCTTTTTTCTGTACAGTTTTTCAATTTTTTGTTTATTAAGATGGATAAAATTTTGTAGGCGCAATTTACTAAAGTGGTAGCTCTGTAACTCTCGCATAGTTTCCTCTCTCCTTTCTTATGGATTGACGTTATAATTCCTACGTTCCAATCCCTAGGTATGTTTTGATCCCATATGTCTTTTATTAGCTAATGTATTTATTCGTGTAGTTGATTTATGAACATAGTCTCCTTGTAAATCTATACACTTTAATCCGTCCAAATAGTAGTTGCCATCTTGTTCTACAAAACAGGCGTTTACGAATGTGATAGCATTCTCATACGACGAAAATCTCTGTCCTTCCAGGGAATCTTTGAACCTAGGAAATAGCAAAGAGTCGCTGGGGGGTAGATCTGGTGAAAAGGGGAAGTGGTCGATCAATTCGAATCCCAATTTGTGATTTTTTGCCATGGCGACTATTGCAGCTTGAGACAATGCCTTGTCTGGCCGTTTTTCCGCAACCTCAACCTTCAACTTGTCAAATAGTTAGTGTTTTCCTTTTTCAAGATAGTCGATTAACGCAACTCCATGACTGTACCAAAAAATAGTCCCCATCACATTCCCGGCCGATGGAAGTGTTCGCCAGATTCACCCTTCGTAGTCCTGCTTCGAGTGTCCCTAGGCTTCAAAAGCGTAATGGTGTATCCAGGCTTCATCTACAGTTATTAATCGAACCCAAAAGTCCGACTTGTTACGCTTACTGCTTCACTTGGAAGTGTTCACTCGAACGCGGAATGATCGTGTGGAGTCTCCGTAAAGAGCATCCATTTCGGATTTAATTTGCGCACGCGTATTGCCTTTGAAATGCAAGATTTTAATGACGGCTCGATATCCGCTTTTTTCCATTTTTACAGAAAAACTAACATTGACTGACTCAAATGATTGTTAAACAACAACTGAGTGTCCAGCATCTTCTATCTAGATACCACATAAATTAGCGTTACAGCTTTCATGGCTTTTGTTCTTTAATGGTTGGGATGTTTTTCCTTAATATTTTTTTTTGCCTGAGCCAAAACAAGCAGTAAAAGTGTTTCAAACACTTTGCCAATCAAGTACATAAAATTCTTGGAATTCTTTTTCGTGGATTCATTACCAGTGTTGTTTTCACCAAAGCTGATATTTTACTTCTACCAAAAGTTGTTAATTTACGGAGTTTATGAATAAACCAAAGCATTAGGTGCAATCACAGCAACAAAAGTATTTCCACAGTCAGCGATAACTGCCTAAAGCAACGTTCACATCTATGCATTTTAATGCTACAACTGCCATGCAGCATCAAAACTAAATACATTGTAACGTTCACACTACCCATTTTGTCAGGCAATTTTTAAAGTGGCATGGAAACGCAGGTTTCAGAACACGTTTTCTCTTCCGCGCACTACTTCCTACATTTTTAATGACTCTTCCAGGGATATTTGAAATATAAAGTTCTTTGATGGAACAATTTACTATCCATTACTCTTATATTGCAATGTATATTGCATGTAATCAAAGTACTTTGTATAGAATTACTAAAATCGATAAACAAATGTGGACTCCGAACATAGTAGGCTGCTTTTTAATATCAAATTCTATCAGCTGAAATAACCCAGTAAATATTTCTTGGTCCATTCTGATGAAATTCCTATAATTTTCCCTACATAATATTGCCAATCCACTACGTAATAATTTTATTATACTCCCGCGATTTGCTTCGCGTTCTAGAATCCAAGGCCTCGTCAGCCACCGTCTTCATTTGCGCTGCAACATCATCGCTGATGCGACTATCGAATCAGCCATAATAAGGTTTCTTCGTCATCCGTTTTCATAAGAAACGCACATCCATAACTTTATTCAGCTTTTCTTTTCATTACATTACATTACATTACATTCTCTTCAGTAGACAGAAAAACATCAAACTTTGACGTTAGATAAATTGTTTACAATTGAGAATAGTAAATAATAATGAATTTGCTTTTATTGCCAATTACATTTATTAACTAAATTTCAACCAAAAGCTAATTCATATTGGATAATGAATGCATAATCTGTCTGCATAATTTTAAGGACATACATCACCAAAATGCACAACGTTCAGGCATTACTTAAAGCTTCTTGTAAATGCATTCATATGAATCATTCTCAAGTCTGTATTCAACAATTGCAAATTATTTTTCAATTAATACATATTTGCATTTGATATAACTTTAGTGTTCAAATAAAACTCAACCCTTTTGTAAAACTTAATTATTTGTAATTTTCATACGAAAATTAATTATTTACAATTCTCAATTACACGCCACCATTTTTATGTGTCTCTTAGTGTGTGTGTGTGTGGGGGGGGGGGGGGGGGGTAAACAAACGGAAAAGCACAAAACATGGTTGACAATAGTCTCAATTAGTATTAGTAATAATGAACAAATGTTCTAACAATTTATTTAAAAGTAAAGTACTGTTAATGATCTTTCAGAAATACTACTCACATTAAACACATTATTACTTATTATTTTATAAGTAGGGAGGGTTGCTATATTGCTTATTTGTTAGTTACTGTTTATAATAAATAAATTGTTTTGCTAGCGGACATAATTTTTGTTGTTAGTTACTAGACATTACTAATAATAACTAGAGTTGCTCAATTTTCGCCAACAGCCAGTGGCGAGCGCATAAAAGTTTACAAGTTCAGAAATAAAATATAATACGTGCTCAAACACTTACCGTCTTAAGAGTCTTCCGTGAAATCACAAAGTGAATAATGTCTGTTAAATATCTGCAACATTAGATATGTCTCCACAGTTGTTTCGGCAAACCGAGTGCGGCGTGAGGAAAAAGTGTGTTTATATGCAGAAAACGAACGTTCTACATCTAGTGACGTTATATTTGCGTAATTAAAATAATCTTTGGAACAACTTAACGGTTCTGTTGACGCACCTTCACAAATTTGTCTTAATGTGCCAAAATCATAATCTTTCTCTAAAACACTTTCAAACCTTTCTAGAACATAAACATTTTTTGCGTCTTCTACCGCGCATAGCTGTGCGTGAACATGTTGCACTATTTGCAGAGATTCCACTAACGACACCGAAGGATTTTGTAATTTTTCTATTGCCTCCACTAGTCCGAAGTAATTGTTCTGAATAGTTTTTAAATCCGTTTTAACCTGACTATCTTGAAATTTCGACTGGCTTTCCTTGATAGCCGGAGCTTCCTTCAGATCGAATTGTAAAACCACGTTCTCGATATTCTAAAAATATTTATGATAATAAAACGCGGCCTGTAACCATGTACCCCAACGTGTAAGAGTAGGTTCTGGTGGCTCGGGTATACGGGGGCACAGTCTGTGAAATTTGCGAATACGTTTTGGGGATTTGACAAACACTGCTTTTGTATGCGCTATTAAAGCGTCTACCTCATGATAACATTTTCTAATACTATCTGCCACATGAAAGTAAAACTGAATTCAATTTTACTATCAAATCCATTCCAGTGACCGTTAGTTGATTTACTAAGCTTGCATTTTCTAAAAAGAAATAATTGGAAAACAAATCGAAAATCTTAAACATCCTGTATATTCCAAAATATTTTTATGATGTTAATTCGAACACTCTAGATATGTCTACGAGATTGGTTTTCGAAAGAACAGCATCGTTTGCCCACTATAAAGTCAGTCATTGGGCATAAACAGTCTGTATGCTAAGGTGTATGCATTTTGCAAAATTCTGATTTTTGTTTCTTGCGCATGCGCATGTGTAAATCTAAATGAGAAGATACACTGCAAAACGTAGTTTTTGAGTTCTGTGTTTTTCTACAAATAGCAAAGATTGTCTTCACGTGCAAAAATACTGCGTTTTATATTATGTCAAAAACTGCATTTTGCAATGTATCCCCTCAAATATACTGACGTATGAGGGTGGTTGTAAAAAGGTTATATGATTAAGAATGAAATATAACCAAAATTACAAACGAATACCTTAAGTAAGAAAAGTTCCCCCGCGGAAGTAACGAGGAAGGAAAGCACAAAAAGAAATACCTACAAAATTCGCTCTTCCCCAATAAATAATGAATTTGGGAGATTTCCCCGAGATGGTTTGCATTTATGTCGTAATTTACGAGCGACCTTTTCGCGTAAGAAGGAAAACACGGCTAAAAAATTTAATGAATATTAATACCGCTAACAATTTTAGAACTACGCGAGAGACGGCGCAGAGAAAAAAGCGAAATCGGAATTACGGTGAATTAAGGTTTTATCGTGTCGATGGACCGACGAAAAACAATAAATTAGCGTGGCCGACAATTCCTTTGTTTTGTTGAATCGAGCTTACGAACGGCTGAAGTGTGCTTATTCTCTTACTACAGTTTGCGACGAAAATATTGCAGTAATTGTAAAATAATATTGGCAGCTTATTTCCGAAACCTTCTAAGTCATTTTTTAATAATTTTTCAGAAGGCAAAAGAAACGTTATTTTTAGAATTTCACTATCAAAAAAGATGTTTTTTGAGAGATGTTTAATTAAACGACTAAACAAGAGATCCTTACTACTATCAATAGGATTATTGAAAATTAAAATTCTTTACCAGACTTAGGAAGTTCTATCATTAAAATTCTGAATACTCGAAGACTTTGGTGGTTTCAATTAATTTATTGTAAAGCTGAAAAGATACAAAATAATAAAAGTATTTAAAAAAAACTTAAATAGATATCTGAAATGAATTTTAAAACTATTCAGCCACTCACAGCGGGGGCTGTTTCGTAAAATAAATGATAATCCATAAGAACAAGAGCTTTTAACTGTGGATTATGATCATACTTTGAGTGCTTGACGGGAACTTGCTTCCTATAAGGAGGCTCAATGATCCCGGGGTTTTCAGAGTTTCTATTTCTTGTTCTTCTTTTTCCAGAACATGTCAGCAATAGATTCTGTTCGGTAGTTAGAGGCTAAAAATTAGCCTTCCTATTGTTGAAATCACCCATGCACGTTATATTGAATTGAAGCCCTGAATATTACTAATTTACTAAAAGTACGTCTGGACACGTTAAACCCAGACATAGGAGGTTTTGGTTAACGTTTTTGAAACATGTGGAATTCCGGAGGTTAAGAAATTTAATAATAGATGACACTACAATCGATGTACATTTAGGAGGTTCTACAAGGTCATAGATGCTGTTATAACTAATTTTAAAACATCAAATCCTCAAAAGTGATCATTAACGAACTTAGAAGGTTTTGAAAATAAGCCGACGACATGACAGTGAAGAATCTGTTTTTGTAATCAACAAATCTGTCTTTTTTCAGAATGCTAAAAACATGACTATAGGGAGAATTTAAAGATCTATTTTCACCAACATATTAAAGGAAATGTCGCACTATTAGTTCCAGATAAAAACATGGAATTGTTATTATTAAAAGGAAAAATGGTGGAAAAAGGAAAAAGGGAAGCAGAAGGAGAAGAAGAACGAGAAGGGGAAGAAGAAGCAAAAGGAAAACGAGAAGGAGAAAGAAAAGGAGAAAAAGACGAAAGAGAAGGTGAAAATGAAGAAAAGAAAATGGAGAAGCAGGATAAGAAAATGTGGAAAAAACAGAAAGACGAAGACTGTCAGTAGTATTCAATCATTAGTCCTTTTCTCCTATAAGCAGACTTCATTATAGTACACGTAATATCTTTATTGTAATTACACCTTCATCGGACAATAATAACTATCGTCTCGACATATCCATAAATTAAGCAGATAATACAAATTACCTAAGTAGACATCGTAAAACCTAGAACCCCGCCCGTGATGGAAAATTTTCATAATTAGCGTCAAGTTATAAACGCTTATCTATATTAACGGACGCTATTAAACACGAATGGAAAAAACGAAATATGTGTGAACACGAAAATTGTCTGACAATGGAAAATTCCCCCCTTCTCCATAATTTATCCGATCTAATTAAGCTTAAGTCAGGCAAATCTTAAGCAAACCATTAAATACATGCCAATAAATCTGAATTTTATGGAAACTGCTGTTTAATGCAAATACATATGACAGGAAACATAGGTAGCACATTAATCAAGTAATAATTTCTTTTTTTTTATACATACGCAGCGAGTTGAATAAACTGTTACACTATGGACCTTATTAACTAACTAAGTATATCAATAACTACTTTCTTGCAAACAGAGGCAGATATTTTACAGTTACGATGATGATAGTAAAGGTGAGGGAAAAAATCAACTGTTGACACATTTCTGGTAATAAGAGAATAATTAATAAATTAATTCACTTGACGACAATTCCGCATGACAAATTTTGAACCATTTGGAATTTATAAATAACATTCACAGTTAAAGATAGTAATACATCGTATTAATAACAAGCTCCTGAAAAAGACCTGAGTAGATGTTTACTGAATTAATTTAAAAAACAGCATTAAAATAACCAACCTTCCTACGATCGCATACAGCACAGTCCACCAGATCTAAGTTAACAATAAAACAGCCCAACTAAATAGTCTATAGTCTATCGAAATACAAAAAAAAAAAATATTAAAAAACCAAGGAATTTGGAAAACACTTTTCTGACCCTAAATATTACAATTTTGCCCCATACGGAAGAGGATACTTTCCAGGATTCTAATCATTACGATCAACTCGTCATAATTCACTTAAACAAAAGCGGATTAAAAATAGTTGCAACATTTTTCTCGCTACTTACAACGTAATCGTTAGGGTTGCTCAATTTGCGCCAACAGCCAGTGGCGGGTACATAAAAGTTTACACAAAATAAATGGTCACAAATAAAATATAATACGTGCTCAAACATTTACCGTCTTAAGAGTCTTCCGTGAAATCACAAAGTGAATAATGTCTGTTAAATATCTGCAACATTGGATATGTTTCCACAGTTGTTTCGGCAAACCGAGTGCGGCGTAAGGAAAAAAAATGTTTATATGCAGAAAACGAACGTTCTACATCTAGTGACGTTATATTTGCGTAATTAAAATAATCTTTAGAACAACTTAACGGTTCTGTTGACGTACCTTCACAAATTCGTCAAACCTTTCTAGAACACAAACATTTTTTGCGTCTTCTACCGCGCATAGCTGTGCGTGAACATGTTGCACTATTTGCAGAGATTCCTCTAACGACACCGAAGGATTTTGTAACTTTTCTATTGCCTCCAATAGTCCAAAGTAGCATGAATTTTACACGTAATATGTAACAAGTTAGCACAATGTTTTTTAAGGGACCGGCCTACAGAAAACATGTTTGCGGCACCATCACCCATAAACATCAACAGTTGATTTGTTGAAAGTTTAAACTTTTCCAATGTATTTAACACTAACTTTGAAATTACTTCGGCAGTACATTGTTGTACTCGTCTGGAAGCTAATAGAATTGAAGATGACGATTGATGTGGTTCCATTGTACGTACCATTACATTAACCGCAGAATGTTTTTTACGATTTGTTGTTTCGTCCACACATAACCACAGTTTTTTATCTTTCAACTCCGATTTAAACCTTTTTTCAACATGTTCACGAGCAGATGGCACAATTCCTTGTAACTATGCCCGACTTGGTAATTTGCAGTCCGAATATTTATTCCAAAAGAAGACATATGCTTCCTTGTCTAGCAAATTAAACGGTAAATTACATGTAATAAAGGTAACACATAAATTAAATTTAAATTTGTCATAGTGTCGTGTGCAATTTCTTTTTGAAGAATGCTGTTTACTATTTACGTGACGTAGACAATCTCTTTTGGACCAACACATTAAAGGGATATTACAAACTACACATTGAATTTTAACGCCATCATAATTTAGGTCAAGCATTTCTGCTATAAATTCTGTAATTTTGTCCAACATTGGTCGTTTTCGCGACGTAGGCAACATTTTTAAAACAAACGTAGAACTACGAAATAGTATTTACGGCAGCGTACATGTATACACAACAGATCTGGTTGAGACTCGCAGTTATACTGAGGGTTGTATCGAACCTCCGCCACTGCCCGTTGGCGCTAGTGAACAACTCTAGTAATCATCACACATTTTACGTACAGACAAGTAGGACCAATGTTATGCTAAAATCGCCCGTAATGATTGTAGATATAAACTGTGATTCATTGAAATGTATTACATCACAACTGTACGATTAGAGCAGTGGTAATAATAATAATAATAATAATAATAATAATAATAATAATAATAATAATAATAATAATAATAATAATAATAATAATAATAATAATAATAATAATAATAATAATAATAATAATAATAATAATAATAATAATATAATAATAATAATAATAATAATAATAATAATAATAATAATAAACCTTTATTTCATAGTATACAATAAGTATGAAACATGTCAACAACAATGGGTACCAGCTAAGTACAAATAGATAAAGAAATATTGTTTTCTTTTGCAGAAATGCACTGTTCTTTTTCTTATATGCTTTGTTTTTGTTTTACAAAATCGCATACGTCAATTTTTTGTAAAATTTTCTGTATTTAGGTTCTATCCGTTAAAAATAAACTATTATTATTATTATCACATCAATACACCTCTGTGTTTATAGATATACTTTGTACAGTTTTGGAGATTTTATGATAAATCCAATGTTCGCCTAGAGCAAATTGGAAGAGTTACTTATGGCAAGAGAAATAGCTCTCTGCATTCTTGGACGTAGAGGGTGCTTTTGAGAACACCTCCTTCGAAAGCATAGAGAGAGTGTCATCTGCTAAAGGTTTTCCCCCGTCGTCTACAAAAAAGATTAAAGCCATGCTTCAAAGTCGACGAATAAGCGTCACGCTGGGAACAGAAACGACAACAATCAGAGTCAATAACGGCTGCCCTTTAAGAGTAGTCTTGTCGCCTCTGCTATGATGTCTTGTTATGAATGATCTTAACTAGTGACGGATATGATGTGCAAGGTTCCGCTAACGACTTGGTAATCATAAACCGTGGGAAAAAATCATACCGCAACTTATCCAGAGAGCTCTTCACTAAATACATAGATGGTGTCAAAACCACAGCTTGCGTATGAACCCTCAAAAGATTACAATTATCCCTTTCACATGGAGAAGAATAGTCTGTCGTAAACCTCCCTCTATAGAAGGAAAAACTATTACCTTCAGCGATGAAGCTAAACTCTTAGGAGGTATGTTTAATACCTGACATGGAGCTTAGGGAAGAACGCCATTACAGCATCGCTAGCTTGCCGACGGCGGCTCGGTAAGAACTGGGGTCTCAAGCCTCAAATAATCTTATGGTTATATACAGCAATTATTAGACCCATGATCACCTAAGTCGCTTTGGTTTGGTAGCCAAAATCAACACAGAAATGCAACAACAGCTTCAACAAATTCAGAGGCTTACATGTCTCAACATTACAGAAGTGATGCGTACCTGTCCCACAGCATCGCTGGAAATTCTACTGGGAATTACGCCACTTCACATCCACATTCAAAAGCAAACCCATATCACTCTTAGCAGACTAAAGGGATTAAAGCTTGGAGATCTTAGAGAGCATCCTAAAATCCTTGAAGATCCCAACATTAATTATCTGATTCAAATTGCAAAGGATATAATCCCTATGCAACACAATTTTCATCAACCTTGCAAGCCGTACTGAGGTGAATCACCGGTGAATCTCCGGTGAATCACAGTGCAAAAGAGGAACCTTGGCATGGTACACAGGCGGCTCGAGAATAGAAGGAATCGCGACAGACCTAAAATGCCCATGGGACTCCATACTAACCTATTTCAAGCAGAGACTTCTGCTTTAAACTTATGCGTCATAAAGAACCTCGAGATATGGATACGAAGCGCAATCATAAATATATTTTCGCGTAGGTCGGGTACGTTCGTTGCTTAAATTACTAGAACTTGAAAGCCTTAAAGAATTGGACAACTCTATTTAGAATTTGTCTTGAAAATTCGCTCTCCTATCGTCTCCTGTT
The DNA here is from genome assembly GCA_029619315.2 of Dynastes maya. Taxonomy (NCBI): domain Eukaryota; kingdom Metazoa; phylum Arthropoda; class Insecta; order Coleoptera; family Scarabaeidae; genus Dynastes; species Dynastes maya. The sequence goes on from JAROYE020000002.1 coordinate 71,849,271, forward strand.
ATTTTACCTATAGGTTATTGGACACCCGGTGTACAAAAACTGTATAAGTACAGATACATACATTAAAATTGAGATCCGAATAAAAGAGCACATCTTATATTTGAAAAAAATCGCTGTCAGAAGTTATACTTTTGTCGCGGACAGTACTTGCCTAGGAACGCTTTTCCGAAACAGTTCGGCAGCCAATTTAACTTCGTAAATTCGACTTCATTAAACACCAAATTCACACACCGACGCAGCGAGATTTACGAATATGTCAGGGATGTTCATCTGGCGTCAGCCAGACTATATAATCGTATTTTTCAACCGCAATTTACAAGCGAGATCGGGAGAACACAAAGGGCGAGAGAGGAAAAGGGAGAAATAAGCATCACCAATGAATGGATGGATGGTGGAGAATGGTAGGAGAGAACTTTGTTCGGCGATCGACAATTTGTCAGAATATTTGGCGCTGAGAGACAGAATTTATCGGAAGAAAGCCGTTCGGAACGACGTTCGTCGGTGCTAAGTGTGTGGAACAAATTGCCGCCGTGATAAAGGAATAAACACGAAGTTATAAAGGCTTTTGGAACCGATTCCGTACATCCTATGTAGCGCGAGTATCTCCCACCCTCAAACGAATAACTTCCAATGCGTACATGTAGAAGAGTAAAAATATACCAACATATACAGCGGTTAAAACGTCTAATGCGCGATAAGAGGTGGAAAGTTCAATTTAAATTTCACGGTTCATTAATGCCGCTTCTTAAGATGCTCCACTGCGCTTGTTGACAGATCAATTAGCATGAAATATATGTTCCTTTAAATGTAATTCATTATAGATAATTTATTTTGGAATGTCACAACATACCGTTGCGTTAAGATAAGGCAAATACATTGATGTATTGAAAAAAAAACACCCGCTTTACGTCCAGAAGCCATGTAATTCTGGTCGTAGCAGTTCTTTTCAACTTGCAAATTATTCTAGACTGCTATGACGGAGAAAGAATTGCAATTACTATGAATTAATCCGTAAGGAAGTTGTATAAGAACTCTTATTTGTTAAAAACGTGCTTAATATTTGTCTAAAAAACATAATTTTCCATTAATATATGTATATTGGTTTTCGTCGGTAAAATGTGAAAACCCCTAATTTCCTTGGTATTTCCGACGTAATTAAATATTTGAAAAATTCTCAGCCCCAGTAAGGAGTCGAACATATCTCCCGTTTGCTAGGCCAGGCATGGTAACCAGTGCACCACGGGGTTAAATCGGCAGGTTGGAAACAACCGGAACGCTATGGTTGAATACTACACTGCGAGACTGCCGCATGCAGCATTTCTTTATTTAGATATGAGAGAACTAATGATTGTTAATAATTTTATATACATATGTACATATGTATTTATGTACGGTTATTCTTACAAATTTCTAAGATTTTAGTGAATTATGTACGTATGATTGTATGCATTTAGTTGAGAAGAAGAGAAAATTGATATTATTGAGGAAAGTGAAAGGTGAAGAACACAATTTAATGAAATCATAAAAAACAAATCCGACTTAAAGAAGCGCTTTGAAGAAGGTTCCAATTTAGAGCAGAAGAGAAAGTTTCCCAAAACCGAAGGATCGGCGATTGACGAAGTAGTTTACAATTGGTTCTGTAAAGCCAGAAATAAAAATCTCCCTATATCTGGACCTTTAATAAAAGAAAATACTTTGGAAGTAGCCGAAAATTTAAAACTGACGAATTTTCAAGCTTCAAACGGATGGCTAGAAACATTTTGCAAAAGACGCAATATAGCCTTTAAAACAATTTGTAGTGAATCGGCTGATGTTGACTTGAACAGTGTTGAAGCCTGGAAATCAAAGCTACAAGTAATATTGAAGGACTATTCACAAAAAAATGTGTACAATGCTGACAAAACCAGACTTTGTTATCTTGTAATGCCCAACAAAACGTTCGCTCTAAAAAACGATAAATGTGCCAGTAAAAAAACTGCAAAACAAAAATTGATAATTTTATTTTGCGCAAATGTGGAAGGAAACAAAGAAATCCCGTTTAATCATTGGAAAAAGTAAAAACCCTCGATGCTTTAAAGGATCTCATATCGACAAACTGCCCTTAGAATGGGGATCTAAAAAAAGCTTGGATGACAACAAAGATTATGACTTCCTGGCCAAAAAAAATTTACGAAAAAATGAGAAAAGAAAATAGAAAAGTCTTATTATTTCTGAATAACGCCACGTCCGCGTATTAATTTAACCAGGGCTTTAATTTGGATATCAGCAGCTTGGAAAGACGTCTCGCCAGTTACAATTTCAAAATGTTTTGCAAAAGCAGGGTTCTCGGAAAATAACCAGCAAGAAAAGGATTTCGATGAGGAAGACGAAATTCCACTGGCCCAGCTTCTCCCTGTATTACATGGTGTAAGCCTAGAAAATTATACATCTATTGATTGCAATGTATTGACCGAAAATCCCAGTTTTAACGTTCAAGAAATAATTAGTGAATTAATTGATGATCAAAGCTGTAATTCAAGCAGTGAAACTGATGTGGAAGAATCTGACATTTGTAGTTCAAACATTAAAGATATGAATGAAGTGTGTGAAAAACTAAGAGATGTACAAACTTTCTTATTTTGTAATGATGAAAGTGAACTAGCTGTACAAATTGCTCAAATTTTAGCAAAATGTGAATCTCAGGTTTTACAAACAAAAATGAAAAACTTAAAACAAACCTCAATTGAAAAATATTTGAAAAAAGTATAATAATGCATGTAGAATATTTTTATTTTTTTTATTATTTTCTAAAATAAAGAAAACACAAAAATAACTTTTTTTATTTATTCCTGATGCCTCTCAATAACGGCCTCCTCCCAATAACGGCCATTTCTACAATAAATTTTTGTGGCCTGTATTTAGAGGTTTTACGGTAGCAACAAAATGAAAAAAAAAATATTTCATTAACCGGTATCTTTTTACAATGCTCATGAAACGATGTACGTTAAAGATTATATCATTGTATGGGTAAGTGCGGCATCTGTATATCGGTTTCTATCGTTACTATCTATTGGCAGTAGGTGGCGCCAAGAAATATTTCAATGCTGTTTTTGAAGATTGGTGGCATAAACTGAGATATGAACAGCAATGTGGGCAGGAGCAAAAAGCGTTAGTGCTTTTCTCTTCTCACATTCCATCAATACAATGAGCTATTTATTAGCATTGACTTGGTTATCGTTTCTAGGCACTTTCTTCATGTGTACTTCACATTAAGTTCACTTTTGTTTGAACATTATTCTGTAGATAACCTCTACTTTAACCTTTTTAAAATCACAAGCAATGAGAATAATTTACTACATTATGTACGGATATGTCGTACAGTTTTAAACAAGGTAAGCGCAATTAATAATGTGCATATAAGTAATATGCATTTCAAGAATTCTAAGTAAAAGATGCTTTATTTTAAGAAAATGAAACTACTGATTTATGAACAATACCTAAACGCTTTTTGGAATTAAGAAAACTATTTACTATTCTTAAGAAAATATTGTTTTGTGTTATAACGTCCATTTACTTATATTAAGAATCGCTTTCTTCAAATTTTCTGCAAGATTTCCTTGAATAAAATTAACAGATGTCTTAAACAAAGAAATAACAATTATTTAATTACAAGTACATACTTCTCTTAAGCGGAGAAGAAAACGCTAAAGAAAATATTTCTTTTGATTTAAAACAGTTATGGTATTGTAGATAATTGAAACAGTGATTGTCTTGAATAAAGGCGGACAATCTTGACACAAGTAAACGTTTCTCTGCGTGTAGCATGCCAATATTACTCCTGTTATCCTATTTTTACCCTCCTATATTGCCTACTAAAAAATTATAAATGAATTGAATAGCGTACACAAAAGCTAACCTATTGTTATTCCGGTATAATACGCTTCGCCTTTTATATCCGCCAAAAGCTTATTGAAAATATAGCAATTAAATACTATGCAATATAGCGCTGGGCAAGATAAAAAATCTATAAATACTAGCAAATAAAACCGATCATAGACTCTCGAATTTAGTAAATATTCTATACTGCGTCCTAATAAATATTCTATATTGCGTCGAATATGAGAGAATAATAGCATCACAGCAAGCGTCGTCCTATGTGCATTTTATCGTTACTTTGTCTATCTTTCGTTTTCCAGGAAACGCGTTTGAAGATTATAGGGTCTCGCAAGGATAAACTTCGAGTGTTGAGTCCATTCAAATTCACAAAAAAAGTGGAATTAAGAAAATTACAAGCCCCTTTATTTTTCAAGGATCAACTTACAAAGTTTAATAAATTTACTTACTGCTGTTAATCCCCCTTGTGTGTTGCGTATGTGTGCGTGTAAAACCCTCGATAAAATCCTCTTCCTTCCCACTATGAATGTTTTATGTCCTTTTCGATCAATCTTTAGATGCAATGTCCTTTTCAGCTTTCCTTTGGATGTTCTTCAGTTCAATTTTCCCCTTTTTTCATTTTCAAATGGTTTTTAAGTTCTTTTAATGTTGTTTTATAATTTAAATAGTTTTAGTATTTGTTTTTAAATTCTATTTATTTACCCGTCTCCATACGAATACCAATCCAGGGACTTCCATATTTTTATGGTTACCCATTTAGTGTTCACGCGTGTTATTACAAACGACATTATGAATGTTGATAACTAGATTCCAATGTAGATGATCTTTTTCCCGTGATTCTGAGTGTTTATTACAAACATTGTTATCAATTCGCAGAAGAATACCTGCAGTAGTTAAATTTGGCTGTGGGATTATTATTACTTAGAACTTTACCTTGATTTTAGATATTGCTAAAGTTCTTCTTTTGAAAGCCACATTAAAGTAGACGAGGTTATTGTAAAATAAATACATGGTGTGTGTGTCTCTGCAATTGGAGAAAATATAAGTACATCTCTTGCAGGAATATAACGGAAAAAATATCTATCTTTAAACAGCTCAGTTGCATGATGTATGAGAACGTTTCCAGGTGACACAAGAGGTGCTTTTGTTGTCGCACAGAGCAATATTAAACCCGCTGAGATGAAACTCGCTGGTGCCGCGTTGAACCGGTTCAACTTCTCTTTATTTTCCTCATGAAATTTCCAACGTTTATCTTTCAGCGCGGCGAGAAGAATAGAAAACAGCCGATTAACTATGACGATATGGCGAACGCTATTTTTTACATTTTTAATTTATAAATCAATTATCTTTATCTGGATTACTTGTACGATATGTGAGATTTTCATTTTGAAAGTTATTTTGCTGATTTTTTGAGCTAGCAAAGTAGCACTGTGTACTAGTTCCTTACATGTATTTACTTGGCTAGAATTGTTGAAGTATTATGAGTAGAGTTGCTCAATTTGCGCCAACAGAAAGTGGCGGGCGGATAAAAGTTTACACAGAATAAATGGTCAGAAATAAAATATAATACGTGCTCAAACACCTATCGTCTTAAGAGTCTTCCGTGAAATCACAAAGTGAATAATGTTTGTTAAATATCTGCAACATTAGATATGTTTCCACAGTTGTGTAAATAACTTAAAATAACATGGAATTTTGATTCTGCCCTGTAACTAAGTTTTCTTTTTTTTTTAAGAATAAAAGATTAATATAAATAATCAAAATGTCAGAACTCGAATATTAATCGAAAGTAATTCTAGTTCAGCATAAAACTCTATTAAAATCTAATATGAGCGAATTTTGATATAATATTGATTAGAATGAATTTAGTAACATATAAACATACGCTTTTCACGTTGGAACATCCCACTACATTAGGTATTTAAAGATTACTCTACAGAAATATTTTATTTTTGATGCAACTCCTAGGACTCGTTATAAAATTGTAACACCCTGTCACACAATAATGTCGGAATTTATCATAAAAGAGCGTGGAAATTATAGATGCAATTTCTGATATTCTTTATACAAACATGGCAATCGTTAAAACAATATTGTTGCATTTTTTTACAACGTGTGCAACTAAAACTTGTACATTATTGTAGCAACCTTTGTAGCAGATCATCGACTAAATTTTTTCAACAATACTGTATTTAATAGAAATACAATCCGTTGATTACAATCGAGCAGTAGGAATTTAGGCAAGTTGTGGTCAGTCGTGTATTTACAAACAAATTGTAGTTAATTTTCCTACGATTGTTTGCTTCTTCACAAGATTATTTTCCGTGAAACAGTCGCCATTTTCACAGGAAATAAAATTGTCAGTTCTGTGTGAACTTTACACATTGCAATGTTATAGCCTCTATGATTAGCCCCACGATTAGCGCTGTTCAGCCACATGCATTCAGACACGCTCGCTTATGACAGTTGTCACAACGACACTCTTCCGACGCTAAATGCGATACTTAATCGACTTATATAGCCGAGTCCCACATTTTTGACCCTTACTATTACCTAATGAATAAAGTTCCTTAGGAAATGTACACATTTCAAAGTCGCAGATACGCAGCCATGACACTTCGTAGTGGCGTTAGACGGTAAACCCTCGCATAACAGTACACTCCAGAAGAAATATGTAATTTGATATCATTTATATAAATTAAGTTATGTAATGTTATTATAAGTATCATAAATATTTTTAAATAGAAATTGCCTCGTAGGTTTATTATTGGTCGAAAATTAACAAATTCCATCGAAAACAGATGAGCGAAGGGACGTTAAAACAAACGAAGACTTTAGCGCTAGATGTCGTAGAAGGTAGTTGTGTTTAGAAGTGAACATTTCTTGGTGCTGAAAAACATTTCTAAATTTCATTTTAATCATCTGAGGCACTAAACTTACTTTAAAGAAAGAATTATGACCTATTTGAATTCAACAAACCATATTGGATGTATTACCAATAATAACAATTTACGAATGTAGTAAAAGTACGTATATTACGACCATAAAATACCCTACGTTCATAAAACTTCGTCCTTACAAATTAGAAATAAAACTTAAAAATTTATATACACACATATTATTAAAAGAAAGCTATTAATTTCGTATTCTAAACGCTGCCAACGATAAAATGTTATTTATTACCCCGAAGATTATGTTTTATTCACAAATTTTAGTGCTACCGGTCTAAAACACACCTTCTCGAAAGAGTTGTGAAAGTAATAAAAATGTCTCAAGAGTCATCTTCACATAAAACGTGAATTGTGAAAAAGAAACTTGATTCAAGACATTGTAAAAGCTTTCCACCTTAACCGGTACATACTTAGGCGGGAATTGTACGGTTAATAATTAGAACTCGCATACATTGCAGGTAATTTTTTAAGGAATGGCGAACTAAAATTAAACCGCAAGATCTGAAACGCTGATTGTTAAAAATTGCATTCATAAAGCATCGTAATTAAATCCGGAGGAAGATGTTATCGCATTAGCTTGCTAAAGGGAAGTTATGAAAGAGAATTCTCGTTTTAATTTACTACTTGAATTAAGTCACCGCCGTTCCAACGGTCCACAAAACGAGTTTAGTAATTTGTATTATGGGATGAAGTAATTTTCTCCTTTAACGATAACGTCTTAAAAGGCTATGAATAGATCTTGTTTGTTTAGCTATTGTATAATGGAGACTAAAAGGAGAAGTACGAACTACAAAACTTAGTCATAAAGATTATTTCCTGAAGTTGTTGGAAAAAATCTTTTTAGTAACTATAATTACCTCTAATTGGTATAACTGTTGTATTATGGACTAAAAGCATGAGTTATATGTCTTGAATAAAACAGAGAAGAGAATATTTAAATTGTATTCCCTCAAAAGAGCAAAAAATGCTGCTGTTTTGTTTCACATTAGAGAAATACTTAATAGTGACACAACACACACTCATGGTGCAGCTTACAAATGCATTTTTATTACTGAATGCGTTCCAAATAAAAAGCATTTCAGCAAGCTACTAAACAAAAACCGACATAGGTTAATAAGGGACAATGATATAGAAGAAAAAGAAGGCGCGCAAATCAGAAAGCCTATTAAAAAATACTTTAAAAATAAAAAATAGGAAAGGCACCAGAAATAGTTAAACAGTTTGGACCCTGAACAAATAAGTCTTTTAGAAATTTTTAACATAGCATGGAAGAAAACGAATTCTTCAATAATGGATTTATGCAACTGTAATAAGATAATTCCTTCCACTGTAACCCGTGCCCCCTCCGGACTTTTTTGAAAACTTTAACTTTTGAAGAAATAGTTCTACTTACTATTCTCATGTAATGTATTCTTCTTTTGTCAAATGCTAACAGAGAATCCATATTAGCGACCTTAGCAATATATACGAAGGTAGTTGCGCATCTTGCTCATAGATGTCGCCAAGGGGGAACAATTTTGAGAACTGTTAAAATATTTAGATTATCTAAATAATCAATCACTGCGTGTGTGTTAATTAATTATGTCGATTGCCGTCTTAGTGATTTAAAAGTGAATTTGTGGCGGCATCGAGCACGGCATCCATCAACAATCTACCGGGGATAGACTATTGTGTCCGGAGTCCAGTGATGGAATAAAGAGAGTAAGTAGAGTAATTATTGCAATTAACGAAAAAATAAACAAGTAACAGAAATCGCCAAGAAAAATGAAATAATATAAACTCTGTTACGGTGACAAATATGCGGTGTTTATAAAAGGAAAAGGTAAATTCTCAAAGTATTTACAAGCGGTGTAACGATAGGTGTCAGGTCATGGTCTTATATATCTTCTAAGTTAAAGTATTCAAATATTTACAACGGGAGAAACGGTACAAATCAAAATATAGACTTAAACGATTATCAAAGGTGGGGTTGTTCACGGCAACGCCTACCAAAACAGCTGCAGGCTGTTAGTACGGAAACAGTAAGAAATATTCCACTGTTGCCTGCATAATACGCTTGGTATAGTTTCACAAATGATGTATTTACTCGCCTTTCGGCATCATCAGGGGTATAACACTCCTGTGTTATACTCCTGAGTAAATGTATCTTTTGTGAAATTATACCAAGTGTTTTCTATGTTTTCCAATCTTACTAAAATGTTTCACCAAGAGTCGACAGTGCGTTCAATTAATATTGTAAAATCTGAGGGGTTTATATACCAAAATTTTGCGTAACGTTGCACTTCTTATTCATGACGTATTGGGACTTAAAACAGTCTTAAAACACGCCGTTACACAAGTTCCAGTTTGATTGATTAATGAGACATATACATTACTGCTCAAAAGTAATATACAATGTTTTCGAAAATTATTTAACAAAACAAAAGTTTAATAAAATTGAAAGATAATTTAAAGAATTCCTATAAAAGATGACTGCATAATTTCATACTCTTTTCAAGCTTAAAAGTCTCTAAATTTGTGCGGACGGTCGATGTTTCCTCACACCATGAACAATTTAGAAAAAAGTTTTCAAATAGAAAATATTCAGGGATAAGATACAATTATATTCAAGTATACAGGGTGTTCATTTTCGGTTGCTTACGATATCACACTCGTAAACGCCTATTTTGTAGAACAAATCATTGCGGGAAAACGTATATAGACTTTCAAACTGCCCTCGTACACTCAATTTCTATTCTATTTTTACCATTTTGTGATAAAGTTAAATTTATTTTTTAGAAAATGATTGGTTTAATATTGTATTGTTGCAGGAATTTGTTGACTTAAGTCACCCATTTTTATTGTTGGTTGAATTACAACTACAACGCCTCATCTAAAACTTTGAAAAAACTCATCAAATCCTTTTTTCTTTTCTAATTTTGTCGTAATATACTGGAAATTAAACACAACACAAAAATTCAAACTTTTAGTTAGTACTAAAGACTCCTAAAATGACAAAATAATTTCAAGAATTGAAACAAAACAATCTCACCCATTCAGACACAATGATATTTAGAGAATACTTAGTTCCCTTTGTGTTTTTTTGGTTATACCCCATTGAAGCTTTGGGAACATTATGAATGCACTTTTTTTTAGCACCGTCAATTCCAAAACTACTCTAATCCCATTCGGGTCCATTTCAGGCAATAAGTGGATGTACTTTGTCTGGTTGCGTTGGAATTTTTCTATTTTCCTCTTTGTGTAACGGCTTTATATCCGGCTACAATACTCAATTTTCCCGGGATAGCAATTGCAACGTTATTAATGGATCGTAGTAAATAATAGCACACGCTGTTATTTATTAATTAATATCGGTTGTTACAATATTGCTTTTTTTCCCCATCCAGCTCCAGGTTTCCTGATATGATTTACTGTTCGAGTATAGGACGGGCAAGCTTTTATTACATGTTCCAGTGAAAAATTTCGTTTCCCGCTTATATGCCGCGTATTTTTAATGGATACCGTAGTTTCACGCGGCCACAAACATTAATTACCCGACCGGCAAACTTTTTACTTATGTATGTTCAAAGTTTCTGCCGTAACTTTTTTTTAAGGGAGCGGAAATTGGAGTGCACTTTAATAAAAGCCGAGATCTCGGTTTAATCGCCGGAAAGGTGAATACGCGCTCGCAAGCCGGTTACTTAAAAAGATATATGACAAGTTCGTGAAACCTGAAAACTCCACCATCTCGCATCGGAGTTAGGATAATGTTAAAATTACCTGAATGGAGCTGGATATTTTCATTAGAACCCTTTCAAATGGTCGATGAATACGAAGTTACTTTATACTGACATAGGAGGATGTTTCTTTTATACATCGTTGCGCAACTAAATGAATGCATGGCCAAAGTATAAATTATTTTTGTCTGTATGGATCGACGACTCTGATGAGCACTTTCAAGTTCTTCGCCTAGAATACTAATTTGCATAATGTGCTCAAGTCTGCTAATGAAGGTCAGCTACTAGGAATGGATTTTCTGTTAGGAATGCAATTTCTAATTAGTTTCTCGAGTCACGATAGAGTCCTATGTTAAAATTTACCAGAACACCAGAATATTGTTCGGTTTTTTTTTTATATTTTAAATCTGTTTATATTTTTTGAATGAGCAACAACTGTTATGAATTAAATTGAAGAGAGATGACCAATCATGATAATGAAAAAGTACCAGAATTAGAAAATAAATTTAATTACAGTGCGGTGGTCCAGTGGTAACAAGACCAGCTCTTGACTGTAGCAAGAGTTATATATATATTTTTTTTTGAATTTCACAATACCATAATCCTAAATTCCTAAAATTCCGCGATTCCACTACCTTAAAATCTTACAATTCCACAGTTCCACAACCGCTTCTTACTGAAATCCCACAATTTTACCATCTCACAATTATACTAACCCCGCCTTCCTGAAATTCCACAATTATGCGATCGCAAACGCCGTTTACGCACTAAAAGGATCTGACATTATAAGCTTCGAAGGTCATATACCCCGATGGGCCGTCACCATATTGAAAAAAATTGATGTCTTAAATCTCCAAGAAATATCTAAGATTGGTCAACAAAGGCATATCTTTTTGATATTAAAGAATTTATAACAAGCTTATGATATTGGTTCATGCAGTGTCTCAAAATTTAGAAGAGCCGTTTAATTGCTCAAATACGTTATAAAATTTAAAACGGCTCAGATTTATGTGTTAGAAGAAGGTTACTTTATGCCAAGTCTCGGGGTATCACAACACTAAACGGTTGTCTTTCATTTGACCGATTAGCAACAGCAAGCAAAAACATTGACAACTTTACAATAATCGGCAAAAATAATGCTATTTCTTAGTAAAGAAGACCCAGAACAGCTTCTTGCAGAATGTAACAGTTTTTAAAAAATCACTTACATGAGCTAGAAAAACTTGAAAATCAGGTCTGTCATTTGTATCAAGAAAACGAGATAGAAGAAGACATATGTGTAAAATATGTTGCCAATTCTTAGGCAATATAAGAATCCTAGATTTATTTTAAGGTCTATAAATAGTAAAGATTTTAATTGTAGGCTACTGTACCTACAGGCAATAGTACCAGTAATAATAATGCCAGTCAAAATTGCTGCCTCAGAAGTTTTTGATATATAATTGTCCGGCAAAGTTACCGAAAGCTAAAGCATCAAAAAAGACGGACCTGAAACTTGTCAAAAGAATAAATCAGTTAGTAGAAACATTATGAACATCAAAGATATAACCTTCGCATGGTTGTAAAGAGTCTGACTCATCATTGCCGGCCAAAGAAACACCTCTCTATGGTGGGAGTAACTGAAGACCTGTCATGCAAGGATTGCCAAGCCGAAGACAAGGTAGCGAAAAACATCATCTGGTGTTAACAGGAAGAACAATGTTGGATAGGTCGAACGTCCAAGACACTGGATTGGTTGACGACATGGAGGGCTCTTGAGCATAGAAAGGGTGCATAGTGGACCTATTATGACTCAAATGCTGTGAGATTTTCTCGCCCACTCGGCGTCCACAAGCATACAAGTGTAACAGTGTTTGTTAAAAAGATATGATTCAGTTTATGTCACTAATCTTCAAAAACAGCACTGAAATATTTCCTGGCGCCACCTGGTGCCAAGAGATATAATCATGCCGCCTAGAAAATAGCGACGCAAACCGAAATGCAAATGCCAGGAAATATTTCAGTGCTGTTTTTGGAGATTAGTGGCACAAACTGCAATGTAAGCAGCGAAAAATAGCGCTCGAAACCACGCTGATGACGCCGGGTAGACAGAAACATGTCTGGGTGTTAGTGCTATTTTCTCTGCTTACATTATTTTTGCCAGGAGCTATATTAGCATTAATTTTTTGTTATTGTCTTAGTTTGATTATCAAATTTTTTAGTTTCTTCTCTAGAATTTTTGATTTGTTTTATTAGCTTTGTTTTTTTTTTTATTTTTACTACGAGTACTACTTTTAGTTTTTCTTCTTTTTTCAATTTTTGATTTTACATTACTATTTATATATTTATCTGTTTCTTTTATATGAACACATTATATTTTCTGTATTTTTTTGCCTGAGATAACCAGCCGGGGCGGCGTGCTCTCCAAGTAAGGAACCCGGGGGATGGGGCAATTTCTATTTCTCTCAGTTTCTTGAGAAAGGTGAACGTTATTTAGATATACATTTTAAAAAATACCTTAAACGTGAATAGGTTTTATATATTTTTTATTTTTCTCTTCTTATATACTATTCTTTTTTAGTGTTATCAATTTGTCCAATATCATTTAGATCTTTTGGGTTCAAAGTAAACTACCATCACTGATGGCTTAACTCTAAAAAAAATATTTATCCTACTCCTGCACAAAAGAAATTGCCAAAATAAAAAAATCTGCACTCGATTTTTTCCATCAATATTGAACGGTCGTTTCCGTATGCCTTTGATTTTTCTCTTTCCTCCTATAAACGTCTACCGCCTTCTACAGCCCTTACAAACTTAAACTTTCGATTTATCTGGTCCAAAATCCGTTTAGCCCTCGCACTTAACTAGAACCTCCTTCTAACCTCTTAAACTAACTGCTTTTCCAGTTTTGACCATATTCTCCGTCCTTTCCGCCATCATTATCCACTCTTATCGTCGAACGCTAGTAGTGCTTTGCCCTCTTGATCTTTACCTCTGTTCTTCGTACGTTTACGAAATATTCGCTTCGATTCCCCACATCAAGAGAGCGCTTTCTTAGAGCTTACGAAATATCATATTATGGAATCTGGCGGATCTAGATCCTAGCACTTTAAATAATAGCACTGTTTGTTTTGACGCAATCTGCTTCTTCTACTTCAACTCAATTTAAGGTCCTCGTGGAAGTTCTCGGGATTTCAAAAGGGATATGATACATGCGTAACCGCTTTTTGTTTTACTTATAGAGATATTAAATCTCGAAGCATTCTTGAGTTCGAGTACCCAGTTTATATGATGGAATTTTCCATTCCGACATGCAAATTATTTCCGTCGGGAAAGTTCTCCTTTCGTCGTTATTGCTATTGCTCCGATAACTGTGTAATGCTGTATTTATTGATTCCTTGCATATTTAAGTAAGAAACGGTCGGTATTCGAGCAATTCGTTTCAATATAGGACGATGTTACCCGTTTAAATGAGACATTTCCAGTGAAAAATATCAGTGTCTTGATGCCTTTATTTTTCAGTATTCTAATTTGACTTTCATGTGTAAAAATTCAGTTCAACCTATTATTATTATTATAGATGTTCAAATAAGCAGTCACTTGGAGTGATGCCTCTAATGTAGTACCATTTCATGACTTCTTAGTTTATAAGAACATAATTAAAAAGCAAATCAAAAATAACGAAGGAGGAAAGATCGAGAAAGGCGAGGATGATCAATTAAGGAAATAAACTAAGGATATAATGCATGACCAGAGTCTAACGCAATGGTCGTCTGACAGCGATTAGATTGTTACTGATTCTGATTCACTTCCGTCGCGCGACGCCACGCCCACTTACTTCCATAACGAGCAAACGTTGCAACAGTGTCCGTATATTTGAGCGGTTCGCTTTACTACGAAACTTATTAACGTAGTAAAGTAAAACATTACACACTATGAAAACTTCATTTTATAAAGTTTTCAAAGTATATTATGTATTACTTTTTTATCATGCATCTTAACGAAGTAACGGCGGACAATATCTTACATTCGGAATCTGTGATTAAATTACTTTTTAGGCTTGTTTTTACAAAATGTAATAGAATATTAATACGCACTTTAGTAATTTTAAATTTTAAAGTACAAGACCGCTACCAAATTTTGAATAACAAGCAAAAATACATGTACAGAAAACCTTAAAACAGTCCTGCAATAGTATGTCAGCAAAATATTTTGTCAGTTGATAGCTTTAATTGCAAATGTGTGAAAAACAGGCGCCTCCGCCAAAAATTACACGTATTCCTTCTTAATTGAATGACTGTCTATATTTCTAGTTAAATGATAATTCTTGCAAACAACATTGTACTTCAACTGTAATAAGGTACAGTTCATAACTAATACAAACTATTCCTTGGTAACATTGATGGTCTGTCCTGCATTTCTATAAGACATTCTCAACTATTACTGCACTAGAGACCTTTAAAAGAGAGTAAAACAAATAATATAAACTTCCTAGATCGAAGTATAATAGAAAAGATCCAATTTTCGTCGTCTAGAATGCAAGAAATGCCTCCATTGTGCATCCGATAATGCGGCATTTATGAGATCGCATCGTTCTCGATTATTATTCCGGCAAATAAGGCGGAGAACTTAAGCACTCGTATACCTACAAACTCGGTGAAGTGAATTGCGCGCAAATATGAATTTTCCTTGAGAAATAAAGACGATTATAGTTCCGCTAAATACAATGGCTGCAGAATTGTTGCGTAGTGCAACGAGAGACCGTAGAAGCTCGACGAAATTAGATTATATATCCGATAGATGCACAAGCCGAACCAGGCAGTCGCTCTCTCTGACAGACTGCAATGATACCCTTCGCTCAACATGAATATAATTAGCCCTGTTCACAATGGTATCGATAGCGCCCGTCTGTACTATAATTACGTATCTGTATGTGTTTAAACATAAATATTGATCACTTGTTTACTCGAGCGTAAACATATACAGATTCTGATGAACTCATCAAACGATATCCACCTCGTTAGCTTTGTGTGTTCTTTGTTAAGGTCGTGTCGTGATGAAAAATTTGGGCGTGTCACCTCAACCCAATTATATAGACGTAATCAACGATAATTTTTCCACCATAATTTTGTATTTTCTTTTATGGAGTTATTTGACAGGAAATCAATTAAGCACCGTGTTATTATTATTAATCCAGCACAAACTTTTTACTTTTGTTCATTATTCTCAATGCGCTTCAATGTGCTATATATTTAGTTTCCAAAAATATCTGAAAAAATCGATGTAAATTCAGCTAGTTGAAATAAATATTTGCTAATACTTGGATAGAAGGCATTGAACCTACATTCGTTAAATTCTATACTAACATAGATTAATCTTGGTAACCTTGTAGGGCACAAAAAGTTCTGTCTGAAGACCGTTCTTTTTTTGATAATTGTGTAACCGCGGTGCTCCCTCTCTGAGCTATACGTCGGATTTAGGAAAACTTCAGCATTTGCGAAATGAGAAATAATAATAAGAGATGTCGCCATAAACGACAAACAAATGCTTATTTACTTTTATGAGATTAATCGGGAAACGTTGTGAAGTTCAGTTTGTTTAAATAAACAATTTCCACGTGGGCTTTAATTCCTAAATTTGTGAACTTGGTGAAAAGTGGTTTTACGGTGACCTGGAGCACGAAGGTTCATCGACAATCTACCTGAGGTCACTCGGATTCATCCAGAATCTTTGGATTAAAACAGGTACCATATTATGCTTTGAATTGTTTACATATTTACAAGAGACAAAAGAAATGGCAAAATTTAAAATCCAAAATTTCGGCTAAGACCATGTACAAGTAACTATCGGTAACGTTAAGGTATTTGTCGCGGAAACTAAACCTTATTTACGATGAAAAACAGACGATGATAGGGCAATGAATTCTAGAGTCGGTAATATTAAGCAATGAAATTACTACAAGTGAATTAGGAGAACATAGACAGCACAAGGCCGTCCTCCAGTTACTAAAACTCAATCGAAAACAACTCTATACGGTCAAGTAATTTTATTCGGGAAAGTAAACGATATTTTCGGAAGTGAGTTCTTAAATCAGCAACATAAACTAGTAAAACTATCACCGATGGATTAAAAGAACGTAAACAGCACAAGTCCGTCCTCCAGCTATCAAAATTCAGTTGGCAATAAACTCATTCAGCGTCCATTCAAACAGTAGGTAAGACGTCAGCGAAGGATCGGGCAGGAGAGAACTCTTCTTGAATTCAATTCTGATCGGCTTTATATACAAAATATCTGGATGACGTATTTGTTTCTTCTACATGACGTAGGCGGATAAGGACAATTTAAAAATAGAATGTTACACAAGCTCTACAACGATTTATTGGAGGGTTATACACTATCGGTCCAAAAGTTGTATACATTCATGTTGAAAAATATGTAACAAAATTAAAATTTAACGAATGTGAGGAAATAATTTAAAGAACTTATACAAAATTATTCAGACAATAATTTTAATATTTGTCTTTGCTTTAAAAGTCTAAATTGTGCAATCTTAACCAATATGATACTAATATAGCTCCTCATGGTATTGGTGGAATCACACGCGACAAAAGCAACATGAGGAGAGAAAAACACTAGCCAACGGACACGTTTCAGCATTGCTCCGAGTGGTTTTCTACCTCACACCGCTATTTGCCTCGCAGCTTATATCAGTTTCCTTCGAAACAATCAGCAAAATAACTTTTGGCGCCATCTAGTGCCAAGGGATACACGCCTGCCGTCTAATAAACAGCGATAAAAACCGGGTAGGGTACCCAGATCAACTCTCGAGTAATTCTTGGCCTGCTGAACTCGAGATGGCATGCACCTGAGTACTCTGGATAGCTGCACATGTAAATGACTTCTACAGACTTACCATAAAGTATTGAAAACACCAAAAAATGTCTAGAAATAATAGCCGAAATGCTAATGTAGCTCCTCATGGAATTGATGAAATCACTCACGGCAAAAACAATGTGAGCAGAGTAAAACATTAGCCAACGGACATGTTTCTGCCTACCCGGCGCAATCGGCGTTGCTCCAAGTGCTTCTCTACCTCGCGCCGCTATTTGCCTCTCGGCTTATATCACTATTCTTCGAAACAAGGAACAAGATAACTTTTGGCGCCATCTAGTGCCAAGAGATACACGCCTGCCGTCTAGAAAGCAGCGGCAAAAATCGGGTACAGTTCCCAGACCAGCTCTCGAGCAGTTCTTGGGCTGCTGAACTCAAGATGTGTTTTTGATTGCTATCTTGGTTATAACCAGATTAAACATTGAGGTCAAATGGCAAAAAATGGAAACATTGAATAGAGTGAAGGTGAATATTTATCAAGAAAATCTCCGGGGATCATGGAGAATGGCCACAGAATTAAATTGACCATCTGTACGCTAGTACACGCTGTAACGACATATCTTTGCATCTTCGATTGGAGTTTTGCAAGAGCAATCATTGTAGATTAGGCTGCTTGATCACTACGAAAAGTGCCACTCTTCAGTGAAAAAAAAATGTACAGCACCAACTTCGATTAAGATTGACCCATTAACACTGGGGCAGACAAGTCAGCAAAAAAGGATTGAGGAACGTACTCTGGAACCGAATGCAGATACAATATCTTTGGATCCGACGAAAATCGTAGATGTTCTCTCAACACCTTCGATCAGTGATACACAAAAAAGGCTGTTAACTCGTATGTCAATCTGGGCAGCATTTTCGTAGTATGATCTGAGGTAAATACACTTGATCGACGATTTTATTACCAAAGAACAAATTTGGTGAGTTTGGAGAACTTGATGCGTTCGTGTGGTGGCTATTTGTACGCAATAATGATCCAAAACACACTGCAAGCGCAACAAAAGATTCGATACAGCAACAAGGTATTTCCCTTTATGAATGAGCGGCTAGAGACCTAAGTCCGATAGAACTAAAACATAAAACCGAATCGTGAGCCCCAGTGGAAAAGAAATGGAATTTGATACTCAAAGAACTTTTAGCTAATTCATGCCCCATAGCTGTTTCAGACTAAAAGTCGAACTCTAGTGAATCACGTACTCGAACACTGTGACACTGGAACACTAAAACACTTCACTAACATTGGACATACGTTTGAACAGCTAAGCTATCACCTTCAGCAGTAGAGCTGAACTGTGTCTAGTATTAGGGAAGTGTTTGTAGTAAGAATGTTATTGGGTGGAATAAACAGAATGGAAATATTCAAGCATTTTCCATTGTATTTCCTGCAGAAACGTTCAAAGTATCCAGCAAACGTGAATGATCTGAAGGGAAAGAATTGACAGAAACAGATAAAAATCGTGAAAAAAGTGCAAGTGTGATAATAGACTAAGGACATTGAAAAGAATCTATTCTAAAAAGACAAATCGTTAAGCAAACCATGTTATACAAAGAAAAAGCATTCAAGGAATGTAGAGGATTTCAATAAATGGCAGACAACAGAAATCGCAACATGTTTAACCAAGACCAACATCGGTATAAAACGCAAAAATCACCGTATATCTAGTTGGGAAGAATTTGCATTGCAATTGTCACTTTGAAGCACACCTATTGTAACGTATCTAATTAGCGTGTGACGTGCAATAGCGTCGAAGTTTTGGTGCATGTTAATTTGGAAAATAAACCCATCGGCACCGTTAATTGACAGAATCAGCTTTTTGGTTATGTGTCCGCATCGTCCTGACATGCGAATGAACCATATTCGCTGCAACGGTTTCATCAACCCTGTCATTAAGAACTATTAATTAATTAGTTAATTAAGTAGCTTTTGACGGAACTATCGATATCATATACCGCCCCCATTCATTAACAGGGCTATCAACGTATAAATTTAGTATTGCTAGTGATTGCTTTAAAATGATCACTTTATAAGGTAGATACACGGGAAAAAAATCACTTGAAAGAATGTACGACAATATTGCAGAAAAAATATTGTAGCGGTCATTATATAGGGTTCAGCAAAAGTGAAGCATTAGTCTAATATCTCTATAAATATTAAGTTTAGAAAAAAATATGTTGTTTGACGAGTTATTTTCTATTATTTTCTACTATTTATGATTTTTTTTCAAATTACTTCTTATGGTAATATTTTTTTTAATAGTAACTGTAACTTTTTTTGACAAACATGAAATCCTTATAGATTTGTTAATATGGAAACGTACTGCTTTCATGGGATTAGATTTAAAAAAAAATGATGTCTTACTCGTTCTTACCATTACTATACAATATTGGCAGCAAAGCATTGTTGATTTTAACCGATTGTTTGTGTATTGGAGTGAATCTAGTTGGACAAAACGTTTATCTAAGAATTATTGATGTATCTGAATAAAATAGTTCGTACCACAAAAATGTTTTTTTTTGATAGTTTGTGTGAAAATAGTGAAATTAACGACAACTGAAAGAATCGAAGTCCATATGATGGTTGTATACGGTGACAGGCAACGTTCCCATAACGAAGTCTGCCGTTTACTCAACGACGTTCATCTGGAGCAAAGTCCTATAGCCCAATTAACGGTTTCGAGATTGGTTGCTAGTGAAGATCGACCTCTAGATGTGTTACTTGCTGTAACGGATAATACAACTATGTCAACCACGCAACTGGCATTAGAAAATGACATAACTTCGACATCTGTTGCTCGAATATTGAGAAGGAACAAATACAAGCCCTATAAGATACATCTTTTACATTAACTTAACAAAGATGATACGGATGGCGAATACAGTTTTGTGGAACAATGGTGGAAATGTCTGATGATTCAAATTTTTTCAAAATATTTTATTTTCTGACGAAGCTGCGTTTTGCCTTAACGGATTTGTAAATAGGCATAACTGCCGTTATTGGTTTACTGAGAACCCACATTGGATGATGGAACATCATACACAGCATCCCAGCTTAATGTGTCAACATTGTTCCAGACATTCTGAATCTGTTTCCTAATGGTAATCAACCAAATATGCCAAACTGTGACCTATGATTTCAACAAGATGGGGCTCTACCACATTACGCAATTAATGTTCAACAGTACTTTTCTTACAGTAATTTTCCCCGGTCGTTGGATTAGACATCGGGATTTTATTGAATGGCCCCTCTAAGACATCCGATTTAAACACATTGGATTTCTTTCTATGGGTTCACTTAAAAACGAAAGTGTACAAAGAGAAACCCCAACACTTAGAAGATTTAAGAATGAAAATTAGACATGAAATACAAGCCTAGTGTGCTTCAAAATACTATTCGCAGTTTTTGGGAACGTCTAGGATACTGTCAGGCCGTACAGGGACTTCAATTTGAACATTTAACTTAATTCTTTAATTTCTGAATTTTTATTGAATTTAAATTTGTTCTCAATATTTTTGTTATCTAAACCCCATGAAAACAATACATATCCATATTAAGAAGTTTACAAGAATTCCAAGTCTGCCAAAAATGTTCCTATTACCATTGAAATTCTTTTTTATTACCATTAGAAGTCATTTAATTTGTTTTAGACAACCAAATAAACTTGTCCGTGTACTGGGTGTTAGAACAATGTTCGAGGCCAAACCCAAAAAATTCCTCTGAATTATTCAGGCACTTTATTAACTCTATATGTAAACAAGAAATTTGTTGCTACAAAATATATGGAAGAATTACTTTTCAAAAGTTAGCACATCGCTTTCGCTATGATGGATATATTGCTGAATTTAGCCTTCTTTTAGAAGCCTGCTATCAAAATTTCGTGCAAATCTGTCAGTTAGTCGTCTAAAGTAAAGAATTTGCCTTTTCAGAGTAAAAACAGAAAAGTGAATTTCGTGTGTTGATTAAACATTACTTTTTCGTAGAAAAAACATTAAAGAAACCGAAGAAAAATTAAATAAATATTTTGGTGAATCTGTTCCTTCCCATGGAATGATTTCTAAGTGATTTACTGCCTTCAACAGTGGTTATATGACTACGGATGATGGTGAACATCGGGGACCTTCAACAACAGTAGCTACTCGAGAATTGATTGAGGAAGTCCATACCATTGTAAAGAATGACCGCCGTAAACATTTCAACTGAATGGGTGCAAAATATTTTACGAATATTTAAATATGAGAAAGCTAAGCGCAAGATGGGTGCCGCGTTTGCTTACTATGAACCAAATACGAACTCGTGTTACACTTTCAAATGACTGTTTGGATAAGTTGAAACGTAATCCAAGGTAAGTTTTTCGTCGATGTATCATCGAAGATAAAACATGGGTGCTTCAGTATATCCCAGAGATAAAAACACGATCAAAACAATGGACTTCTCCTGATGAACATGTTCTTTACAGCATCTTCTTCTTGCCAAAACAATTTTTTCAGCCAATAAGGTTAAAAAGTACTGATGTATCGAGACAATGCACCCTCTTATTCGTCCGCTATTCTAATTATTAATTGTACGAATTAGGTTACAAATTGCTGTCCTATCCACTATATTTACCAGATCCGACTCCATGTGACTTCTTCCTCTTCCCAAACTTAAAAAAGTGGCGTGGTGGAAAGAAATTCTTGACAAATGAAGAGACGATAGCTGAAACGAATACATATTTTGAAGAGTTTCCGAAAGATGGTTTAGAAAATTTGGAACCCCGCTGGATTAAGTGTGTAGAATTGCAAGGGAATTATGTTGAAACATAGAATATATTTTTACCCCAAAATAAGTATTTCAATGAAAAGACACTCTGCCGTCAAACTGCCCTCATATCTGTTGAAGTTTCTTCGTTTCTTCCCAGAATTTATTAAAAAATGTGCTTATATGTGTATGTTTATAATTTATTAATTTATTTCTCAAAAGTAGCTAGACAAAAATCATGGGTTTCGCCAACATGTTATATTGCAATTGTTACTGTTCATATATAAATAAATAAAACTTTGCATTAGAAGATAAATGTTTTACTTCTGATACTACTCATAGGACTCCTTACTATAAAATTGTAGAATCTTGTCAAACAATAATGTCGCATTTCGTCATAAAAGGGTGTGGTAATTACAGACACAATTTCTTATATTCTTTATATTCCTAGCAATCTTTAGAACAATGTTGTTGCATTTTTTTTTACAACGTATGTAACTACAACTTGTACGTTATTGTAGCAACTCTTGTAACAGATCATTGACTAAATTTTTACAACAATAGTAAAACGAATACAATCCGTTAATTACAAGAGTACTAGCGATTTAGCCAGTCAGTACAACTGTTTGCTTCCTTATAAGATTTTTTTCCATTTATAAGATGATGCAATCAAACGTGAAAATAATTTTAATCAACGAGAGATGTATATAACACAGACACGCATAAAGAGAGTAAAGTTTTTTTAAGCACCAGGGATTGCTTGCGTCTGTTTCATTAAAGTTTTCAATTTCGTTGTTGCAAGGGTATCCCAGGAGACGCATTGACTCTTCTCTTTTGTACGAGGGTAAGCTAAATTAACGACGTTAGGGTTACGCTTGTGCTTCTTGTTTAATTTCTAAAAAAAGTTAATGGTACAATACATTAGCTTCATAAATTTGGAAGGCTAGCACGACAGCGACAGGTTGGAAAAGTCTGAATAGAAATATCGTGAATTTCACTGTTACTTTAGTGAGAATCTCCGTGTATCTTGTACAGTCTCTGACAATTACCAGGATTACAATTATTACATCTACGGTTATTTTTATAGTACCTGTTTTTTTCCTTAAAAGTAATTTAATAGCAATAATCTTTGCATAAGTGTAAGTCCCCAAACAATTTTTTTGTCTGGGTGTTTGTCAATTGGTTTTTTATCTACTTTTTTGAGGTCGTTAATCAATCGAGCGTTCAGTTCATTTACTGGAGCAGTTGATCTTTTCCAGAGTGAGAGTATTCAATACATGTCCACGCGTCGCTGTTAAATGGTCTGCACCGTTTTAAAATTACAGAGTGTAAAAATCACTCTTCCTCAAATCATACGTAAAATTGTTAGCATTCCTTTGCTTTGGGCGCAAAAAATGTTCCAATATCGTCTTATTCTTACTTATCGACAAATAAAATCCACCAGAAAAATAGAGTTTAGATCGGTTATCACTTCATGTACCTACATAGTTTATTTAAGAATTATTTCAAACTCCTTTTTTGAATATACACTCGTGGACAAATTTAAAGAAACAGCAGAAGAACCTTGTTAATTTTATAGCAGCAATGGCTTAAGTCAATTTTTTTGACACGCATTCGTTGATACTGAGTAATATTTTATATTTAATCAATGTCCAGTGTCTTTGACACTTTCAAAGATAATTGTTTGTTTATCTGTATATGATCCGTAATACGATCGTTTTGTGAGATCGGCATGCTAATAGTTCTTCTGACAAATTTCATTTTTCTTTTCAATAACTGTAGATAAGCAATTTTAAGTCAAGATATACGCGTTCTTACTAAAGTTGAAGTTTCTACAGCTATCACTCTGATCGAAAGTGGATACAGCTATCGAGAGGTGGTCGAAATGCTGAATGTTTCAAAATCAGTGATCTTTCGTGTTGTGCACGGCATCGACAGACGGGACAATACAAAAGGCGTCGTGGACAAGGTCGAACAAGAGGAACAATTGTTGTTCCTCTTTGAAACGACAGATTTATCACTAGCTATGCGCTCAGAAATAAGACCGCCAATGCTTCAGAAATCAGAAGCAGCCTTCAACAAGTACATCAGGTGAAT
The DNA here is from genome assembly GCA_029619315.2 of Dynastes maya. NCBI lineage: Eukaryota > Metazoa > Arthropoda > Insecta > Coleoptera > Scarabaeidae > Dynastes > Dynastes maya. The sequence goes on from JAROYE020000002.1 coordinate 71,873,513, forward strand.
ATATCGTCGAAATCGCCGACGTTGGTCTACAAGGAAGTGGAGTTAGGTGCTCCTCAGTGATGAGTCCAGATTTTGTCCCCGCGGCGATCAGTTTCCTACGGTGGAAGAGGGCTGTTCATATGGGGTGGTACATGTTTAGGAGCGCGTACAGAGCCTCACATTGTAGAAGGTGGATCCTTAACAGCTGCAAGATATCTGACAGACATTTTAGCAGACCTTGTTGCGCCTTTCACACCATATATTGGTGCCAACTTTCTTTTGAGTGTGATGATGCGTATTTGCAGTATTTTTCAGTATTTACAAGAGGTCCATCACATTGTAATAGGCAACGAGGCCCCCGGATTTAAACCCAATAGAGCATGTTTGGGACGGGCTTGGGAGACAATTAAAACATAGAAATCCTACACCTCAGAACCTACATGAACTTAGAAATGCACTATTGGAGGAGTAACAAATTCCCCAAAGGTACATTAATAAGTTGATTAGAGGAATGTCTAAGGGGCTGCAAGCAGTGTTAAATATATTGACATCTTTTTTTTCCGTGTACCAAACATTAAATATTCGTTACTGATTGCGTTGGTTATGTTAATTTTGTTTTTTGGTTGAAATGTTGGTTTTCACAAATTTCTTTAAATTGTTACGTAAATATTTCTTGTGGATCAGCAGTGTTTTTTGAGTTTCTCTAAATTTATCCATGAATATACTTGCCTACGTGTTAATACTAACAACTGAAACGTCAGACCATACTGGTCTCCCAGTCTCAGTTTATGTACTATAATTTATTGTTCATTTCGTGTGGAAATGTTCATATTAGGACAAACTGGTAATATACCAAGAAGAGAGAAAAAAACTATAAAAAATGTTAGGTAGAAATATTGTTTTTAATTAAGTATAACGTAGGCTATGGTAATGTTAACATTACATAAAGACAATAAAAAACAAATGAAAATGTGAAAAAATCACACTCGACAAAGTCGTGAGATATAAAATTTGAAAAGAGAATTAGATGACCAGTGCATCTACAACCTTTTTCTATAACGATAACAGAGCTGTTACAAGAGTACAAACAGTGCTCAGTTAATAAAAATATGAAAATATTTATTTATCTACTTTTATTCCTTTCTTTAAAAATACCACATTGCAGCCTGTAATATGTACTAGGAGTTCGCGATCTAACGCCTAACCATTTGACGTTAACAAGTACCAGCAACCGCTCAATGTAGACATTTCCTATCGGACTTGTTGACTTCTTACCAAGCGATATTTAGTCTGTGAAATGATTATAAAGACACAATAGAATTTATTCTGTACATGTTAGTAAAAAAATGTTACATTGAATCCGAGCTTTAAGGGCGTCAAGAAAATGGTGCGAAGACGAGTTATTTTGCTGTTCGACCGAAATTATTTTCTGGAGACAGATTTACCTAATAAAACACCAGGAATACGGAGAGGGGGACCCGAGGCTATATAAACCGCCGAAGAATTGAAAATGGATCAGAAACAGGATCGCTCTGACGTAGGATCTCAGATCGCACTTGAGTGTACGTTACTCCACATGGCGTTAATGACATTGACCTTCGAAGTTGTATTTTTAATACCATAATACAAAAAGACTTAAACATAATAACCACGAAACCTTCTTCTGAAGTAGTGTCTTTCGAGTTTTGCCATGTTTTTGCATTAATGTACCTGATGTATCGCTGAACATATTGCCTGTTCTGCTCCTCGTTATATACCTTGACATCGTATCCGTTCCGGTCTGGTGAACCAGATCTATTACTATTCGAGTTGGATGGATTGTAACTTGTACTCCTAATAGTTTGCTGTAATGTGTTGACAACTTCCATGTATTACTTAATGTGTAACCGGCTTCCCTATTGAAATTGTTGGTGTTCCTATTTCATTATTTCTAGTGAAAACCACTGGATTAATTTTAATGTTTATGAGAAGCCTATCACTAGTTTATTGCGCAATAAAATGGCAGGCAAGGATTCATTTATAGGCGCTAGTCCCATACATATAGTGAATAACGTTCTCGTTTGTGCTAGGAACGTCCTTTTCGCTTCTCAGTACCCCTGGACAAACGCACACATTCGCAACTCAGTTGCCTAGTATACGTAGTCGAGGTAACAGCTCGGCACAGATTTTAGGAAATACGTAATACATCTTATTTAATTTTTATCCTATTAATGAACTTTAATCGTTGATTATTTCAAAATAAATACTATTGTCGTATATCAAGCAAAGAAAACGTCCTTAATTTAAAAGAAAAATGACGAATTCCAAAACTAAATAGAACCCCTCATTATAAAATAACTAGATTACATTTTTTAATTTCCAAATATCCAATATATTAAATGTTCAAATGATAATAAGCACATAAGAAATACTTATGTTTCCTACATCTAATTAATGGAATTTTATGGCAAAATGAATCGTATTTGTATGTGTTAAAATTCAGTTGAACGTTATTATTATAATAAATGTTCAAATAAGCAGTTATTTGCAGTACTGTCTCTAACGGAGTACCATTTAACGACTTCTTAGTTTATAAGAACATAATTAAAAAGAAAACTATTCTACAGTATAATTTCGAGACACAAACAAAGCAAATCAAAAATAACCAAGGAGAAAAGATCGAGAGAGGCAAGGATGATCATTTAAAGAAATAAACTACCGGTGGTATGGCTAGAGTCTAGCGCGAGTGGACGGCGAGTGGATTCTTACTGATAGATTCGCTTCGCGCGACTTTTCACTTTCATAGCGGGCAAACGTTGCAACACTGTCCATATATTTTAGCGGTTCACTTTAATACGGAATTTACGCGGTATATACGAACACAAACAACTCAACGATTGTGTTAATTATTTTTAATATTTCCTCAATTCCAACGTCGTAATAGAATAACATACAATATATTATGTAAAAAGATTTGCTTCTCGAGGAACAATATGCTAATGATTGTAGACCTCCTAATTTATTATAAAAATTTACATGAGATAAATTAATTAAATCGTTTTAATCAGAGCCAAGGAAGCGGAATTTTTATTTGCGATTCTGAATGATGACGACTGGGTAGCCTGAATGCGTAATTAAGATGATTTAGTATGCAGTGCTCCCCGTTTTGAATTCATAGTTGCCACTCGACCGTGGAGCAAGAGCGCCCTTTCAAGGGAAATATTGGTTTCGTTTTTACATGTTGTAAAGTTAATGGAACTCGTTCCGACGTTGGTTTTAATTATGGCTGGCTTCTGTACACGAAGTACAAGGAAAAAATATACGGCACAAGCATGTTGTATACATTCCATATACATAGTATGTTTTGCATTATATTTACTTTTCTACTTCTGCATTATTTAGACGTGCGTACATAGTTGGAATTCTTTAAGTACGTTGTAGATATTAATACACAACATATACAACAATGTCTGTGGACGATATTTACATCCAGATGGCGCTATTGAATCAATTAAAAGCAAAGTGGATGTCAACAGTAACATCGTAGCTTTGCGGGAAAAAAGAGTTGAAGTTCTTCCGGTGCGTGGTGTGAGTGTTATGACTGTTTACAATGACGCATAAGATTGAAAATCCCGTGAAATGCAAAGAGCGATCCGTGATCCGTTTTTTGAATGCGGAAAACGTCCGTCCAAGCGCAATTCATCGCAGGATTACTGAAGTGTATGGTACGGGAACAATGGATGAGTCACCTGTAAGGCGCTGGGTTCGAAATTTCAAAGAGGGAAGAGATAATGTGCACGATGAAGAGCGGTCAGGTCGCCCGTCCCTTATCACCGACGATCTGAAGAAACGTGTCGATGATTTCATCTGCGCAGATCGACGCGTAAAACTGAAAGAAATGAGTAAGCAATTTCCTGAAATTTCACAATCATTGCTCCATTACAGAAAAATTTGTGCAAGATGGGTGCCCAAAATGCTTACCGATGAGCACAAGACCAACCGCATGGATGCAGCGTTGTCGTTTTTGACTCGTTACGAGCAACAGGGCGATGTATTCCTTGACCAAATTGTTACTGGGTATGAAACCTGGGTGTGTCATTTCACACTTGAGACAAAACACAAGTCCATGGCACCATCCACAAGTTTAAGCAGTCCTTTTCCACGAAAAAGGTTATGGCCTCAGTGTTCTGGGACCGAAAAGGTCTGTTGTTGGTTGATTTCATGCCCCAAGGGACGACCATCAACCCGGACACATACTGTGAAACATTTCAGAAACTGCGTAGGGCCATCCAAAACCAAAGGCGGGGAATGCTGACAAGTGGCATTCTTCTTCTGCATGACAATGCTCGTCCCCACACAGCTCAAAAGACCACTGACCTTCTTCGGAAGGGAGGTTTCTGACCATTCTGCGTATAGCCCCGACTTGGCTCCAAGTGATCATTTGTTCAGTAAACTCAAGGATTTCTTGTCAGGAGAACGTTTCTAAAGTGATGATGACTTAAAAGCAGGTGTACAGCATTGGCTGGTTACTTTGGCGGTAGAGGTTTACGCGGAAGGCATAAACAAACTGGTTTCAAGATACAACAAATGTCTCAACAACGGCGGCGACTACATTGAAAAATGAGTAAATGTAGTACTTTCATTTAAATAAAATCATTATTTACTTTCATTCATTTTTCTTTTAATTATATGTAAACGGGTACTATTTTCTGGAATGCCCTCATATATTCCAACACTGACCTTTCTAACTTCTACTATCTTTACATATCACATTCCGGCCATGTTAGTTGTATTCACATCAATTAGTTACCGACCGAATGCCATCCCTGCCAGTCTTGAGTTCCACATGGATATGTCTTCACTTTTTATTTTGATAATTTTAATTTTTAACTATTTTAATATCTCTCAATTTAGACTATTATATTGTGAAATTTTAATGTACATTTTAGATTTATATAACGTCACTTTTAAGGTATGAAGAAAGGTTTACCCGAAACCGATCGCAAATGCAGTATATAATTGTTGAATTAGGAAGTACACTTTTTTCAAATTTTATCTAATTAAAAATGTAAACAGAGCTCCACAATTAATAAATTCAGATTTAGGACTCTTAAATTCCAGCCTTTACTCTTTCTTAAATCGCAGTCATTGATTTCTGGTCAATCTACTTTAAAACTGTATAAACAGTGAAATTTAGCTTTGTTTGTTAGACGTTTGTCCAGTGTTCATACCATAAAACTAATCCTTCATAAAATGAATTTGTTTTACTTTAAACTTGAGGACAATACAAACTACCTCGATAAAAGCAATGTGATGTTCCCCCTCCAATGTAATGAAAGTGGTGTTTGTTACAGTGAACCAACATCACAGAAGCTTAAAACTTTTCATACGGATAATGTCTGTAGTCAATCCATCAGGACTACTGTTAGCTTCCACTGTAATGAGACACGTCATAAATTTAATTCTAACAAATTTTAAGTGTTGAACCTATTTTAAACGTAATTTTCCAATTCTTTCACAAAGCAAAATGGAGAAATTCTGCATAATATAAAACCATATCAAAGTATACAGGATTTTTACTTTCCATTGCATGCGATATGTTTGCTTTTTGAACGCAACAGCCTGTATATTTATGCGTTTCTAGATGCCTCTCTTCAATTCATACCAATTTCCTTCAACATTCTTTATATACACCCATCTAGTTAAGTTTTGAAGATAAAAGAAATTATTTAGAAATTTTCTAAAATATTACTTTGATACTCGACACCTTACATACATTACATGTTAAAGTGGCGAGAGTTTCTATAAGATGGCCATCGATATCATATCAAAAAAATCTTTTGAAAATCTAATAGAAGTAGTCTAATGGAACTAGACAGGAAAGATTTTCATTTCCTACGATGAAATACCGTAAAGTTTAATTTTCGTTTTGGATTTCAATACAACTTGATAAGTTTTGGGAATTTAGATGTAGATTTTCTCAAAGTTGCTGGAGGGAAAAAATATACTTTTTTAACATCAAGGATTATGGCGGCCGCTAGGAACTCACAGATGGTTAAAACTGTCGGGATGACGACCAAGGTTTTAGGAGAAATGTAACTCTTTTAAATTTCACCAATATTTCGCTTTTATTTTTAAATTACCCTGATGGAGCTTTAAAAACAAAAGCGAGGCATTAATGAAATTTAAGATTGAACCACGTGATACTTTTTTAACATCATGCAAAGTAGGTAATTATGTGATTAGAATGGTGGCCCTCTTACAGCATTACTCTATTACCTTAGGGTTATGAGTAACGAGTTGGTGAGATGGATATTACAATATGCATCTTCTCCATACTGGAGAATTACTTTTGGCATAGGTTAGGGCGGTGCCCAAAGACATAGCCACTCCTCACCCAGCATACTCCTAATTCACGTCGGCAGAGTGTTCCACAATCTCATTTTCAACTTCAGCAGCCCTTCCATGACAGGTTCCATCCTGAGGAGATACTTCTTTAGTGGAAAATGCCTAATCAGAATTGTGAAGGTCCCTTCTGAACAGTCTTATTCTGCTTTCACACACACGACATTTTGTCGTGGTCGTGTACGACAACAATATCGTGAATAGTGGTTACGCATTATATTTAATGCAAGCTTTCACACGACACGATTTTAATTCACGACACGGCATGACTGTCGTGGCGCGTGGCGCCGCGGCAAGAGCACTGCCACGACACGATATCGGAGTCGTACACGATAGCAGTGGTATAAGCAACTCTATTCATGTTTACACACCTGTCGTGCGTTGATACGACAAAATCAAAACCTTTAAAATTTAGTAGGTATTGAAATATCTTTCTCAAGGGATTTTGGGAAAATTGTTAAAATTTCTAATTTAAAACTAAATTAACGATTCTTAGTGGGTTTGGGAGTATCCCTATCGCAATCGAGCACTTTAAATGGGGATCGGAGTTAAGAAACACTTTGATTCAACTAAGGCTGAATAAAGATTGATGAATAATTATGGCGTCGCTCATCTTTCTTTTATTTTAAATCGCGAAAGACCGGCGATTGTTTTATTGCATAGCTAATTTTGAAAATTTAATCCAAATAGAAACTTTTACGATGAATTTCGATCAAATGAGATTATTTCTGCAAATAGCATACGAGAATGAATGCAGTGACTCAACTAGGAGGTTGTATTTCGATGATTCTATGATACAAAATGTTACTGACAAGCTTTAAACGTAAACATTCTCCAACAATTTACATAAACCTTTCAGATAAAGATTTAATTGATGAAATATTATTTAAAATACCTTTCAATTTACGCTGTTGCTTATTTTAGAAGATTTTCACATGAATTTGGACGAATTACCTGAATAGGTAAATTATCTGACGAGTAGATTTGTCCATGTTACCCCACACTCGTCGTTACCTGGACTTATATTTAATATTTAACGTCAAGGCCCCAAGGCCAGTTGGCCAGGGCGAAATGGTAACGAGGAAATTTCTATTTTTCCCCGCAAGAGGGATATTTAGTTACCAACGAGTGGCCAACCTGACATTTAGTCGTTCTGAAGTAACAACCGAGAGAGGCTGTTGTTGTCGTACATACAACGTTGAAGATAACAGTATATTTCTGTGAATAATATAGGCTGTCGAATAGAACATGGCTATCTATGTACAGAGATAGATTGGTGCTATCCTCTCGCAGATCGTGAAATAACGTAACAAATTCACCCACTAAACGTATTTTTTCAAGAAGTACTGTATTTTCTAGTTTTTCTACGATAATGCCATACCACTACAAGCAATATTCGTCGTTTTCTTGCATCCATCGTAGTGCACGCACTTTTCAAGCAAGATTCATTTAATAATACAGGCAACTTTGTTCACCACAGAAAATCATGCCCTGTGAATACAAATACACTTTTCTTCACGACACGATTACTGCACCACCACGACAAAATGTCGTGTGTGTGAAAGTAGACTTACGTATCTACCTAGGATTAATCAAAGTGATTTTAGCAGTGCAGCAGGATTTAGTTTTATCCCATCTCTTTAAGAAGTTTTCATAGGAGATAGTTCCGATACTTTCGTAAAGCAGTCGAATGAACAGTTCTAGACTAATTCATTATCAATTTGTCTTTACTTTAACTTGTGAGGTATTTCCTTATACCAATAATTTTTATTAGATTATCAACTTTTTATATTCTTACAAATTTCAATTTGTTGGATCTTCGATTTCTTAAAAAAAAGCCAAGTGTTCTATATCATTTCACGCAATCAATAATGGTTTCTTAGCAGATAATACATTTAAACTGATAATATTTACAACCGATAGCACTTAAAAATGTTATCAGGTAATCATAATCATCTTTATAGCATAATATAGATTTCAAATGGAAGTAATTATTTTCGAGTAGCACTCTTGTCACTGACAAATATTCTATCAACAAGGAAACGGGAAGTCTGCGACCTTTTTATACGTTTTCAACAACATATCACGTCACCTTCAATACAGGTCATTTCCAATATATAACATTTATCTTTTCCTACGCAATTTGTCGTATTTCATTCAATATAATGGGAAAAAGCGAAATTATTTGATACAACGTGAAGGATGATACACGAGGTCCTAAGAAATAATGGCCGTATTTGTCTCTAGTAAACGATTCAGTTTTAAAGCATTGTTATTTCTTCTGGTAATCTGAACTATGCTTCCTAATATAAAATATAAAATGCGGAGAATAGCTACAGTTTTTATTCTGAGAGAATTGGGAATGAAAATCATCATTAGTGAAACTATTACAATATGTAATATAATATATATATATATTGAAATATCTTTCTCGGGGTTTTTTTTTCAAATGTTGTTAAATTTTCTAATTTTAATTTGAATAAACGATTCTTGTAGGTTCGGGGGTATCCCTGAATACCCTTACGGCAATTGAATTTCCAACTCAGTAAAATGAAATTAACGAATTTTATGGTTTGAAAAGTAACTCACCTTTAAATTTTTGAACGAAGCCAATGTATATAAACCTTCTGTTTATATACCCACTACAGGAAACTGCCTGCTCTGGATATTTAACCCTTTTCTCTTCTAATAAAGACTTTAAATACACAAACGAACACTTATATTGGGATTGGATTTAAGACACACTTTGATTCAACCAAGGCCGAATAAACATTAGTGAAAAATTATGGCGTCGTTCATCTTTCTTTTATTTTAAATCGCGAAAGACCGGCGATTGTTTTAATTCACAGCCGATTTTGATAATTTAACCCAAATAGAAACTTTCCAATGACTTTCGATCAAATGATATTATTTCTGCAAACAGCATACGAGAACGCATGCAGTGACTTAACCAGGAGGTTGTATGTTGATGATTCTGTGATCCAAACCGTCACCAACAAGCTTTAAACGAGAGAATCCGCTGCTACTTTACCGAAACCTTTCAGATAAAGATTTAATTGATGAAATATTATTTGTTGTACTTTGCAATTTATGCTGTTGCTTATTCCAGACGATTTCTACATTAATTTGGACGAAATAAGTGAATAGAAAAATTAACTAACGAGTGAATTTGTCCATGCTACCCCACACTCGTCATTATCTGGACTTATAATTAAATTATAATGTCCTCGCTCCAAGGACGATTGGCTGAGGGGGAATGGTAACGAAGAAAGTTCCAATTTTCCCCGCAAGAGAGATATTTAGTTACCAACGAGTGGCCAGACATTTAGACATTTAGTCAGTACCGAAGTGACAACTGAGAGTTGTTGTTGTTGTTGTCGTAGATACAACGTTGAACATAACAATATATATATATATATATATATATATATATATATATATATATTAGCATCAAGTTATCGAAAAGAAAATAGTAAACATATGAGTAGTAAAAGTGAAAGAGATATATTTAAAACGGGGTAGCTAAAGCAGAATTTGTATACCTACAGCACTCCTTCATTTAGCATGCAAGCTGCGTGTATCCTTGAGCCTAATTCAATCGTATTCTACACGAAATCCACGCTTATATGTAACTGTATTCCGTAGCAGAATAAAAGATGATGTAGGTGCTCCAATTTAAAAACAGATAGACAATATTGTTCAGTTGAAATTTACCTGAATTGTGACATCTCAGTAAGCATGAAAATGCCTCAGGAATTCAACTTTAATGTTACGACACTATTTCCAGAACAATTCTAGATCAATACATTTTCTCATTCAATTCAAACTATTTCAAGAGGTTTACGTGAACATTTTGCTAGTAACATACTTTGTCATATTTATACAATTTTGTTACAAAAGAGAAGGTCAGGTCAATTTTAACTTACTGATGAATATAAAAATCAAACATAAATAGAAAATATTACTAACACGATAGGAAAAACACATTTACACATGGAATACAAAAGATATGAAGACTATCGTACAGAAAGAGGGCATTCTAAATTTAATACCTTCGCTGCCACCAAATCTATATTCATCATAGGCGTTATTTATTTTTTTTAATAAACGCTATACAGTGTGATAGACCATACAAACTACGAAGTATCAACTATAGAATTGCTAAGTAGATTTTCAAATGTTTAGAATAACAATCGCAAAGATTAGAGATTGGAAAAATTAACCAATTCTCACCTTTACTCTAAATTTAGCTTACTTCTCGGAGATATAAATAAAATAAATATTTTGCTGCAATATCGAAAATTATCTCAAGGACTCTCTGTTGCCAAAAACCCACATTGATACTAAATACAAAAAGGATGATTATGCGATAGATAAATGTCCCACTAGGATGTGTTAAGTATGTAAGTGTAAAGGTTAGAATTAATGAATGCTATATTCGAAAATTTCATTAGCACCAAGCAGTGAAATGCGTTTTAATGAAAAAATTAGCAATTAAGTGACTAACCGTTCGAGTTAAAAAGAGTATACATACTGTACAAACTTGCAAAGTTGTGATAGATATTTAAAGATATCCACAGGATACAAGTTGTAGAAATGCTACAAATGCATAATTTTTAAACAAGATTGGCTGCATGAATGAAATTATAATCAAACCAAAGGAAATCGTTCTTGAAGTTTTCTGATTATTATCACCCTGTCAAAGTTAAGTAAAAAAGAATTTTTGTTGTGGAGCTGCTCCTGGCCGTAGGGAGAGACGGAGGGCTCGGGCAACTGTTATACAACTCTCCTGGGTATACCATTGCCGCAGTTAGTAACCATCATGCCTTCATGCCATCATGGACGTCGGAGCACCACTCTTTCGCTTATGATACTTTCCTAAGAACAGGAAAGTCGGTAATTAATACTCATCCGATCTTTCAACCTGCGTCTTTATCCTTCTGGGGATATCTAAGAGCCCGTTTACGAGGGGGAACCAAGAACACTGGAAGAGTTAAAGACTCCAACTCGCCAAACGACCACAAATATCGATCACGAGCTTCTCGATAGAGAGGATACTGACTTCTGAACGAGGCTTCGCATTTGCACCCAAGAAAATGGTCATTATTTCAGAGACATAATCTTCCACACTTAATATCCAATTTTCTTTTTTAATATTATCTTCATACTGGTCAATTCAAGAAATATCTATTCCCATGACCCACACACATTGGAAGTGGACGTGTATTATATAATTGCCCACTCGAAAAAAGTTGGTGCTTGTAATAAGAAAAGACATGACTTAGGTTTTCCTAACTTTTTTGTCTTTCTAATCTGTAGAGTCTGTTGACTGGCGTTACATTTTAATAACTATCAAATAATTGCCTACATACTTGTTTGTGCTCAAGTTCTTTGCTCTCCAGGGAATTATTGCCATGGCTCCGTATCTCTGTAAGTAATTTTGACCTTGGAAATAAAAGAATTAGTTCTTGCAAATCAAAGAGCTGTATGTGTGGTATTTGTTTGAGAACAGCTGTTAATGAAGAATTCAAATGTAGAAAAATATGTAAAGTGTTGTATTAAAAAACTTAATAAAAGAGCTCCTAAATGATCTATCATTTTCTTCATAATCTTTTTTGAAATCTTTAAGAGGAGGTTTCAGAATGAAGGAAAATTAAGCGTCAAATATCATTTTTATGTAGAAAAAGTGTCCCCTTTTAAAATTAAAATTGACCTGTGAAATAATACTCAATTACTAATCATACAAACAAGAAATATATTCTTAAATGATGCTTTCTCATTTAAGAAGTCGTACATTCGTAACGTAGTGCACCTTGAATTTAAATTTATAGCATTATTTGTATAGAGTCAACCTTACGCACAAACACTGTATTAAGAAAATAATTTACAGAACTTATTCTGCACCTTTCGAATTACGTAAAATATTATAGTATGTATTTTTACCGTGCAACAATGTTACACATTTTTACATGTAAAATTATCGGCATACATCAGAATTATACGTAATAACATTTAATATGAACCAAAATCTTTTACGTAACTAGTTATGCAACCTCTGCGCACACTGTTTGCGCACCCAGAAAGTATCCATACCCCACCATTAGTGGAGGTCTTAACCAAGTGATCTCATATCTCCTTGAAATTCAGTACATTCGTTGTCATACTTTATTATTATATTGTAGCACTACATGAATGTCATCATTGCAATACTAAGAATGTCCGGAGAAAAGCGTACAATTTGGTATTTCATTAAAACATTCATAGCAACACATTTTCTTTAAGAAACTAAAAGATAAAGACCTCTAGTAAGAGAAAGAAAAAAAAATGTATTTAAAGAAGCATTAAAAGGATAAATAAGCTATTTATTACATGAGAAATTATGGAAAATATGCTCTGTAAATTTACAGATTTGACGAAAAGACTGTAATTTTATATGAATTATTACTAGGCCTGGCATAATAGATCTTCGCGACAGAATCGGATCAGTCGCATGGGCCGCGAATGATAAATAAAGAGTGTATATGTGACTCACACCCGACAGAAATTAAATTTAGAAATCAATACCCTATGGCAAAAGATAAAAACTGACGCAATAAAAATGTTTGGTAAATAAAGTGAATATATTAGTGATGAGAAAAATCGTTATTTTAAAATAACAGTTTCAACCGTTGTCGTTATTTTGAAATAATGGTTACAAAATAACAGGTTTAACGTTATTTCGTAGTGTACAGTTTTACACGTATCAACATAGCACATATGCAACTGCTGATCTTGCAGCACGCTAAAATTTAAATTCAGAGGTTTTTTGTAATATAAATACTTTATTGCGTTTTTTTTGCAGATAAATTATAAACTGGTTAATAGATTAAAATAAATTAAGTGATAAACAGATTCAATGCAATCATTATTACAGCAACGCTTAATTTCCACCATTTTAACTGCTCCTACTGTTAATTTTCTTATATTTAATCTTAGTTAATTTTCGAAATGCGAGAACATCTATGTGCCTAAGTGCTATATAATGAATATAACGGTTTTATTTTTAGTTTTTATAAGTAATTTTTTTTATATAACATCGGTCTTTTATTTTACATTTGATAATTCCAATACAAACAATTATTTAGAAAATATGTCCATAATAAACGTCCGACGTACGACTCGATGTCGACTACCGCCGTAATAACCATTCGAGAGGATATTTATGCAGGTACATGATAAGTTATTTTTCTAGGGGAGTTGTAACTATTATCTGTAATAAACAACGGCTTCAATCAGACTGTCGTAATGCCACGCAGTTGAGTACGCCGCAATGGCGGTCGATGATATGTTCACAACAGTCCGAAAGCAATCGTGGTACACTTGTTATTTTCCCAGCGAGATAACAGTTGCAACCGTTATTGGATCCATAACGGTTACAAAATAACAGATAGTTAAATAACGACCCATCCCTAGAATATATGCACACGTTAAAGTGCTTTTATTGCCATTTTTGTTTGAAAACGGTATTTGTCATGTGTGTACTGTAGTAGCCGTAAAAAGCAAAGAAAGTAAATGATAGTAAAATACTTGAAATAACCTCGTCTCGGTAAGGAATCGAACCTGACACCTTCCGCTTGCCGGACGGGCGTACTAACCGCTATACCACGAGGACCTTGGTACTAGGAACGTCCAGTTCTTATTTTTATCTACAAATGTATCGTAATATTTCGACAGACAATTTTTAATTATTACATGCCAAGTATACTAATTAATCAATATATTTTGGTTGCGGTCAGTGAATTATGAAAATCTGTAATTTCCTTGAAATTTCCGACGTAATTAAATACTTGAAAAAATCTGGTCCCGATAAATTCCAAGGAAATTCCAAGCAAAATTACAAATCTTCATAATTCACCGACGGAAGTCAAAATATATTAAGTAACAAAGTAGTTTCTTAAAAAATCGGTTGTACTTAATACCGTAAATGTATGCAGTAAAAAGCACTTTTGTTCTTCAGAAATAACGAATATATGTATTGAAATATTTTTCTCGGAGGATTTTTGGGAAAAATTCGAAATTTTCTAAATTAATCTAAAATTTTAAACTCTTGGTAGGAACGGGAGTATTCCTGAATACTCTTTGGGCAATTTTCTAGTGAATTTTCAAATTAATAAATCGAAATTAACGAATTTTAGAACTAAAATACAAAATAACCTTGAATTCGTATGATGCCGATGTCATATAAACACAATGTTTATAATAACCCCTACAGGAATCTGCCTGCTCTAACCTCGAACCTTTTCTTCGTTGAAATTTTACTTTAATTTCACTATCGAACATTTTGAAATCGAAACCGTAGCCAAACACTAGTTAATTTGATGAAGGTCTAGAAACTAGAATTGATGAATTTTCTGGCGTCCCTGTCTTCCTTTATTTAATCGTGGTTTAATTGTTTCATTCCACGGCAAATTTTGATGAATTAAATCAAAATAGAAATTTTCTGATGCCTTTCGATGAAAGGAAATTATTTATCGAAATAGCATAAAAGAATGCATGCACTAACGCTACCAGCTGACAGAAATTAGGCGAGTCTATGACCTAAATTCTGACTGACAAGGTTTAAACGTGAAATTTTACCAACGATTTACTTAATAACGTTCGGGCAAAGATTTAATTTATGAAATGATGTTTGAAATACCTCTGAATATACCCTGTTGTCTGTTTTAGATGAATTTTACATTAATTTTGAAAATTTACGAGATTAGGAAAATAAAAAGAAGAATGGATTTGCCAGTGTTCCACTACGATCGTCGTTATCCGGACTTAAATAAAATTTGTAACGCCTCCGCTCCCAGGCCAGTTGGTGTGGGGGGAAATGGTGACTTGGAAAATTACATTTTTACCCGCAAGAGGGACTTTTCATTACCAACGGGTGGCTAACCTGAATACCCTATACGTTCTGAGGTTGACAGTTGATGTTGTCGATGTAAATACTGAACGAACATTACAATATATATCTTTATAATTATGTGTAACGCTGCGAACGGTTAAGGAGAAACTGTTGCAATAAATCAATAATTCCATTCGCTGAGCTAGTTCGTACCGATTCGTCTGTATACATACTTCCCGTAGTTGGCCGCACAACCTTACTTCTAACCTGGCACGAAGCGCTCTGTGCCAGGCCCGCTTATTGTAATCTACAATGTCTCTTCCAGTACAGTTTTCCATAAAGAAAAAATAGATTTCGATTATTTTTTAACACCCCTAAACAAAAGCGAAAATCCGTTTCGAAAACATATTTACTACCAAACAATTAACAAATACACGGCGAAAAGGCGAGAGATCATTTACAGATGACTTGGAAATGAAAAAGGAACGGTAGAGATTCGGGATTGGCTTACCGACACCGAATCTGGTGATATTTCTATTACGAGCAATCCGAAAAACGTTTAAAAGCCGGAGCAATCGTAAAATCGATTCAATTAATCTCTTTAATTAATCTAAGAGCACAATGGCGTGCGCGCGAAATTCTTTTTTCCCCGATGTTGTTCGGCCCGGCGAACCTTTCACCAAACCGAACGAACCGTAAATCCGCCGCCCGTAAAAGATGGCGCTCATTCATACAGCGACGCTCGTAAAAGTTGAAACGGCGTTAATGTTTGAGCTGTGAATATTATGAAACTGCCGTTTATAGTGCAATGAACACACTATGGAATTGTAATATTCTTTTATTACAGGATGCTGGTGCTAATTTACCATGGAAGCGCTCTGAAATTTGCTGAATTTCTGACAAACTAACTTCAGTAACTCTTCGAAGTATTAAATCTATATACCGCGTGTCCCAAATTCAATGTTACAAGCGATATATTCCTTATTTGTAGAGATATAAGATCCAGCAAGGTGTCGTCGAAAATGGCTTACAGAATCCTAGAAGATATACTTTTTAAATCTACTCTTTAATAAATCTCCCCGAAGAGTACGAAGAGTCTGGAATACAACGGTATAAACGAAAAACACATCGATAATAAATAACAAAACAATTCTTACAAAATGTTAAATAACCCTTAAATACATTAATAATTCATGAAATTAATTACTAACAGATACTGTTCAAAATAACCACCATCCGACGCAATACACGCTTCAATTAATTCCCTGGAAGTTGCTGCTGTGGTCATATTAATTGTAACGGAATTATATGCACCGCGAATCTTAACTTTCATATCGTCTAAGTTCGTAGGCGGAGTAGAATATATAACTTCTTCCAGCTACCCCCACAAAAAGTAGTCCAGTGGGCTTAAGTCTGGCGAGCGAATTGGCCATTGACCATACCGTTACTACCAATCTATTGGAATATATGTACATCATTTAGAAACACTACAACCAACCGCGAGTTATGGGGCGGAGCGCCATCCTGTTGCAACCACAAATCATTGCACTCTGCTAATGAAATATCTTCCATTAACTTGGGATTGACCAATGATACGTCCATTGAATAATCCGCATCAAACATTGACATACCATATTACCCGAAAATATACACTAGTTCACTACGTATTGAAATATAGGTACGTAAACCATTTTCGCAAATCGAAATAAATATCTGAATACCATTGCATTCCTAACTTTTTTATTGATATAGACGTAGTTATTAATTGTAATTTTTAGTGAACATGTCGAAGAATAAAAAACGACCCTTTCAAGACATAGTAAATAAGTTTATTTCTAACCTTCCCGATTTGTTTTACAACGGGAGTAAAATATTGAAAAAACAGTTTCTTTGGTTATGTGTTGTCGAGACAACAGACTGTAAAAAAAATTCAATTGTAAATATTATGGAACGCATACTAGACCCTAGTAAACCTACATTACCACTGTTACTAGCTAGCCGAAGACTACAAGAGTATACTGCTGCAGCAATTACGAAGGCTGTACTTTGTACGTTGGAAAAATTTCAAATTTCAAAAGAAAAATTGTTGATGTTTATGAGCGATGGCACAGCGATAATGCGTTCGGTAGGCCGTTCTCTTCTTGAACATGGTTGCAAGTGTTTACATGTTACGTGTAAAGTGCATGCTTCACATTTTGTGGCAGAAACCATTCGACAATGCTCTCCCGAGGTAGATGTACTAATAGCAAGCACAAAAAAAGTATTTTTGAAATCGCCCAAACGCCTATGATCATTTCACACCGAGTGTCCTGGTATTCGTCAACCACCGGAGCCAATTCTTACACGTTGGGGAACATGGTTGCAGGCAGCTTTTTATTATGCTGACCATTTCAAAATAGTAAAAGCTGTTGTTGCACAATTCAATCCCGCCGAAGCTGCAGCTATTAAGGAGAGCCAGTCAAAATTTGAGGATATTTCCGTTGAAACAGATTTAAAAAATATTCGTAGCTACTATAAAGGATTAGCTGACGCAATAAACCAATTACAAAATAGATCGTTATCATTATTAGGGTCTCTGCAAATTATAGACGGAGTGCATACACAGCTACTGACTATACATGTCGCAAAATATAATCGCGTTTTAGAAAAGTTCGAGAGTGTGCTACAGAAAGATCCCGATTTTAGCACACTAAAACAAATTTGTGATGGTGTACCGAATAATCCATTGACTAAGTACGAAGGGTATTTTAATCATGCATGTATAACATCGGTAGATGTTGAACGCTCTTTTTCAAAATATAAACTCATTTTCTCACCATGGCGAACATCGCTCACCGAGACAACTGTAGAAACACATCTAATGGTGTCAACTTTTTGCCACTCTTATCCATATGATGTTAATATTGATAATGGCGCTTCTAGTTTTACTGTTCCGTAGCCAAGGCTGCTTAAAAGCGTGAGTGTTTCACTACTTTTCACATATTACAATTATGTATTAGTTCTGTTATTTTTTTTCTATTTTCTTACTATTGTTTTTGTATACTAGGCAGGTACGGCTATGGCACGGCTCCCTGTTACCGGCTTCTAATGATTACTTACTTGTTATCTGATTTGTTGGATATCAAAACAAAATCCTTACGTAATGGGAAGAATAATAGCCCATAAAAATTAACTACGCACTTACGTATCGATTCTCTGTAATAAAACGTTACAGTGTGAATGAACGGAAGCTAGATATTTAATGTAAAACCACCGTTTTATTGGATCACTTAAATCGGCAAGATAGGGCCCCGGTATTATACCGGCCATGGTCATACGGTTCCATGCAAGCACGTATTTCAAACGTTACAGAATCGATATATCCAATAATCCACAATTTGTTTTACACGACAGATAATATAGATAACCACCATCCAGAAACAAGTTAGCCCATTCGGTGACATCGCCGGCCGGGTGTCCCCCTTGTCCGACTATATTATTGTAGATATTGTACAATAGCGCCGTCTAATTCTGTCTCTTTTCCGTACGCTTTGCACGCACCGTTCCCTCTACCGTCCCACATACATAGCGGACTAAATGACCACACGGACGTAGTTCGTTCCTGCCTTATACGAGCTATTCTCGGGGGTGCAGTAAGTCCTGGTCTCTGCATTAATATGCGGCGCGTCGACCTGGTCCCATGTTCATATTGAAAATTATGACAGTAAACGAATTCTCGATTTGGCCGGGTCACTCTCTTTGGAATGCATAATACCTTTGCGTAGTTGACGTTTCAAGGTACGGCTTAGGCGATTTGAAAAATGAAAATAAGATTCACTTGACTTTTAATTTATTTATATTACTTCGTTCAAAGTTTCAAGTATATATTCCTTGCTTGGTCCAAGATTCGTTAAGTTTTAATGTATAGAGTTGTCATAAAGTATCGTTGTAAAATGAGTACTGCCACAAGAAATACCAGGCTTGGAGGTCAGTCTGTGTTCTAACCCCGGGGCTGTTAATGCTCAGAGCGGGGTTTCCATGGTTTTAGCTCATTCAATGGCCAATACTAAGGCCAAACGTCTGAAGACGTTAGACGCAGGCGTAATAACTTATCGTCAAATTGTTGGAAAATGTGACGGCATGGATTATTGTTAAAGAAATTAAAGAGTGTTGAATCAAGTGAATCGGTCCCTTCATAAAAACTGGTATTTCAAATTCCAAAAACAGTCTTGTAAATATGTAGTAATATGCTAAATAAATTAAGTTAATACCTTTAGAGAGAAATGCTAAGAAAAAGTACAGCGTGTGATAGGTTTTAAGAGATTCATTAATTCATTACAATTTTTTTTCAAAATCAATTAATTAATTGTATGGTTTAAAGTCCGGCAGTGTCCCTAAACACTCTTCCGGCAATTCAAATTAAACTAGATTCCAATTAATGAAATTTTGCGAATATTAAAAGTTGAAAAGAGAAAACTAACCTAGAATTGTGACGTTCCAATATAAATTCTACGTTTATATGTTACGTAGTATAACCCTGCGTATTCTTAAACCACCAAACTTAGCATTCACTTCATATTTAAACCCTGAACACTTAGAAAACGGGAACACGTGTTACCTGGATGAATATTTTGACTAAAAGTGAGAAATTGATTAGCGTCCCTTCACTCCCTTCTTTCATTCGCGATAGCAATTGTTTAATCAGGGCTAATTTGGATAACTATAAATTTCGAAATATAATTTGACAATAAATTTCAAGCGAATATTCTTATTTTTTAAAGTAGCATAATGCATGTCATGCAAGGACGCAACTGGAAGACTGAGTCTATGCTACTCTGTGACATTTAACACCACCAACAACTGTACTGCCAAATTCACGACAAATCTAAGTACGTAAAAAACATATATCTTATCTCACCATTCCAATTGTAACATTACATGTAGGTGTATTTGATCTTCCAAGAATTTCCCTCAGATTCCCTATTATTTTGCTTGACCTTTGTGATCTATCTTTTATGATACCGGTCGTTATAACTTAATAAAGCACAACAAGCAATAAAAAAAACCCTTTTTTTGGCTACATTTCATTTCCTCATCCCAACGTTTTCCCAACAATACGGACGTCAAAGGGAACGGAAGGTTGTTTTTTTACGAACAGATTTCCCTGGCATAAATTTACAGGTTAATATATTTTCCGAACATACAATTTAAACCTTTCGACCCACAGGAATTGTCTTTCAAGAGCGCTAGCTACCCTCACTCGACCATTTTTTGTCCTATACACATTCCAGTGCGGGTTGTACGATGACGCTCGGTACATACAGAAGTTTATTTACGTTTGCCTTGGCGCTACCTACTTCTCTTGATGCGTTCTATGAATGTATGTGTACTCTTCGCTCAGTAGTGCCGTATTATTAGTCGAAATTCGCTAGATTCAATACTGCGCTCCGTGTAAATCATGACCATATGTGACTTGTGAACTTATTACGCTGGGGAAAAGCGGACGAGACCGATGGAAAAAGCATTCGTTTACGTGGAAATAGGGTTGACTTTTCTTGGTCATAAATCTTGGGAATTGTTAAATTAATCCATCGTAGGTAAAAGTTGCCAAGTTACCATTTCCAACTTCTTTCAAAGAATTCTCAGTCAGTGAGACAAATGTATTTGAATTGATATAATTTACTTCAATGAATACAAGTATTTATGGAATAGGCAGAAGTTCCAAAAGATCTGCTGTTGCAGGATGGAAAAGTGAAAACGAAGCTGCCGCAATAGCGAATGTCTATCAAACAAACCCAAAGAATTCCTCAATACCATATAAAGCTCTTGCAATTAAAAACAGCGCAATGTCAGTTGGATTTTGGCTATGGATTTCTTTCCACCAATAAAATTACGCCCTCATAACACGTTTCCTCTTAATACGGGGTGCCCCATTTTAATCTCGACAGAGGAATAACTCGAGCAATATGAGATACTACAATACTAGAAAGTTGTTTGTTCGTCTCATCGGAGGCCACTAAATGACGATTTTAGTTTCAGTGTTGATGGCGCTGTAATCGGTGAAAATAGGGTACCTTTATTTTTTTAAAGGAACCCCCTATTTTGTATTACATTGCAATTCTACGCTAAAATTTCGTAGATAGCGCTGTAAAATTGGTAAGAAAGATTACATTTATTTATTTTAATGGATGGAAACCCCCAGTTTGCATTTTATCAAATTTTCATAAGAATATTTCAGACAAAAGTTACTTACTTTTTAGCGTAGCATTGCAATATGTAAAAAAGGGGTTTCTATTTAAAAAAAAAAAAGCTACCCTATTTTCACCGACTACAGCGGCATCTACGTTGAAACTAAAATCGTGGTGAGACAAACAAACAATGGTACCAAGAACTTTTTCGTAGGATTCATATTTCTCGAGATATTCGAGTATTTACAACAAAACATCGCAACTTATACACAAGCTGATTCATTTTCGTCCCTCAGCATGAAGATTTTGCTTATTTATACCTACCTTATTTAATCTCATAATTAAAGCATGACAAACGGTTGTACCCGCTGCATACAAGGAATCGAGTGGACGTTCGGTTATTATCGGTTGATCGGTGTGCGTATACTATTACATCGATAGTTCACGCGAATAATAGCACACGCACACCGATCAACCGATATTAACCGAACGTCCACTCGATTCCTTTTATGCAACTGGTGCAACCGTTTATCACGCTTTACTCATAATGTATTCTTCGTGAATTAAAGCATAATATCAAAAACTTTTGACACGATATGGCGAAACAAATACATGAAGCAGGAAAATAAGATAAAGATTTACAAATCAGCTAGAAGACCTATTCTTACATACGCCAATGAAGCAAAAGCTAAGACAACATATACCAAACAGAAAATGAGGGCAACCGAAATGGAGATACTTCGTAGAATATAAGGATTAACCCTAAGAGACAGGCAAAGAAACACAATACTAAGAAGAAACTGCCAGATACAGAATGTAGTAAAATGGACGAAGGACATTAAAAGGGCATGGAATGAACACGTGGAGAGAATGCCTGATATTAGATTAGCTAAGATATGCAAGCAATTCGTCCCAACAACTCGAAGACCAGTAGGACGCCCGCCAGCACAATGGAATGAAAGCTGGATCTCCTCCTCAACCGAATAGGCCAGACAAACAGGACGTAGTCCTAGTCAACGGAAGAAGAAGAAGATCAAAAACTTTTGTCAACATGTTATAACATAGTTGAAATCAGAAAAAAAAAACTTTCTAACGGTATCAAAATCCAATATAGCGCCGATAGGGAATAAAGTTGATAACGTCAGAAAAAACCGAAACCTCATATAAAAATTTGTAGTCCACTATTAAATAGAAGGCCGAAAGTGGTTTCGAAAATCCGTTGTTAGCTTTTCTCTGCATGTCCAAGTAAAGGTGCTAGAGGAAAAAGAAGAAAATTAGCTTTCTTGGTTTTCTTTTAAATCTCGAACGTCATTTGTCACAGATCGATTTTCTGTTCGGGTTCACAACAAACACTAAATTTTGCAACTTTACCGAATTTAAACACACCCTCTGTCCCCAATATCTAATAAGCGAGGTAGTTGGTGTTAGGAAGAAAAGGAATCCGTGAACGATGTATCAGTCGCAATCACACGGTTTGAAGAGTCTACACTACATTGGATGGTATATTTCTCTCCCTGAATATGCCATGGGCAAATCGTTAAATCAGTAATTTTGCAAAATGCGCACGCAGTTTGTAATGCTAAGGATATTACCATGCTAAGTTGGAACGATTAAAATTTTATTTAGTGAAAAATTTATTAATATTTATTTCAGATTTAATACTGGTTACACCATCTGTGTTGGCTTAAGTTCTTATGGATACATTTTCTAATTAATTTATTGCTGTTATTTATTATCTATTCACATCTTTTGTGTCGTCATTTATTGTTTTTCCCTTTTTTTTGCGATAATTCTGGTTCATTATCAGTTTTGGTTTGAATCATTCTCTGTTCTTTGGGTGTAGTTTTGATTTTGGCAGTTTCCGGCTTTCTAGTCGTAGGTAGGAAATACATGTTGGGACGATGAACGTACTTGGTCGGCTTGCTAGAAGAAGCTAGTTGCAGGTTCATATGTATGCCCACGCCTTCGTTTATTCTTTTTTTTTAAGTAGATCAACAGGATTAATAAAATTTACTGTTATTTTATTCAAGCAAATTTAATAAAGCTCTTCCTACCACATCAACTGGGTTCTGGAATTTTTGAATTTACAGGCTTTTTTAATAGATCTAATCATCAGTTCTGGAGCATTTGGAACATTTTAAACCTTTTCAGAAAAAGAAGAAACTGCATAAGCTTTTGGAATATTTTGCATATGTTTGGAAAAACTCTAGTTGACGTAATGAAATAGGTTATTATTATCTTATCATTAAAAATTAGTTTTCGAAATTACTGCAACTACATTATTAATAATTATTATATGCAAGAACCTCCAAAGTAGTTACAATGTTTTAAAATAAAATAAGCTCTGTGAAGGTTAGTGCAATGGTTACGTGCAATGGTTACGTTAAAATTATAGTCGTAATAATCTTGGATAATGATTGCAGTTTCATGTGAGATTTGTTTAATTTTTAAGGGGCCATTAAATCCTGACAATATAGTCAGGATTTGCATAACTACAGGAAAACCTGGATATTTATTCATTTTATGCACGCTGCAGTTTATAACCCTTTAAAGCATATGATTGTAGACAAAAACTTAATCTCTTTCTCTAATGGTTGTTTTATATGATTAAGAAGCTTAAAATGATGTGCTTTGCAATGAATTAATGCCTTGTTTATTCTATGTGTGCATCCTGGAAGCTAACAAACGCAGCATTCGCTATACAGTTTTATCAGGAACCCTTGTTTGTAGAATGCTGTCAAACATTTATTAGAAGGGATGTTCCTGCATTAAGTATTCATAGTTAATCAGTACGTTGCGAGTTGTTGTAGGTCACGTGGGCTAGTGACCTTGCCTAAGTAATATGACACAAATTCCAGCGAATTTGAGCCTGGTGCTGTATTTATTTGATGCTGGCAAGTTAATATGGCTTAGTATAGCGGGTACACTATCGTTTTATGAAGAAGTAGCATGTAGTAATATACGAGGTAGGCGCCATAAATACATCAATTTTTATTTTTCAATGTAATCTCCTCTAACTTCAATACATTTATTACAACGATCAATTAATAATTCTAGACCCTTACAAAAATAATTTAAAGTTTTTCCCTCAAAATTTTGTACTACAGCTGCTTGAAACTCGCTATCGTCCTTAAAACGATTCTTTTTTGGACAGAGGATCATAAAACAGAACATTGTTTCATCTCATGTGACAATGGTCTCCAAAATCGGTTTCAGGTCGTCTCCACACGTTTAAAAACGAGCGCACACATTCGACCCGACGTTCACGTTGGAGAGCAAAAAGAAGATGCGGTACCCATCTTGCACTAATCTTATTCATACCCAAATAGTTATGGAGAATTCGGCGAATACTTGTTTCAGAAATGTTAGACATCACCGCTAATTCCTTCACTTTCAAACGGCGATCTGCTAACATAATTTCTTCAATAATTGAAATGTTTTGAGGCGTTATCTGTTCAATTGGACGACCGAGGCGCTCACCATCTTCAAGCGATTCTTACCCCAAACAGAAATATTTTGCCCACTTTTTTACAGCGGACTGTGACAGAGATAAATCACCCTAAACGCCGTCTAAACGTTGTTTAATGTGATTAGGCGTATGTCCTTTTGTTAAAAATATAATGACCGCGCGGTATTCAATTTTTGTTATCTGAGATATTTTCATGCACTAGTCACGTTGTCTCGCTGGCTACTAAAAGCTACTACTCTTCGAGCCCCAATATATACAATATAGGCCTCGCACATGCGCAACTATGACGCAACGGAATTTGAACGCACTCGAACCTGTATAGGCCTATCAGCCCGAGAATTTATGGCGCCTGATGTATTTTGTTACATTTGGAAATAATAGATATGGTTATTAAATGTACCGTTCAATAAACATATCAAATCGAAATATCCAATAATTTATTGGTAGAAATGCATGTGTGAAAGAAAAGGACAGTCATTCTATAAAATGCTTGCATAATATAACTGAATAATGATCAGGTATTTCACCCATGTGATTGAATGTCGTCTTGTATGAAACAAAATTTTCATTCAATACTGCGCTCGGTGTAATTTGTGACCAGATGTGACTTTTGAACTTATTACGCTGGGGCGAAGCGGACGAAACCGATGGAAAAAGCATTCGTTTACGTGGAAATAGGGTTGACTTTTCTTGGTCGTAAATCTTCGGAATTGTTAAATTAATCTATCGTAGGTAAAAATTGCCAAGTTACCATTTCCAATTTCTTTGAAAGAATACTCAATCGGTAAGAGAAATGTATTTGAACTGATAATTTATTTCAATAAATACAAGTACTTATGAAATTTGTGTAGACAGTTTAAAATGCAGAAGTTGCAAAAGATCTGCTGTTGCAGGATGGAGAGGTAAAAAATGCCGAGGCAGTTTGTAATGCTGACGATATTACCATACTAATTAGTAAACGTGACGAAAAATTAAAGAGATCAGCAATAATGACTGTGGAGTAGGATGGCAAACAAAGTAGTAAGTATCGGCACACTCCGCACCACAAAAGTTATTAATTCGGTCATACGGTTGACAATGGGGACCCACGAGTCCTTGAAACGGCTATTCCGAATTAATTGAGATCAGCAAGTCAACGGTAGAATTTACTATCTGGCTAGTTCGACAGTTATGACGGTAAAATTTTCATTGTAGTGTCCAGCCGTGGTATTTTCTTTGATTAGCAGTTATTTCCCCTTCACTTCTCCAGTAGGTGCTGCTCTCTGTATGCTATTCCTTTTAGTCATACGGTGCGTTACTTTGGTGGCCAGCACTTGCAGTTCGTCAAGTCCTTAGAGCCTCGTATTTGAGCTTCTATTTTTTATTTGCAATAATTTCATTTTACTATATCCGGAGTTGCTATTTTTTTTATGGATTGCATTTATTGCAAGTTGCCGTAGTGCAAGATATAAAAGAAGTTCTGTTATGAAGAGAATAAGTGCGTATTTCTTTGCTAGTTGGCAGATTCAACACATGGTATGCTATCTTCTTCTTCTTACTTACTTATTGCCCATTATTTTGATTTATTTAGGCTCTCTTCTACGTTTTACCTTTGTTATGGGTTTGATTCTTCTGTATTGTACTTCCCTTGATACACGGACACCGTTCTAGTGCACACCTTAGTATCTTAGCACACTCGTTGACTTATTTTCTCAGCACATTCAAGACCAGTAAGAGGAAGACAAACATCCCAGCTCATTATAAGCTTGCCAGAAATTCCTATTTGAAATTGAATAATCCCAGCCTAACTCGTCTTCTCTGCGAGATTCTACGAAGCAATACTTTTAGTCGAGACATCCCCGATGGACCTCGTCTTACACGAATGCTTCACTTAAGAAGCTAGCAAGGTCAAATGTATAATTTTAGTTTGTTTAATTTGTAATTTTCTAATCATGCTCTACTCTTTGCGCTTTGTCAAATCACAATTTCTCATTAAAGTCTACCAGTTATTAGTTAATTACCATCAAAATAGATTTTGCTGTAAAGAATCTTCGAAGTTTACAAGATTTAAATATTTAGCAAGATTTCACATAGAACAGCGAGTAAGCATCGGGTAGGTTTTATTCTTTTGTTTATCAGGCGTCATACAGTAATGTCATTGAATGTGTTCTTGCATGAAACAAGACTTCTAAATGCTTTAATCCAAATTCATTTTTATAAGCAACATAGTTTTAAAACTCTCAAGTAATTTTGGATCCACATTTCTTATTAGGTATTTTTATTGGGTTCGCGGACATATTTCTCAAATCCTCTCGAAAGGTAATGTGCTGCTCTGAAATTTTGTTCAGTTTTTTGGAGCTGCAGCAGGTGTTATACCTGCTGCAGTTCCAATTAATATAGACATCTTTTTATTTTAATAATTTTACTCAGAGGACCTCTGACATTCGGAACAGCAATAGTGGTAACTGTTAACTTCGAGTTTCTTAAACTTCTTTTATGTATGTCAGACCTAGACCTTTCATGAGAGATATTCTTCTCGTTGATACAGTTGAAAATAATTCTGATGCAAGACCATTGAATAATTTCAAAGTAAATCGTCTTCAAAGGCAATTTACTGTTATCCTATATATACATCTTGTGTGAATTTGGGTTCCGATATTATTCGAAAGCCAGGGAGAAAATCAAATATGAAATACCCTTATTACTCTAAAGGAAACATAATACCACCCACCCAGTACACAAACGGATCGGCAAACACGGTTGTCATATTTACTAAAACTGGATATGCAATTCTATGTCTATGTATCTTTCGAATTGCCAATATCAGGGTAGTATACAACCGCTGTCATATTAGATTCATACATATGGGTACATGCACAGCATATATCTAGTTACTCGATGGATTCACCGCCGGAACCAGACAGATCTTAGACTTAAACTGAATGCATAATGCATTGCTTGGCTAAATGTGAATGACTTATGTTTATGGAACAGGAAAGTAAGGAAAATTCATTTTAAGAATTGGTACAGCAGCTAGTCGATATGAATTTTAAAAAATGTTTTTCACAAACAAATAAATTTTATCAATTGAGAGTTCAGGATGATATCCTTTGAAGTTTTCTACATATTACGGAGTATACTGCCAAGATCTCCATCAAAGCCCCCTTTTGCATTTTTTGCCCCTTTTAAAAATGGTTTTTAGACAACTTATAAAACAAATACCTGATATACACCCTTACAGCATAAAAAGCTTTCAAATGTTACAAGCTCCGTTTATTAACTTTAGCCTTCCTTCAAAGCATATATTTGTATATTTTATATGTAATAATAATAATAATAATAATAACAAACCTTTATTTCATAGTATACAATAAGTATGAAACATGTCAATAAAAACAATGGGTACCAGCTAAGTACAAATAGATAAAGAAAACAAAAGCTATGCTTGGCAAATTACTAATCAAATTATGGAGTTCGTAAAAAGAACTCATTTGGATGATACAAACATTCTTGAATCAGAAGTTCTTTAAGATTTTTTTTTAAATCTTTAAGTGTGTATCTTAAATTCATACGGCAGTTTATTATAAATTTTTAAAACTTGCGTCACTACACCTTTATGTATGCGCGCATATGTTGTTTGCGGCACACGAAGAGTTGCTTTTTGGCATTCCCGAGTGTTGTAGATATGGTTAGTTTCGTATTCGGCAAGGATTTCATTGTAATGTTTTTTCGCGAAACACGCACATTCATAAATATACAATGCAGGCAAGGTAAGTATACGGTTCTCTCCAAATGCACTCCTACATGATTCCCTCCTTTTCAGATTGAAGATGCTTCTTAGACACGACTTCTGGAGGATGAAGACCCTGTCAGCATCCACGGAATTTCCCCAGAAGATGATGCCATATGATAGCCGGGACCCTACATATGCGTGATAAGCTGACAGCGCTGCTTCAACGTGAACTTCGAATGATATCGTTCGCAGTGTATATGTCATTCCGGATAATTTCTTGGTCTTTCCAAGATAGTGCGCTGTCAAGTATCAAACCCAAAAACTTTGCATTATTTATTGATGTTATTTGCTGATTTTCAAAGGTTATTGATATATTATCATTCTTCTTTAAGGAGAATTTTACTACATTTGTTTTGTTTACATTAAGCCTTAAGTTATTTTGGCTAAACCAGTTATTTGTTTTACCGAGAGCTTCAACAATTTCCTTTTCCAATATATCATTGTCTTTTTCTTTTATAATGATTGACGTGTCATCTGCATACATGGTGAGGTAATGCTGCGTTACTTCTGGTAGGTCATTCATATATAGCATAAATAGAAATGCTCCTAATATCGAACCCTGCAAGATGCCTTGTTGGTTTTGTAGCCATTGCGACTGATATTTCTCTCCGTTATAGTTCACTTGTACGCATTGGCTTCTATTTGTTAAGTAGGATTTCAGTAGGGTGTGAACTATCCCTCTAAAACCCATTCTTTCTAGCTTTTCGAGTAAGATGTTATGATCTACGCTGTCAAATGCTTTTGCAAAATCTAGGAAAACTCCGGCTGCTCTTTTCTTTTCCGATATTGCTTGTGTTATTTTAGTGATTGCCATGTAAGTGGCTCTGATAGTTGATCTTCCTTGTATATAAGCATTTTGGAATGGCGTTAAAAGGTTGCAGGATTCAGTAAACGTTATTAATTTCGACAAAATGGCTTTTAATTATCACAGTGGTGTTCTATTACCAGTGGACAGCAACCATTCGGTGGCGTTCCAATTTTGGGTCGTAAATTTTGAAAAAGGAGTGGTAGAAAAGCATCCTTCTTTGGACATTTATACAGCTATACTTCTCTTATTACATATCGGTTTAAATTGGGAGGATTGGCAAGAGCAGGGGCCAATAGGATACAATTTTCCAGCACAAGGATTCGTAATGGCCTAATCATTTTTCCTGTCGTTTACTTGTTGTCCTGGTAAAAGTTACTGGTGAGGTACATAAGACTGACCATGGGTCGTGTGATAATTTGGCCATATTTTATGGATCGCAAGTTAAGAAAGGTTACCGAACACTGCCTTAGTCTAAGGCAAAGTTCCATTATCTATGGGTTATTTTTGTTTGGAAAAATGCCCTTAATACGTGCCAGATAACACTGATCAAATTTTGGAAATAATAAAAGTAATTATTCTGCTACAGTTTATTTGCGAATATAAAAATTGCAATTATTCCAGATCAAAATAGTACGTTTCTGTTAGCACCATGGAGAACAAGCACTTGAACCATTGTAAATCTTAAATTATATGAAAATATTTTCCTTCGTTAGGTTACTTTCCTGGTGAGAGTAGATGAGAAACAACCAGCAAATTAAGACGTACATCTTTGGCCAGTTTTAATTTAAATTTTAAATTAATGACTTCAAATAAGACACATCTGCAATAGACAAAACCATATTGTGTATTAAAACAATGTTTCATGGGAAGAATTCCATAGTTTCAAATCAAGAAGTGGCCTAGTTCTAGTCAAAAAAACAGTCGTTTGTTGAAAGGACAATCACGTACAGCTTGTATATAAACCTCAAAGGTAAAAGTAACCAGAATGACACTATAATTTCGGAGGTGTCAAATTTTTTGAGTGGTTGATGATATTATTTCTTTTTAATGGCAATCGGTTTAAAATTTGGAATGAAATCGAAATGACATATCACTACTTCTTATTCATTTTTTCTATAAATTATTTTCAAACACTGGCCAAATTGAGACAAATTTGAGAACTTATATAAAACTAGAAAGATCAAACTGATCTTAGACATTAGATTAAGTTTTTGAACATGAGAAGTTAAAGCAATTATTACCATTGAAATAGAGATTTACCTCACTTCTTCCCGAAATAATAATATTGTCGTCGTCTACAAATTGATACAATTTACTAGGAATATGGTAGTGACGGTAAGAAATAAATAATATAAATAAAGGTGGACCTAGAATAGAAGCCTGCGGCACTTCCTACATCACACTAGCAGCCGACAAGGCATCACCTGCACCACTTCTTACCAAAATATATTGTAAACGGTTAGCCAATGCAATGCAGAACCCCTTATTCCCTTGATATTTTCGACAAGAAAATTATATCGAAAAAAATGTCTAGTGGTTTATTGATATTTAGATTGTGAAAACTGTTTAATTTAATATTTTTCTTTCATTAATGAAAGAAAAATATTTATAGTCTTAGGACCATAACTGCTATTTTCATTCACAATGAGGTACATGGACCGCTACTTCGTCCGTCTTCCCAAACATGTTCCTGATACAGCTTCCATGACAGTTCCATTTGTTATTCTTTACACCAAACATCACCCTTTTAAATTACATTTTCAATTCCCTGTCATCTTGAAGCAGAAACATGTCATCTCCTGTACAACTGACGCGTTCAAGGCAGGCCGATCAAAATAGCTCGCCACCACATTGCCTTAATTACAATCTGTTTCTCTACTTACGTCAAAACAAGCTACTTGTGCATGGATGACATTTTCACCAAAACAAATTTATTTCGGGCGAAAAGTGCGGTGGATCTTCTTTTTTTTTTCTTGCCTCCTCGTCCTGATGATCGAGGTTCGAATAGGTCTCTTTGTTACTTCGACTTCTACGAGATACGGTTTCCCGAAATGACAACGGCGTTGAAGAAGGTCGGCCCGTATCAGATTTGTGTTTGTCTCTGTCAAATTTCGCCCGCATCTCTGTGCCGTTCTTCTTTCTTCATCTTCTTTGGCCGTACGGTATGCCGATATTCGTGCGAAATCGGACCTATAATTCACGGCGAGACTGCTTCTACCTTGTTAAGTTCTCACGTTTCACCCGCCTCAAGCTGAAGACTGGTGTCCTCATATAAATAAGTTATAAGTCGAAGTTGACGCGCGAGCTGAATTAAAGATTCGATTTGGAAAGATACCGACGATGATCGACGTAAGTTGAAGAGCTTAATGCACAATTAGAATTTTATATGATATAAATTCTTTTTCCTTCGTGAAAATCATGAATATTAGATTCTAACTCAGGCTGAAGTGAAAACATATTGGAAACAGATGCAGAGAACGGAATTAATATAAGAGGTTTTCACGAGAAGGAAACCGCTAGGATCTTCAACATAACCTCTGAAAAAGTTTTTAATATATTTGATATTTCGATGACAACTATCAAATCACAACTTTCCAACCTGGAGTAGGACTGGAAGTTGACACCTCAACTAAATGGCACTCTGCACCCGTAGTAAATAGCGATTGTAGTACAGTAGAAGCTCGAGTATATAGAGCTCGATTAACCGGAAGCGGTATAATCCGGCATTAACGTAATTTTTAAATGGGGCGCTCGTTTATCCAAAACGAACTAGAAATTTCTGATATTTTTGCCAGTTGCGGCATGCTTGTTGCATTTTGCGATCTCTGCGTAAATTAGTCGATCACTGCTCGATGACGGGATTGTTTAGACAGATTACTATGGACGTCAAAACGATGAATCGCACAAGAAAAGTAGTTTCGTTGGAAGGCAAATTGAACGCGATAAAGCCGTTGAACCGCGGTGAACTTTTAAAAAGTGTTTCTAAGGACTTTGGAGTGCGGGTGCGTACTATAGGATACTTGGAACAAATCGGAAAGACATCGAAAAGTGGCGTAGTTTATTAACTTCTCCTTTATCTACGCGAAAAACTATGACACCTCCTCAATACGACAAAATTGTGATGGGAAAAATCGTTATTTTAAAATAACAGTTTCAACCGTTATTGTTATTTTGAAATAACGGTTGCAAAATAACAGGTTTAGGGTTTATTCAAACGGAAAAACCACCAATCTGTAGTGATCGCGTATATTATAGCAGATCGACAAAGTATTGGATTTTGTATGCCCTAAATCTCAATTACGAAACTATATATATGTTAAACTTGGTTTTCATTTTCAAAAATTCACCCCAAGCCATACTATTTTTATTTGGAGCACTAGTCAGTTCACTCAAACACATTCTCTGCAATCGAAATTGCCACATAGTCACAGTTTCCAGAACCCTTCTAGAAATGAATTATCAAAACGTTGCAATGTAAAATCGATCACCCATCCACGATCAAATACTCTGTGCTTGTGCGTATCTTGTGGAAGGGAGAAAGAAAGACTGAATAGTCCACTTTTTTTTTTAAACACTTGATAAGTTCCTTATTTACAATCTAGAAACGATCTTTGGGATGTAAAAGCAAAAATATCATACGAGAAATGAAAATCCTGATTGCCGCTTTAGTCAACTAATTATCTTCCTTAGTAGAGGAGAGACGCCAATGGTAGGAGAAACAAACCACTAGAAATATTACTTCTTTTTCTTATTGATATAGATTAAACAAGTTTGACAAAGTGATTCGTATGTTGTGCATACTTCCTACAACTATCTCTCGCACTATAAACACTGAATCCAGCAATCGTTCCCTATATTTAACTTTTCTGATATTATAGTTCTAAAAGCTTGAATGTCAACTAGAACTGGTTCCGATAAATCTTCTCAAGTTTCTATTCAGTTTCCAGACAAGTTCCGTCGAATCCGAGCGTATGGCCACAGATAGCATTTAGGTTCATTTAAGCAATGGATCTGGACCATCTTCATCACATACTGTGATTTTGTTGGTTTTTATTCTACATTTCATTGTAATTTTTGGAATTACCCGATATTCCTAGCTACCACGTTTACTCTATGTTACTTCTAACTCTAACTGCAATTGCTGTGATGTCCAGTACCCCTTTGACCAGGCAGTTGTCTTGTGAATGTAGATTTTGGACATTTTCTTAGGTCCATCCCAACTCCACTCCATACCGTAAGTCCATCTATCCTCAAAGAGCTTGGCGTTTAAGCCATGTCTTGTTGGCAATGTTACCAATTAAGGTTAGGGACGATGAATAACAGTCACATTTAAGACCATAACAAGATCGTAACTACGAAAGATTTTGCTAATGATCCATCTCTTCTACTTGTCCGACTCTCCTGTCTTTACCCCAGATTAGTTTCGTTACAATCCTAAACTAGTATAAGTTACATGAAATACTACTTCTTTGCAAAATATTACATGAACAAAAACCATCTTCACTTTTCAAATAAATCAAGTTACTAGAACTGATCGCAATGTTTGCAAGTAATCGACAATAGATCGGATTGGTTTTTGCGCGCCTTCAACGGCATATCGGCCCGAATTCGTTTAACTGCCGTGGCTTTAATTAAAGCAAAAACGTCTGACAGTCGTGGCATCTCGATAGGGATCTCGCGACGAATGCTACTAATGTACTCTACTTCAGCTCGCTAAGAAATTCGAACGTTTGAAACTCCACCCATTTCAAGAAGATTTTAATTTAATGTTCCTTAATCTCATTAAACAATGTGTATAATTTACGGCGCCTTGTGCACAAGTGTTGTGTATAAAGGAGCAATTTAGAAAGTTAGCCCGGCATTCAAATGTGATTGGGGAATTTCTTAAGTCGTTTCTGCGTTTTTAAATTTATTGGTGCAAATTTTCGGAAGGAATTATATGTTCAGATGTTGTTTAATCTCCTTTAAACATTCAACAAGATGAACCTGGACGGTACAGTTGCATTTATTGATTGTAGATACTATTGTAATATTAAACATGCTAGCGTTCATCTAGGATCCATGCTTTATTCAATTACTAGCTTGGAACAAAATTTTCTCTTATTGTTGAATGCTATAGACCTGAACTTACGACGAAGTAGCTTTTTAAGTATTTTTGGTGTTAGATTTTATCTATAGAAATTCATATTTAGTTAAACATTCAAAACAGACAATTATCGGTTAATTTACGTAAAAATATCAGAGAGATCGTATCCTGTTAGCTGTAATTGTTGACAACTGAAAACAATACATAGACTCAACAAATTATAAAGTTTGTATCAAAATTCTAAATTACATAATACAGTTTAAAATGTTTCCAGGCTAAAATTAGAATTTATTATTGGTAGTGCCACATTTACTTTCACTCAATTTTTAAATAACTAGCATTCCTATACTTCATAACTAATACGCATTCTATGACCCAATGTCTATCCAAAGAAGCAGTGAACATGCCTTTCATTGGCCCTAATCCATTTTGTGGTCTCTACAAAACAACCAGTTAAGACACGGGAGGATAATCAAAAGGCATCATACTGGGAAAGTGTTCCAGGACAAAATCAGGCAAAAGCACTCAAGCTCGCCAAAGACAGCAAAAATAGCGCTATCGTTCAGCTAAGGAGACCATAAATTACTGCCAAGATTTTCGACAAGTCATGTGGTCCTAGAATATCACTTATTTAAACTAGGAATGGCTAAAGATCAAATCTGTCGTCTGTGCCAAGAAGATCTGGAGACGGCAGAACACATTCCATGTACATATGTTGCCACCAGTCGCACACGACACCAACATTTCAGTAGGCCATTTCTTGCATCTACTGAACTGAAGGAAGGAAGATCCTAGGGATTTATTAAAAGCCTCCAACTATTCTAACGCACATAAAGACATTTTGTGACAGTACGCAGTAACTAAAGGCATTTGTGCCATGACCCGACTATAATAATAATGATAGTAACCCAATGTTAATATCAGAAGAAAGACACTGTTACGTTTTGTCTCTACTATTTTGAATTCTGCTCCATAGCGCCACCTGGTAAAATATCAATGTAACGAATGTACATCCCAATCGCGAAGGTGAGCGGGCCATTACCGTTCAAGCATTGTAAGGGTTAGGCACCACGTGCTTTGTGAATAAAAGTTAAAGGTAGAAAAGTTCATTTCATTTTTCAAGAGAAGAGTTCATTTAATTTCCCAAGAGACACAATGTTAAAATCAGAAAACAGATCCGTGTTTTTGAACATGTGTATCCAAAAATATGTTCTGGCCATTCTTTGAAGTCAGTGTTTAATAATAAGATTAACGATTATACTCAAAGTTACTAAAATATGAGCTACACCTAATTCTGTCTAAAATCCTTCGATTGTCGGATTGAAAACATCATACTTCACTTGAAGTGCTAACTTTTCACCAACAGTTCCATTTTTCAAGTGTCCTTCGGATACAAAAGTTCTAGAACAATAGTAATAATGATTACCTAACGAGCAATGAAATATCCCGTGAAGCCGTGGACAAAAAGATGACACCCAAGCCAAAAATTCAACATGGTTCCAGCCTAGAAACTCAACCAATCAAGACTGAATGTTGACTGGCTTTGTTTGTAACCTCTCCGTGGCGTAGTGATAAGAAGGCACGCAATTGTAAGTACGATACAATCTCAGGTCACAATTCCCATAATGGGGAATAATTAACTGTGATTCACACACACACACACCATTTACACAACAAAAGTTTCCTGACAAACTTCAAAGCTTGTAACCCCGTAGATAAGGAAACCTGGTTCTAGAATTTCTAACCAATCCAACACTTGTACCACATATTAATTTTCAGATAGTGAAAGTATGTCAAGAAGACTAGGGTGCTTAAAAATTACTTTTATCGGCATAAATTTAGCTGATTCATTGAAGTTAGTAAACATAATGGGTGTTTGATATATATATATATATATATAAGCAAGATAAGATTATAAATTATAAAATTCTTTTTCTGTTATGGTGTTGCATATTTCAAGGACTTCGTTGTCTTAACTTTTAATAACATAAATGTTTTATTAAAAGCAAACAGCTTTCTCGCAAGACAGAGCATGGTCTCCCTCTCACAAACGCCGTACTTTCCAGATTTGGTTCCTGCGAACATCGCCTTGTTCCCGCGGTTAAAAAATACAGTTTAAAGGTCGTCATTTTGACACCATCGCGAAGATCCAGCGCAGAAGGTGCTTGACACACTTCGAGATGTGGATTTCCAGGATACATTTCAGAAGTGGCAAGAACTCTGGGAACGCTGTATTGGTGCGCCAGGAGACTACTTTGAAGCTGACAGTGTGTAAACGAAGATAAATAAAGTAGTTTCTTGTCGAAACTTATTGATACCACTTCGTATAGTTCTTTCACACTTTAGTCTTGGAGATATGGTGTATGACTCGTGCATGGATTTTGTCGATACACGCAAAACACAGAAGGTTACAAATGATATTTTCCATTCGTAAAAATAAACATACTTCGCGCAAGTTGGTGGAAATAGAGTGGCTGAACGTGGAAAACGGTAAAATTTCATTAACTATCATCGTTTTATCCTATTATTATTCGACGAGTGCCTGTAGGTTTACATTTCAAAATCAGCTTTAGAACAAACATACAAAACCTTGCATAAAACAACATTCCTTGAAAGATCGTTTAAGTTTCAAATTGTTAAGATGTGTAAGTTAATCTACAATACGAAACGTCACTCTATGCAGCAATTCAATTTTTTTGTTAGAAAGATGGAATAAAGTAGTGAACCATCTTTACCAATCTTCGTGTTATGTAAAATGTTTATATTGTGCAAACCTGGACCATTCTTTCTGTTTTTTCGATAATATTTTTGCATCCATCCATGTGTTTCTCCTTTTCTTTAGTATCTCTCCAATCACTTCATCTCAGGTCTCCTTAGGTATTCCTCTTCGTCTGTGGCCTTGCGCCTTTACCTCCCATACTTGCTTCACTGGCCTCTGATTATTCACTTTTTGTAGATGTCCTCACCAGGTCAACTATCTAGTTTCTATGAAATCTAAGATTGTTTCTGCTCCCAGTTCCTCTCTTACTTCTTGATTTTTAATTCTGTCACGTCGTATAATTCCTTTAACTCTGCGTAAGTATTTCATCTCGAGTGTCTGGATTTTTACTTCTCTTTCTGTGAGTACCCAGATTTCATAACCATATGTCAACATAGGCCTGAATATTGCTTTAAAGACGTTCATTTTGATTTTCTTTCACACTTCTTCTTTACTAGTGAATGCTCCATTTAGTGCATAGTACATTTTAGACGCCTTGTTAATTCTTTCATTAGGGTTCAATTTCGTGAACTCCTTTATCCTCTAAAGTGACTCCCAAATATTGATATTGCTTTACCTGTTCTATTTTTTCTTCCTCGGTTTATTCAGTTCTTGGTACACATCTGAAACAGCCATTACTTTCGTTTTCTTTTTATTTGTCCTCATTCCATATTCCTGCAATATCTCATGCCAAATTTCTATATTATTCATTAAGTGTTTCCGGCTTCCAGCCATGATAACAGTTTCATCCGCAAAGACTCATTCAGAAATTTCTAGGTTCTAGATTCCGATATCCAAGAAATAATTTTTTACTTATTCTCTCATTGCATTTAGTTATCTCATCCATGTATATTATTATTTATTATTACACTTGTATTTTTTCCATTTTCAGATAAAAAAAAAATACCAGAAAGGCTCCGCCACTTTTGACATGACATATTTAACGCTAGTACATAAAATAATTACTCCTAGCGTGTAATTAACAATTAGTTAATAGACCTTCGATCTTTATGCCCTTTCCCAGCCCCAATTATACCTATAATGTTAGAATATTAATTCATCCAATATGAAATTCCGCCAGGGACACATGGCATCCATACATTATTACAAATCTCGTCGGATCTAATGGAAAACGCCATTTTAATAGCGTCGATTCATCATAAACACCGGCAAGGACACGGTGTTTTCAAAGCGAGGGATTAGTTGCACTGGCATGGCGTCTCATCAATCTTATTCATTATCCCTTTTTCTGGTCCGTTTCCCGGGCGACACGACCTTCGAAAATTTTACAAAATCTCAACGACATCCGCGTAACATAACGCTTTGATTTTATACTCATCGAAGTTCGAGGCCCTTCCTACTTATTTGCAACGAATCGCCCAGAAAGAAGCGAACTTTCGAAGGCCGCACGCTAAAATCAACAAACCATTATATAGTGAGCGTTTTATCGCATAATTAATGGCCGAAACATCGTTCCCGTTAAGCGGAAGCTTGCAGGAGAAGATTTTGAGGGATCAGCGCGAAACGGGATTAGCTACTTTAAAACGATTTTGAGACGACGTGCTGTGTTTACGCGAAAAGTTTCGAACAGTCTAAATGATTCTTCGCAACTGCCGAACCGCCAGCTTGGGATCGCTTGTATGGAGAGATAAAGAATCGTAGATATATAATTGATAACTGGGACCAAGCAGGAAGTATCTAAAGTTCAAGGCGTTGGAAATCCGCAAGCGGAAAATTGGTATTTTCTTGAAAGACGTAAAATAACTTTAGGAAAGTATTAGGAGATTTTTATTAAAAGTTGGAAAATATTGGGCTGCTTTCTGATAGTTACACAGTACAAACATTACAGTATCGGCACACTCCACACCATAAAAAATCTTTGATTAATTTGGAAAAATTGTTTCGGGAATTCTTTTTCATATAAATGGAGCATCAAATTCTCTCGATGAAGTTACGTTTAAGTAATTTGTAGTTTTCTTTATTTAATATTGACCTCGGTTTCGTCTATATGTTTTACTATACTTGACGATTCAATACTCCCATAGCAGTAATACGCCATATGTTCTTTGAGCCTGAAGTCTATAGGCTGCCTCATTTCTCCAACATCAATCACCGCATGCAATTTTATAAATTCTCAACCTTTCCTTCGTATTTTTCGGGCCGTCTGAATGGTTTCTGAATGAATTCCGCGAACTAAACCACACGTTCATATCTTGTTCCCTAAAAACTTTGCTTATACCTTTCCATATCCTGTGAAAAGAAAGTTTCACAAATTATGGCGGGTTTTTGCGGAATTAAGGTCATGGAATTTCTCATATAGTGCCCACATTGGACTTTCTTAAGCATTCGCTCGACATCACGACCATTATACATAGCTGCATTTTTTCTAAAGTTAAATTCTTTATTGTATATACTTTTACTGAATGGAAATTTCGCCAGTCTATTAAGAAACTAATCGCGACCGTTTTATGTTATCCACAGTCATTAGAATCTATCATAATGTATCTGCTGCTAAGTGTTGGTTTCCTTTCTATAGATGTCTATTTCTAATTTTTTGCTGTTTCTAGTGAGTAAACTATCTAGAAACGGAAGTTGGTTGTTCACTTCTTTCTCTACTGTAAATTTAAATGGTCTCGAATTTTGGATTAAGTGTAACTCTGAAGCAGGACTTTTCTTAGTATCAAAAACCGTGAAAATGTCGTGTACGTATGTCCAGACTCTGGGAAAATATTCGATTTTCTTTTTTAAACCCGTTGAGCATGTTGACTACGAAGGGAAACAGCGGACTGCCAATCGCCGTACCTTCCCACAAAGAAGACAACTATTATTTTTGCTTGGTAGATGTAACAGGACACACTTTAAAAACTAAATCTATCATTAGTTACCCAAACTTGACAATAGCTATGAGACCTGTACCAAACAGAGAAACTGGAGCAATAACCGAAAGAGAAGATAGTAGAAGCACTACACCTACATTTCAGTGTGGGACCTTATCAATAAGTGCTCTAATTTATCAACCTTCTGAAATAGATAACCGTCATGGTTAATACCTTCCACAAAGATATGCTGACGAGATGTAAAGATCGAAACGCGCGTCCATGTATGGCGGATAGGTGATAGCTTTTGCGTTTCAATTAATTAACCATGGCGGTTTAAGCCAGTAGTCGGGGGCTACTGTCGCGTCAGAATTTGGAACAATATGATTTGTTCAGTTCTGTAGAGGCGTTTACAGCAATTTACTCGACAAAATGTACAAGTGAGAATATCTAATTAGATTTCCTCGTGCGTACATGTAAACATTAAATGTCATTCGTGTTTTAGAACTGAGTAAAAAAAAATCAATCTAAATATCTATCTAAGGAATAATATTGATGATGAAATATTGATTTAAGGATTTCAATTTTGTAATTCAATTTTGTTCACTATAGAACCCATGAACTAGCCAATACTTTCTTTTAGTATGACATCATTTTGTAATATTATTACTGATATTGTTGACGACGTGATATTGCTGACGACGTAATATTGCATGAGTTGGTGTTGGAGCTATTTCCGCCGTTAGTAGGACTTTGATAATCTGACGTTTCGACACTGCCATCTTCAAGGTAGATTTGTAATTAAATTTCACAGTTCAAGCGCTTTAACTATCTAGGTATCAGGGGGACAATGCGCAGTAGTCTGCGCCTGGTATTGTGCGCATTAGTAGCCTGTCTATCCCATTTCCTGGTTGGTGTCATGCGCCGCACTTGTAGATATAATGCTGTCACGAACTGATGGCATCCATAGGTGTTTAGTATCTAGGCCTGATGTGCTTATAGCCTGTAGGGTTGTGGCTATACACGCGGCCTGTCTTAGTTTCTTTCTGATATGATGATATGCTTTCCGAGCTAATTTTTCATGTTCCTTGACCCTAATGTGCAAGGGTCTACTGGGTGCTTATGAATGTGGACGTTCGTCTAAATACAGCTTAAAACTGCTTCTGAGCTGTGACGGCCAACATTTTTTTATTCCTGGCAGACAATTATAAATGTTGGTGTCAAGTCTGACACCATTCATACACTTTTATAATATCACAGTATCTTTCAGTACGTAATGGGTATGTATAGGCATCCGAGTTAACAGAAAATTTATCCAAATTACAAATTTTAAATTGTGGGACTGCGAAATTCTGTAAATAACTGCCTACAACTCTCTCTGGGAGTTAAACTGAGAATAGTACGAATAGTTTGTTTTTTTTTTCTGTAAAAGCAAGACAGATCTTAGATTCGCATCCCCGCCCCAAAAAAGTCAGAGACCTATAGAACACCCATACTGCAGTCAGTTATTTCATACTTTAGAACACATATAAATCCAAAAATTGTGTACAATTTCTTACTCCAATACGGTCTAGTTAGCTATAATAGAGTGTTATAATTAATAAAAATACTAAAATATTTCAAAAATTTTTGTACTGAATTTCCTCTGAAATAAATTGATTAAAAGCAAGGTTTGTCCCAACCCTCAAGAAACTGGAACATATTCATAATTTGTTAGCCGAAAATGTCCAGAAAAATCCGGATTTCTTTTTTGCTTTCAATTTTATTGTACCGTGTTGTCAATGGTTTAAAGAAAGTAACGAAAAGCAATATTATAATTAATTCAAAAACTTTTTATGGTCAGGGTATAAATAGCATTTGCATTTTCATTCTAATGACGTAATGCTTAATAATTTTCTAGTTTACTGAATAGAAAAATTGAGTTATTTATACACCTGTCAGAATCATTAAAATTCATTTGCTGGACTCGTGTAAGAAGATATTTCGCGACCTTGGACATTGCGATCTATACAACTGTAGTAATAATAATAATAGATCAATGTCACATGCACGCGTACCTAAACAAGTAAAGCCAAACCAGTGATATTTTAGATTTATTTCTATAATAATTTAAAATTCTTGAAATTAAATAGTAGCTTTTATATTATTTCTGTGAGTAATAGAGTAATAGCACTAAGCAAACAAATATAAGAATTATGCCCTTATAAAATTAAATATAATAATTAAAACGATTTAATACTTCATTTTATTCCATTGCTTTTATTAAGGTAGGCTGTAACATTGTCATTTTATATATATATATATATTTAGGAAAGAAAAAGGAAATTTGTGCATATTTCGAAGCTATCCGCAGCAGATGAAAGACTGGAAGTCCTATTGAGGATTTGCGGTAAAAGTGACCGTTGTCGTTTTGCTTCATCTCCCATTTGAGAAGTGGAGAAGTATATAGAAAAGCCACATATGACGAACGCAAGAGGTGGAATCAGAAGTCTGAACCATTTTTTGGCTAAAAGTGAAATTATGTGGAAAAGCATTCTCGTAAAGAAAAAAATCGTTTAGTATAAAACATTACCTTAAATTAAGAAAGATGGTGGCCATTGTTTTAATTTTAGACTCTGTAGCCAATGTACACATCTTTGTATAAATTTATTTGCAAAAAATTCTCCAAAATCGTAAATAGTTGCAAACGATCCAGAAGATGCATTTTTTTTACATTTATTACTTCACATCAATTCCCATGTATGCATTTTTATAGTCCAAATCTGATGATAAGTACACGAATTTTGAGCGTTCTTATTAGACTAATCCTTTCCAGAATATTTGCAGTCATCTTTTTAAAAATTTTCAATATCTCCACATTTGCTGTATACGAATCATTCAGTTTGCCAGGACTTTTCATTAATATGTCAAAAACAATATATTGCTAATCTAGCCACATGTCATTTATCAAATTGTGTGCAATTAATTAAAATCCTTAAAAATAAGATAATATATATGGCTACAAATTTAACTTTGGCTGATAGAGTTGAGATAATAAGATAATAGGTTCGTTCAATACGGGAAGCTGCCCGTGAATTTAATAGATATCCAGACCGTGCTGGCGTTACAGATACGACGACTATGCTAGGCATTAACAATTTATTTAGTCGTACTAGAAATGTGACAAAATCAATTACAAGGAATTATCATCATCCTGGAAGATTACGTTATTTTGAATTATATCACTGTGAATCCTACATCCAGTCTAAGAAAGATGTCCTTAGTTTTAAATTATTCAAGATAACATTTGAAGAGATCTGTGAAGACATAAGAAAATTCCTTTCAAGCTGAAATTTCTACATACTTTGGAGGAAAGGGATCTTGAAAGGCGTTTGGAATACTGTTTGTGTGTTTACTGATGAAGCTACATTTATCCCCAATGGAATAGTTTCATCGCACAATTGTAGATATTAGTCTGCAGATAACCCACAGGGGATAATAAACTCTAAACATCAGTAGTTTCAAAACATCAACGTTTGGCATGGAATTCTAAACAATAGGATTATAGGACCATTCTTTTTTAGACAAAATTTTAGTGTTCCGAGCTTTTTAGAATTTTTAAATAATTTATGGGATCTTCCAGTTGTAGTGCAGCAAGAAATGTAGTATCAATTAGACGGGGCCTATACATAACGCAGTTCTTGTTAAGGAATGGTTAAATGAGAATTTCCAGGGAAAATGGATAGATCGTAATAGTCCCCTAATCGAATGGCCACCTGGATCCCCCGGTATAGTGTATAATACTAGACCAATAAATTGTCAACATCTGTACAAAATTCGGTTAAAAAGTAAATACATTTCGTGGTTCCATTTTTTCTGTCACATAGTATACATCCAAAAAGAAAATTTTTTAAACTAACACCTTATACACAAATAAATCTTTAGGATTCACTTCAAAACCACTATTAAGTGAACTACACACATACGAGAACAAATTAAATCTACCGCCACCAGTAAATAAAAAGAGGGAGGTTCCACAAATTCCCCTAGCATTAATTCCAATTCAAAAAAGCATATAATTCAGTTTCGGGCAGTTCCCAGCGTGCCACTGAATAATCACTTCTCAGGAAGGCCTCCCACTCAAAGACGGAAATCGAAAAGTTTTCGCAACGCGTTTAAGTCGAGGAAGTAAATCCAACGGTGAGGAAA
Organism: Dynastes maya; assembly: GCA_029619315.2. Taxonomy (NCBI): domain Eukaryota; kingdom Metazoa; phylum Arthropoda; class Insecta; order Coleoptera; family Scarabaeidae; genus Dynastes; species Dynastes maya. The sequence continues at coordinate 71,917,809 of JAROYE020000002.1, forward strand.
CCCTCGAAAGATGCCGGTGAACCAAGAGACGATTAGCGAGGATATAGGATCCATTACCGCTCCGATACTGTCTTGAAGCGCCGAAGAAAATACAAAGTGTTAAACGGTCGTGAGGGCCATCGCGTTGATTGAAACTAGGAGGATTCTTATCGAGCCGCGTTGTCTATTCGCTTATATCTGTAGGCGTATTGAAAGAGGATAAACGGCCCGGTGCTTGGCGAGAAAAATGGAGGTCCACGATCGGGAGAAGCAAAGTGAAAATCCTTACAGGCTTCTTTGCATTCATCATCTCTTGGGGCGGATGTTATGACGTCCCAACGATCTTTCTTGCGCCGTAAAATAAATCTTTTGTGAAAAGGTAATGGAAAAAATATGCGAATGAAATTTACAACCCTCAGCATGTCGTAAATGCATACATGCGGGGTAATATTTTTATCTCGCGCACTATACTACAAAATGTTCAAACATGTAAAAGATATTGAGATCAGCATTTCTATTCAATGTGTTATTCTTCGTATATAGGATACACGGCGTAATGTTCTTTGAGCATATCTTTTGACCCGAGAATACATACTAAGATATTCTTTATCATAACGAAACCAATCTTTTATGATTTGAGTATAAAATATAGCTTCAAACTTAATTTTATTTATGGTGATATGGTGAATATTTGTATAGTGATTCCAATTCCTAGAGATTAAAAATAAACTGACTTGTTGAGTTTGTTTATATGTATTTCTTGAATCCAAATGTACATAGAAAATGGGACACCCAATATAAATGATTCAGGTTGGTTTTATAATTCATTCCATGGGCAAATTAGAGAAAAAGTTTGTTTTCAAAAAAATACGCAGAGAAAAGTTCTGCACAACATAAAACTGTATTCAGGTACACGGGCTGTTTAGTTTCTGCTCACGATGCAAATTTGTTTTTCTTTAATGGCGACGATCAACTTCTCTTTTCAGAGCTAGGCCCTGAGCCCTTTAACTCTCTTGTCACTTTGTAACAGTTTCGTATTCCCTGTCTAAATTTTTCATCTACGTAGCCATCACCCAGTAAAGTTTAATATTATACAAAAAGACATCCAACAAAGAAAGATGCGATCCTCGTGAATACACTCTCCACGACTCTAGTTGTGTCGAGCAGCGAGATGTCTAAAAGTCTTATTTTGAAAGATCTCTAATTTTTCCAGATTATTGGCTGCATCTGTGGACAATGTCAAAACATCAGATGTGATGACTGGTATCAAATGTGTTCTATAAATTAACATCTTCGTTCTTAGATCAAGCAGACAATCTCGATAAAACCAAACAATAAACGCATTCCTGGCACGAAAGTATTTGTCACGGATATGGTCAAAGTGGGCTCTCCAGGTAAGTTTCTGGTCGAAGACTACACCTAAATATCTGACTGTGAGACTCCATGAAATCTCCATGCCTTCAATCTCGATCATCTTAGGAAGAATCCTCCTTCTTCGAGTGAATCCCACTGCAACGCCCTTTTCGTCATTGATCGTATGCTTGCAGGCCGACATCCACTTAACCAAATTATCGAACGCATCCTGTAAGCGTCTGACCATCGTACCTTCATCTTGTGACGATATATACTTATATATAGCTGAGACTATATGGGGAATATCACTTGTATAGAGTATATATAATTCTGATGCTAGCAGGAATTCCTGTGGCACCACGGCCAGAATAAATCTCCTAGGAGATAGGGTTTGGCCACTTCGGACAGAAAAAGTCCTTCCTTTCAGATATGATCCCACAAGTGACACCAAATTCATGCCGACGCCAATTGTCTTTAGTTTTCTTAGAAAACCGTGGTGCCAGATGGTATGAAATACCCCGTGAGATGTTTAAGAACACCTCCCCAACTGTCTCCCCGTGCTGAAAAGCGTCGCGGACGATTTCCAAAATCCGAAGCAGCTGGAGATCGGCCGAAAGTCCGGCACGAAATCCAAACTGTTCATCGGGAAAAGGCTCGATGACAAACAACTCAAACGGCTGAGGATAACAGCTTCCAACAGCTTAGATGGTGAAGAAGGATAATAGCTTCCAACAGCAAACTGATGGGGTAGCGCGGCAGTTCTGGGGATATACTGGAACTTTGTTGGACTTTAGAATGGTCACCACGGTCGCATACTTCGACAAGTCCGGGAAATATGATAATCTGAGGACAAAGTTGAAGACTACCAGCAGGAAGCTCAGCGCAACAGTTGGAAGGGCCTTCAGCGCTCTGTTGGTGATTAATGTGATCAAAACATGGGACCCTTTAATAATTTGCTTAATAATTCTCCCATAATAGTCTCTGCCACATCCTGAAAATTACTGCGTTTTCCGGATGAATTCACATTAACTTTCTTCAATATTCCCTACACCTATCCTAGCTTAATTTTTTAGGTAATTGCGATAATTCAAGATTTTTGCAAAAACACCGATGTTTTTTTAACATCCAATATCTTAAACACCTTTCGTGGTAGAGTGGTGATTCGATTAAATATTTCTTGGAGTTTTCAGCAGTAGCAGCACATCGAACAAATGTTTGTATGGACTGGATTTTGAAAGAAGGCCCATCAAAATCGTTGCTAATATTGATTCATGTTATTTCTTTTTTTTTTCTATATCTCTCCAGAATCTGATAGAAAAGCTCATCTGGATTTCTTCTTACTAAAACATTTCCGTATAACTAAGAAGAGATAAATGCCTTGCTGAAACATCTATTGTTCATTTCAACAAGGTTTTACTTGTCTTACTATACCTTGGTCTAGTAACTGTAAGACAATGTTTCAAATGTTAAGGCAAATTTGAAGCAATTGTCGTGAAAAGAAAAACGGGAGAAGTGCTAGAAGTTTCAAAATTAGAAAACTGATTAAATAATAGCTAAATATACCTCAAGAATAATTAAAACAACTCTATTGAAATCTTTACAACAAATAAAATTGGAAATATATTTTCTATCAAAAAATACAACAACTATATTTCTCTTAGATTAAACATTTCAGTCGCTGCGAAATATAGAAACATCTTTCTCTCGCCTTCGATCCATTAATCATTTCATATAAAAGCAGTGATATTATTGTAGAAGGAACGCTAATACAAAAGTTCCGATATACCGGAGGCGTCTGAAATTCCCAAAATACTTATTTCGCAGTCTCTAGCGCGAGAACTTTCCCCAAACAAATTCCTCCAAATGGTTCTGCTCATAATCAATTTTTCCGGTGGAGGAAAGTATAACAAAGCAGCAAAACTTCGTGTCTACGGCTGCTATTAACTTTTTTTTGAACTGTTTGTTCTCCGAATGCTACTTTTTCAACTGAAACGGTACATTCTTCGACGATTAATCGGGCTATTGTTTCCGGATAAAGCAAAATAAATATAGACGCTTTTCTCGTCTAAAGTTGCTTACGTCATTTCGTGTATGTTTCTTTTGTGTGATAAAAAAAAAACAGTTTACCATAGGAAACTTCAGAACGAGTGGAGTTTTAATTTGCGGTTTTATCAGGCCAATTTAAAACACAAGCTTACTAGAGATAGTGGAAACATATTTTGTCCGATACACTTGCTGAATAGAGCGCCGTCGAGTTATACGACTAAGATCGTCGCGATGGTGCTACTAAGTGAGACTGCGGAGTAAAGGTGTGCCCAGAAGAGGCCGGCCCGGCTCATTCGCATCTCTACTTCTTGCGCAACCACATCGCGTATTCTATACAAAATACGATGACTTTAGCCATATAACTCGGTGCCGCTCTATTCAGCAGGTGTGCCGGACAAAATATGTTTCCTCTGCCTCTAAAGATGGATTTTTTTTTTTTTAAGTGAAAACAATGCAAATATGTGCATCTAACTAAATCAAAGAAAATTAGATTTTCAAAATATTATTATATACTCTAATAACGACTGATAAAACCATCTCCGTCGGGAGCGTTACGGCCCCGTAAGGATAGAATAGAGGACGAGCGTATCTACATGGGGAAAGTTATGCATCGCTAACCGCTATCTAGAGAGCTTAGGAGTGAAGCTTGCGATAGGCTGGCCTGAATTTCGAATTAGGCCCCCTGAAACGGATTTAGCAGCATCCGAACGGGCGTCTGCCGATTTCGCTCCGCCAAACCCCACGTCATTTTTCGCCGTATATCAAAAAAAAAAAACGCGAAATCGTAGCGTGTTGTATCTGACAGCGTCTGTCAAAAACATCAAACGCGAATTAAAAGTCATAAATTATCTCTTTTTATGGAAAGTGCAGCTCAAAATGTTGTAACCGGAGTGGAGATTGCGTTTTCGAGACTATATGGCATGACATTGGCATTCGTCTTATTTTGCTTTTTAAAAAGTTTTAGCGCCAAACGTAAAATAGCCATCCTACTGTGAACACGTCTATTAAGATTTATTACTCATTTTTACTATTCCAGAAGAGAAAGCGAATCAAAGGATAACTTTCCCAGAGAGAATACCACATATTGAAGCAAGAAAAATCAAGAGTCTTGAATAATTCAGTCGCCATTTGAATTTGGGGCGTCGATATCGGTAAAAAAATGTGTTAAAGCTCACATATTAATAAAGATAACTCTAGGATTTTAGACGAAATCGGGTACAAAATAGTGTACCGGTGGTAAATAGAATACATGTGTGGTTGCCTGAGAACTTCGGAGATTCAAATAATGCAATAACAAGCTATGCTTAAATGTAATTTAACGAAATATATTGAAATTTCCTACGTTATATGGTTATAATGGCAAGAATAGCTGGTGGACTCGTGTAAAATGTGCTGAAGGGTTTTCGAAAAATATCATGTGTCATTGCAGGAGCACTCGGAGATTCTACAGTCGCATAAAATAAGCATCTGTATCTAAAAAACACTCGCCAACTTGCAATCAAATAAAGCAAGAAGAAAGTATTCTTAAATGTCAAGTGTCAAGAATGCAGCTTACACATGTACCTTTTGCACATGTGTAGTGTACTGTACATGTGTTGCAGCAGCAGAACTACGTCGATTTATCGGCTGCTCGCCTAAAAACCCAATTCCATCAATGAAGATCATAGTGAAATAAGAAAACGAAGATAAAATTAGATACATATGTGTTACCAAAAGTGTTGCAAATTCTAACAATAATTTGCCAGAAACAATAATGGACTCCTACGTTTATAAGATACAATGACTTTGAAACTGTCCAGAAATCACAAAGTATGCGGTTTTCGATCGAGAGGTAAAGATCGAATGAACAGCAGAGATGAAATGATTGAACCTGATGAAATCTAACCATTTCCGAAGCAGATTCGAATAACTTTTGTATTGCTAACATTGGAAGGGCGAGACAGGTTCTTTGTGAAACTGCAGCTACGCATACGGTAATCTATAGACATAATTATAGAACAATATTTGAGTTTCTCTGCAGCTGGTATCCCTATGAATATAGACCTAGAAAATTTGCTGGAATGGGTAAACTACAGCTGGTATCCCTATGAGTATAGACCTAGAAAATTTACTGGGGTGGATAAACTGCAGCTGGTATCCCTATGAGCGTACTCGACAACTGTTCCTTACCCAAACCCTTGAGGTTTGGATTTTTCAGCTAGTGTAATTAATTATCAATGAAAGAAACCAATAGCGTTTTTAATTGCCCCCGCAAGGCTGTAAATCTAACATCAAAAAAACTCACCTAAACCAATTTTCCTTACTGTGCAAAGAAAAACTTTTAAGCGTTTAAAAAAAATAAGAATATTATCAAGAAAGGTTTACACATTACGGCTAAACAAGACATTTCCCGTGTAATTTAATTTACAAGGAATTAGGTTAACGCGGTAGATGAAGTTTCAGCACAGAAATTACTTATTAATTGTTATTTTCGTATTGTCACCGTCCATTACCGAAATAACGTCTCTCAACCGCGCGTATAACACAAGAACCTTCCTCGGGCCTTTGTTGTATCATATGTTGCATAATTGGTCAGCTTCGTAGCGCTGCTTATTATTTAGAGGCAGTCTAGCAAAGTTTGCCTCGAAAGGATTACGCCGAATTACTCCTACCGTACACACAACATGCGTGGTCCTGCCGTATGTGGCGTCCGTTAACTATTGACTAACTAATTATATAAATTTTAGCGAGCTTTTGCCATGACCGCAAAAGATAAGCTTCATTGTGAATATTGTACGCGCTGCTATGTAAAACCTAGTAGTTTGCCGTTGCCGGGAACGACTGTTCCGAAGTAGAAACCTTCATTAACTATTAGTCGAGACAGCCTGAAATTACGGTTCGTAAAGCAAGGACCATGTAACGATACAAAATTTCAATCAACATGAAGTGTTGAATACAAAGCATCGATGGTGAAAAAACATTTTCCTAAGATATCTGGTTTCCGTAGGCCCTCTTTCTGTCAGCTTTTTCATGAAAACTGAAACTATTTAATTCAGATTTAACGACTCGGTGGTCCAATGATAATAGGGCCTGTGTCTGACTGGGCAGAGTTAGGTGTCGTGCGTTTGAGTCCTTCTAGGACCAAATTCAGTCACCATTGGCATCTTGGGGAACAATTAGCTGCGCTTCACCCTTTACGGGGAAGTCGAAAGGGTGGTAGTAACAAAGTCATGGAACACTTTAGATACATAATTTAAACACTAAAGGCTCCTGAAGTTATGAGAAGCTTTAAAGCTTATACACCCCGTTGAACCATCACCATACGTTAAAGGAAGATGTATACGATGAATGCCGATTGTATTTTAATAATAAGAATAGATCTTTATTCCCGTATGGCAACCAAATACTGTATAATAAAGGAATGTAGATATTTAACACTACGAAAACCAGAAGGGAAAATTTAGATAAGCAGTTCGAACTCAGCACAGAACTAATGTAAACACAAAACATTATTGGATTAAATTGTTTGTATAATAATAATAACAGAGCTTTATTTCACAGATCGCAACAGATATGAAATAAGTCAGAGAGGTCAAAAAACAGTACACACCAAGCAGAAAAATAAAAATATGATGATCCTAACGTGTATCTTAATTCATACTTTAAATTGAAAATAAGAAAGATACGAATATAAGTCTAGAAGCATGAGCAACTGAGGCACAAGAACACATGAGCTACAACATCTCTATAAAAATGTATCTGTCGTTAAAGAACTCTTCTAGCGAACTCCAATGTTTCTTTTTAATTTTCTAACACTAAGCGATTTCCAATCATTCAAATTTATTGTAAATTGTACAATTTGCTGATAGTTGTAAATTATGCTTTGTGAGGTGCATTTTGGGATCACGTATCTTGTTTATCTAAGGAATTTGTATACACCGACATTGAATTAGAGCTGGGAATTTTTTAACTTAGGTTATTCGAATAATAATTTGGAAATTTATTCGAATATTCGAATTATTGGAATATTCGAAGATTATCAAATTAGTCAAATAGTATTCGAACATTCGAATAATTCCATAATAATTCAAATGATTCGATATTGGGATTTCCGAATTATTCAAATATTAGGATATTTATATATTAATTTATTATATATAACGCGAAAATTATTATTTATATTAAAGGTGGAAGTTGTACTAAAAAAATAAATTTCTTTTAATTGTATTTATTGTAATTTCTAATAACGCGGTTGTGCGCGCATATATTCCTCAAATTTATTTATATATTCTCAAATTAACTTTTAACACTCGGTATTTTATGTGAAAACCAGCATGAAAACCAACGAAAAAGTTTAAAAAAGAAATAAATAATTTATTTTTTCTGTTCGAACAATACGTGATGTCGGCATAATACTTTCATATTATTTAAGAGCGTCGTCCATGCTACAAACCGACGTCTCTCGAGGGCGCAATAAATTTCAATACACGGATATAAAATTATATCTTGCTAGGGAGGACGTATCAGCTCTTCGTTGGCGTAACGTACATTTCCATAGCGTGGCCATGTTATTCGTAATTGTATTACGAATGGTTTCCTGCGGGTGAAAACGTAAATCGCAGTTTAAACATGATGTATAGTGATCGCCGACGAAAATTTAACCACCGTGAATATAAATAGAAGCTCATGCAGTTATATTTCAATGTCAAAATTATTGAACGTTTTTGTACTTTCTGAAGAAAGTAAAAGTAAGTACTATCTAGGTTGGGGATTATACAAACAGGATGTCAACCAAATTTGATTTAATAGCTACAAACATATCTAACAGAAAAGAGAATGTTCCACAAATATACGTCACGCAGTAGGCAGTGACAAACACCACCAGAACATTCAACGACATTAACCCCCGGTTTACGGAACATTTTTTAATTCTGAATTATGTCAATCTCGAATTAAAATTTAATTAATGATTAAATTAATTACTGTTTACATACACATTTTGAGCTAGTTTAATTCGTTGTTAACCAATTAGAATTATAATGACATTTGGAGCAATCGGCAACACAAAAATATTTTCGCCTGTGTTAACAACTATAATTACTATATTATCATCTGTTGTATTTTAAAGAAATCCTTGTTAGATTTATGTAAATAATAACTATTTCCTTGGTATTTTACTTTTCTTTCAGGCTAACATTAGCAAATATCAAAGTGACGTTTAGTTTTAGTCACGGATTTAATTGGTGGTTAAAGTGACGAATAATGATAGCAAGGACTGTGGGGAAGTACGGCAAATAATACTAAAGTACCGACACACTCCGCATCACAAAATTTATTAATTAATCAGTCCGGAACAGTTGTTTCGAGGACTCATGCGATCCTCATTAGCAACCATATGACAAAATGATGTGAAAAAAAATTCTAATTCTAACATTCTCGTTCTATCCCTACTCTAGAGAATATATTTACAAGTACCTACTTTTGCAGCCTATACACTCTAAAATGAAGACATGCGAAGTATACCGAAGAAAGACGAAAAGGCCTCTTGTCATTCTAGGGCGAAACATAATACATGAAAAAGGCTTAAGTAGGACAGCGGTCCGTTCTCTTTATTCATCAAATTTGTGTTCTTTTTTATATAAATAGTTTCGTAAGCGTCTAATTTCTGCGGCAAAGTTACGTTCTTAATCAATTATTCTAATTTAACATTATGCCCGGTTTCATTTATGTGTTGTGCTACACTTGACGATTCAATCTTCCGGTATCTGTAGCACCTGATGCGCTCATTGAATCCTATCGTTCGTTTCGCTTATGGTGGGCAATCCACTGTCTCCTTTCATAGCCAACATTTTCATGAGCAAATTTAAAACGCGTATGGAAAAGGACACCGTATATTTTCCTTGAATCTGGCTTAAGCATGTAGACGATATTTTCGCGGTCTCTGATACAAAGAAAAGTACTATTCCAGATCTCCTCGCGACGCTTGATTCAAAATTCGAAACTATTAAAAATTTACAGTAGAAGAAGTGAACAATCAACTCCCGTACCTGGATAGCTTAGTAATCAGAAACGACAGAAAACTGGAAATAGACATCTATAGACAAAAAAACAAGTACTAATAGATACATTATGACCGATTCTAATCACTGTAGACAACACAAAATGGCCGCGATTAGTTTCTTATTCAATAGATTGGTAAAATTGTCTTTGAGTAAAAATAGGTACAATAAAGAACTTAAATTCATAAAAAATATAGCTATTTACAATGGTTACTCTTCTATAGATATCGATCGACCTTAATGCCCGCAAAAACACAGGGTAAGAAATTTGTGAAACTTCTCTACCACAGAATATCGAAAACTATTAGTAAAGTTTTTAGGGGACAGGATATGGACGTGTGATTCAGTTCATAAAATATACCCAAAAATCTTCTTGGCAATTCGAAGGATAAACGGACAAGAAAGGTAGGGAATTTATAAAATTGCATGTGGTGACTGTGATAAAGCCTACATTGATCAAATGCAAGGAATGATAGACACCAGATTCAATGAGCACACTAGGTGCTACAGATACGGGAAGATTGAATCGTCAAGTGTAGCTCAACACTTAAATACATCTCAGCACTACATGTTTCCATCTTCTTCATGCCTGTCTTTCCTCTTCGTTCCAAATGGTTTTCGTTACATGGTGGTTCTTGGCATTCGATGTTGATCCATTCTTGCTACATGCCCTAACCACTTCAACCACTGTGGCTGTTATGTACATTGGTAGCGGTAAGAGAGAGGCCGTTGGAAGGAGGATCGGAGTGATGTTGAGACGGCGAAGCGTTCGCTCTTTTACCACTCAGCTATGTTACCGTAAACATGAATAAGTAATTAAAAAAGTAAAATATGAATTTGTCAAATTAATCTCTTCCAGTAATGAACTCCAGAATATAACTATGACTTTGTGATGTCAATGATTGTTCAAATAGATGTCTCAATTACCATCTCACTTGCATAACTCTCACTAACTGTCGATCTAGTAATTGTCTGGTATACCCTTGGTTTTAGTCGTTCCAGTGTATATTTCGACTTATCAACTCCTGGATCATTCCACGTTTCTTCATAATCAATTTTGCTCAAATACCCAAATACATAAACCCAAATATATAAAGTCTTCTACCCGCTCAAAACTTGAATTTTGGTCGTTTCTGTGTTTCATTGTTCTTTATAGTTTCCCCAATAATTATATATTTTGTTTTTCGTTTACTTGCATTCCTAGAATATCTGCTTCTATTGATATAATTTTTACTAACTTCCCTAATTCATTTTATATTTTCTTTGAAAACCAAATTTATTAAGGATTGATAATCCTAAACAATCCTTTATAAACATACTAAGATTACACATTTACTAAGTCTCCATGCTTCTGCATAATTCCATAATACCAGTTCCTAAGTTGCAAACTACAGTCTAACTTCTCTCATGCATGAAATATAGTTATAAGTAATCATATTTAGACATTGTGGGTACCGCAAATGATATACACAGATAAGACTAAACAACCATATTCAACGGTAACCAATAGCGACAGTTCACTAGCCCGTAATTATGACTTCATATGGAGATATCAATTTCCCATCATTACTACATTGTTTCGAGGCGCCTCATTATTACTTCAAATCGGTACTCTAAACTGTGAGTTCGTCGGACCTTTATCGGCATCAAAAATGAAATCGAATGATTTGAATGCTGTTAGGATTAAAAATAAAAAATAAGGACTAATGTAGGTGTGTATTAATTTTAAAAATTGAATTTTGTTCTAATACTTCATTCTTAGCATCTTCTATTGTTAACCAGTTGCTTTAACAGTGAGTAATTTGAAAAGATTCTTGAATATGTTACAATAATAATTTTTCATCCAGTAAACGAAAAATTACAATTTAATTTGAAAAAAGGTTGAATGAGGTACTGTAAAACAGTATGTATACTAAAGCCTAAAGTTGGATGTACGCAGCAACGTTTAAATGCATAGGTATTTTTATGGATCATTTAAAATAGGACAAAATCAGTCATCGCTCTCGCATCAATAATTATTTAATATGGATACAAAAGATATCTTTTATCAGTTATGTTATCGATAACGAACAGATTTCTTTGTAATCTATAATCTAGCAGCATTTACGTATACGTATATACTCTGTATAATGTGTTAATCTGGTGAAATTTGAAAGCAATTTTACGTATTCATTGTCCGGCTATATTCTGTATTTCAAAACAGTACTGCTGTGATCATTCAAAATTGACGCTTAAGAAATTTTGTTTTAATTCTTTTATATCATGACGACGCCTCTATAAATCTTTAAAAGGAAAAGAAGTTATAGTAACACATTTAGCAAAACATCGAATTCTAATGAAATACCAAAATGACATCCATTAAAATTTCGCCATAAATCATAGGTTCATTTTACACAATCATATTTTTGTTTTTTAGTGTTGATCAATTTTGCGATTGACTGTCGTTTCTCCCGATGTTTATTTGAATAAAAGATGGTTCAAAAAGGTCAACAAGCAATCGACTAATTTTACATTTAATGATCTCTGTTCTTTAAAATGGTCTAGGTGGTGCTCTGTAACACAGAATAGTATGAATTCAGTCATACAGTCGCGCTACTACACACTCCATTATGCTACTTTAAAATAAATAACTTTATTCATTGGAAATTTAACATCAAATTATATTTGGATCAAAATTTGCTACGGAAAAGACAATCGCCATCGCGATTAAAATAATGGAGTGAAAGGACGCCAATTAATTTGATTATATTTGGTCAAGGTTTCATCGAAGTAAGTATTTTAACTGTGTTCCGAGTTCAAAGTGTGTAATATTCAAATCGTAATAAAAATTCAAAGTAGAAGCGGATGTTGGAGTTTGAAAATTGGCAGTTCCCAGTGAATCACATATAAACATAGTTTATATGACGTCGTCTTAGAAATCCAGGCTAGTTTGCATTTTTCACCCATCATATTTGAATTCTAGCTTTTCATCGTCTTTTCAAAAAACCTCCATGCAGTATCAGCATTCTAGTCATTCAAACTGTTTGCCAATGCAATCGTTTATCGACGCCAACAAATGATGCAAAACCCCTTATGTAATTCGCCATTGATATTGCGTTTGTTAAAAGAAAGTAGAGGCCAGCATATAAAACCTATTACCATATTCACAGCGAGCGTTCGCAAATACCTACATAAAACACTGCAAACAATTGTGCAGTTTTCATCGTTGGACAGCATCATTCGTTAATTTTTATTTGTTTTATACCCAATTACCACTCGTTAGCGAATTTGGCAACATTTCAAAACGCCTTGATTACAAACAATTGCGGCGAAGTTGTCCCAAAACCGCGCAAGTCAATTTCCTGATTGTGATCACAGTGTCAGCAACATTAAATTCCAATTACCATTAAAACGATGAGAAATAATGGCTAGGTAATAACCGTTGGCTGGTGATGAGAGAGCATCGAGATAATGTATTTTGTTACGCCGTTGCTGCCGACTGCTGCTTACTGTTGGTGGTGGCGATGGTGGTTCTGCTTGGCGGCGTTTTCTCCGATTGCCCTCAACTCGACGCGCTTCCGCAGCTGCCCCGATTATGATTTAAGCAATTTCGGAGTAAGCTCCGCAATTACGGCCGCCGCCAGATGCCGAATTCGATACTCTTTCTATTCGCATCATTCTGCGGACGCTTTCCCGCAGTCCATCCACGGAATTCCCAATACAACGCCGATAGAAGTCCAGGAATTTCAAACAAAATTCCCTTTTACCCCCCATCGGTACGTCTCGCGCGCCGATCGATCGGGAATTGAATGTTGGGCGGTTTGATAACTCGCCATCTCAACTAGTTTATTGTGACCGTGAATGAATTTACGGGAGAGAAGACGAAAGGAACAAAAAAGAAAAGAAGTCGGAAGGGAATCTGAATAGCTCGTCCCTCTCGGACGTGTTTGTTTTACCTCGTTATACTCTGTTTACTTTTCGAAGTTTATTTTTGCACATTTTTCCGTAAATCGACTTATTCATGCCCGGAAGCGATTGGATAAGGAATATTATTGATATAACGATGTAAAAGGAAAAATGCCAATTCTACATATTTTCGTTTGAAATACGCGTGAATTGAAAAATCCCAATATTATTGACAACAAAGCATAAAAGGTAAATCTAATGTAAAATAGTTCGTACATGTTGGTACATTCCGGAAAATTAGAGATAAAATAAAAAACTCAATAGAGCACGCTAAAATTATCCCATAACCTTTGCTCCAAAAGCCTTTGCTTAGTACTAGGATGCGTATATACATACTTCTAATGCATTCTCATACAAGAAAGTTTAAACTACTACAGGACTAGCACCTTCTATTAACTTTCTAAATTTCATGGAGAATTGAAAGGTTGAAAAATTGAGATGAATAAATGCTCAATATGATTTAGCTAGGCTTTGTAAAGCCTGTATCCAGCATATATTTGATCTAGCTTGTGGCAATCCAAATTGAAAGCCATATACCTCATAAGTGATTTGAAATGAAATTATGGCCTTGGACTACGAGAAGATGAGATGGATCCCACACCATTTAGGCCCGTTAACCAAGTCATTGCCTTAATATAGGTTAGAACGTTGTCCCGAGGAATCCTTAATGACGGCAAGACATGCCCGTTCCCCGCCCAGTAAAGTTCTTCTATTTAGCGTCAAGGTAGGACGCTTGCAGAAGCAGTGTTCCACTGCCGCATCTTCAAATTAGCAACCCTTGTATGACAGGTCTCCGATTAGTCCCATCTTAAAGAGATGCTACCTAAATCTGAAATGTCCAGTCACAGCCCCAAAGATCATCCGAAGGTCCCTTGTGGATTGTCTCAAGTGTCTGTTCGCATGTTCGAATAATGAAACTGACTTTAGCGATGCGGTAAGAATTAGTTTCATTCCATCTCTTCAAGAAGTTTGCATAGGTGATAATCCTGATTCATTTACAGACAGATTGAAGACAATAATCATAATCTATGTAATGTTTGGAAATGAGAGGGATGCTATAGAGAACCGAGAATGTTTCAAGATTCCAATGTTCATTGAATTGCTTTAGTATCAAAATCGTGAGATTCGGAACAAATACTAACACTTTGGTGTTTTAAATTGTAAGATAAACTAATTGGCTAAAATAGAAAAAAGGTTCCTGCATTCAAAAACAAGCATGATATCTAAACATACGCAATATGGCATATGAATCTGCCTGAAATCAATTAGTGAACATTGAGAAAATTTCATTTTATGGCTATTATAGAAAATGTATGGGACGAGTAATACAATTTAAACAAATTTCTGATAAAAGAAAGAGCAACCAGCTAGCAAATCATAACAAGTAAGTCATTAGTTACGCAAATTACAAACTAGTGAAGCATAAAAAATAAATAAAAGGGTAACCGAAAAAAATGATGAAAAGAAACAAGTCATGGTTTCAAAAAATTTCGCTTGCTACAAAGATTTCTACCATTATTATTATTACGGTGCAGAGAAAATCCAAAACAATTCCCAGATTCTTTGGGCATAAACTAAAATAAATAAAAATTTCCAAATTAAATACTTCGTCCTGAGACACTTTTGAAGAAATTGCACTTTTTTTTAATCAGCCATATTTCATTGCCTAGAATAAGGCGAAGGTATAAAGCTTTATTGTTAAAGTGAATTTTCAACTTTGACTTTTAAAAGTAAAAGTTACAAGTACATGAGTGGGCCTCGGTCTTCGCTAAAATACTAATTGAATAGGGACCAAGATTGTTGATGTGGTGCACGCCAAGAATTCTGTGAATGAACAAAAATCTAAAAATCAGTTTATTGGTTATTTTCACACACCATATCAATGCCAAAATTAGGATGCCTAAAATTGGAAAATCGTTAAAAATAATTATAGCCTGTCAGCACCGTAAATCTGTATCGCATCACAACAAAAAATTAATATTCGCCAAACTCGTCCACGATAAACGAACTCAGAACAATTACGTAATTACGTGACGGCAAAAAGCTCTGAACGAAAAACCATGTTTACAAAAAAGTCAATGTTATTAACCCCTGCCTCATCTAATAAAAAAACTCAACACGTCACCTCCGACTGAAAAATATCAAACTCTCTATCGGATGTCGAATTTATAAAAAGCAATTTTAGATGGAAATGAAGATAGCAAAAAACACACGAACGCTGAATAGGCGAGTTTGTTTTTCTCACAAGATATGTGTTTTCCCGTTCGTCGAGATGTTCTTAAATATATGTAGAGAAGAATGTAAATTTTCTATCTCAGCCAGTCGCCTTGAACGTGATATCAGTTAGATATCCTTGCTCACTTTCATACACGCCCTTTTCGAACACCGTTTGAATGATAAACAAAATGAAAGTCGTTCCTAATAATGTTATTTCTTTTCGCGTTTTCAAGATGCTATCTTTATTTTAGCATTCCTTCTTTATACCACGTTAAGACTATTATAGTAGAGCAACTCTTATGGCGCATCGTTTTACCAAATTAAATTTTTCGACGTTCTATTGTTGAGAGAATTCTTATCTTCGTTTGTACTTGATTGAACAATATTCATTTTCGTATCCTTCGACTTGATTTGAATCTTTTAAATTTCAACCACAATACTTCATTGACACTGCATGCACATTTCGATAACTAAATTACCATCTTCAGCAGTTCAACTGAACTAACAATCTAAACGAAAACTGACTTGCAGTTTTAACGTTACGGTAGACTGACCGCCGTCATTCTTGATTCGGCAAAGAGAAACAACTGGAATTTAGGAGTCCTAAATCTGAATTTGTTTTTGTAAATTTCCATGCTTTCATACTAACTGGACAAATATTTAACTTCAGAAAAAGGTATTTGTAACTAAATTCATTTCTAATTACATGTGTGATCCCAAATGCTTCTCACAATTTCAAATAATCGATTTGAAACCAACTAAAATAGTTTTTCCAAATTGGTCCAACAGAATTTTTGCCCATGTCGCTCTAATTTCTTCAAATAACTCGTACCCATTATGAAACTTATGAAGATGGTCAATCAAGAATCACTTGATTATTCATTTGCAACCACTCTTTGACTCAACAAGTACTGCGTGTAGTGATACTATCGACTTGCAGTATCCAGTTTTCACATTCCATGGCTTGTTATTTCATTTAAAGTATTTTCCAATACCATTGCGTAAGCATCTGCATTTTGGGGGTCATGCAAACGCAGTGAATCCATTGAAGTCAGATGATATATCCATTAGAACTACAAAAATTAAATTTTTCCGTCCATAATCACTTGTTGCTACCAATTTATTGACGCTGGCAATTCATATGGTCTTGAAAATTGAGAAATACCAACTGACTTTCTATGCGTATAACTTTTAACTTTGGTTTTCTTTTCATTTTTGATCTATTAATGTTCGATTTATATATAAAGCTTTCCAACCAGCGTTTTAGGCCCATAGCTTCGTTATCTTCTTCCATTCTTTTCTGTTTCTTGATTTTACTTTCCAATTTTCCACTTCTTTCTGTTCCAAATCCGCAATGAACGCTTCTCTCCATCTTTTCCTTGATCTCCCCTTCCTTTTCTTATTTTGCGGTATCTTCCCAGCTATACCTTCTGCGGTTCTTTCTTTTTCCATCCTATCTATATGGCCCAACCATTGAAATCTCCTTAATTTTATAACCGCATCTATTGTATGCTCTCTGTATATTTCATAAAGTTCATCATTTGTTCTTCTATCGTATTCATTCTCCGTTTTCTTTCTTCCCATAATTCTTCTCAAAATTCTTCCTTCCCACCTCAGCAGTCTTTCCTGTACTTTCTTATTGAGCACCCAGGTTTCACATCCGTATATCACAGTTGATCTCAGAATTCTACTTCCTTTTCTTCATTGCATCTGTTTGTTATTCGGGCTCCTAAATATACAAATTCTGCCACCTCATCAAATTTCATTTTGCTTAGACCGATGTTAATCTCTAAAATTCTATTTTGTTGGTAGCTTCCCACCCCCATTATTTTACACTTTTGCTGGTTTAGCTTTAGCCCCATCTTGAGAAATTATTCTACAGTTCTGCTTAGTGCATTTTCGATCTCTTTCCAATTTCTAGCTATAATGGCCAAGTCGTCCGCATATCCTATTAACTGGTGACTATTTTTGTGCAATATGTTTCCTGTTCTGCTCAAATTACAATCCCTTATATTTTTTTCCAATGCGATGTTAAACAAGAAGGTCGAGAGAGGGTCTTCTTATCTTAAGCCTGTTTTAATCGTAAAGTTTTCCGTAACCTGATATTTTACTCTTACGTTGCTTGATGTTTCATTTAGAGTCATGTTTAATAGATCTACTAATTTTGGAGGTACGCCTAACTCTCTCATAGCTCTCATTAAACGGTTTCTGTTTACCGAATCATATACCTTTTTAAAATTCACCCCATCAGAATTTTGCCGAATCCAGAGGCGTTCCAACCTCTTTTAACGTACCAAACATCGTATTGACACGCGACCTTCTACTTCCTTATCTAAGAAGAAGGCATACTCCGATTTTTATCCGTAACTAAAAACCAACCGTCCCAGGCGGATTTGAACCGGCGTCGTTCGGATCGAAAGGCAAGTGTACTAACCGTTCGGTCATCGAGACGGTCAAAATAAAGATCATATTGTGCTAAAAAGATAACGAATATTTTCTTTATTTACGAAAATACCAAATTAAAGTTAAACATTTAAAAATTTCTGCTGAAGAAGAATTTATATGGCAATTAATGTTGAGTTGAATGCCAAATTAAAATGTTGGCGTTTCATTCCTTATCCAGGCGTGGTCTTTTAATAATTCTTTTTATCTTTAATGCATTTCTACTGATTTTATCTGTAATTTCCGGTTTTGAAAAACTTTCTTCTTGTAAAATACCATTTTCGGCTGTTGTTAATGTTTTCCACTGCCCATATTTTGGATAAATCTTTTTTGCATGCAATTTTAGCTTTTGATCATACAAAATTAGCCGTTTTTAATCCCATATCGTATATTATTGAATTGTCGTCCAAAATTTTGAAAAATATACAGGCTGTTCTATTTAGAGAAACAGCAAACTTTTTTATAAAAATACGTTAGTCAATCGTTTTGCTATTAAACGCACATTAACGAGCACCAAAAAACTAAAATGGTTTGCCAATTTAATCGACTTTATAGGACCAATAACAATGAAGACAGCAATAGTAATCCGTTAATTTGGATCATCCTGTACATTTGCATCAATATTGAATGATTTCGATATCAAAATTTACACTAAAACCTGCAATATCTATCGATTAACCAGCAACAGATAACAGCTTCCCTATCAAAATGAAACAAACGGCTACAGCAGTCCATAAATATGTAATTTTGTATAATAATAATGCTTTTTGAATAATTCATAAGCATATGATACCAAAATTAAATATTTTTATACATTTAAAGCCCGAACAAATATTATCTCAAGACAGATAAGATATCCACTAAACCATAAATATAGATATTTCCCCAATAAATTAATGTAATATATTGTACACGTTTACCATATTATACCTAACAGATCTGCTCAACAGTGCAATGATTCTCGGTTCAACACCGTTATGATTAATCTATTTACTCCTAGACAGGAAAAATCCACTAGATTTTATGGTATATTTCGTACTATGTTCAAAGTATAATAAATAACAATCTTGAGAGGTTTTATCTCCATTCATTCCGTTATGCTTCCCATTTATTTTGTAAAACGTTCGCATATGTATGTCGCAGGTGTAACTAGGGCACATGTAATGTGCAGGAGGAAGCAAAATGTTCCCAAGAACCACTCTAAGAAATTGTTCGCCTTATTTCAAGTCAATTTACGCTGGGAAGAAAAATTGTATTTCAGAATCTTTTTAAATTTTATGCACAAGTAAGAAGAAATGAAATATCCTCTACAGCAAGGCAATTTACTTTTCTGAATTCACTTTGCGCATAGATATTATACTCAGAAGGAAATCCGCTTTACGTATGTTCTGAATTGTGAAGTTTTATTAGGTGGTCACTTTTGCCCGTCACTGTACGTCACCGTATTACGTCGTGGTATAAGGCATTAGTAACTTCTTGAGTGTGACTTGTCTTTCGAGGACAATTTGTCAACGGTTTCCCTGCACTTTTCAACTGAAAGACATAATGACAAGCCGCAACAATAGGTGATTCATACAATGGTAAATAGGGATCCTCGTGTGAGATACTACAGAAATGAGAATTATACAAAATTTCCACATAACGTAGAAACAAAGCAAAGCGTAAATTTATGTCATCGCGCCATGTTGTTGTTTGGTAGATTCCATACTGAAGGATAATAACCTTGTTTATATAAAATCTTTAAGTGTAAATATTTGTTTAAACATTAAAACCCACCATTTTCTAGCATTGACATTTGCTGCCCTCCTACCCATACACATCCATTCATAAATGTTGAGCGGAGGCAGGTTTATATCATTTTATGATTTCTGAAATCTAACAAAATAGGAGATTATTAATAAACAAAAGAAGGATTTTTGTTACTGCTAAGTTAAACTTTGAAGCAGGCCTCCTGCTTGATTGAAACACAGGGTTGTCTAAAAAGATGTTACCACTCATATGGTACTATATAATTTTCTAATTTTCTATTGACTTGACTCCGTGCGATTTCTGGCCATGGGGAATGGTGAAAGAACGTGTGTATGCTACAAGACCTACTAACATTAATTACCTTAGAAAACGCATAACAACGGTTGTCCGGCTCTATACCTAAAGAAATGTGTGAAGGAGCTATGGCCTGTATGGTGAAAAGACTTCACACATGCATTGAGAACCAAGGAGTGCAGGTCGAAGGAGTGCTGGCTTGCTTCATTTCATCTGGACTTGTGTACATAGTGTGCGTTATGTTATTAAAATAAGTCAATCCCATTTAGATGGTAACATCTTTTTGGACAACCCTGTATAAGAGGCACGTCCAGAAACTAAGTTCCGTTTAGTAATAAAAACAAAACGAGTACAGATGCAGAAAAACTATTTATTGCAGAAAAAAACTACAAACCTTAAACTATCTTTCTACATAGCTCCCACCATTTTATAGGCACTTGTCACAAGTTTTTGTATGCCTCCCCATAAAACGTTGCCGCCTATGTTGTCAATCATGTGATAACATGTTCTATGAGCTCTTCATCGTTGTTGAATTTTTGACCACGAAGGAACGTTTTCAGGTGCAAAAAGAGATGGAAGTCGCTAGGGGCGAGGTCAGGGCTAAACTCCTGTAAGAGTTGTTGTGTCTTGTTCGCAGTGTGACGTCGGGCATTGTCATGAACCAAAACAATACCGTTTGTGCGACGCAGATTCCTAAATGTTCACAGTAAACATTTGCGTTAATTGTTTCCTCTCGCGGTAAAAAAATGCACCAGTAGAATGGCGTGTCTATCCCAAAAGACTTTGCACGTGATTTTTCGAGGTGTCAAGATCTGATTGGCTTTAGACTTTCCTGATGACGAAGTGCACCTCCATTCCAATGATTGTCATTTCGATTCAGGGGTTTCATAAGAGACCCAAGTCTCATCCCCGGTCACTACCTTGCTTAGAAAATCATCACCATCTTTGTTGTAACGTGTCAAAAATTCTAGTACACGGCCCTGACGCTGTTTTTTGTGTTGCTCTGTAAGAGTTTTCGGCATCCAACGAACGCACAGTTTTCGAAAATTCAAACTATTTCATGAAGATGTGCTCTTGAGATTTGCGGAAATTTCGTAGAAAGATCATATATTGTAATCTTACGGTTTTGCTTTACGAGCCCCCTTTTGTTCTTCTGTTAAAAGATGTGGGATCCAATGGGAAACTAACTTTCTCAAAGCCAATTCATCATGCAGAATTTTTTGGATTGACGTCTTTGAAATGCCTAAAGATGTCTCAATCTTGCGATATGTCACATGTCAACCTTCCTTGATCAGTTGGCGCATAGCAGGGTGTTTTTTTGAATGACTGCTGTGGGCCTGTCCTGCGGTTGTCGTTGGGAATGGTACGTCCACGTTCGAATTTACAGTACAAGCGAGAAATTGTCGACCAATGTGGGTTTACTAAAAACAAAAGCCCACTCAATGAGACACTGTTATTCAGATAATCCTCTTTGAAAGTTGTAAAAAATTATTGCGCGAAAGTTTTCTTGGATAAATTCCATTTTTCGAGTGACTTTGTCAATTTTAAAAATTTGCTGTAGCTAAATCACTTGAAACTTTGAATATAGGTTCAATAAATATTGATATTAGTTTCGACGGACGACGTTTCATTAGTGGCGTTCCTTACGTGGCTATATGCAAAATGTAAAACTAAATAAGAATTTTATTTCTAAAGGTAGACTTTTCCCATTTTCATACATACATAAACATATGTAGAGAGAACGCAGAAAGTAATTCCATATTCTTTCACAACCAATGCAATCCCGCGAAAATAACTTCTTCAAGCGGCGAGATCCAATAATACCACCACCCCGATTCGATCTTTCGATAAAATATGCATGCACGAATGTGTACAGAAATATCTCCGCATTTTCAACATCGGGAACGTTTTCGCCGCATAGATAGGCCGAAATTATTTTGTATTCTCACCAGATTGACATTTTCGATATGCATTTGTAAACAGACTTTGTACATACATTCCTACATGCGTCGACGTGCACCTTTTATAACCAGCGAACGCGCTAGAGTTATTGAAAATACATACAACCGGACCAAATTCTATTAAACGGGTATCAATCATGTCGAAAGCGTTGACTGCAAGCGCTGTTGGTGTGAGCGTGTGTTCGTTTCATATTTACAGGTTCGAAAAGCGGTGAATGTGGATATGGACGGGGGCTGTTGCGGCTGAACCTTCTAGTTTAAAGTATACTCCTATATTAATTTGACGATTTAGTTTATATTTAGGGATTAATTGGATGTAAATGTATGTTAAAACTTGTTATAGAACATCGCTTCTCCTAGCGACTATAATTAACAATTCCTACCTGAACAGCAAGCACCGTACGACGGAATGATGTGAGAATAAGATGCCTCGTTCTATCCCTATTTTAAAAAATATTTACAAGTACCTGCTTTTACTACTATCCTAAAACATGCGAAATATACGAAAGGAAAGGTACTTGCCTGTAGCACACATCAATAAATCCATCAGAGATAAGTGGCTAAGTGGACCCCTTTCTCTGTTTAACAGATTTGGATTCTTTTTGAAGTAAATGATTTCATAAGCATCTAATTCTCGCGGCGAAGTTACGTTCTTAATTAATTTGAGGTTTTCTCATTTAATATTATACCCGGTTTCGTTTATGTGTTACGCTACACTTGACGATTCAATACTTCCATCGCGGTAATGAGCTATATGTTCCTTGAATCTGGTGCCTATCACCTATTTCGTTTGACCAATATAGGCTTTATCAAAGTCACCGGATGGGTTTTTATAAATTCCGGGCCTTTCCGTCGTATCTGGTTTATCTTTCGAATTGCCTAGAAAATTTCAGTATATTTTGCGAACTGAAACACACGTTCGTATCGTGTCCCTTAAAAACCCTACTAATACCTTTCGAGATTCTGTGAAAGGAAAGTTTCACAAATTCCTTATCGCGGCTTTCCGTCGGAATTAAAGTTGTAGAATTTCTATAATGCTTACTATATGTTGGACATTCTTAAGGATTCGATCGACATCAATAGAATCATTACAGATAACTAAATTTTCTATAAATTTAAGTTCTTTATTGTATTTACTTTCATTCCATTCAAAGAGCATTTTACCAATCTGTTAATTAAGAAACTAATCGCAGCAACTTTGTGTTGTCCACAGTGATAAGAATCTGTCATCTATTGGGGTTAGTTTCCTTTCTATAGATGTCTATTTCCAGTTTTTCGATGTTTCTAATTACCAAACTATCTAGGAGCGATTGGTTCACTTCTTCCTCTACTGTAAATTTGCAATAGTACTTGCAAATATAGAGACAGAACAAGGCATGTTAGAATTCAAATCTTTTTCTCACATCATTCGGCCTTACGCTTGACCATGGAAATCCAGGAATTCCCGAAACAATTGTGTTTGCCATACTACCCTACAGTCCCTGCTAGAATTATTAACCTGAATAGGATAGAAGAAATATTCGGAAATAAGTAAGAAAAAGACAGAGAATACTAACTGTAGATACCTCTATTTGAACTAGGTTATAATAATAACGTAGAAATTTCATCCAATCTCGTAAAACACTCCTTTAAAAAACAGCAAGTCCAATATTGACAACCTAAGATGTAGATTAGATTGAATAAGGTATGGTTCAACTGAGATCCTATCAAATCTATTATGATCCTTCAATTACTACATTGTTAACTATTAGCTTTGCATTTTTCACCAGACCTAACAACCATTTGACTTATACATCTGGGTAGGTTTCAACCCTTGAATATTCTGATCCCATTTCTGAGAGCCCTGTATGCCTTGTCCAGGATCCCAATATATCCACCTACCAGAATCTACATCTTGTTTATTCTGGCAGGTCCAAATTACTGATATGTTTTTAAGCATACACTGTCTGTTTGTTTTGTCTGCCTTCCTGTATCTGCCCGTATCCAATTAGAAAATGCTTGGCGTGCCTCTGGTTCCAACATGTAACTCACTTCTGACAGATCAAATCGAAGACTAGTAAAAAACTAATACTCAGACTATAAATTCCCTCCAGTAGGAAATCTGAAATTCATCCTCTGACATTACTTGATAGCAGGTTTAGCCCTAGGTTAAAGAAAATATGTAAACATCTAGAAACTTCATTTTGCTTTGGAGATAGCCATAAACTTGCAGAATATGGAATCAACATTCCAATCTACCGACTTTTAGATTTGCAGAATTTTGAACTATTGGACAATCCAGAATGCTTACCTGTATTTCTATCATATCATAATCATATTCGAAAATGTCACCACATTGAAATACGGTGTAATGTAGTGACATGAGAAAGATAGACGCTGACATTGCTTTTAATGTCAACGAATGTTAGAGTAATGCGGTACGCTAATGTCTTAGGAGGCTTTAATAGTATAGAAAAAGGTGATGAAGAAAAATCGATGAATGTATTGCGATAGTTAATAAGTTTTAGTCGATAAGCAGGCATCTAATGATAAGCATGCAAAATAAATAAAGTATGAATTGAAATAATAAAGCTACTGTTTAAAATAAAGTTTTGTTTTCTATAAAAAAGTGAATGTGCAAAACCAAATAAGTTTACTTCACGGCGATCCTGACTTAGGAGGAGTATTTAAGAAAATAAATTTAATTAAGTTCTGGGCTAATTCTATAAACATTGGCACTAACCAATCAAGAGAGAAGAAAGAAATTGTTAGCCAAGCAATAAACAGTGTAAGCAGAATGAAAAATTCAAATGAAGTTAAATTAAATCCCTAGAAATTTGCTGGAATTATATAATTATTAGTGTTCCTTACATTAATTACGTTTCATCTGTCAAAGTTGCCAGAAGTCACGAGCTCATCGCCGTTGGTATCCAAAACGCCCAGTGAAATACATGAAATGCTATGAGTAAACGGTTCAAGTTTGAAACAAATTTAACAATTGTGAGAAAATTTTCGTCACACTGGCAGTGTCTTGTGTCAACGCAAAGGCTCTTCAGGTCGTCGAAAAACAATGTGTACCAATAATAATGGACGTTCTTGCCCAGGTCTCACAGTCTCCGCAAAAAAGTCTACGATGGACTGCGTATAAAATGCACATCAGTGAAACATCCATACCTCGAATGTTCAAATCTGTTAATGGTTATCCATACCGCATACAAACTGGACAACGACTGAACGCTTTGAACAAACATGCAAGTGAAGTTTATTGCGAACGTATGTTGAGTCTAGTGCACGATGTCGACTTTTTGAGAAATGTATGGCTTTTAAACGAAAGTCACGTTCACCTTAATGATTGTAGAGAAACCAATCCACAGTGCTCAGATTACAACGTGGTATACTGCACCTGGGGCATGTTCTGACGCCGTTTTTGGTGGTTCAAAAAACAAAAAAACGCCCATAACTTGCGAACGGTGGGAGCAATCAAAGCAAATAATTACATCGTTTTGATCTACGTCGAAAACCACGTCTTTTGGTATGTCACACAATGCGATTGGGAGCAAAACCTCCTAGCTCATCTGGATGCCGAGATATAAGAGAGCCGTAAAAATTTCTACCCAAAGTGATAGAATTTTTGAAGTTCTTAAAACAGCTCCGAATCGCGTTATGTTATATACCAAAAGGCGCGGATTTCGTAGATCAAAACGATATAATTACTTGCCTTAATTGCTCCAACCGTTCGCAAGTTATGATCGTTTTTTGTTTTCTGAACCACCAAAAACCGCGTCAAAACGAGGCCCGAAATCGACATCGCTCTAGTTTTCGTCTGATTTATTGTTAGCTATACATTTCTGGTTGACGAGTTTGATGGATAAAAAATTATAGAAAATTGTCCGCTGAATCGATTGCGACCAAGCAAAACCTCCCAGCTTTTTTGGTTTGGGTGCTGCAAAGCTTCAAAGTTAAAAAAAGGAATCTTCTTTTCTGAACATTGAGACGTCCTAGCATCGGAACGGTTACAGCTAGAGAGTTGAGCTTTTTTTAGTCTTAAAGCGCTGGTATTTATTGGTCCTTATTTTGTTCAGGACGATGACGAACATCCGGCTACTGTCGACCACGAGGGTTACACCTTTTGTGAGATCTAAGAATGTTTTGCCGCACACATAATTTACAGGTAAATAGACATTGGTTCCAACAGGATGACGCACATTAGCCTTATTTCATGAACATGGCAACAGAATAAGTTTTCATTCACCTGATCTGATGCCATCTGATTCGTACATTTGGGGTATAATAAAAGAGTCAGTATTTCGCCCAGAAGATCCGCAAACGAGTATTGGTGAACTACGGCAAGTAAGAGTAAACTATTTTCAGCAAATGCATCAACCAATCTTTAATAGTATGTTCAATTACCTGCAAAATTGTTATGAAGCTTGTTTGCGCCGCAATGTAGCGCATTTTGAACATGTAAATATTTATTTTGGCTAGTACTGTAGCTAATATTAATTCATTTCATGGCTGGTACATATTTGATATACAAGAAATGATCTGAACACAATGATTCCGCTAAATTTGAATAAGCAAAATTTTCTTGGTTCAAAACAATTAAACAGCTAGCTTTCTAGTTTAATGAATTCTACAACACATAACCATCTTCTATTTTCCATTGCAAACGTACTCTTCTATAAGGTAATAAAGGTTGAGGAAACCAGTATTTTTCAGACAATCTTTTTTTAGCCACTTGATATTGAAAGTTCTTTACTTTCAATAAATATCCATAAGAAACACCTTCCTTTCACCAGCTCGTCAATCACTGAGATGAAAATGTCTATTTCATAAGTTTGAACAAAAGGTCAAGTAATGGAGAAATGAAAGAATAAACTATATGTTAGCAAAGAAAGGTGGAATATCCTCTGCTGTGTTGATATATACAAGGACTTTGATAATATTATAGACCAATCACGTATAAACTATCTTACAACCTCTCCAGAAATTGATATTCGACACCAGACATTCTTTTTTCATTTATGCTACCAAAAAAAAATGGCTGTAGTCAAAACCTATATACAAAAAACAAGAAAAAACCTACGCACGAAAAACTTTTTCCAATAAGCAATCATGATATCATCCGGCCATAACATAAAAGTTTCCTCTATCGTCGCCAAAGAAAAAAAATTCCTACATACATCGTATATATATACAGAGACGTTTCACACATAACTCATATCCACTCCTCAATACCCCACTTATATCCCGCAGAAGCTCGAGGGATTTATGCTTCGAGTGTCATATCCCATGTCAACAAGTCTAAAAAGCAAATTGGGGGGGCTTTATGTATTGGACACAAAACTCAACTGTCAGAGAGAAGACAATTTATGCAAATAGAAAACAAGGCAAAACTTCGCCTTTATCATAAGAAAGGGAAAAGGCGAAAGGAAGCGACGTCCCTTCCTCAAACTCCGAATATTATATATAAGCCAGGCGGTGTTGGTCTTTTGCAGATGACAGCGTTTAAACGATTAGAAGGAATTCACTGTAAATAAATGATTACCGGCTTTATTGTTGAACAAGTATGTCATAGCTGCAGTTAAAGCGGCGAGAATGATATTAAGTACACTTTTGTTTTAATGTATACAGGATGTTTATTAAACATACGGCAAAAATTCAAGGGGTTATTCCATGAACTATTCTAAGAATATTTTATCCTTTGATGATTTTTCAAAAGCCCCTTTGTTTCGAAGATACAGGGCGAGAAAAATGTTCGATAAAACCAACATTTTATTACCAAAAATTAAATTTAAAGTTTCTTAATCTACAAGAACTGTTGAAAATGACTACCTCCAGCTAGGATGCAAGAATCCAATCTTCTCCTCATTGACTGCCGAACTCTTTCAAAAACACCATGGTTGTTTCTTATTGAGTTACACCCAACAGTTATCCGATTTCTTAAATCTTCCACATTTTCCACTGGAGTAGAATAAACTAATGACTTTAGATGGCCCCATAGGAAATAATCCAGGGGGTTTAAGTCCGGGGATCGAGCAGGCCATAAGTGAGGTCCACCTCGACCAATCCAACGATCTCCGTATGTTGCTGTTAAAAACTCACGAGCAACCACACTAAAATGCGCTGGTGCACCATCGTGCATAAACCACATTGCATTTCTTGTTGCAAATGGTACATCTTCCAGAAACAGAGGTAGCGTTTGTTCCAAAAAGTTTCGATACACCTCGCCGGTGTCTTCCTGGTAGAAATACCGGTCCAATTAGCCAGTCATCCACAATTCCTAACCAAACGTTGAACGAGAACTGATGTTGAAAACGATCTTCAAGTATCTCATGTGGATTTTCTTCAGTCCACACATGGTTATTGTAAAAATTCCTTATTGCATTTCTTGAGAAATTCGCTTGATCGGTCAAAAGAATCAGTGTCAGTAGTTGAGGGATTTGAACCAATGTGTGCAAAGACCACTGATAGAATGCAATCCATGGAGGAAAATCAGCAGAAAGAAGTGTCTGAACGCGTTATATGTGGTATGGGTACAACAAATACTCCTTAAGAATTTTCCAAACAGTCCCATTACTTACATTCAAAGTATTTGCAATTTTTCGAGTAGAAGTACCTGGATCTTCCTCCATCATGTCCAGCACATTCTCTTCTAATTCTACCGTTCTTACTGTCATTGGCCTTCCTGGTCCTCCACTTCGTTTCAATGTGCCTGTTTCATGAAAACGTTGATGAATACTTTGGAAGGTTTTTCTATCAGGAACATTACGGTCAGGAAATCGTTCAATCTACAACCGTCTAGCTTCTAATGAATTGCCATCAGCAAGTCCATAAATGAAATGCATGTCAGTCATCTCGGCGTTCGTATAGCGATTCATGATAGAGGACTTCACTAGCAAAAGTTTAAGTATTAAAAGACAGAAAATACACGTTAATCAGTCTCAACAAATTTGACACAAACAAAATGATCAATCACGAAACGTATTTAAATGAAATCCACGTTTTAACTGATTTACTTTTCTATGTCTGCATTTGCCTATTGTTAGTGGGTAAAACAGCCGTTATTTGTAATCGGAATGTTGTTAAAAGATAACAACGCGTTTTTACAATTTTTTTATACTCGTCCAGTCGCAACCTACGCAAAGAGGTCACTTAAAAGGCTGTTAGGTCTGCTGATCTGGTAATCGAGAAACCACAATAGATCTGAAATAGTCGCAGTGAGACAGACCAAGAACTGCCTCTTAAATAATCTGATTTAATCTAATCCATCGCACTACAAAAGCATTCTGGTATACAAAATACAATTTCCTTGACAACAAAAGTACTTCCTCCGTGTGCCACGTGGCAACGACAGTATGTTGCACCATTTACTTTGCCTTCAGTATCGAGATATGCCACAAAATAAACGAAAACTAAATGTGTCCACACATTTGTCAAATTGGCATGCTAAATTAGAGAGCCAATAGATTACCAACTAGTATAACTCTAAAAATCTGAGGGCAAGGAACGAATTCAATCTCAAAGTCGGCATTCCTATAAATCCCGTAATAACCCTTCAATATAACGCAACAAGGAAAATCTTCGATGAAAGCAACACAAAACGATTCCGCCTCGAAATCTCGAGGGAAATATTAAGTTGTCGCTTCAAGCGATATCAATATGTCTCTCCAACATCGACGCATTCGTCTGGCGCTAAACGAAATATCTCCGCAATAAAGTCCGCCCCATAAACACAGCCCTACATTTTCGCCTAAAGCAGAGACCTTGATGGCAGATTAATGAAGTGTTCGTGTGTATCTTGGAATAAGAAACAAAAAAGACACCGGAATGACTAAAACATTCACAGAATGTTCCACTTAGAGAGATACAGTCGCATTGTAGGAATATCGAGCAAAATTCCCAAATTCGCACTGCACAGAGAAAAAAGTTCTTGAATCAAACAAATATATATCTTTGAAATTATTTATTTAAATCAACAAAGGTCTATTTGTTTGAATGTACAATCGTTTTTATTTGACATAATTTTGTTGAGTCAAACAAGTATATGTTAGAATCGCGTTGTCGACAATTTCCGTTGCGTGAGCGCAGAGTAATCGCAATCCTAGTTCTGGCTTAGGTTGTGTGAGATGGTGGTTCGTAAGCGGTGAGATCTAAATGAAAAAAATAATAGGTAAGTAGGATATATTTTTACCATTAGATAACTGACGCTAAAATTTCTGTATAAAAAAAATAATAAAATAGTTGCCACAGTTTGGTGAAAACTGCAGCATTTTCGAAACCTTATTGAAGCAGTTTAAGCAAAATAGGTCAGAGTTTTGACGTCGATCAATAACTGTAGGTGAAGCTTCAATAAACTAGTTCACTCCTGAAGTCAAGGCACACTCGAAACAATGGATGGCAAAAGGTAAACCGGCTCTGAAAAAGGCCGCCAGGAAAATGATGTTTCTAGGAATAGTAGTCAATTGGAATTGTGTCATTCGACTATCTTGAAAAAGGAAAGACAATAACTGGGCCATCCTTATTCGCATCATTATTTAACAAGTTGAAGATAGAAATTGGAAAAAAACGGCCGCATTTGAAGAAAAAGTTTTGTTCCACCGAGACAACGCACCATCACACACTTTAATGGTCGCCATGGAAAAAAATCACGACTTGGGGTTCGAATTGATAGACCATCCACGCTATTCACCAAATCTGGCCCCCAGCGACTCTTTTCTGTTTCATAAGTTCAAAATTTCGCTCAGAGGGCAGAGATTTTCATCGAATAAGGAAGCCATCACATTCGTAAATACCTATTTCGCAGAACAATATGCCAACTACCATTTGGGCGGATTAAAGAGATGGGAGGATCGCTAGTAAAAGTGTATAGACTTGTTAAGGTGTGAAACTGAATTTGCAAAAAAAAATACTTGTTCCCTAACAATTAGGAAATTTTAGGTAAACAGTTGCTGGCTCCTATCTATATCTCTATCCATTTAACCCAACCATGGATTTTTCTCATCATATTTTCTCTTCAACGTCCTCTCTGAATGCGAACGGTTTTATTTTATGAGTTCTAATAGTTTGCAATCTCTAATATTAAATTTCTCGATATTAGAACGGCTGCACCCGTAGTTTGATTACTGTCTTTATTACTTTGTAGGTATATTATGCATTCATGCTACTCGATTACGGCTAAATTAAATTGTTTGCCCGGGCTTCCATCGCCCATCTTACACACGCCGTAAAGTCTCATGAATACACGCCGTTAAATTGAGCAACAATGCAGACGCAATCAAGACTGCAATCGATACGCTCCAACCTTGCACTACTGTGATGCTATGTATGTACATAGTTCCGCTTGAATACGTGATAAAATCTTATAGTTTTATTGGAGATGCCTCGTAAATATTTCCACTTTATTTTCTGAAAGCTTTACATACATATAGCGATGATTTTATGTGTATATTTAGAATTTCCAATATTTGCTTTGCTTACAACATTCTTATTTTAGCAAAATGATCAGATAATGTTGATCATTTTGCTATTAACAATTTACGAAAGTAATTTTCGAGAAATCTCATGTCCAGTTACTTTTATTTAATAATAATAATAACAACAATAATAATAATAATGGATTTACTGTTCAACAGAACTCGATATACAGAAAACTACAAAAAAAAAGTAAATAAATAAT
This sequence comes from Dynastes maya, assembly GCA_029619315.2. Classification (NCBI taxonomy): domain Eukaryota; kingdom Metazoa; phylum Arthropoda; class Insecta; order Coleoptera; family Scarabaeidae; genus Dynastes; species Dynastes maya. The sequence continues at coordinate 71,949,491 of JAROYE020000002.1, forward strand.
GTGCAGTAAAAATAAAAATAAAATAATTTATGTCATACAGAAAAAAAAAGAAAATATTTAGATATCTGAGAAAAAAACAACCCACTTTCACTCGAATCATTCTTTGAATGGATCAATGAGTAATTTTTGACGTCCTGCATCATGTACAACAATAGGGTCATCCGCGATAAAACCAAAAAGTTTCAGCCATGTTGGAGACTCGGTTGTTGTTTAACAGTCGTTTGTGTCAGTCGATGTTAGTGTTTCTGTAAAAATGGAAAAATTGAATAACGAGCCGTCATTAAATATAATATAATACGCCTACCTAAATTACCTACGCCTACGTGTAAATTAAAGCTGTGATGGACACAGTTTACAGGGATTCTGCACCATCCTCGGACACAATTAAATTTAAGGAAGCTGAATTTAAACGTGGTCCTACCAGCTTGCTTAACGATGAACGTTCGGGACGGCCAAAAATTGCAACTACTACCGATAACATCAGGAAAGTTCACCGAATGGTGTTGGACGACTGTCGAATTAAGGTTAGAGAGATAGCAGAGGCTATGGACATCTCAAAAGAGCTTGTTTGCCATGTATTGATTGAAGATTTGGGCATGAAAAAGCTAAGTACGCTGGCTCACTCAAGACGAAAAAACGCATTCGAATGAAGGCCAAGGTTTTATTCAAGCAGCTTAAGCAAAATAATTTGGAGTTTTGGCGTCGATTAATGTAGATAAAACTTGGATGCACCAGTACACTCCTGAAGCCGACAGTGCACTGCAAAGGCTTAACTGGCTCCAAAAACAACAACGGCAGTATAATCCGCATTATTACTTGACAAGCTGAAGGCAGAAAATAAACCAATTTTTTGTGAAATGTGGCATCACCACATAATTAAAAAATCTTTGTCCTACAGAATTCATTCTTGGGCCCATTCACAAAACAATCGTTTTTCAAAATCATCACTTCATAATTCTAACAACAGATCGTCAAAAAGATTCTGTGGTTAATGTAATGGTACGTACAATGGAACCACGTCGACTGTCATCCCCCTTCTTACTTGCTTCCAAAAGAGTTATAAATTGTACTGCCGATGAGATTTTAAAGGTGGTGTTGACCTCATTGAACAAATTTGAAGTTTCAACTAAGCAACTTTTAATGTTTATGAGTGATTGTGCCGCAAACATGCGTTCTTTGGGCCGATCTCTTAAAGTTACCACTGTGTTCGGTAACTTCTTACATGTAACGTGTAAAACTCATACTCGAAATCTTGCGGCACAAACAATTCCTACATGTTTTCCACTAGTAAATGCATTGATTGCTAGTACAAAGGTAGTGTTTCTAAAGTCCCCGAAACGTACCCGACTATTTCACAAACTGTGTCCTGATTTACCTGAACCACCACAGCCGATTGGTACACGTTGGGGAACATGGTTGCAGGCTGCGTTTTACTACAACAAATATTTTGATCAAGTAAAGAAGGTAGTTTTAAAATTCAATTCGATAAAATCTGCAGCAATCAAGAAAAGCCGGGAAATATTTCAAGATAGTCAGGTTAAAAGAGATTTACAAACTATTCAAACAATTACTTCGGACTAGCGGAGGGAATAGAAAAATTACAAAATGTTTCGATGTCGCTAGTGGATTCTGTTCAAATTGTGAATGATGTTCACGCACAGTTATACGCTGTAGAAGGCTAAACAAATTGGTGTGTAATACGAAAATTTGAAAATGTTTTAGAGAAAGACTCCGATTTTTTTATATTAAGACAAATTTGTGAAGGTGCGTGTGAAGATGCATTAAGTTGTTTCAAAGATTATTTTAAATATGCAAATATAACATCGCTAGATGTCGAACGGTCGTTTTCGGCATTAAAAAACATTTATTCCGCACGTCGTACTCACTTAACTGAAACAGCTGTGAAAACATATCTAATGATTCAAATATTTAACAGATATTACCCAGTTTGTGATTTCAAGGAAGACTTTTAAAACGGTAAGTGTTTCAGCACGTTTTATAATTTATTTCTTACCTTCTATTTTATGTGTAAACTTTTATGAGCTCGCCACGCCTCTGGCTGTTACCGCATATTTGCCCAGGTTACTTATAACTTATAAGTTATAAGTAATGCAAAACTGCTTATAAGTTATGAGAGGTGTATGAGATTCCTGACATCAGAGCTGAACAGCAGTGTACACATTAATCACAGGTCATATAAAATTTTGCGTATCATTGTGATATCTAGAAAAATAATATTCAATGCTAGTCATAATTGTCATAAATATTACATGCTTTTAAGAATTGCATAAATCTACTGTAATATTTTATCAAGTGTGGCCTGATTAATTTTATGCAAATGGGATTTATGGATTGTACATGTATTTATTAAACAATTACAAATTATTTGCTTATCAATTCATTCAATGTTTAACTTTATTTAACCTCATTTCATATTACAATCATGTACAACTGTATACGTAACATTCGCATATTTTATACAAATTTTAATATAGTAAATGACAAAAACAAAAAATAAAATCGAATTTTCTAAATATCCATTCACATACATGAGTATTTTATGGCCTGTACAGTTGACGGAATAAAACAATAGGTATTAAGATTTAATAACCTAACTGACAACACAATCACCATTATGCAACGTTATGCAATACAAATATTGGACACAGGCCGTCAACAATGCCGCATATCCATATATAGAACAAAGATATTAATTTACCATTTATATATCACGTATAATATAATATATACATCAGAGGAAACCGCAACCACAAGAGAATATAGTATATTTAACGATATACGTGGGTTAGAACTGAACCTCGGATATAGGAAATATCGATACAAGTAGTTAATTGAATAACTGAACCAAGCCAAGAATAGGAAATACGTTACCACCATAAGATTTGACTGTTATTAATTAAGTAGAGATTTAGAACAAACGCTCCCAATCAACGTGTAAATTAAATCAGTCTTGTATTTGCCCAATTTTCACTCTAGAACAGCCAGAGCTGTCAATTTGATGGTATTTGATGGTACGAAGGAAAATTCAAATACAACGGCCATAACCTGGCCGTTCTAGTGTTAAATTAAACTCAGTAATCAAAAAGTTTTAAAGCAATCATTCTGGACGACAAAAAATATTGCCTATGATCAAATTAAGCTAGTTATTCAAGAAAAGTTACAAGAAAAGTGCACTGGTTGGCTACTATCGACTTCGTAGTGTTTAAGAAACTTATTTTCAAAAAAATTTCTAAAATTTGGTCACCAATTCTTACGCCAAAATATATATGAAGGCAATTGTAATCTTCCAATAACTTACCAAATACTAGCTTTATAAATTTACAATTTGATATCACATCACATCTTTATCCATAAATATTAGGATGGTATGAAAAGTGCCGGTGTTTGAAGACAGATGGCGCTTTGTGTCAAAATCTGCATTATCGACTGTAAGTACTACGAATGAATTTAAACGTGGCCGAACATCTAACTTTAATGAGGAGCGGCCAGGTCATCTCATTGAGGTGACTACGGACGATATGATCAATACAGTTCAAACCATCTTTTAGCAAACCGCCGGGTGAAGATTAGAAAGATTACTAATATGGTAAGTATCTCAATTGAACGTGCGCAAAACATCCTTCACGAAAAATTAAGAAAGCCATCGGCGAAATGGGTGCCGCGTCTGCTAACGGTTGATCAAGAACGGAATCGCGTGACTTCAAAGCAATGTTTGGACACCTTTACGCGTAATACGAGTGAATTTCTGCGGCGTTATGTAGCCACAGATGAGACATGGATTCAACGCAACACGCCAGCAATCAAAAGTCAGTCGGCAAAATGGGGTTTTCCTGGCGAATTTGCACCAAAACAGGCGAAGACGATTCCATCAGTCGGAAAAGTTATGGCGACGATTTTTTGGGATTCGCAAGGCATAATCTTAGTTGATTATTTGGAGAAGGGAAGGACAGTGCTATGCTGATTTGACGCTGAACTAAAAAGAAAAAATTCTCTACCATCATGAAAAGCCCCAGCACACTCATCGGCAATTGGTGCCCCATCCACCGTATTCGCCAGATTTGGTCCTCTGACTTCTTTCTTTTTTCCAAACTTGAAAAAATGGCTTGGCGGAAAGCGATTTACGTCAAATAAAGAGGTCAATACCGAAACGGAGGCCTATTTTGAGTTCGAAAAATCCTATTATTTTGATGGCTTAAATACGTTAAATCAGGCAATACATTTTCCTTCCAGCTAACCAGAATGTCTTTCTGTAGTAGGGTTTTGATTGGTAAAAAAGTTACACATGGCAACCTTCTTCATAAAACTGAGTCGAAAATCTTGATTGTATCATACATCCTGAGACTACAGAAGGTATCCGAAATTTGACAATTCAACTATCGAGAGCATTGCAAAGTTTCATTAAAATCCACATTCTGTAACCACTCCTTCATTATCAAACAACTTATTTAGTGGAGATGAGACATTCCACAGTTGCATCCTAAAGGTTCTAGCCCTCTTAAGAAGTTTAGAGTCATCTCTTTTGCGGGAAAAATAATGGCAGCCATTTTCTGGGTCTATCAAGAAGTCTTGAGTATAATTGAGTATATAAAATAAGCTAGCGTAGTAATCGGAACGCATTGTACATAGTTTGTTAGCTGCTGTTGTCATGTTATTATTATCTTTTTAAGCAATTTCTTTAGCTCCAGTTTTAAATCAATAACTGGGATACTAAAACATATAATTCATATCATATGGTAAAGGCCTTTAAATATGCACCGAATTTTATGTTTTATTAGCTTAAGATGCCTCTATTACCGTAAATGTCTTTTAAGTATTGAGTTGCACACATTTTAAAGGCAATTCTTAAAAGAAACTCTAGCTTCCTCATTGTTCAATTTTCAACTAGGATGGTAGAAAATTCACGTTTTGAAATAAAAAGGGCAAACGTGCAGAATATCATGTTTTATAAAATCCTGACCAACAAGACCAACAACACCACTTTATTAAACTTATGTAAATAATTAAAAAATTATAACGAAAACTAAAAAATCGAAAGCAATAGAATTAATGGATCCAAAATGACGTTAGTACCTTGTAGGTCCTCCTCTACTCCTAATTATCGCATTCATACGCCTTGGTATCGCCTAGCAATTAAATTTTCAATGGTATCCTGGGGAATATTCTCCCATTCTTCAATTACTGCGTCCACCAGTAGATTGTGGATAGCAGGTGGGAGTCTATAACCTCAGATCTTTTTTTTTTAATTATCCCATAAATGCTCAATGGGGTTGAGGACGGGACTGTTAGGGGGCGATTCCATTAACAGGTAATCAATAAGCTATCCAGCCACGTTGGGACACGCATTGTCTTGCATTAATACAAAATTAGGACCCACAAAAGGAGCAAATTACGTGTGCAAGTACGATGTTTTTCGGGTAATAATCCGCATTCATAGACCTCACACGTATAGGGACTAACTCTGTATGAACGGCGAAGCAGATGCCCGCCCAAAACATTACAGAGCCGCCACCAAACGGGGCCCTTGGAGAAGTGTTGCAACTTTCAAATCTCTCCCCTTCCCTTCGCCAGATATGCTCACAACCATCAGGAGATTTTAAGCTAACCCCCGTTTCATCAAAGGATAAAATCTTTTTCCAGTCATTAACAGACCAATGTTGATGATTTTTGGCAAAACGCAAAGAACATTGTGTCTCTGGTAAGTTATGGTTTTTTGTCGGTCTCCTACCCCTTAATTCGGCTTCATTTAAACGTCTTCTGATTGTTCAAGATGATATTTCAACATTAGGAACCGCTGATATCTCATTTTCTAACACATTACTGATTTCTAAGAGCGAATTGGTATTCCCTTTGATTTCCTTTGATTGATACATCGTTTTCGCTCTCGCCCTGGCCTTCGAATGTGTGAAATTCTGTTCCGCTAAATGGTCTAGCCATGCAGCTTATGCTGGGATGGTTGTTTCCTAACACACTGGCAACATAACGCATCAAGTATTCCTCAGCCAGCAGAGTTGATGCCCGTACTGTATCCTACATCAATAAATTTCTTTGGTGATTCCATTTTTCTGTTTTGAAACACTCGTAAATGAACTTTAAAACACGTATGTAATGCAACCGATAACAAAAATTAGCCCAGTAGCTTGTCTTAATCGGCAGTTTCTGAACGGATTTTAAAACACTTACGGTCAAACGTGACTAATTGACATTTGCAATTTTAAAACAAAGCAGCATGTGCTTGAATTGACATAGGAGGTCCAAAGCCTACTTGTATGACAATTAGTACATTGAAAGTTATCATTATGTCTGAATGTTTTTAAAAAATATTAGATATTTTGGACACATGATACAGTTATAGCAATTTAGCCAGCTTTTCTGTAGTTACAGAAAAATTGCAACTGGTATCCACATAAAAATGCGGTTGTTATTTAGTTACATTACGGATAAGCTTTGAGAGTATTTTAATATCATATCATCTAATATGGTTCCATAAGCTTCGGAATTTAAAGTGAAATAAAGGTTGAAGACACCAATCAAGTAGGAAAATTCAATATCTTCAGAATGATTTATAAGTGGAACGAGTCACACATATGAAGGTTAGATATCCCAGGGCATGCTCTCTGGCTCATGAATACAAATCGTTGCAGCAGGTCACTCATCGATATGCATTACCGAACATTGCATCTCCTAGAAATACTCAAATCGAAAAGTCTGCCCGTTTTATTGACTCGTTCCGGTTTCTACTCCATTTCAGCATTGCATTAATAACTAATTAAACGTCTTGGGATCATGAATGTTATGCCTAATACATAATTAATGAAAGTAATATTTTGCCAACAGAAAACTGGTTTAGAGTGAAATGGAGAAAATTCGAAGTATAGATTTTACAACCAAAAATATTAAGTTTAACTTAATAATATCGATAATTCAGAGGAGTATTCTGCAAGATTACGTTCATCATCTGTTCGAATACCTTTTAAATGCGTCTGGAAGTGACGGAAACCAACATTTGAAGAGTTAATACGCCGAAATTACACTACGCCACATCTGTTAAAAGGCGTCGTCACATTTGAAGCCCGTAATTATCTTAACTAAAATCTAGTTACCGCATTTGCTCGCTAAATTCCTTCTCCACTATCTAATTTTAGACTGCGTATCAGTCAGATAACTTGTAACACAGAATGGGGCGATAGCGTTGGATTCCTTAGCAGCGGATTTCTTGTAGATTGCTGGTATACGGGTAGATTTTGCCATGTTTCGGTTTTTGTCGATATATTTGTTTTGATGAAAGGATATCATTATCCGAATCTTCGGATCTTCTTCAGTATCTTAAATATGTATATAGGAGAGATATCCTTGTTTAAATTGAAATCTGTATCAGTCAACATTTTCAAAATAAAATTAATTTCTGGAAGTTCACACCTGCTAGACCCATGATGATATCATTTAACTTACATTTAAGAAGAATCCATAGTAATCCAGGATGTACTATTTGAAATAAGAAAGCTGATATCTGTTTCTAATTTAATTAAAAATGCCATGAAATTGAAAATATTTAATCCAGAAAATTACCTACCAAAATTTCAAAAAAATATGTTCATAACTTTATTTGCCCACCCAATGAAATACACGTAAATAAAGTTAGCTTCAGTTAACTGACAAAGAAATTGTAGTTCTGCATTTAATAAAATACTCCTAAAACAACCACCTCGACTATTAATAATTGCGGCACACACTTGCGGCATTCCTTCTATCAATTTGGTCAAAGTAGCGGATTTTGTTTTAAGCCAGATTTCTTGTAGTTATTTCCACAACGATTGTTTGAAAGTTGGAGGATTTATTTTCACCTGCCTACCGAGTTCCTCCCACAAAAGCTCTATGGGATTAACATCTGGGCTTTGAGGAGGCTATTACATTATTTTGATATTGCTTTCGCGTTCCATCAATTTTAAATATTTGCGGCACAGTTTAGAAATGCGTTTCAAATCATTATCGTGTTGAAATATAAAATCGTCACCGATTATTCTCATTCCAGATGGTATAGCATTTGCTTCCAAAATTTTCTCTTAAAATTCTATCTATTTTAACCAAGTCTCCTACAGATGCGGCGCAAAACAACCCCAAACCATGGTACTACACATGGTTCTGCTGCTCGTTCTCCTTTCGACCTTCGAACAAACGTTCTTCTCTTGGAGCCGAAGAGTTAAAATTATTCGACAATCTTCCGCTAGTGTTGCCACATTTCATCGTCCTGTTCGTTTTCTATTTAACAATGTGCCAACATCTTGATATCTTTTTAACGTTGTAGTCAATAGTTTGGCGACTTAATTTCAATTTTCGATATCTCTGTTACTTCGCCCAAGATTATGTAAAGCAACAATCATTGTGCGAATTTCTAAAGGCAACTCTGTTGTTTTCGGCAATTTAATACTAATTTTAGATAATTTTATTAAGGATATTCACTGTTTAAAAGAACAATAACCCCAAAATTTAAATTCATAATTCTAGTTCAGGTAAACAGGGAATTGTCATATTTGCCTGCACTACATTCATATTTAATAGTGTAGGATAATTGCATTACTTTTCGGGTCTTTTTATGACCCTACATGGACCCTCAATTATCGGATTAAGAAGATTCCATCGATAACTAAGTATGAGAGGAGTCTTTTACGGAATTATTTAATTTGATATCTTTCTTTTACTTGCAAGTAAATAATTATATCCCCTAAATAACAATAAATAATTTTCTAGAATCAAAACAAAAATGTAGATGGGCAAATAATTATGGCCTGTAGTGTATATATATATATACATCCAATAGACCGTCGTCGTGAATGACGCTGCATTGTACACTATTCCTGTTTATATCTCCGTTTATATGAGAAAAGCTATATTGTTCAGACGTGTTTATGACTTTGCTAACTCAAGAGTCTCTTCCCCAGTGATCATAACTTTCAGAACAGTTGCTTCAACTTATATTCAAAATCGTAACATGGGAATCCATGAAAAAATAAACATATTCCAACAAGAAGAGAGCTTGAAAGCTTTGGGACGTACGCGTATCCATAGAGGAGGTGAAGGACATCGAATTTATGGGCAGTTGTTCATTTTCCAGTGCCGGCGTGCTCACCGAACCGTTAAAACGATGTCAGAAAAGAAGCGCAATTGTTTAGCCATGAACCGGTAAATTTAATGCATGCAAAAAGGTCCAAGTATTTCGGTGCGTGTAATGCCAACAGCGTAGATATTTCGCGGCCAGCCCTCCATTTTTGACTCGCATTCGGAGCTTTTAATTTAGAATGGCGACGCTAGTGTAATAAATAATTTTATTGCTGAATAATTTCTGCTATATTAACAGGTAAACGAATTTTTTAGTACCCTGGTTATGGTTATGGTTATTGATTAGTTTTTATCATCTGGGTACATGTACATTGTGAATATTTGCTAGAAAATGCAAAAACTAGATATAAATATTATTTATATCTAGTTTTGCGTATATAACGGTATTCAAAATAAAACACCCAAGGAATATGGTGGTCGTTAGGAATTAATACGTAGTTTAAAGCTGTCGAGATGACGATCAAGGTTACATTTTTCTAAATCCTTGGCCGTCATCCCGACAGTTGGAAATTCAAAATAAAGTTACAACTTAACAGTAGTAACAATAAAGCAGCTTATGGACATGCAATTCCAAGAGAGATTATGGTTTTTAAATGAAATAAAGCTTAGTTTGGGAGACCACTCCCATCAGAGAATGACTAAAATGTGGTGATCAAGTTGGTTCCAGAAGAAATAGACTTAGACAGAAGTGCAATGCAGGGAAACTAGAATTAGTCAGCTCTAAGGGGCGGAGGCTGGCTGACTTCTATCATCCCCTCTCACATACAATTACTGTATCTCTATTACAATGTGGAGCCCAAAGCTTGGTTGTGGATGGCGCGTTGTTTGGCAAAAGATGTCAATTAACAGTTAATACTGGTGCATCACATACAATCGTTAGATCTGATCTTATTGCCAAAAGGAGAGTACGCCCAGCTGGAAGACTTTATACCCTGACGACTGTTACCGGAGATAAGGCGCCCATCCACGGAGTTACAGAAGCAGAGCTACGAGTAGGACGTCATCTAACATCCCAAGAAGTTATAGTTGCTGATATTAGAAACGAGGTAATACTTGGACTAGACTTTTTCCAATCTAGGTGTCAAATTGGATTTAGGATGTAGAACCCTGAAGATAAGTCAAGATGAAATCATCATGTCAATGCCTCACGCAGGAGACACCATCTTCAGAGTGACGGTGAAAGAAGATGTCTTGATGCCAGCAAAATCCAAGTGCAACATACCGGTCAAGATCGGAGGTGATCCACGCCGGGATATAGCACTCTTTATCCCGCTAAAAATTGAATTGGTGCTGCGATCTAACCCTCTTTTCAGGAACTGCATCAGTATTGAGTCAATGTTTCACTGCTGCGATTGAGCTAAGCAAAATCGGATCGTGTATTCCGGGCGCATTTCGAGAAAACTCAGCAAAGAAATTCAAAATTTACTTGTGTTCGTGTTTACCACAGATGAAGTAGGTTAGGTTTACCCAGTCCAATATACACATCTTACTAAAATTTCACACATTTTACAATTAACTTAAGACAGAGTTAAAATCTACAAGTGAGATATTGTGTAACATTAATTTTACTACTAGTCATAAAACAAACTACTTAAAATAAAAAAATAACTTAATATCGCCAAAAAAGTCACCGTCGATTGTGGGAAAAATCTTTCCAGTAAAGAAGATGCTAATAATAATCAATTTACTTTCACTTGCGTCATGATGTCATAAACAAACACCTTTCTCTATTGAAACACATGTTTTCACACAACAAAATATTACAATTTGTTAACTTCTTCAATCCAGGTAAATACTTAATTATGTTGTAAATTTAAAATTTATAAATGAGTATCAAATTGACTGACATGAAAATCTTTTGCTGCCGTATTGTATGAAGTAATAAATAATTTTCATTTAAAGAGTATGTACATAATAGTAGACCTACAAGACCTACCACACCATGATTAATGATTTTTGTTTGAAAATGTGGAGGAGATGTGGTTTCAACAGGATGGCGCTGCGTGCCATACGGCGACGGCAACCATTGAAATGGCAACTTATTTAAATCAAGATTTGACGATAAGTTAATTTTGAGGAATGAACCTGTCAGTTGGCCTCCAAGGTCTTGCGATTTGACACCTCTAGATTTTTTCCTGTGGGGCTCCGAGGAATCACTGGCTTGTATCAATAAACCACCAATAATTGACGCCTTGGAAGCCAACGTTGTTCGTGTTATTCGTGACATACGGCCAACAGTGCTCGAAATAGTGACCCAAAATTGGACGTCCAGAATACGCTTCGTCAAGAACAGCCGCGGTGGTCATATGCTCGAAATCATTTTCAAATATGAATGCCATGAATAAATCTTTCGAATCATACCAAAAATTTGATTAGATTTTAATTTTTCGTGTCATTTTTTTTTAATCTAAAGTTCTATGGGGCTCAAAAAAAACATCCATTGCATATGTATGCATTATCATAATCATAATTCATGCCTTCACATCCCCCAACAGCTTTCGCCAATTACAAGGGGCATCGGCCAGCCATGAGATATTATTACGCCTGCGCCCGTAGAGCGCCTTAAGATGTTCACCCTCAACATTCGCCAAGTTTGGAGTAAGGAAAACTACGGAAAACCTTACTATAAGAATGACGGGCCCGAGGTTCGAACCCGGTACCCCGAGACTGGTAGCCCGGCGCGCTCGACACCACGCTAACAGTCCCTATATGCATTAAAATGATAATGGCTTTGTTCTTTTCTTTTATAGATTTGGTTTTCGGTTTATTTAGTTTCGTATAGCATAGTATATTGTGTTTCCTTACTTACATTTTCTTCACTCTGCAGTTATATTGAGAAAACCGAAGGTTTGTCAACTTTCTGTGATTCCGCATGCTCTACAATCCCAACATGTTTCATTAAAATCTTAATTTTATACCTTGGAACCTTTCCTTGTCAGTGTTGTTATGCTCTGGACATTATTTTACTAACAAATATTATTAAACATTGAATGTCTATACACTTTAGGTTCATAGATAATATTTAACAAGCAACGACATCCTGATATTTTAAGAAGCTATTATCTCCTGAGATACAGCAACCCCGGATCGATTACCTGCCAAGCAATAACTTTCGGATATCCGTAATTTTCCACATCACCTTCTTCACAACGTCCTTACAGCCCGGTTGGTACTAAAAGAATTTATGCAGTAGTTAGAGGTGACAACATAACAATTTGGTGATATATTGTATGCATTATATCTCAACATTAAAGGTATATTGGTATACGTTAATTAATTTTGCTTATATAGCCAAGGAAACAAAGCAATAGAAAGATTACGCTGAAATAGACACAAAAGATAAGTACCCGGTTAATGCGATACAGCCAGCACTTAAACAAACAAGATCGGCGTACTTAATTTCAGCTCCTATTACACAGGGAAATTATTTTATAATCTGTTTACTCAGGCGTGCTATATGAACTGGATTTGAGCCATAACTGCAGTGGAATTTCATCTGCAAATATATCCACATAACATACGGATACGGTATTGGAATTAATTTGGAACTGCGGACGGAACATTAATTTCTTATGCCATATTATCTTCTGGCATATGTATGATATTCACCACACAAGTAAACCCAAATTAATTCTGAGATGAAAACTGTGCCAAAGAAAGCAAAATAACGTTTTGCGCGATATACAGGAACTCAAATTAGATTTTACTTTTCTGGATATGAACAACAAGTATAAACTGTTATCCTGCAGGGATTAGAAAATTTATTACCACATTTCCTCGCCTCACGAGGTGAGCTTACACGCACAGAAAAAAAAGTTCTTGAATCAAGCAAATATACATATATCTTTGAAATCAATTATTTAAATTAACAAAGGTGAAAGCACAGATTGCATTTGTTTGAATCTACAAACGTTTTTACTTGACAATTTTGTTTTCGCACGTCGTCGGCAATTTCCGTTGCGTGAACACAGGGAATCGCAACCGTAGTCCTAGTACTTTGCCCTAAGTAAGGATAGATAGCATAAAATTTAAAGGGCGAACTGCTTTAACAGAAGATAATATGATTTAAATTATTGTACAATTTGTTGCGCAACCATGGCAAGTAAGGCGATAGTTGTTGCCAGATTTACATAATACTAAAATTGATCAAGCAATTTTGCATGGTTTGTGCCGAAACCATCATAAAAGTAACAACACCAAAAACCTAAAAAACAGACATATTGTCTATTAAAAACCAACAAATTTAAACACACCTACAAATAATTAATTAATTGCAATAAGTTCGATAAAGTAAAAAAGAAACAACAATTAACGAAACAAATTAAAATGACAGAAAATAACGACGAGAACAAAAAACAAATGTATGACAAATGCAGGATATAATAGCTATAAATAACAAAAATAATTTATGGCTTTGGAATTGAGATTTGACAGTTTGGCAATTGTTATGATTACTTTGCTTGGCAACGAGCTCTTTAGATCAGCCTGGCATCACAAGAAACACTTTGGGGCTATTTCCTAGCCATCTTTGGATAACAACAAAAACAGATTACCTTTATTACTGCATGTTGAAACATTTTTTAAGTTAAAGTATAACATATATATGTGGTATCGTTCGATTACCTTTCCGAAAACATAAAAATATACAGGCTACTCTATTTAAAATAAGAAATCGACCTATTTTCTTCTAAAAACGCGAGCTTCTGTCGTTCAAAAGTTACACTTTAGTACCTCAGTTCCAATTTGTATAGTTGCAACTTCATCTTTCTCCCGTTAGAGAAGGTATTTCCACATCTAGGACTTTTATTGCTAATGTTTCCACTTCGTGGAGCTTCATCAGTACAGCCATCACTGCGTGAGCAAAAACAAACGACGCACCGCCACCAAAAAACATTACGTATATATTTTATCGCTGGAAATTCGCCAAATGTGCGTTGGCCGTATCTTTTTTTGCCACACCTCGCAACTACTTTCGTTTCCTAATAGTCTATGACCATTAAACAGCACGTCATTTTTTTTTCCTCCTCGTTCTCTCTTTCGTATGCCTGTTCTTCGTTTTCCCTAAAACCTGGTCTTTTTGCTCTCTTTCCATGCATCTCGTTAGCCACCACTGCCGCGGCGGAGATATTTATCGCTTAACGGTTTTGAATTTCAATCAAACTCCAATAAAATTCGGAAGCAGCGCCCGGCTGCGTTTTGAATGCTGAATTCGATCTCGATTAAATGTCCATTTCGACACGTGTTCTTTCCGCGAAACTGTAGAGAGAAGAAGACGCCCAATGGCGGAAGAAAAAAGGGAAACTACGAGGGGGCGCCAAGATCGATGATCCCGTAAAACTTCATCGACAGACACGTCGAGGCATTCGGTTGAAGAAGACGAGCGCGGATTAATAATGGCGGTGTAGAAAAAGAGATAAGACCGGGAAAAATCGAGGCCGTGGCGTTTTGGCTTTCATCCTTTCCGACGTAATGGACCTCGTGTTGAAAGGTGCTCGCACGCGTATACACTAGCTACATGAGCTAAGTTAGCTATGCTGTTCTCGCAACGCTGTTCTCTTTCTCTTCTCAACTCTACGAAGGAAATCCGCTTTTAAGCCACACGTTATGAGGGAAATTTACAGGGAAATTTCGCGGAGATTACCTCGCTCTAATTTGTGCGAAAATATATAACCATTCGCTAGTATATCTTCTTTGAATACTTTCTCGACGAACATGGCACCAATTTGTGGCGAACGTGCAACGGTACATGGTTTGTAAAAGGTCAGCTTACAAAATGATTTCGGGAAATACCACACATCAACTACAGAAGAAGTCTGAAATGCACACAAAAAATAGTTAACACCTAGACAATAACCTTTATCGCCACGTTAATAAGCTTTACTATAATGTTACTAAGCTGTATCTGGCACGTGCTTTTTACTAGGTTGTAATGTTATAAACGAGGAGAAAAATTAATTTATCGAAATTAAATAATTAATTGTACGGTCCGTAGGTCCGGGAGTGTCCCCTGGACACTCTTTCGGCAGTTTAAATACTAATTAACGCCGACTATTTATGTTTTTAAAAAATGAAATTTGAAAAGAGAAAACTAACCTCAATTTGTGACGTTTCAAATACAAAACGCTATGTTTATATTTTACATACACGAACCCCGCGTATTTTGAAGCTGCCAAACTTGACTCTCACTTCGTAATTAACGTTAAATTTTATTACAAGACACTTATAAAAGTACAAATACGTGTGAATTTATACTGGAAATTGTTGTAGGAAAATATTACATTAAAATTGAAGATTTAGAATATGAAGAAAATGTACAGAAGACAAGTTCTTTAGCCCTTCCCCAATATCATCGTTGACTAGACTTATGATAATCTCCTCACACCCGCGCCACCTATGTAGTAGGCAATAAAAGACATCGTAAATAAATAAGAGACAAATAAGAGATAAATAAATAAGAGACACCGTAAAAGAACATAGAGGGAGTTTGGTGTTGAACGGGTGGACATAGGTAGTTAAATGAGCGCACGATACGTGGCACTAATTACTACTTTCGATGTTGTTAATTGTAACATTACAATATGTTACTATACCTTTTATTAAAAAGTATAATAAATTATATTAAAGGGTACAATATTTCCCATGCCTGGTATTTAAATTTTTTGGGTGTGTGTAGTTTCATTTGAATTTCAAGTGAATTTAAAATTAAAATAGAAAGTACAAAATTCCTCTTTAGTCTTTACAAATTATTTAAAATGTACTCTAGGATTAGGACATTTTAAATTAAAGCTTCATAGATGAAATCATACTGAGGAGCTGAGGAGTTGAGAAGCTTAGCTAGCAATAAAGTAGACATGCTGTAACGTGTGATATTCTTTTAAATTTTATTTTTACCCTAATCCCTGCGTCCTTTTACATTTTCAATTTAAACTCCAAATTTAATCGTTCTTTTTCCGATTTTTATTTTCATTATTTACAACTCCTTTGAACGTTTTACTATTTATGAACTTTACCATTTCGATTATTTTTTTTTTCAATTACAACTTTCACCATTTTACTTTTATCAACGTAAATTATTCACACATTTCATTTTACATTTTAAATTCAGCTGTATCATTTTACAATATGATTTTATCCATGAAGCTTTAATTTTGACTATTCCAGGTGATGACGCAAGCCGAAGCTAGAGTAAAGAGGAGTTTTGTATTTTCCACTTTAACGTTCTGAACCTTACAACATTGACTAACTACCGGTACCATTTAAAAAGGTCAAAATCATGTAAATGGTGTTCTTCCCACTGAGCCATCGACTTATTAGATCATTACAGAACATAGTTGCTCAACAAAGTAAAACTTGACATGATACGCGAAAGAAAAAAATCATGTCGCATTTAGATAATATTTGGAAGGCAAATTGTTCGATATCAACAACTATTTAGTTGTTTACCTTACACAACACTGACAAAGACGCACATGCATAAGATACAATTTTTACATTTTAACATCAATTTACGACAAGGGATTTTATTCTATACGAAGTATAATTGACCAGTTTGACTTGTAATATTTTATCATATTTTGAAATATCTTTTACCTGCAGTAAATTAACCCTGTCTGATGATGAGCTGACTTGCTCGAAACCAGTACCATCGATTTATTAAAGGAGTTTTGTGAGAATTTAGACCATTATTATATCCACTCCTAGGTTACTTTGCAGTGGATCCCATGCCTCTAAGGAATCGAGGGAAATGAAATATGCCTTTCATTGATCCAAACTCCCACTGTGGTCTACAAAAGAGCCTGGTACTGGTGAAAAATGCCAAGACAAAATCAACCGAAAGAATTCACATCAGGCTTGTCAAAGACAGCAAAGCTTCTAGCAAAGAGAATCTGTCGTTTATGCGAAGATCTGGAGACGGCAGAACAGATGCATCTATGCAAATATGTTGCCATTAGTTACAAACGACATCAACATTTAAAGAGGCCATTGCTCACATCTACTGAATTAGAGTAAGAAGTTCTTAGAGTAGTACTAAGGTTCCCAAAAGTTTCCAACAACTATTCTACTACGCATAAAGGCACTATTACAATAGATCTATTCAAGTCACACTAAATAAAGGCATCAATGCAATTGCCCCTCTGAACAATAGGAATAATATTCCTGCTATTTTATTGGTTTTGTTTTAAATTAAGACTACTTTGCAACCTCAAACTTTGAACATGTTAATACAGTCGTTAGCTTAAACATTACCAAAACACAAACATTACTAACACCACCTGTATATTATATTATACAAGACTATTTCTATAATACTAATGATGATGACAGGAATCTAGAATCAACCAAAACAAAAATTGTTATGGGCTAAATTTATTTTCCATAAGATGGTGAATATCATTTATATTAATCTCAACAGCGATATTCTTTATAAGGAACATAAACGAAAAAAGCGAAATGACGACAGCTAAATATTAAAGGAAATTAAAGCGTACTGGGTCGGCTACGGCGTTAAAACTTCATTTTTCACGCTTATTGACCTGGACCGGGGAACATAAATCACTTAAATAAGGATTGAAGCCGCTAGATTGCATCTACACCTTATAATTTTAAATAAAGCTCCGGTAGAGGTAGCAGACGTTGTAGATTTACAATTAAATTTCTTCTTGGAATATAAAAACAGTTTAATCTTTTACGTCCATTATATTTTGGTTGATTTTTTAAGATTTGACAGAAACAGTTAATTGTTGCTTAGTTTCCGGCTCGTACGAATATATCCAAAACAGATGACCAATTTGTTACGATATTGTATACGGATCTTGAGTTGTTCTGTTGAAAAATAGCTTTTTTAAGCGCTCTCCATAAACAAACTACTCAGCCGATTTCTGTACTGTCACTGCTTCAACAATAACAAATGCAAAATTTTACGAAAATGGTAATGTCAAATGATAATAACGCCATCTAGTCGTCGTTTATAACCTTTTAAACAGAAAAAAAGAGAACAGTATTTAAAACAAAGCCATAACTTTTATTTTTTTTTAACTTCAAATAAGTATAGAAATGTAGTATCTTGTGATATATTATTAAGAAATAGGAAATAGCTCGCAGTCTAAGTTCAACGTGTACTGTCATGTAATTTGACTTCTAGCAGACTATGAGTGTCCTCTTTTTGTGGGTGTCTTCGAAAGGGTAATGAAAATTTTATTGGGAAACGTACTTTGCATCGCGTAATATAGACGTCCTCTCATAAAAAGGTGCTGTAAAAGGACGTATAAGCAATCTTGGGAATAAGGGTAGATGAAATGGAAAAAAACGTTTTCCGAATTACTTCCATAAAGCCTAATGTAACAACCCTTACACTCAACAATAGAGCAATTCGTATATAATTTAACAAAATGTTGACAAAAAACGGATCTTGTGCTTTTTTGCACACCACAATTTCAACTGTATCGCTTAGCTTTTAAGAGAACAAGCGACCTAAATGATAAACTATACATGATAGCGTTGTTCATATAGAATCAAATTTTAAAAAAAGAATTATATAAGCTTGGATTTCTTATCAATTTTATTCATAATTTCCTGAGAAATTAGACAATTTTACAAAAGTGAAAGAATAAGAAGTTTAATTATCTACCAAATTATCTGGGTTATCGTAACAGTCTACTTCACAAAAGAAATGTCATACACGGCCAACATCCTTCGTTATGTACACAATCATATTTCGAAGATTATAATCAGGTGGACAAAAAAGATCTATGAACATATATGAATGGCACACACCAAATTTTCTCAAAAATTATAATAGGTGACGAAATGTATATTCCGTTTTTCGGCGTATCTGCCTATCAAAAGAGTCGTGTATGGATCCATAAAGACAAAGGACCATGAACAATGACAAAGAAGCAGCCCTATCAAAAAAATTATGCATGTGGCGTTCTTTAAGAAGTACGGACTTGGTATGTGCAATTAAATTGGATGAACAAAATATGTACAATTACAGCTAAATGGAATACCGAGGAATGTTTGCCTGAGGTGTTCAGTAGAATTCCTGAGAAGGATATTATGTTGCATCAAGATAACGTATCGTCCCATACCGCAGCTCTCACGATCCAATGTTTAGCTGAAAAAATATAAAAGTAATACATCATCCGCCGATTTGGCAATGTGTGACTATTGGCTATTTTATGGGCTTAAAAAACATTTGCGAGGTACGAGATTTTCGTCTGAGGAAGAAATTGGTAAGGCCATTCATCGGCATTTTGTAAGTATTGCAAGTAAAGAAGATTAGTTGGCGATCTTTAAGAAATAGAAGAAAACAATAGTCAAATGTATTATTACTGAAGCGAACATATTTAAAATAAAACTCCAAAATATATTATCTGTTAGCATAAGCTTATTGGCAAAATGATAAATAAAATTTTGGTTTTTTGGAGGAAAATTAAATTTATGTGAAGATAAGCTTAAACCCGGATACTTGTCGAACTTTTCCACAGTTGCCACTCTTCAATCAGAAATAATTATCTGGGAAGATCTTTACCAGGATATGACGCCATATATAAAGAATTAGAAAGAAGAAATTACAAAAATTAACGAAAAGGAATATTCGAAGCTGTTTTACCATTGCAGAAAATCTTATATCTGAAATAATTTTGTCAGTTTGAGCTTTCCAAAACAGCTTTGATAAATCAAGTTAAAACACGACACAAACCAAAGCTGAATTTGTCTAACATCGTGAGAAGCGAGAGTATGCTCAATTTTTGAAATGCGTATACTTAACAGCTACAAAATTACGGAATTATGCACAATTTATTTTCACATTGGTTTCAACTGTGTGAAACTTCATTTTCCAAAATGAGCTTTCTAAAAAACAAACCGAAATTGGCGGCGAGAATTGCACGTAGTATAAAAGAAATAAACGTTGATGAAATATACGTGACGTCCACCCAATTTTGTATTTAATCAAAATTTGTGCACCCAATGCAATTTTAACATCAACTTGCTAAGCTATTCAAACTGCATCAATGTACCAATATAAACATATTCGACTTTTTTCTTGACAAAAAAGGCTGAACCTAGAACATTCTAATAGCCTTTAGAACGTTAAAGACTGAACCTAGAACATCGATGTTATGTTAATAACATAACATCGACGGTTGTTTTCTTCTTTCATTAAAAAAATATGCATTTCCTGTTGCCGCCGATGCCTTATCTGTTTTGCATTACCTTATACCAGTGTTTCTTAACCTTTTTAGTAACCCCCATAATAAGCCAAAAATAAAGTCGCCATTCGGCCCCTTTTCTAATAAATCTTAAGTAAATCCTAATCACGAGGACAGACTAAAAACTTTCCACCATAACAGAAAGAAGCATTTTTTTAAAATTCAGTTTTATTTCTCAACATGGTCTGGAAAATCGCTGGGGGCCAGATCTGGTGAACAGGGTAGATAGTCTATCAATTCGAACCCCAATTAGTGAATTTTTGCCATGGCGACCACCGAAGTGTGAAACGGTGTGTTGTCATGGTGGAACAAACCTCTCTTCGTCTTCAAATGCAGCCACCTTTTCGCAGTTTCTCCTTTCAGCTTCTCAAGTAATGATGGGTAATACACCTCCGTTATTGTTTTTCCTTTTTCAAGATAATCGACTACCACAACTTCGTGACTATCCCAAAAAACAATTGCCATCACTTTCGGGGCCGATTAAACAATCTTCGCCTTTTTCGGAACCGATTCACCCTTCGTAGTCCACTGTTTCGAATATGCTTTGGCTTCAGGAGAGTACAGGTGCATCCAGGTTACAGTTATTAATCGACGTCAAAACTCCGACTTATTTCGCTGCAACTGCTTCAACAATGCTTTGAAAATGTTTATTCGAATGCGTTTTTGGTTCTGAGTATGCAAGCGTGGCACCCAAGGCGCAGTTGGCTTTTTCATGCCCAAATCTTCAGACAATATACAACTAACACGTTCTTTCGAGATCCCCAGGGCTTCTGTTACCTCTCTAACCTTAATTGACACTCGTGTAGCACCATTTGGTGAACTTTTCCGATGTTATCGGTAGTGGTTGTAGTTTTTGATCGTCCCGAACGTTCATCCGCAACCAAACTAGTATGACCACGTTTAAATTTAGCTGTCCAAAATTTCACTGGCAAATGATGAAGTCCGCGTAAACAGCGTCCATCTTGTCTTGCATGAGCGTATTGCCTTTGGAATGCAAGAACTTAATAACGGTTCGATATTCGATTTTTTCCATTTTTACAAGAACACTAACATCAACTGACACAAACAACTGTTAAATAACAACTTAGCGTCCAACATGGCTGAAATTTTTGAAAGTGTCTTTCAACGCATCCACAATTATATTATCACAGTATTTTTAACTAGTAACGCCATCTTCATATTGAAACTTGAAAATTTTCAGGCAAAATAAACATCTCTGACCATATTCGTCTTTATTGTTGACAAAAAGAGGCAGGTTTATTTTTAGCACAATGAATGCATCTCACAATAAGCCTAGTACATCAGCAAGCATCGATCGTTGTTTTCTTTTTCACTGCCAATAAAATAGATGTGCCTTTCCTGTTGCTGCTGATGCCTCTTCTCTGTTGTGCATTACCCTACTCGATCAAAGAGCAGCGGGCGGTCATTTCCTGGAGATTTTATTAAATACAGAAAACTGAGCTTCATCTGTCTATATGTCGACAACGTTGTTATACGCCGGCTTGTTGGTCGGTCGCCTGCTTGTTTGTTTTCCTTTGCCGCTGGATCGAACAACCGGAGATCCGACCCTCGCGTAATGAACGCTATTTACATAAGGTCATGTAAAATAGGTCTTTTCGTGGATGCATGAGCCTCGTCCTCGTCCTCAACAAGCCGACGAGCTGCGTGTAGATACCATCCGAATACGTAAATTTTCGGTCTTGTTACACGTGCGGTGACGTGCGTTGAGGCGCCATCTCCATCCCAACACTTTAATTAAAATCTGGCAGGTGGGAGACCTTGTTTTTTTCCTTTCCGTTAGGCCGCTATGAAAGGGAAGATCGCGTCTTAATCTCTTGATTCAATTATTTCGCGACGCCTCGGAATTTCAATCTTTGAAGTATTACAAAGCTTCTTGGAAGAGGAAGGCTACAGCAACGGGAACGTTAACAAAAGGGACGCCTAAAATATAAAATATTATATAGACTCGGAAAAATATATGAGTACCAGGGCGGAATAAATCTGGATTCCAGCTGTTAGTATATTGCCATGGTGATTTACTTTATAGAAAAATCGTAATATCCGATTAAGCTTTTTACGTAGCATGTTTATTATCAACAAGAAAAATGTAGGGAACATTTATATACAATATTGATGTTTATTTCATATATTGGGTTGGCAAGAAAGTATTATCGCTTGTCACATATAGAGAGCGTTGTAATTGTTTTGAAGGACATCTGTCAGTGCTATGGTCTTTTCCTTTTGGCATTTATCGTCATATTTAGAAGCAAGTAGTGCGTGATTTTGTTTAGTAGCTGTTAGTTTAGAGTTAATTTTAACATGGAGTGCAGAAACAAATATTGTCGGCATATTTTACTTGTTTACTTCCGTAAGGGAAAGAAAACTGAGGCTCACAAAGAGATATATGAAATTTATGGTGTTGATTGCATTACAGAACTCACGTGTCAAAATTGGTTTAAAAAATTCCATTCTGAGGCGCCCCCATTTTACGAAATAACTAAGTGATTATAAACTGAAATGATTTGCAAGTAATTACAATCTGAACTTATTCAGTATCTTAGCAATTGCACCGATTCAATAAATATTCAATTAATAGGGACGCCTCTGGTCGACCTACTGAAGTTGATGATGACCAAATCAAAACCATAAATGAAGAGAATCGTCATATAACTGTTCGAGAAATTGCAGAGAGGTTAAATGTATCGCAGAATCAAAGAAAACGGCCAGAGGCATCCTGCTTTTACCCTATTCACCGAATATTTATTGATTCAAAATGACCATCTAATCACTTTCGATGCAATTGCTAAGATACTAAAAAAGTGCAAATCGTAATCATTTATTTTGTTGGTTAGTCACGTTGTCGTTACGTAAATTAAAATATGTATTCTTTTTCCTAGCATCTAATCACATCAATTTCAGTTGAGTTGGTTCACTTTCTAATCACTTGCAAATCATTTCAGTTTATAATCACTTAGTTATTTTGTAAGAGGAGGACGCCTCAGAATTGGCAAATCGCAAAGGATCAAGATAATGCAAAGTTTCGCACATCTGTAGTAACTCGCGGGAAATATGTGAAGCTTGGTTGGGAAGTGATGTCGCATCCCCCATACAGCCCTGACCTGGCACCATTAGATGATCATTTATTTAGAAGTTTACAAAACTCTTTGACTGGTAAAACATTCACAAATGATGATGACCTTAAATCGCATTTGATTCAATTTTTTTATGATAAGGACCAAAATTTCTATGAGCGCGGAATCATGAATCTGCAAAAAAGATGGCAAGAGGTTATTGAACAAAATGGAAAATATATAATTGATCATAGCTTAGTCTTTGTTTTTAAAAGGTTTGTGCCCCCCCCCCCCCCCCAAATTGCCAAACTGTCAAATCTCAATTCCAAAAGCGTAAATTATTCTTAAAGCTATAAGATAACCCACAAAATATTAATGATACTTCTAAAATGAAAAAAAAAATAAGTACCTGTTTCAAGAGCATTTCATTGTTTTTTCAAAAATAAGAATATGGTTGCGAAGATTATCATGGAATAATAGCTTAGACGATGTTAAAGAGCACATAAATTCATTCAGTAAACAAATCAGTGCACTCGCTTCATTTTTACGAAAGCGATTTACGAACGGGAAAAATACACACATTGTACCTTTAGTCGTTTAACTTTAACGCAACAACCGAATTACATCTTAATCTAAAATCAACTCCTTTCCAGTCACCTATATGACGTCACACAGTGTGACAGATTCCGCATCTTATGCGCAATCTCTGCATAAGTATTAGATTTTAGCACTGGTTATGTCGAAATACCAAAACACTAACGTCACCTGACCGTTTGGACACAATGATCCTTCAAAATTTGTACCATGGTGTTTCGCAAAAATTAAATGCCAATAAGCCACATAGCAAGTTTTCGAAAGAACGAGTTAAACAAAAAATCTTATGACAGGAATTTTTTATAATGGTTTTTTAGTTTTTTCAATTCAATTCGGGTTAAACAAAAAATTTCATTCAAGAAATATTTAATACAAAATGTACACATCAATAATAAACAACAAGAAAATACTTACAAAAAGTTAAAGAAATTAAATGCATTAATAATTCATAAAATTAATCACACAGGTATTATTCAAAATGACCACCATTCGACACAACACATGCTTCAAATCGACCAATTAATTATCTGGATGTTGCTGCTGTGATATTCATTGTAACAGAATTACATGCATGCCGAATCTTAAGTTTCAAATCGTTCGTAGGTAAGTAGAATATACAACTTCTTTCAAAAAGAAGTCCAATAGGCTTAACTCTAGCAAGTGAGCTGGCCATTGACCAAACCGTTACTACCAATCCATCTATTGGGGTATACGTCATTTAAGTACTTTACAACCAACCACGAGTTATAAGGCGGACCGCCATCCCGTTGCTACCACAAATCATTGCGCTCTGCTAATGGAATATCTTCCACTAACTCGGGAAGGTCATTATGTAGAAAAATGTAAATAACGTTGCCCTATCAAAATTCCTTCAAAGATATATGAACCAATGATAGTCCATTAAATAATCCACACCAAACGATAACATCCCATATTACCTGAAAATGAGAATTTTCTAGAGCCTAGTAATGGCAGTTATAGCGATTCACTATGAAGTCATGCCTGTCAATCCACAGAATGTGTAATCGTGGTATCATCGTTTAACATTACTTGCATTATAGAAATGAATCCTAGTCTCCATTCAAAATTTGTAGGCCTCAGTGCTTGCAACAACTGAATTTTAAAAGGATGATATTTGTGAAACTGTATGTATCCTCTGTACTGTTGATTTACTTATTCCCATATCTTCTGCCACAGTTCTAACTGAAATATGTGGATTCAATCCAAAAAAACCAGTACATTTATTTGCATTTCTTCTGTTCTAACTGGTGTTACGCGATGAGAATGTTTTAAATTTGATGGAAATGAGCCCGTTCGCATTCTAGCTTCAACACGAGGAAATGCCATATGTGATGGTACCAGTCTGCTAGGAAATCGCTCTCCATAAAGTGTCGCTGCTTCACGAGAAATGTAACAATTGTAAGTTATTTAGGTGAGTATTCTTAGCTACTCGAACCCTTTAGATTACAAATACCTATACATGCTTCAACACACGCTTACGAAGGTCGATTCCCTTTAGAAAGAATTCCCGCACATATTCGATATTGACACCACGTATTAGAAGTGCTTTTCCCTCTACGATAGTAATTATTTACAGGTATCCGTTGAATTATAAATGGTCACGCTGAGAACAAAATCGATAATTTGCGGTTGTATTATAACGAATCTCGTCTGCGAACCAGTGGTACTATGTACATAGACACAGTGAGACCACCATTGGGATCTTTTAGGACAAACTTTTGGTTTGCCATTGTTCGGTTAAGTTTGTTCAAGTCTACCGGGGCAAATCCTTTTCCACATCAATCCAAATCAAAAGAGCATATTAAGCATTACGCTTTATTTTACGCAAGGAAAATACCGTTTATCGTCATATTTCACGACAGAACAATCCTCTCCGTCGAGGATATATTGATTCGCGAAGACGCAATGTGTCACTGTCAATTATGGAACTACTGTAATAAATATCTTTTAAAAAACAGCCGAGTGTGAAGTGATGGATATTAATGATGTAAATTACGGAATCAATGGATACCAAGCGAGGGGAGAACAACATTAAGGGCGCTAGGATGAGATGAGATATTCATCTTTTGTACGTCAGAAATGCATTCAGAAAAGGGGAGCTTGGATATGAAGTGGCGTATTTACCTTTCAAACCAGAAAGGGAGAAGATTTTAGATTATAAAACGAAATTTGAGAAGACGGAAAGGAAGAATTGTTCTGGAAATTGTTTTCTTTTAAGATATAGTTCACAGTGCCTGGCCATGGAATTAGGACCACTTAAAAATATTTTGATTTTGGGATAGAATGTAAAAAAAATAGTTGGCAATATTATTATTTAATTACATATATTATAACTTGCAAGTAAGTATAATTTGAACATATATTTACTAATATTTACTCGTTCCTCCACTGTATTTCATTATTTCCTCAATCCTTTCTGGCATACTGCCAATGCAGCCTTTTATTTTTTTTAAATATCGCCGCAGACATTCCACACATTTTCAATTCAGTTTATGTCTGGTGAATTGCCTGGCCAAGGTAGTTCACGCAGATTTTTAGATTCAAGGTATCGCATTACACTTTTTCCCTTATGACATGGTGCATTGTCTTGCATGAAAGTATATGGTCCTTGAGTCGGATCCAATGAATCAATATAATGGGGGGTGTTTAATAGATTCGATCGTACATGTCAAAAATGTAGAGAACCATTAAGCGAACTATGGGGATATGTAATTAAATAATAATATTTTTAAATTTTACCCCAAAATCACGTGGTCTTTATTCAAAGGCCAGGGACTGCATTTAATTCATAACAAGACACGAAAAGTATTGGTGCAAGTGTTTTATTCGAAACATGTCTTTCGAAAATCTGCAGGATGTTTTGAACATCCCCCAATGCTTCTTCTCCGCAAAGAATCTTCTAAAGATGATAATAGCCATGCTTCATAGATATTCAGGACAAATCGATAACTCAGTCATAGACAGCAAAATTCCTCCAAAAAATATTAAACACCAAGACGTTTTTGTTTCGCAGTTTTAAAGATCATTCTTACCTGTATATTACACCGAAATATAATCGCAGTTGAGATATGGGATATTCCTCTGAGGATCTTCATCGACTTTTGAAAGATTCTTTGCGGCACAGAAACAACTTTACATTTTAACTCTACCATGTCCATATATTCCTCCATCCATAATTACTGCTTTCTCATCCGTAAATTTTGAAATTACCGCCAATTGAAATTGCTAAACTGGATTACCTTGGCGCATATTCTTAGAATCGTTAAGTCATTCATTATGATTAATAACGATCGTTATGTGATAGGTGTTCCATTTCAAAAACCAAAGTTAGAGTCATTTCGAATGAACTGGTACAGTTAATTGTTTTTCTGATAGGAGATTCTGAATCTACAGCAAAAAAATCAATTGCTTTGTAATTTTACTGTCCTTGTATCTTTAGAAACAAAAAAGTTACCCATAGAACGAGGTTCAAATTGAACATCCTGAATGCATATACATAATAAAAGTGTAAAAATAAAGATATAAATAACATACATCACTTAGTTCATCACAAACAATGACACATTAAAAGTTCAGCATAGCCATACAATGCATTTGTTAACCAAATATTCTTTCACCTTTTTTTTTTGAAAATCTTAGAGTCTCTATAGATTCAAAAGAAATTTGAAAATTATAAAACTATATTTCATTTTTTACACGCATTTGATAGATCCTGATGCTTTATTTGTAAAATTTTAGAAACAAAGGACGTCTATATTTCGCTCAAACATCACCTTTTAAGGCTGACATCTATTTTTAGATGCAGACGGAATCCATATTCAACGGCTTCACACCATCGCGCTAGCAAGCTAACTGTACTCAAGCGTAATATCAGTCCTTATTAAAATGCGCTTAACTCAGGCAATGGGGTTCAACACATGCAGCGTAATCGGATTGAATCGTCCAGGCTACCTGAAAACCTTACGGGTCATTGGTGCGACCTCGACCCGGCTGGAAAGACTTCTTCCGCAATGAGCTCGTTCACTACCGGTTTAGCTGGATAAGCAAGCGGAAATAGGTTGTACGGGGCGAGAATGTATCGGATTATTTAGCACCTGTAACCCTGCTTAAATATCGTCCTATATTGAAATGAATTTGTTTCCGTTTTATACACATATGTACTTACATAAGTGTGGAATAGTAAATTATATAATTCCGCATTGCCATATTTTAGATAGCTAAGTGAAATACTTAAAATTCAAAACAGGGATAGCGATTACATCCGTTTTGAAAGTATTATTGAGGCAAAAGAGACGACATGAAGAGTGTTTCTACCAAGGTACCAACTTTAATGAAAGGAAACAACGATAAATAATGCTAGGCGAAAATGTTGACAATGCATGATGAAATTATAATTAATTACCAGTGTCGGACGTTCACATTACAAGGCGCAATATTCCTTTTCACTTCTTCTACACCGCTGTTTTTGATTTAAATATTTAGTTGCAAGATCTTTAATAATGATTTTTATATTTCTGCTGTGTCTCCTACATTTTTCTGTGAGCGTGGTATCAATTTTGTAGGTGTCGTGGTTGTAATTTTTTTCTGATAAATAACAATGAAAATCTAAAATTACATGGTTTTAAATGTCTTTTTAAAGATTTAAAAGCTTACAGACTTGCCAAGATCACTTTCTAGAAAGCGTTCAGAACAAAGTGGTCTCTAGGCTACGTCATATAGTCTTATGCTGCTGCATAAGACAACCGTTAGAATTAAATAACCGAAGGTATAGGGAATCTCACTGATTTTAGCACTAAATACAAATATGTCAAAAGAATAGCGGGCTTCCATTTAACATTTTTACACATACTGACAAAATTAATTTACTATAAGGTTTTGTCGGCACAACTGCAAGTTACAAAGAGTTTTTCATAATTTATTCATGAAACTTTAAATAACTCAAAAACCGTTCCTTCTAGCCCCGATTACGCGCTCAATGTACAAACATATAACAATATTATGAACATCTAAAACATAGTATACAGCAAAAAATGTTTTTGCCAATAATTATTTGATTTTCAAAGATATCTTAACTTGACGACAAAAAATGCTATGTGATGAGAATAACTTATCCTAAATATTTCCAATAGCACTTAAACTGAGTTAAGTAACAATTTACATCATGAAATCGACATTTTCTCCAAACCAATCGCAAGAACCTATTCCAAACTTCTAAGAGCCCTTACATAACTCCTAATGAAACTTGACTTCGCTGAAGCGGTGCAAAATAAATTACAAAGAAAGGAAAACTCTTATTATCAGAACATATTGAATTGAATCTGAAGTATCTAAGGGGATAAGTAGACCAGTATCCAATCAACTAATGATCCCATTAAGTCAAGTGTTTTCTCTAAATTGCTCTGAATATTGCAAATTAAAATATTGTTTTCAATAAGGAATAAAACAAAGAACACGGTACCGAGGAAGTGACTACACTGAGAAAAATGTTCTTGTTAAAATTACAATATAGATGTTGTAATGTTGGTGTACATGTCACACCAACTGATGTGGTAATTACTAGAGTTGCTCAATTTGCGCCAACAGCCAGTGGCGGGCGCATAAAAGTTTACACAAAATAAATGGTCAGAAATAAAATATAATACGTGCTCAAACATTTACCGTCTTAAGAGTCTTCCGTGAAATCACAAAGTGAATAATGTCTGTTAAATATCTGCAACAGTAGATATGTTTCCACAGTTGTTTCGGCAAACCGAGTGCGGTGTGAGGAAAAAGTGTGTTTATATGCAGAAAACGAACGTTCTACATCTAGTGACTTTATATTTGCGTAATTAAAATAATCTTTGAAACAACTTAACGATTCTGTTGACGTACCTTCACAAATTTGTCTTAATGTGCCAAAATCAGAATCTTTCCTTAAAACACTTTCAAACCTTTCTAGAACACAAACATTTTTGGCGTCTTCTACCGCGCATAGCCGTGCGTGAACATGTTGCACTATATGAAGAGATTCCGAAGGATTTTGTAATTTTTCTACTGCCTCCACTAGTCCGAAGTAATTGTTCTGAAAAGTTTTTAAATCGGTTTTAACCTGACTATCTTGAAATTTCGACTAGCTTTCCTTGATAGCCGCAGCTTCCTTTGGATCGAATTGTAAAACCACGTTCTTAATATTCTCAAAATATTTATGATAATAAAACGCGGCCTATAACCATGTTCCCCAACGTGTAAGGATAGGTTCTAGTGGTTCCGATATACGGGAGCAAGGTCAGTGAAATTTGCGAATACGTTTTGGGAATTTGACAAACACTGCTTTTGTATGCGCTATTAAAGCGTCTACCTCAGGATAACATTTTCTAATACAATCTGCCACATAACTGAAAGCATGCATTTTACACGTAATATGTAACGAGTTAGTACAATGTTTCTTAAGAGACCGGCTTACAGAAAGCATGTTTGCGGCACCATCACTCATAAATATCAACAGTTGGTTTGTTGAAAGTTTAAACTTTTCCAATGTATTTAACACTAACTTTGAAATTACTTCGGCAGTACATTGTTGTACTCGTCTGGAAGCGAATAGAATTGAAGGTGACAATTGATGTGGTTCCATTGTACGTACGATTACATTAACTACAGAATGTTTTTATGATCTGTTGTTTCGTCCACACATAACCACAGTTTTTTATCTTTCAACTCCGATTTAATTCTGTTTTCAACATGTTCACGAACAGATGGCACAATTCTTTGTAACGATGCCCGACTTGGTAATTTGCAGTCCGAATATTTATTATATGCTTCCTTGTCTAGTAAATTAAACGGTAGATTACATGCAATAAAAGTAACACATAAGTTGTAATTTGGAGTACTGCTAGTAACGTAGTACCATTTAACGACTTCCTAGAAAAGGCGACAATAATCAAACGCGGCTTACCGGGGCAGTAGTATTTTGTCGCAGTGGACATCAGGACGTCAATAAAAGGTAAGAATATATTATTTTTTAATATGTAATACTGTATCTCACGTACCTACTTTTGCGCGCTACGCCTCTGACGTTGCACTCGTTTGTCGAACCTTAATTATTACTGATAGTGATCATTCCCGTCGCGCAGCTCCTCCCATTATACTTTTATAGCGAGCAAATTTTGCAACAGGGCCCATTTATTTTAGCGGCTCACTTTATTACGGAACTTTCTAACACGGTATGTATTTTTATAAGAGACAAATGACACATTTTTTATATATTTTTATTTACTAAATTTATTTTTTATGTAAATATACTGTTTTATTTTGAGAGCAAGGAAGTGAGCGAGCAAATATGCAAATCTTTTATACAACTACGGAGAGCAATAGGTTCTCCCTCTTCCCTCAAAGAAGATATACCGAAGTAAACGACAAGTAGTATTTGTTCTTCAACCTAGAACACAACACTAATATGGCAAAAAACAGTTCACAGTTAATAGCAAAATGTCCACATTATATCGACACACAACTTCTATACATTTTTATAGACACTCAGTGATGTGTCTATCTCGAAATGACCACAAAAGGAAAAGATAGTATCCAACGCCATTGCTTTGCACTAAAATAACGGAGGTGTAATTTATATACAGTCGTAAACATTTCTGTTGACAAAACAGAAATTACAGAAAGAGTAGACATAAATCCGAATTGAGCGTAACAGAAGTGTACGTCTAGCAACATTGTAGCACTACCCAAAGCACACACAATAAATTATAGGGTCGTAGCAAATAAAGCCTTTCCTCTACCGCCAAATTTCCAGCAAACATTTCCCTCTTTTTGCCCTGAAACTCATTAAAAATATATCCGTTAGTGCCCCAAAGGTACCGTCTCATTCGAAGAGCAACTGGATCGTTTAGTATTCGACGAATATAACTTAAATTAATAGAAAATGATTAAAAGTTTCCCGGATATGATTTTGCCTAAATAATACAATCGCTTGCATTATTCAATGTCATAAAATAGGGAAGTTCCGAGGATTTCATAATTCCAAAGCAATGCGCGGAACTGGTTAAACGGACTAGACTGAACTTTCATGAATAATTGGCAATTTGAGTCAAAACTCGTTATTGTACTTTATATACACTAAAAGATTTCACGCTGCGAGAAGTAAATTAGAATCTTGAGCCGACGTTTTCGACTCCGGCAAGCAGCCCCTTCCACAAGAAGCTTGGATACCGAACTAATTATATAATTTCTGATAGATAGCAGACGCAAATCTCGCATTCCCGCGCTTTTGCTGAAGTGATTAAAGCGTTTATTTCGAATAATAACGAAATTGCGAATACCAGCCGGTTCTCCTCTCGTATTTCAGGCCGAAATTCGAGGTAATCAAGAGCAACCGTTCAAAGAAACTTATTCAAATATTATCGAACATTCCACGCAGGATTCTAATGATGTTTTATTGGGATATGAATTTGTAAAGCAACTGAGGAATCCCTTTAGTTCGAATTATCCGGTCCCCCCACCGAATCTCGAAAGGAAGAGATAAATTCGGGGGAAAAAAAGGTTTTCTAATCTCGGAAAAGAGAATGCTTAGACATCAAACACCGTATTGATCTCGAAAGGAGGATTCTTTATTGACCACAGCTTCGTACCGGCGTGTACCTACATTACTACACTGAATCCTTTATTTATAACTTGACCTGCATTCATTGTGTGCACAGCACCAGAGGAATACACATGAGGCTGAAACGTTCGCCCGCGAGACTTGGTTGCGGCAGAAGAGATAACCACAATAAAATCCACTGTTTATTTTCGCAAGATAAAAGCATTCGCGGAGATTAACAAAAGTGGTTACCGTTTATTTCGAGGACGATGAAGACATTTTAGATTTACTATTTATACTTTTATACAATAAAGCTTTCGTTGAAAAAATATTAAAGCAAAAGGCTCAAAATAAGACAATAATGGTATTGGCACGATTCATTATTTTAAAGATAAAAAATTGAACAAAATAATCCATATAAATATTAAAACAATATTTAAATTCAAACAAGAATATTTGGCGCCAAAATCGATCTATTGTACCTGTCATGAGTCATGAATATAATTGTTGCCTAAGTATTATTTTGAAGTGACTAATTTGTTTTGAGCATAACTCTGCAGATTTTATGAAAAGTACGAGTCTTATGCTCAAAATATGTGGTGTTTTGTACCGAGACATAGAATTAGACGATTTTTTCAGTCATAAGATGTGACTTAAATTATAGTAAATTGTCAAATCAACATGTTATTGAGTATGCCATTCAACATACGACATTAGACATAATGACATTAAACAGGTAACATTAGACATATGATATTCGACGTGCGACATTAAGCATATGACAATACACATATAAAATTAGACATATATTTTGCCGTATTCTTTTTACCAATTTCAACTGAGATTAAATGAGACAATTCCTACATCTAAATAGCTAAAGAGCATAGTGGATATTAACTCTTGTAGTAATAATATTTGAATCACTAGATATGTTTCCACAGCTGTTTCAGTCAAGTGAATACGACGTGCGGAATAAATGTTTTTTAATGCCGAAAACGACCGTTCAACATCTAGAGATGTTATATTTGCATATTTAAAATAATCTTTGAAACAACTTAATGCATCTTCACACGCACCTTCACAAATTTGTCTTAATATAAGAAAATCGGAGTCTTTCTCTAAAACACTTTCAAATTTTCGTATTTCACACCAATTTGTTTCGCCTTCTACAGCGCATAACTGTGCGTGAACATCATTCACAATTTGAACAGAATCCACTAGCGACATCGAAACATTTTGTAATTTTTCTATTTCCTCCGCTAGTCCGAAGTAATTGTTGTGAATAGTTTGTAAATCTCTTTTAACCTGACTATCTTGAAATATTTCCTGGCTTTCCTTGATTGCTGCAGCTTCTGTCGGATTGAATTTTAAAACTACCTTCTTTACTTGATCAAAATATTTGTTGTAGTAAAACGCAGCCTGCAACTATGTTCTCCAACGTGTAACAATCGGCTGTGGTGGTTCAGGTAAATAAGGACACAGTTTGTGAAATAGTCGGGTACGTTTCGGGGACTTTAGAAACACTACCTTTGTACTAGCAACCAATGCATATACTAGTGGAAAATATGTAGGAATCGTTTGTGCCGCAAGATTTAGAGTATGGATTTTACACGTTACATGTAAGAAGTTACCACTGTGTTCTTTAAGAGATCGGCCCAAAGAACGCATGTTTGCGGCACCATCACTCATAAACATTAAAAGTTGCTTAGTTGAAACTTCAAATTTGTTCAATGAGTTCAATACCACTTTTAAAATCTCATCGGCAGTACAATTTATATCTCTTTTGGAAGCAAGTAAGAAGGAGGATGACGGTCGATGTGGTTCCATTACATTAACCACAGAATGTTTTTGACGATCTGTTGTTTCGTCCACACACAACCACAGTTTTTTTTATCTTTCAATTCCGTTTTGATTATTTTTTCTATATGTTCACGAACAAATGGCAAATGATGGTACATAATAATGTACTGTAATGTTATAAAATTCTGAAAATGCTAAAGAAAAGATAACTGTCAGGGTTGTAGATGCGGGAGTATTCCCTAGACAGTGAACTTCATAAAAGTACATCTTTGGAGGAAAATCTCTTTTTTAATTAAATTAATAATAGCGGCTCTAATGAAGTCAGTTCTTAATGTGCACCAAATTTTGTAGACGTTAAAGTGATTATTATTTTTACCACTCATAACACAATTCAAAGTAAGCTCTAGTAAGAGTACATTTATCTGTAGAGTTGGCATTCTTTAAATTTCGCGGATGATTTAAGTTGGTAGTTCCGGCAATAAAGAATATATTTGCCAATTTCTTAACGTACTACAGACGAATACGTCCTTTATTGCCGGAACTACCAACTTAAATCATTCGAGAACTTTAAAAAATGCCAACTCTACTTATCTGCCTCAATACATCTCAGTTAATGTACACGAGGTGTGTTAGAAAAGTAATGAGACTGATTTTTCATTTATCAAAAAAATTTTTTTTTTCAAATAACAATATTATCCCCTAATTAAAATTGACGTCATGGGAGTTGCATGTACGTTTTCCAACTAATAGATCCATAAATAGAGTATTTCCTCTTATGGACAACACCCTATTATAAAACACGCTTCAGAATACTTTCCATTCCTGTGATGAGACACCAACATCTAATGCAATCTATGCTACGCCAAATTCATGCAGTCATTAATATCGAATGTCAATAAAATATTTTTTATAGAATTTATTTTTAATTTGTAATACTGTTATTATTTTGGACACCAACTCTTCGATATTTATCATTTTCTTTGAATAAAGGTGCATTTTTATTAAATTCCCTATTAATTAACCAGTGTTTTTTTCTATTACTGGTATTATTTTACATACGACTGTACAATATATCCACATATAACCCTTTTATCCTTTTTTGGGGGATTACGTCCTTCTTTGTTTTTGGAATTCGTTCTACAATTCAGACGGGTAATAAATTAGTTTGTTATTGTTATATAATGCTTACTACGGAAGATCTCGCAAAAGCAAATCGACAAAACTACTTAAAAAAAACTCTTCGCTAATCAACTATCTCCCTAAACTAACAGGGCGCTCATCTAACAATTGAAAAACTCCAACTTAAGCCAACCACTGCTACTACGAGCACTACCGCACCGGATTTATATGGTTTTATTTCCTGGACTCCCCTTTTGTATTCCAAATCGATTTTTCTCGCCGCTCCTATTTGTTGGGTTGGTCTATTAACCTAACAAACACGGCCAATTTGAACGTGTAAATACAATGACACACGAGGTTTCGACCGATGAAGCACACGCCTTAACTCATAACGTGCAATTATAATTCCTGTCTATTCCGGCTCACTGATTGGCATACCGGGAAAAAAGGCACTAATTAATCTGCGAGCTTAAACAATGGGAAGGCGTACGAAAAACTCCCACCAGAACCCCTGAGAAATTTGCGAAAATTGATTTTCTGATTTGGGTTTAAGTCAGGACTATTAGATGGCCACGGTAAATTTTCAATATTTTATTTATTTATTTATTCAAAAATAGACACATACAGGAATTAATCCTTTTGTTCCACAAACCACCGCTGAATAATGTTTGCCGTGTGGATTAGGCAATTGTCCTGTTGAAAAATGAAGTTATTATCGCCCTATATTTCCTGAACCGACGGCAACATAACATCATTTAAAATGTTGCGATAAACGATAGAATTGAAATTTCCACCATCAAGTCTCCAGCAAACACCAGCTTCATTAACACTTATCCACGCCCACACATTTACTACAAATCTTCCCGAAGTTTGGGCACCAGCAACGTATTTTCCTTCAAATCTTGTGTCGCGTCGTCTGTAAACTCTTAGACGTCCATCTTTACAGGATTTGAATACCTTTTCATCAGTAAACACAACTCTGTTCCAAAACTCTGCATCCCGGTTTAGATGATTTAAGGCAAACAAAATTCTACCCTGTTTTGTTTCTGCAGTCAGAATGCATTTTCTAGCACTTGCATAATCTTTCATATCTGAAGCAAGGGTCCTCCTGCAAGCAGTCGGTCTAGAGCCGGGAAAGTTTGTTTCAAATGCAACGGTAGCAACCGTTTCAAATGGTGGACGTCGTTTGAAATTCTTTTTGCACTACAACCGACTTTTCGACTAAATGTTTGTTCCAGATCGAACCTTTTTTTGATTTTCACGCCTAGATCTGCCGCCAACATGCGGATTGACCATCCACATTCAAGTTTGGCCACAATTTGCGCTTTTTGAATATTACTTAATTGAGGTGAACTTCAAAAATGATCTAATTAATTAATGTTATTCAAATTCAAAATGTGTTTTGTGACAGTGACAATACTGACAGTGACGAATATTTTGTGAAATCAACAATTAAAGATTAAATTAGGCAGCTAAAATGTAGCTGTACGCTTTTTTATTGAACAGAGGTGTACATTTTACGACATTAAAAAGCAATAAATACAAAATCGAAATTAACAAGGATATTTGACAAATGACATTAGAAAGCGGTGATATTTCGTTTTATCAAAGTTAATTTCATTTGAGAAATAGAATATTTTTCGCATGCGTGAATTCTAACGCCGCATTCTTATCATGAATGAAGTATAATTCCTAATCAGCTAATGATCAATTGCACCGACACGAATTAAAATTCCTCCTTCTTGATTGTGCTTTTTGCTTGGACGTCACATGAAAGTCACATGTTAAGCGCCGCTGCACTATTGCGTTAACGACTTTGGACAATTCAGAATAAATCAAAAGAACTTCCAGAAAAAGAAAAACAATACCTTCCGACATGTGTTAAACGTACATTTAAAAACAAAATGCACAATTCTCTTGTAATTCTCTAGATGGCAGTAGATAAGCTGCTGTGCGAAAACTCTTTCCACATTTTAGATAATCGAAAAACGTTATATTCAAAAATTAATGTTGGATTATGACAATACAAATTAAAAAAAAAAAAAATTAAATCTATTTTGTTACTAAATGATGTACACATACATAAATATACTGTATTTAAGAAGGTTTTAACAGTATTTAGCGTTTATTAACGTCGTAAAAGAAGTTCCTTGATATTAGCAATAATCCAATAAGTATCGAATATTAAATAAAAAAGGTAGCTACATAACATAACTAACAGCACCTTACTAAAAATAAAACAATAATCCTCCAGTGGTTCGATAAATAACAGCGTTATAGTATTGCAAAATCTCAACTTTAGGCTTTAGGTTACATGTAACAAAATTAAAATTAATTTGAATATTAGGTATATTGTGTACGTTAAAGTATTTAAAAAATATCAGTCTAAGTAATACGATTATTTGTTTAATATTAACAGCAATATTTGTAATATATAATAAATTATATCTATATAATATTAAATACCCAAGTCACGCACCTTACGTACACACAATTTTATTACGAAATTGATACACAGGTAATAAGTACACGTTGGACAGGTATGGAGACAGCTTTATTGAAAACAAACAATATTTGGCACGCCCACCGGAATCGTATAATAACCTTTAAATTATTCCCAGGCAACATATCATTCTTAATAATTATAAACAATTTTTGATACAAATTGATGTACCTTTTAAATCGAAAACGAAAACATGATGTAATGTTTTTGACAGGTTATAAACAATAGCCCGTTTCGTTCCTGGCGATTGTAGACGTACGCAAAAATCTAATTCGGGCAATAACTTACCAGTTGCAAGACGGTGTTCACAACCTCCCTGTTTGACACCTGTCCAACCTCAATGAGTCCAATTAATACAGCAAATTTGAGACTATCATTCATAGCCATTCTAACCACTTCTTCGGGATGTTTAATATCACTTAAGGGCGGTTTTGTTAAGTCCGCCATCGTGTTTGTTATTAAACTACTGTTTCATACACAAATATTATTATAAATTCACCAAGAATTACACAAATCAC
This sequence comes from Dynastes maya, assembly GCA_029619315.2. Lineage (NCBI taxonomy): Eukaryota > Metazoa > Arthropoda > Insecta > Coleoptera > Scarabaeidae > Dynastes > Dynastes maya. The sequence continues at coordinate 71,988,031 of JAROYE020000002.1, forward strand.
GGAAATTTTAGCATCACATGATAATAGCACGAACAGCTCTCTGCCATGTTGAAAATTGACAAGCCGGTTTCCTCTCGTCTCCGTCACACGTAGGGTTGTTTGATATGAAGGGTTGGTACTACAGGTTCCCGTACAGGTTGGCTTTTCAACAATCAGCTGTTCTAACCTTAGTAGATATCATAGAATCATCATAGAATACCCAAAAAGTAGGAATTGTAAATAATATAAATCGTATTTACAGTACTAGCGCCCTCAAACATCTGGGCTGGGAACTAACATTTAAAATTGTTCACAATGTGCTTTTCCACGTTATTTTCTTATTACGAAAGAGGAATGTAAAATAAATCAAGGAACTATTCTCAAACAACATTAAAAATATTGCATAAAAATAATGAAATCATAGTGACTATTTTCAAAATTTAATTCGGCAGTGCCACCAAACATCTGCATTAGTGAACTAAATTGAGGAGCTATTTTCTACTAAACAAATTTTTATCAGGGTATTATAAATGTAGAATATCAATAACGATCCAGAATTTTTTGACACGGCAGCGTTTACAGCGCCCCTTTGTGTACGAAGTCAAGAACTATTTCAGTTTAGTAAGAAATCTCTGGTATATACTATTTAAATATTTTCCAAGTTAAAATTTTATATAAAACATAAAACCATTAAACAAAATTATGTATATTTGTAATATTTGCAAAAGAGTAGAAAAATAAGAATAAGTTAGAAATAGACGTAAATATACAGAAAACCTACTAGTAATAATAGATTTATCTTACAGGAATCTAATCACTCATATGAACACAAACTTTCGGCTATTACCTTTTTGATATATGGGTTACTTAATTTTCCTTTAACTAAAGTTATCAAAATGAACTAAAATAAATCATCAATATTGCTAACTTTAACAGATTCTCTGAAGTTGTCATCTATAATACTATTAGGAAACATAAGAATAAATTAAGAATTAGAAATATAAGCACACTAGAACGCATTGACGACCGTAACAATAAGAAATATGTTAAATTACCCTTTTATCCAAGTTACGCGAAAGGTCTTCAAAAATCTTTTCTAAAGTTGACCGCAAGATCAGAATTAGAATCAGAATTAGGTACAAAGAACATTTGAACGGATACTCTAAAACTGTGGCACTGGAACACTGAAACAGTTCACTAAAACCCTTACCACAACACTTAATTCGTACTGGACGCACGTTTCGATAGCCATGCTATCATCATCAGCAGCAAGACTGAACTGTCAGTCTTGCTGCTGATGATGTGAACTGTTTCAAAGAACATTTGGCTCATCTCAAATTCAGGTTTGATAAATCTACTGTTGCCCTACATATGCTTGAAAATAGCCATAATGTTGATAATATAAAGTTAATTGAAAACGTAAAGAGCATAGTTCAATTAAATTGTTATGAAGGCATGGAAATTTACAAAAACAAAAACCACTTAAGGAATTTAGATTTAGGTCCACTAAATTGCAGCCTTTATTCTTTGTTTCATCATATATAGTTAATTACAGCTGTAATTTATAACCCTGTGCAATGAAGGGCTTCATTGAAGAACATGGATTTTTAAAAACTTACGTCATTCTGACTATTTACAATTTAGGGATCACTGATCTTTAATTTTAGAATTTAAGCCTTAATTATAGTCATGTGCAATGAAGCGGCCCATCGAGAAATACTTCGTACAAAAGGGTAAATATATAATTAAGATGTAATTAAGGATTACCTTGCTTATTTTAGATTTACAGATTGCGTAATTTATTTGCTATATAAGCTTAGTTTTTGGCTTAGTTTAATTCAGTTTTACTGCCGATGATGATAACTTGGCTGTCGAAACATGCGTCCAGTACGAGTTAAGTTTTGTGGTAAGGGTTTTAGTGAACTGTTTAACTGTTTCAAAAGAGTAAATGAATAAAACAACATAACAAATGCAAAATACTTTTTATTTTGAATACACCATTACAAACATATTATTTTTGGGTTTCCTGTGTTTAACATATTAGTTACTTGTATACGATGTTTTTGCTTTAATATTTTGTTCACATATAAATGTAAAATTCTGTTATGGAAGGAACAAACTTATCTTCAGAAGTGCGTTTTAAACATTTGAAAATTGACAAATACTTCTAATATCAAATACATTCTAATAAAACTTTCGTCTAATAAGACATTCTAATATAACAACTTCATGAGAAATTACAGAAAATTATAATTTTTATTAGATACAATCTATATTAAGTTCATGATAAATTTATACAAGACAGACTATCAATTTTTAAATTCGTAAAAAAGTGTATATCAAATTCTGTAATTTGCCTAGATTTTGTCGAGATCTTTTTCCATAAAGAAAGCAAACGAAAAACTGTTTAAATTTTAACACAAAAACCCTGGGTAAACACACGTGTGAGGTCTACTGCGCCGATAATTAGGCGATCTTCTACTACATATTTCTTCTAACATTTAGCACAGTTTACTTTTGAGACGCTGGCGCCATCTCATGTCCGTAGTCAGCGTTTCGACCTGCATAAAATAATTGCCTGGTGGATACCACTTGCCAACACCACAAACGTGCCAATGTTTTCTCCCACTATTCTTGATTGTTGATATTTTTTACTTTTGTGCTGTGGACCACCGTGAAGTGCTGTGATTTCGTCTCCTGGTAAATAATACATTAAATTAACAATGAATTTAAATGCATCATTAGAATCGAAAAGGTATTTTCAATAATTTTTGTACTAAGCAAGATGCATATACTATTTAAAAAATTGTATAAATATTTTATTTAACGATTTTGTAGTTCAATAAATTACAAAAGATTAGGGTACCTGGACTGGGAAGAATACTTTATGGCTATTGCATTCTTAGCTGCTAAACGAAGCAAAGATCCTGTGACTCAAGTTGGTGCCTGTATTGTTAATGAGGACAAGCATATCGTTGGAATAGGTTATAATGGTATGCCAACAGGCTGCAGTGACGATGACTTCGAATGGGGAAAGGGTGAAAATAATCCATCGGAGTCTAAATATTTATATGGTAAAACATGTTTCATGTTTGTGTACTGTTGCAGTTTAGGTCAGTGTAAGGAATAACAAGCACGCCTCTACAATACACAAGTAAATAGGTGTTTTTTTAATTGCTCGAACCTATAATCTAAGAGTTCGAGCAACACAAATACACTTTTTTATAAGTCGAGTAAAATGTGAGCTGGGTTTTAAAAGTGTTCGAACAACTGCGGGATCAAAGGTTCAAGCAGTTAAAAACATACCCAACATGTATGCAACATTACTAAATTAAGCAGTTAATAACAGTAAGAAAATTTAAAATGCTACAAGATAAGTATTACAAGTACTACGAGATAAGAGAGCAAAAGATATACTAAATTGCAATACTTAAAGTTTGTTTTTTAAATTATGTACACCTACGTATAATACTGCATTTTCTAGTAAATATTCATTATCGTTACTTCATTTGGATCGGCTATTATTGCAAAAGCAAAATCTAACCTACGCAAAACATTGCAACGACTAAGTAAAGGTACTTTTCGTGGTACTCGAGCATGCATATTTACTTCCAGCGAACGTCTTCTAATGGTTGAACTGTCAATATTAAGTTTCAATGCTTGTTTTATTTGCTTACAAGTGATGAATGGGTTTGCCTGCACTAATCTTCGTATACTTCTATTTGTTCGTACGCTTGTTTTTAGGGGTCTTCCTCGTTTTTCAGGATCTAATTTCCATTTTATTGCATTGGTTATCATATTTTGCGAGCAACCTATAATTTGAGTAATAACTTTATAAGTTTTACCTTCCTGTCTCAATTTTAAAATGATCGCACGCTGTTCTCTAGTACAGTGTTTATTTCTACCCATTTTTAGAGTAGAACCATATTATACATTACCTATACTTAAAAATTTGATTCTAGATTAAAAACCAACTGCTTTTTTTACTAAATATGTATATTCACGCACCTATTCTATTGCACAACTAGTATCTGTAATTTATCAACATAATTGGGGTTTTCCCCGAGATTATACATGCTACCTGCTGAATATGACTCGCTTTTGTAAATACAAATACTTATACCCTACGATAAGAGATATCGCTGAGATCGCAAGAGAAAAACGATACTGAATATGTATTTTTATTGGAAAATAGAGTTCACACCTATTTTTTTGCACAGTAGTGTATATCAGTATCCAAAATTGCTACGTTCGGTGATATAATTTAAAATATATTGTATTAAAACAGAACGTTTATTAGATACATTTAAAAACATTTTTTCGTGTTCAAAAATAATTTTGTTAAATATAACGTAAGAATATAAAACTATTTGAACAATAACATCTTCACGTTTTTTGTAAAATACAACGGACAGTTAGGGAATTGAGTTGGAATAGCATCCGACGACATCTTGGGTTAGGTTACCTCGTTTTTATCGCTTATACGACACTATATAGAGGAACATTGCAGGTATCACCAACAAGGTACGGAAATATCACTACACAGTATTTTTTTTTAATAAAACCAATATAATTTGGATAAACCAATTTAAAACGCAGAGATGTAAACGCGTTTATATCGCCTAGATCAAAATACGCCACGGCCTGCTGACGTCAAAGCACTCAGGCCTTATGTATATCGTAGGTAACGCTATAACTCATTTGCGTGTACGTGTATATGTCATTCTTACACCGACCTAAAGCCTGTTTTACACGGCGCGATTTATTGGTCAATTAATTGAACAAGTTGATCTTCGATTTTATCGTACCGTATAAAACAGCAAAAATCGGTCCGATTTCTTGAACAATCTATCGAACGATCAATTGAATTGAATAGAACATGCTCTATTTTTGCAACGATTTTTCACCAACTTTGCTGTGTTTACACTAACCCAGTAACAGAAAAGTATTTTTATAAGCAGATGAAAATTTCCTACTTAATAATTCTCCCATTCAACTATTAACGAAACTAAACAAGTATTCACGATCCTGAAAAAATTGTGCAATTTATTGTAGCGTATTTCTACTGATTTCTTGGTCAAGAACTTGTTCAATTAATTGGCCAATAAATCGCGGTGTGTAAAACAGGCTTAAGCTGCAACATTCCCCACGTTTATTTTTATGATTTGCAATGAAGGTAATTCGCAATTATTTTTTAGTGTGCCATGCTGAAGCAAACGCGATTCTCAATAAAAACTCAGCTGATGTAAAAAATTGCACTTTATATGTAGCGCTTTTCCCATGTAATGAATGCACCAAGCTTATAATACAATCAGGAATCAAGAAAGTTGTCTACGTTTCTGACAAACATGCTGGGAAAGTTGGTACTATAGCATCAAAGAGAATGTTAGAAGCAGCAGGCGTAGCAACACAGTAAGTATATGAGATATTTTGTGAATATTGTCTACAGTATTTTACTTTTACAGGCAATATACTGCTAAACGGAAGATTGAAATCGATTTTACGGTAGTTGATTGAAATCGGGTACCTCCTAGGCCATAAAAACGATCAGCATTAAGAAGATGTATAGCATTTAAACTATTCACACGATTTTCTATTGAATGTTAGGTTCAAATTATTTTATAATGATATCTCTATAAATTAAAATATTGTAATAATCGAATGCTAACTCTTATAATATATCTAGCGTTGATGACATTTTTCGGCATTAATGTCTTGACAGATCTTATTGGTCAATAACTGCTTTCTACGTCAGATGTCGCCAAATTTACAGAAACCAAAGCAAAAGAATTCGTTCATGACGGCATTTTACCAATTATACAGGATGATCCAGATTAAGTTTGAACTAATGCAATCTCCGTTATTATTATTGCTATAAAGTATGTTAGCAAAGTGGTAATACTACCGATTAGTACCTTAATCGCCGATTAACTTAATATCCTGACGTCTCTAATCATCATTAAACATCGTCGATTAATTCCTGGTTAAAACCGAATGTCACTTTGACATCTGTCAATATTAACGCCCAAAAATTAAAATACCAAGAAAGTAGCTGTTATTTACATAAGAGGCGTCCTCCTTTTACCCTATCAACTGAATATTTATTGATTCAAAATCACCATGTGATCACTTTGGCGCTGATAGCGTTCCATTTAAAATAATGTAAAAGGTTTTAATAAGCATATGTCCCGAAATCGACCGTTTATGAGATAACGAGTATTCCCAATACATGAAATAATCATTGATAACACATCCCAGTAAACATGTACTTATCGGCGGTTTTTTTGACAGTTTAATTTGAAGTTCTGTGCGATTTGTACCAGTTACAATGGTTGCGCATTCAAATGCAGAAATGAGCGATATGGTGTCTATGTCGCGTCTGAGAATCTGGTTCGTTTGAAAAGAGGTCTTATGATACTAGGCGGCAGATATCAACATGCTTATTTCGAGAACCTTTCATGAGCAGCTCCTACAGCCCTAACATATTCAATTGATAGAAGCCCTTACTGCTCCTTATTAAGCGAGAATGACATTCTGTAAGAGGTTTTTGCGAACTGTTGCTGAACAGCCAGACTTCGCAGCTAGCATCCTTTTTACCGATGAAGTCGGTTTTTCTAAAATTGGAATATTTAATTTCCACAGTAATCACGTTTGGTATGACGGGAATTCTCGTGCTACCGTTGAAGCTAGACATCAGCAGCGTCTCTCTAAACATCTGGTTAGGTTAACAGGTCCTGCATACCTCGAGTTCTTGGAAAATACTTTACCTGAACTTTTGAAAGAATTAACTTTAAATCAGAGACCGAACCTCTGGTTTATGCAAGATGAAGCTCTACGGTATTTTACGCGTGCTGTTACGGAACATCTAAACAATGAATTTCCTGGGAGATGGATAGGGTAGGGTCCCCAAGATCTCCCAATTTAACTCCATTGAACTACGGCATCTGAGGTTATTTAAAAAGTTTGGAGTTCGCAATACCGTTAAATGATCTTTCAAGGTTTCGCCAACAAATAAAACGCTGTTTTCAGATAATTCGAGAAAGACCGTTACCTACGATATACACAAGGCCTCAGCGCTTTGACGTATTTTGAAGTAAGTCGTCGATCATTCACACGTTCAGATCGTTTCTCGCGTTTTGAGTTGGTTTATCCAAATTATATTGGTTTTATTTTAAAAAATACTGTGTAGTATGTACTTTGTTGGTGATACCTGTAATGTTTTTCGACAGCTACAGATTCAAGGACCAGTGAAACTATAACTGTAAGTTTAAAAAATACTAGGCTTAAAAAGTGCTATACCAACTCAATTACCTAACTGTCCGTTGTATTTGACAAAAAACGTGAAGATGTTATTGTTAAAATAGTTTTATATTCTTACGTTATATTTAACAAAATTATTTTTTAACACGAAAAAATGTATTTTTAATGTATGTAATAAACGTTCTGTTTTAATACAATATATTTTAAATTATATCACCGAACGTAGCAATTTTGGATACTAATATACGTATGTAAATGTCATATTCACAGCAGTGAACGTATTGCAACAATTATAATAACTTGTCCTACAAATATCCTACTTAAAAATGACTGTGGGAAAAGTAATGATAGATTAGGTAAAACACCACATAATAGGAAATTAAAGACCCTGGTTAAATAGCATGTCTGTTAATGTTCTCGTGAAATTTAACAAAATTTTGAATAAAATTACAATTACTGTGTCATTTCAACTTTAGTTTCGTCCAAATACATGTACAATTACAAATAATAATAATTAGTCGATTAAATATCAACCACAAATACATCTTTCACGAAAACGGTGCTCGGTTACGTGTTTGGTTTTTGCTTTGAAACTTCGTTTTTCCAAAATAAAATCGAATGGGATGCGAAGAAGGGCTCAGTTGACGACTGGCATCCTCATTAAATCGGAAGCCATTCAAAACTTAAAAAAGAAATGCAAAAAAAAACGATTCCTTTACCACTTAGGCTAATATGGTGGTGGGTGATACATCACCAACCCAGCGTGACGTCATCGAAGAGCCTTCAGGCCTTGTTATAGCATAGGTAACGGAAAAACCCGGGTTTTTTTTAAAAGTGCGTATTTCCTTTGAAGGAAGATGTAGATCCTATGTCAAAATGGAAGGCCGGCATTTTGAATATTTTCTTTAGTTGTAATCTTTTTTATCTTAAAATACAATAACACCTTAATAGAAACCACGAAAGCAAATTTATTCTGCCATTGCAATAAAAACGTTGTTATCTCATAAACGGTTGATTTACGGACATATGTTTATTTAGACTTTTTAGGTTATTTTCGACCGTACTGCATGCCCTTAAAACCTATAAACGTTGTTTTAAAACATACTGTATATAATACATGTCGTAATAATCCATATTGCGCAGCAACTGAAATGCGGTTACGTACTTATCAAGTGAACGCATATGGTATGTAACTCCAATTGCATATTCTATTAGTATATTGTAAATATGCTAAAGTGGCTATCCACTTGCCATTTTTGTAATTTCACGAATGATTTAGTAATGATGTAGATAAGTAGATAACACAAATCATCCACAATAGAGGTGCACTGTGGTAGATAAGTGGAACAAATTATGGCTTTAAATACACCCTTGGCAACAAAAAGGTACTTTGAATAATGTTTGTATTACAAAACTTACATGTAATAAATATCATTTAATACAAACAAGTTAATCGACGATTTTATAGTTCCGCAAACCACCTGGATTGGGAAGAATACTTTATGGCCATTGCTATATTAGCTGCTCAAAGAAGCAAAGATCCTAGGACTCAAGTTGGTGCCTGTATTGTTAACGAAGACAAGTGTATCGTTGGAATTGGTTATAATGCTATGCCAAGAGGTTGCAGTGATGATATCTTTCCCTGGGTAAAAAATAAACATAATCTATTAAACTCTAAACTAACATATGGTAAAGCACACTTATTTTCATGTTACACAACACAGTAAATTTGCAATTAATTATTTTCAAGTAAGCCATGCTGAATTAAATGCAATTGTCAAGAAGAAGTTTACTGATAAAAATTGCACATTATACGTTACACTTTTTCCCTGCGAAGAATGTGCAAAGCTTATAATACAATCAAGAATCAAGAAAGTTGTCTATGGTTCTGACAAATGTGGTTGTAAAAGAATAGCCACGACATCAAAAAATATGTTAGAAGCGGCAGGTGTAGAATTACAGGAAGCATATGAAATATCTTGCGAATATTGTTTACTGTGTTTCATTTTTACAGGAAATACACTCGCAAACGAGACAAGATTGTAATCAATTTTACAGAAATCGATAGGATTCAACATGATGAAAAAAAAGCCAACGCACCAAAAAGAATGTCAGAAACGACAAGTGTGGAAACACAGTAAGAATATGAAATATCTTGTGAATATTGTTTATTATATTTCTTTTACAGGCAGTATATTCCAAAACGAAAAAAGATTGAAATTGATTTGACAGGAATCAAGGGGATTCAAGTGCCTTCTACATCACTGGAAAAGGATCCACATGGGAACTGTGATTGACTACATGTGCACTAGAATAACTATTTAGTGAAAATTTTTCTTGTGATTATAGTACAATTGATCATTATTTAATTTTTATATACTAATCCAAAGAAAGATTTTATTTTTATATATAATACTATTAATATTTTAAAATGCCTGGGCAATGGATATCTTTTATATAAATTTTATGTAAGTATGTATGAATAAACCATATTCTTGTTGAATGTAACATTAGCTGCTTCTTTGTGCCTAATAAACGTTTTAATATACACCATGACACCCCTGGTATGCCTACTGCGGGAATCATAGTGTAGAGCAGAGTATTCTACCAGCCTAAATTCCGCAGCATCAATTTAATCTATAATGCAAGTTTCGGTGAACGTTACTAATGTTAGATCATATTCTACAATAGCGGCTTGTAAATGCTTTTCAGTTTTTTTTTTTAATCCAAATTCCTTAAATTTAATTTACTTACCACTTATTTTCGAACTCCTTCTGAATCTTTTCATTTATATATATCCTGGACATTTCGCACCTAACATTTCTTTATAAGAACTCCAGCCAATATTTATTCGTTTTAGTTTCTTTATTACAACTATTAATATTGACCTCTGGAATATGTAGGATCCTAATGCTAGGGATTTCTCTACTCAGAAATTATTTTATACTAATGTCTAGCTTAGTATTTGTATTTCTTTGATATTACACCATTGTCACTTCTAAGATGTTTGCATTTGAATTGTTTTTGATTCATTTGTATTATAATTCTCCTCTTCGTTTACTTTAGTAACTGCCTCCTTACTTTCACGTGGGATAATAACTTCGCTTTTACTCCTGATATTTGAATATCATTGGGATTAATCATCTTTTTGAGCTCTTCTATTTTAGTGCATCAGTTTTGATTTTATTACTAGAATCAATTCGCTTTTATTAGTATTCAAATTCTCAGTATACAATCATATTTGCTACATTGCGTGCGGCCGGCTTACTGCCAACAGTACCAACTATCATGCACCATGTTAACCAATGTTAACATTTTTCGTAATTCTTGGATAGCTTCTTATGAACATTCCATCTTTTCAATATGTTCACGATTCGATATAAGATGTAAATATCAATACTTTTTATGATGAAAGTTGAAATTTAAAAACTTTAAGAGATTTGCAGGGATTTTTCCACAATTTTTTTGAAGTTGTCTACCCCGTCATCGCCGTTAGGGAACGGATAGGTTGCTTTAGTTCACGATGGATGGCAGCATTATTCAGATTAAAAAAATTATTTTTTTTTTATATACTTGATACCAACTACTGAGCCAATTTGCAATTTTTTGTAAGTTAATTGGTAATAGTAGTTTTGGCTAGACCATTCCACTTTTAGTAAAAAGTATTGTTCTTATGGAGTTTAGGCATTTTTTTTATTTGGTTGTATTTGTATATTCCTGCGCTTTTCTGTTAAGATTGATGCCAGATTGTTTAATAATTTACTGCTACTGTCATTTCTCAATTTGGATCATTCTTGTATATTGTTCTTTGTGTTTTTATTTCCTCGTATTACGATCGATAGCGTTGTCGGTTGTCAGTATAATAAAAAAAAGTTAATTATATAATAAAAATGATGAAGGCGAAAGGGCGAAACCTATTTGTCAAGAGAAAAATAGATGATTTTGAATTGCTTCCCGTATTTCGTGTATTTCGCAAAACGTATTTCGTCTCCATGACAATAGAGGACATTAGTAAGGGGCTCATTTAAAAATAAATGCAAACACTTGTCAAGTATACAGTTCACAGTTATATTTTCCACCTACACTTCGCTCATAATCAGGAAATATCGCAACTAAGGGAGAAGCATTTTTTACTAATGAATAGAGTTGGCATTACGTTACGTTAAGAAATTGGTAAATATGTATATTCTTTATTTCCGGAACTACCGACCTAAATCATCCGCTAAATTTAAAAAATGCCAACTATAGCGTTGAATCGTAGATGAATACAGACTTTGAATATAATTTTCAACTAAAAATCAAATATTCGTCAGTTTTATAGTTGATTAGTGGTGTTTCTTATATTTTCATAAAATTCACAAGATTAACACCATAGTATGCTAAGAATGATGTAACGTAATATTTTATGCTATGTGCTACTTCAATCCACGGATTATGTCATTGAATAATGTGACTTTTCCTACTAGCGGCTAGCGGCTACGTAAGTCATTCATTATTGCCCTGATTTCAGGGACGTATGTGCGATTTACGGTTTATTTACCTTGGTTGCCCCTAACAGCAGGATGTAACGGAATTTTATGTCCCTAGGGACGTAAAGCAACAATAGAATTAATACAGCAATAAGTGACCATACATAACAGAAATTGACAACTTTAACAATATGGAAATATATAAACAAATTTAAAATATTTTCGTAAAATGGTTTTTTTTTTCAAAATGTTGTGCAGATAGTAGGAAAATTATAACATATCGCTCGGGCCGGGAGTGCTTCTGCGATCTCGGAAGTGTTGCCAACAATATCCTCGACCCCAAAATTGCACTTACGTCCCTTGTCACATAAATAGTTAAGTGCAGTTTTGCGGTCGAGGATGTTGTTTGCGGACCGAGGCGAAGCCGAGGACTGCAATACATCCGACACCGCAAAAGCACTTAGGCATACATTTTTTCTACTACTTCGAAAAAATCAGCATTTACGAAAATATTTGACACATTCATATAATTGTCAAAGTTATCAATTTCTTTTATCTATATTGACACTTATTTAATTGCTAAACTAATGTATTATTAGTTTATTACTTTGCGTCCTTAGGAAGTAAAATTCCATTACCTCCTAAGTTAAGGGTACATAACCCGTAAATCGCACTTACGTCCCTCCAATCAGGGCAGTAATGAATCATTACTGATGATTGACTTACGTAGCTGATGGTAGGAAATAACTATTTTATATAATTTTATAGATCATTGAAGTTACCAAAACTTCAAATAATATTTTATTCTATGATACCTATAACTAGGCTGTACAATTCGTTATATAAATAATGTTTGAATTAAATATTAAATAAAAGAAATTAATAATAAATACATAGACTTAAAAAATTAGGATTAATGTGTAAGTGATGAGATTCTGGAATTAAAGACACGCTCTCAATATCCTAAAAGGATTGGTCCCAAAACATTCTCGACGTAATCATGAAGCAGTTGACAATTTTTCTTAGAGTTCACGTCTTTGCTGCTTCCCCAAATAATTACACCGTCTGCTTTCAATGACTTAAGTACCATGAAGATTGTGGATAAATCTTCCTAAAAGTCAGATAAAGATCAAATAAAAATCAACTTGTTTTAGTACGTATTTTCATTAACTTACCTTGGTCATGTATTCGTTGGTATCCCTGTATTTCAACCATATATATGGTAACACTTTGGGTTTTGTTGAGACTTTATTTAAAGTGGAAATTATCCTTTGGGATTCTTTAAGTCGACCTTGTATCATTTGAATGATCATCTTTTCAGAAGTTAATACACTCTGAGAGAAATAGAGAGAAGGATAGTATGCTGTACTTGTAGTAAATAACCATTTTATTCTAAAAAAATTTAAGGTAATTATTCTATTTATTTCAAATTGTTTTGAATGATGTAAGACCTGTCATTTTCTTGCACAACCTGCTGAGAACAATCGCTTTCCATATTATTTGGAGCCATGTTGAAGCAATATGGATATGCGTAGTAACCCCATTTAGCTGCCGGTCTCAGTTCTTTTACCAGGTACAATGTTTCTTGCATAAAGTCTCTGGCATAAAGTTCGAATCGTCTGCGAGCTTCATTGGTGAGATTATTTTTTGACCAAGAAGGATGGCGTTTTTTTTCAACTTTTATTGATAAATCTTGATAAGGCAAAAGACTCCCCCAATTTTGGCGAAATATTGGTCTCCAACTTTCGAAATCGATAATTCCTATTCCTATAGAGGAAAACAGGATTAGCAAATTAATCTTAAGAATGTACAAATATGATGTGAACGTTATTTATGATTATGACGTTAATTTTTTTGTAATTTATTCCGCAATACGATTCCCAATAAACGGTAACATTAGACCTTACATGGTATCACTTTACCATGACCTCGAGTGTCGTTAAAAAGTGTAAATTTAAATAAAAATGGATGTAAATATTGCACGACATTGAAAATTATTTGCTATATCTCCTATTTGGAAATGTTAGCATACTGTCTGGTCCCTTATCTCCAAGGAAATCGTATATTTGCTATTTGCTTTAGCGTTTCTTTTAGGAAAAAACAAGAAGATAACGCGACTTAGGACAATACCTAGCCTCGTTGTATACATAGTGATTAAATCATGAATGAAAAAAGCGACGTATTCAAAAGCAAATGCTATTTCTTACGGAAATAGTTGACATTGGCTCATTTTTAATTTGGTTGTTTTAGATATTTCGACAAATACGAACTGATTATCTAAAATACATTCAAGTTAGGTAATATTTTACAAAGTAAGATCTCTTAAAAATTGCCATTAAACTTGTTATTGATGTGGTTGGTGTTCAAAACACAGTGACATTGGCGAAAATTGTGTGAAATTATGGGCTGTTTATTAACACATGATGTAACAAATTAAAATCGTCATTAAATTCTAAAGCAAAATAAATCGAAGCTTTGTATAACTACGTAAAATGTTATTATGTATATACATACATACATATGTATGTTTATTGTTAAAGAGTACTTGTACCATTGGTTTCACAAAAATCTGGGAGAAGCGGTACCATTATGACATTATCAATTTTAAACATGTCTTTTGTAAAATATGATAATTAAATAATATAATATCAAATTGTCTGTCAGATCGTAAAATATGTCTTTTTTAAAGTTGTTCTCACAACATTCAAAAAACGTCAAAGTGAGCTCATATCAATTGTCCCAGACTTTTATGAAAGCAATGGTACAACCACAATCTAAAAATTTTAGCTTTACTCCGATACACTGGGAAAACCGTAAATTTACAGTCGAGTACCTGCGCAATATGTTAAACGAACAGTATTGCCGACCTTTTAAGCTTAATTTTCCTGCAAAAGAAATAAAATTCCTTAGTAGAATTCCTGAATTTTTCCTTGTGAAAGCTGAAATCTATTTTAATAGTAAAATTTAAGGACTAAGGAAATAAGTTTTATAAAAAATATTTTATGAAATCGCCAATAAAAATAAAAAATTCTATTTAACAAAAAAAAAACAATAAATTAACTGTTAAGAAAGTTATAGGTTAAAGGTAGTGACACAAAATAAATATTTTTTTATTATATTTAACTTAAATTCTGCGTTTGTTCTCTCCAAGTGACACAAAAATATTAAATTAATATTAAAAATAAAAATTAAAGAAATAAATGCGTCCGTTCACAACGTTTGAAATATTAATTAATAATCTTAATTTTGACAGAAGCAGAGAAGTTTGTATGTTTGTATACGTAGAGTTGACCCAAAAATTATTTTGAATTGCATGAATGTGGTTTAGCAACAAGGTTATGTTTGGTAATATGATCTTTTGGTAATGTTAAACCCATGTTGAAACGTGCTACATAATGATAGTGATTGAGATTAGGTGGATTAGATTAGGTTTATATTTGGATGGCTTGAATATATCAATCGTTTTCGTGCTTCTTAACCCGATCGATAATATAGCAACTCTACATTACGGCATTCATTATAATCATCAGTGTAGTTAATAGAGGACGCCACGAAAAAATACAGATTAATTGAAATTAGTGCATGTTGCATTAGGAATGGTCAAAAATCCTAAATTACTGCATTAATTAATTTACCTATTGTGGTTATAGTTTTGAGGGCGCAAAGCCCGCTGGTAAGTACGACGGCTTTCATAAAAACCTGGGACAAGTCACACTATTATGAATTTATGACATTATTTATTTTAAACATGTTTTGTAAAATATGACAATTAAATAATTTAATGTCAAATTGTCTGTCAGTGTCAATCGTAAATCGATGTGTTGTGCAGTACTTAATTATTACCATGTAACAATAATCCATCAATGTAATATGGTTTTCAATAAAAATGTTTATATTTAAAAATAATCTTTGCTATACTTTTTGCTAAAAGCAAACAGTTTTTGAAATAAACGAATATAACGTGTAACTTTTAGGTTAGATACAAAATATTGTAATTTTTAAAGTCATTGTCACAACACTCAAAAAACGTCAGATTTTTATGAAAGCGATAGTACATAAGTGACGAGATCCTCGATTGATTCGAAAGTAATATTCGATTTCAACGTATTCTACTGACATCTAGGAGACTGTTAATTGCCAATATCGCCAAAATAAATTATTCTTTTTTGCATTTGCATAATTTTTAAACATCAAAAGTACTGAATTCAGTGCGTTGTTTTCGGGAATTTTGTGTGAAAAATTCTCCAAGAGTTAGCATCATTTGCTGATCTTTTTCTTCATATACTGCGCAAGTACAAGTTTTTGACGGGCTTAAATTTTAATCCTAAATTTGTATAATCCCAAACTATTTAATACCTTTTCTAAACGTAAGAAACTGATATATTCAAATTGATAATTCCAAAATGGGATAACAGATAACGTACCAACAACACTGTACATTAAGTGCATTTGTCCTGTCTCTATGCTGTTTTGCATATTTTGCAAATATGCGAAATTATAACATACCATAACATTCTTGCATATATTGCGTTAGTTCTACTACCTACAGAATTGCAATACTGGTATTGAACGCCTACATAAATGGCGAAAAATGCATTTTTACCTCGATGTGGAACTCAATTTAGATCGCTATGCAAGTTTCACCACGGCTTTTCGCGATTGGCATAATTTTGCAATACCTGTTCCATTTTAAACGTACACCTGTTATATAAATTAATGCATACATTTCGTATATGATATGCGTTGGCAATGTTTCCCGAATCATAAAATATTTAATATTTCGATCGAAAATTATGTAATATAAAAACAAATAAATTTTTATCTGAGTAATACAATTCTATTAATTAAAAAAATAACAAAATTTATACCCATACAAACAAGCAGTAATCAATTTATATTTTGTGGTTATCTGGCCGAAAATTAGTAATTTTTGCTAGAATTTACCGGAAAAATTGCTTACTCAAATGTGATATGATCTAAGAATGTATCAGGTGCCAGGATTTCCCAATTTAGTTTTGTCAAAATTTTCACGAATTGAATAGAACTTGATGGGAAATGGAAACTAGGAAGTCCCTTCTAAATTACTACATATGTACCTTTTCCTATTAAGGCAAAGTTTTTGATCGACCGCAATAACTTTTTAGGATATAGGATTTATCGTATAGCATTAGGTACACGCGAGATGCTATCCACATCCCGGAAGTTATACATTGTGAATTATTCTAATCATAATAACGATAAGGTTAATGCTGGTCCATTTGCTTGATTCATTTTATACTAGTTTTTAATGAATAAGAACAATTTACACCAAAATTTGCTGGTACAGATAATATTTAATGCAGCATTCCGTTTTTTTTTTGTAGAAAAAATTCAAAATAACGATAGTATACGTTTAACAATTAAAGCTGACAGAAATTTATGCTGTAGATACTTTAAATATTAAACTTGGTTTACACGCCGCGATTTATTCGCCAATTAATTGAACAAGTTCGTCTTCGATTTTATCGTACCGTGTAAAACAGCAAAAATCCGAACAATTTCTTGAACAATTTATCGTACGATTAATTGAATTAAATGGATCATGCTCTATTTTTGCCACGATTGTTCACTAACTTTGCTGTTTTAATACCAACCCAGAAACAGAAAAGTACCTACGAATTCTGCATAGTGTTTTTAAAGAGAAGTGGGGATACATTTCGAAAATTTACGACGATTATAACGTAATTGATAATTTGAATTAACTAACCGAAGCTGATGTAACCTAACTTATATCTGTATCAAAATTGCCAAAACATTCGACGAAAGCAGATTATTAATCTATTTTTATATGCAGACGAAAATTTCCTATTTATTAATCTCCTCGTTCAAATACCGTTAAAAAATTGTTCAAGTTATTGTAACATGTAAAACAGCTAATTTCTACCGATTTCTTGGTCAAGAACTTGTTCAATTAATTGATCAATAAAACGCGGCGTGTAAAACAGGCTTTATGTATCTTTAATAAAACCTAAAAATTGCTATAACGTTCTTATTATTCTTTTCAGAATAATAGTCTATAAACCTATGTTAGAAATTAAATTACCTTTCACAATTTTGGAAACTACACAGAGTGTTCCGTCTATCAAATCAATAAACTTTAATTTTTCACAAAAATTCGCTGTTGGTTTTCTATTTGCATATTAATCAGGAACAAAAACACCATAAATTCGTTAATTTATAATACTAACGAATTTAACACAATGGGCCGTTAATTTGAATCACTCTGTATAATTAATGATGCTGTAAGATTTACCAAAAACAACACTATTAACAAGCATACTTACCATTAAAATCCTTATCCGGAATTAATTGCTCCACAACCTCTTCAAACAGCAAAAAGTGTAACGTAATATTTCCCTCCTGCGGCACACCGCCGTTTCTCAATATCAGCTCCTTCGTTTGGACGTTTTCCAAAATTGCCGGAAAATTGCCAGGATCATAAAGAATGACGATTTCCTCACCCCTAAACGAGTCGTTTTCATTTTGGATAATGTTGAACTTCTTGGCGATATCCGTGAAGAATATATTGTGGGGTTTGCATTGAAACGAGGGTATGTTCCAATAAACTGGGAAATCATCTACGTGCGTTTCAATTAGAACACTGCAAGAACAAAACGTTTGAATTAATTGTGTCGAGCGAAACCGTCGAACTAAGCTGGAGTTCGTAATACCTGTTCCGCACGTTACTATAGCACTGTAGAATTAGAATAATCTTAAAAATAAAGCGCATGTTGTCTCGTTGATGTCACGCAATAAAAAAATCTATACCTTCTATTGGAACATTAATTTATACTCTTTTATTTGCATAATATTGTTTTGAAATGCAGATAAGACACAATATCCTTTTAAAAACAAATGGAACACTATATTTACATTATTATCATATTTTAAGTACAATTTGCATTTACTTTATTAAAAATTACGTTACATATTAAACACACGCTCATTGCAAATTAGCCAATGCTGCTGGCATGAAATGTTTATAGAAGTGATTGTGTTTAAATTTTCATATCGTTGCATTTTCTCTATTGGTTGACATATTAACATCGATTAAACAGCAATGCATTTAATTTTCATTCATAATTAGTGATTTAAAGCGGTATTTCGCAATTCGGAATCTCTACGTCGATTGTGTTTGAACTGAATTGAACTTGGTATACGGCAATGAGGTTTGTATTCGCTCGGAGCGTTAATCGTGGGATTTCTAATTCAAATCGTTTAAAACTTATTGTTATCTGTATTCAAGCAAATCCGCGATTTTACATAGAATGAGACAATTTAAATATTACTTATTGCTAAAACAATGAGGTATAACTGCTGTGATTCAAGTTGTTTTTTTGCGTGAGTTGTCTCAGATATGCTGTTTTGAAAATATTGTCCTTTGTTTCCTTTTATTTTCTTTTATAATCCCCAATAATTCCGAATATCTTATCGCGTACGATGGGTGCTAATAATTTTATTGTAAGCATTAAGCTATTAAAATAACAATATATCAGAGCATATCCTAACCAAAATTAAAATAAGGCATTCCTTTTTATTTTAATATAACAAAGCTTTTTGAAAAACACTATACCGTTCTAATATTAATGCAGAACACTGTATATTAAAAGCTTATTTTATTTATAAGCAGCAAAATTAGGCAAAAAAGAAACGAATCTACGGTTTATACCAAAAAGTATTTATCGAAGATTTTGCATATTTAATGAATGAACAATGTCGTTATAGCTATTTTTAGAATTTTTGATAGGTTGACAATATTCAAAAGTGATAAAATATTACGGAACCTCTGTATAACTGCAATTTACTTTTCCTTCAGAGTAACGTTTGACATTAACGTTTTTTTTTCGTCTGAAAAAGAAATGAAAATATATATTAGCACAGATACAGTTAAAGAATTCTATACATTTGTGCATAATTGTATAATTAAAGCAAAATTTTTTTGATAGCTAGAATAAAAGCGCTAAAAAGCTACCTATATCTGGCTGAACGCAATGAAAGAATTGAGGTACGTAACGTAAGCTATTGATCGTTAATGCGGAATATTCTACTTATTTGAAGCTTGTAATTTACAAACACTACAATTTAAACACATTGATTTAATTATTGCACTTTATAATGGCGCCACACACTTTATTAAAGAACATATCCCTTTTCCTCTATCGGACCAATTAAGAACATTTATCCGAATTATTTCTGTCCAATCAGGATGCAGGAAAGCAAAAACAGTTTTTAACCGTCTTCAGTATGAAGTTTGAAGAATCACATCAACGTTTACATTTTTAAAATATATACAACATGTGCTGATAATCAAGTGTAAAGTATACTGTTTCTTAAATTTAATCATGGAGCCCTCTCAGGAACCTATAAGTGTTAGAATAAATAGGATAAATGCGTATATATTGGGAAAACTGGATTCTACAAAAAACTTTACAAGCCTTTTTGCTAAAGAATGTTTATTAGATGCTCTACAATTCTTATACGATGAATGCAACACCGATCACTTAAAAAACTCCGATAAAAACATAAAGCAATTTGTTGAGAAAAATAGGAAATCAATCAATATACTTCAGCAGCTACGTGTTAACTTGTCAGATTTTGATATAAAGAACGTTATTGGCAGAGGACATTTTGGTGAAGTTCATGTTGTAAAAGAAAAACAAACTGGTGACATTTACGCTATGAAAACTATAAAGAAATACAAAAGTTTAGAACAGAAATATAGTTCGTTTGAAGAAGAAAGAAATATAATGGCATTCTCTGTATCACCCTGGTTAACAAAGCTACAATATGCTTTTCACGATACTGCAAATCTGTATTTCATCATGGAATATCATCCTGGTGGTGATTTATTTGGATTATTAAATAGGCAAGGAGGTACATTACCCGAAAGCGCAGCAAGCTTTTATATTGCAGAATTGGTAAGGAAAATATTTTAATTTTAATTCAAGTATAATGCAAAATATCAATTTACTCATAGGTGTTAGGATTGAATGATTTGCATAATATGGGATACGTCCATCGGGATGTGAAACCCGATAACATTCTTCTGGATCGATGTGGACATGTGAAGTTAGCAGACTTTGGTTCTGCATCATCAGTAAATGCAAGAGGTGAAATATCACATGTTATACCAATTGGCACTCCGGAATATATTGCCCCAGAAGTGTTGCAGTCTTTGGACAATAAAAAAGAGAAAGGACAGTATGGGGTAAGCAAAGAATATACAGGAAGCTCATCCCCATGAGCTAGGAGATTTTCCAAAAGGGTTTTTTCTTGTTAAGATATCCAATTGGGGGCATAGTTTAAAATAACACAAAAAATTGTACTTTTTTAAATGGAACATGCTACATGTTATTACATTTTTACAATCTTTGTTAAATTTTGAGACAAAAGTTAATGAGGTGCTACTGGACTAAAACTAGGAGTTTCAAAGTTATTAGGGTTTTTTTATTACCTAGATTAGGACATATGATGACATTTAATGATGTAAAATTATTATATTGTAGTCAAATTAATTGTTTATTCAACGCGGAACTGCCTTATTTGCTTAACCCCTTAACTACGGGTATAATTCTGTTTTTTGGTGACTCCAGGGACAAAGAAAAATGGAAGAAAAAATATAATATAAAAATTTATTGGAATATTTTAGTATTGCAAAAACAGTAACAAAAACAAACTTTGTTGGGCAACACTTGAGCAACAATCAATCAACATTGAAGTTTTCTCTGTGTATGTGTTGCTCAACTGGTGACCAACGCATTCCCTGTGTTCGCTCAGAAGGCGATGCTATAAAGAAAATGTTGACAAACAGTGTGGTGTCATCGTCCTTTTTTGCTCGCTTCATTTTTTCGCACACTAACCGAACATTGAAGCAACTGCCAACTAGATATTGAGCAACTTCTAAGCTCTGGAGGAACGTGTGTCGGTAGATTAAAGGTGGGAACATAATAAGCAAACATTGTTCAACAACAGTTGAAAAAAAGTTGTACAACAGTTGGTCAGTTGTTGGCGAACTTACACATACTAGAAGTTGACAAACTGTTCGGAAACATCGACCTATCTAGTTGCTTGACGTTCATTCAGTGGTTGCCAAAATGAGCGACGAAGAAAATGCCTTACTAGCGTAGTGTTGGTTCTTATAAAAAAAAAGAGGTAGCAAAGAAGTATGTATGCTAATAGAAAACGACAATTTTTACCAGAATTAAGGAGGGAGAACCAACTGTTGTTGAAGAGCCGCACTAGGATGGATACAACTACGTTTGAAAGTCTCATCTTAATGGTTGGTCCTAAGATTGCAAAAAAAAAAAACACGAACTGCCGGGAAACAATATATGGAAAGACAAGATTAATGATAACGTGTAAATTGGGTTTGAAAAACTTTCCATTTTCGCGAAGTTCTTAGAGCTTTGGCTATATTGTTAAATGCGTCAATACGTTTGTTTTTGTTCTTAGAAACCTCATTTTCGGGATTCCATATTCGAATAATCTCTTATAAGTTCGATCAATGTTTTAATTTACTCTTCATTCCAATCGTGAGACATTTTGAATAACAATTGGTGAACTCGACCGATATCAACGTGTCGTCTACATCGTGTCGTAGACATCTACAATTACACTGAATGCAGATTTCTGCAGTATTCAGCATTCACACTAGGGATGCTGTTGGGGCACTGTTGAACCACATTTCCTTTGGAGTAACGCCTCTGGAACGAGCATAGTGCAACAGATGGTCAACAGCGCCCCAACCGTTGAGCAATACGTCCACATTGTGCGAACTCGTATGTTGCCGCCTTAATGGTAACATGTTTGTCAACAGTTGATTAATTGTTCCTCAACAATGTTTGCTCGGTCTGGCTCCAACTGCATCTCTGCTTTGAGTTGCCGAAACTTACGTTTCCACGCCTCCAAGAAGTGGAGAGGACACAAACATGTCACGAAGCACATCAAAAGAAAAATCAATCTATTGACGATGCCCCTGTTACAACCAAATTTCGTAATGTCGTCTATTGACAACGCCCGTAATAAACTATAGTTGTAAATACGTAAATTGCAATAAATATTAGGAGAACTAAAAACTAGAATGCGAAACAGAAAAAGAGATGTTCAAATGCACGACCTTCACTTCCAAACGCTTCTAAATTCGAAGAAGACAATACATAGTTGTGTTACGGATACAAATATAATTATTATTAGTCACCCACCATATTCTTACATTATTCCTGTGTATTGTTTTTGTTGTGGCAAACTGACAAATAAGTATTAATAGTAATTCAGTTTCAAAAATTGTTATAACGAGAAAATTGGTAATTTTTCATTAGAATTTCGTCAAAAATTCAAAACTAAGAAAATATACGGGTATTCCATTAAAAAAAAAATACTTTTTAATCAAAATATGTCATTACGTAACGCCACAGCACGTCACAGGCTTAATCATGCACGGTATGAGCAAACAATGAATCATCGGCTTGCTAATAACTCTGAAACTCTTAGTTTTAGGACAACTGCACCTTATCACGTTTTGCTTCTGAATTTAAGGAGGATCCCCAAGATATGTATAATAATATACACATCGAGAAAATGTGAAATTAGCTGTAAATATATGTACGGCGAGAGACGGCGCACGTAATAATTTGAAGTCATAGTCGTCTGGAAATGAGAGTTTCCCATATTCATTTTGTTATTGCTACAAAGCTAAGACGAAACTAATAAGACATTCTAAAGACGAAAATAAAAACAGATTCTGATGAAATAAAAGAAAAGAAAAATAAATACTCTAGAAATTCTTACTAAGATCGCCCGTACATAATGCAGTCGACTGCCGCTAACCCCTGCGCTTGTGATGAATCACCCATTCGCGTTTACCGTTGTCGCATGTCGCTTTTTCGTATAACTAGACATTTTTTTCATTTTTTTATTTCAATATAATTTTAAACCATGCCCCCAAACGAGCCTCATGACAACAAAAAAACCGTTTTGAAAAATCTCTTCACAAAGGCACAATTTTCGCAGAACTGACTCACCTTATAGCACTGTGAATATGTTCTAGACCACTTAGTAAATTATCCAAATATCTATATTTTTGGCAAAATTGAATAGAGAATGTGAACGAAAAGTAAAACACTAAAATATTTTACGTTCAAATAAATGAAATAGAAATTTTTAAAAAACTTAATTGTTTTGTTTAAGTGACTTATATTTGGTGGCCTCTTGGGGTCTTAAGTAATTTTGGAATAAACTCATCGTAATCCGTTGCATACCTCTTCTAGGCTTCTAAAACACTCGTCTGTGTTTTTTTCCTGCCTTTCCGATCTCTCTTTGCAATTGCTCAAACTGTTAATTTACTAATATATCGAAGAAATATTGTTCTTGCAACCTATTCCTAAGTAATATTTCCTGAAACATCTGATAGTGTAAGGACGTAAACTATGAAAGCTATCTCGCTTAAACGTGGAAACGGTATTATCTTAGAAGACGTAAGTTTACTCGTAGGGTAATAAGGCCTACTTTTGAAGAAATAAAAGTAATAACATGTGGTCTAAAACATATTTTCTATCAGCTATGAAATTAATTTAAAGAACTTTACAGTTTGCAAGCGACTATTGGTCTCTTGGAATTTTGGCTTACGAACTAACAGTTGGAAGTACACCCTTCTCCGGCCAAAGTACTGCCGCCACCTACTCCAAAATAATAAATCATAAAAACAGCCTCAAATTTCCACACGATATTGTCTTGTCTCAAGCATACATTTCATTAATTAAGGCCCTTTTAACCAATGAACATTCACGTTTAGCATATAAAGAAATCATAACCCACCCTCTATATAATACTATCGATTTCACAACACTACGAGACCAAGTTCCACCTTACGTACCAAAGATAACGTCTGTTGACGACACAAGCAACTTCACAGATATCCTTGATAGAAAAAAGGAACCACACATCGACGACTTTAAAACGAAAACTCAATTTTCCGGAAAGAACTTACCATTTCTCGGATTCACTTACACTCCTAAGATAACCAACGAATTCAAAGATGCCAGTTACTCATCAAATAGTAGCTTAGTGAAGGATGAAGCTGTAGCAAGCATGAAGAAGGAGATGGAAAGATTGCAAAAGGCGATTCGGAAAAATGAAGACTCTTTCCAAGAAATAGAGAGCCTGGGAAAGAAATACGAAGAGAAATGTAGAAAATTAGAAAGCGTTGAGAGTGTGAGAAACAATTTGGAGAAAGATTTAGCGAATAATATAGCGGAATGTTCGTCTCTTAAACGTACTATTGAATTGGAACGGAAAGATCGAAAGGATCTCGAGAGGAAAGCTTTGGATCTGATCAAGTCCGCGAAATTGAAATGGGAAGCTGCTGAAAAAGTGAAATTGGATGCTTTAAATGGTATAATAGTTAAAAAACAAGAGGCGATCATAAATTTGCAGAATGAAGTTCGATCGCTTCAGGATCGGATATTGGAAATTCCCAAATTAGAAAATATGCATAAGGTAAATAAATGTACCATTAGATTAAATTAGATAAGAGGTAGTGTCTGGGCTGTCTAATTGTAATTTTCTTAGATCGATTGTGGTTCTTCAATTACTAAATCATTTACATTTTTCCTATTTTTTTAAATTCATTACTATTATAAAAAAAGATCAGCAAAACAAAAACCAATTCATAATGTCAAACAGCTATTTGAGAAATTCGGCAAACTTTTTACACCCTTCAATATTAAAATTAGATTCAAAAATAAACACAACTTGAAGCCTCTCTATTCAAAACTTAAAGATAAAACCCCTTTCGCAAAAAATACACATGTCGTTTTACTCGATTCCATGTAGTGATTGTAACGAAGTATATATAGGACAAATAAAACGGTACATAAAATAAAGAATCAATGGTCATAAATTTTGTAATAATATAAGTGCCTTAAAGAAAGATGCTAACTCTACAGGACATACTTTTAACTTCAATATAAATAAAATAAAAATATTGGACAAAGACACTAATTACAAAACAAGTTGTATTTTAGAAGCGATAGATATAAAAAAAAACCAACAGTGTTAATAATAATAGAATAGAAATTTCAAATTTATCATCATATCTGCATTAGATTGCTTCTATTTTCTATTTTAAAGCACTAAACAAAAAAACAAAAAAATATTACAATAGCATAACATTCTGCCTGATTCTTTCTAGACGGCATGACTATATCTCTTGGCACTAGATGGCGCCAAGAGATATATTTTAGTGCTGTTTGGAGATTGATTGACGCTGATGACACTGGGTAGACAGAAACATGGCCATCGGTTAGCGCTTTTTTCTTCTCACTTTGTTTTTGCCGGGAGCGATTTCACCAATACCATGAGCTATATTAGCATTATTCTTTTTAACATGTTAGTATTGTTTCATTTTGACTCTGTTTTTTAGCTTCTGATGAAGATAACCATGTTGTCGACACGTTAAGCTTACTAAATTATATCTGAATAAAGTCGATATTACCAAAACTGCCAACTTCGCTTTTTAGTGAAATACCACGACTAGAAAGGAAGTGAAATTTCCTCAAATAATAGTAATTAATGCCTTTATTTCATAGACGCATGTAGAAATAAAACTAAATCAAAATTAAACGCTCTTATGGTGAGGGCCTGATAACGGTGTAAACCCTTTCTTTGGTTTTCCTGACCATAAATGTATATTGTTTTGTATGCAGTGATTCCCTACTAGCTAAAGGCATCAAATCACACAAACTTTTTCTTTCACCTGTCAACGGTTATTGAGCAGTGTAGCTCGTAACTCAGCTCGAAATTTTTGCAAGTTCAATATTTATAAATGATTAGGTAATTTCTTGCAAATATTAAAAGTGAAAACACCGAGTTGATGACAGGGAAGTGATTCTTTTTTCTGCAGAAATGACTTAAAATGTTATGAACATCAGTTCTAAAGCGAATGTTTTTATATAAATAAGCTGGCATCTTGTACACTCGCCGATAAGCAGAATGACCGCTCATCCGAACATCTCATCACAGTCTGCCACGCAGGGTATACGCATATGTCAGCTCCGAGCGGTAGACTAATCAGAAGCTCGGATGAACGGTCATTCTGTTTGTCCGCGAATGTTCATTATTTTATGATACAAGCAGATACTTAAAAACTCTTTTCTATTTTTCACGTTTAACCGACTAGTGTCATTGAGTTTGCGTGATGTGGCAATATTTTTGAATTCCGTCTTTTTCTTTTTTTTGCAACCTATTGCAGTTGATGTCAAGGGTCAAGTGTAATAGTAGGACAATACATTATATATTGGATCTGAACTTCCTCTTGGGATTTAGCGCAGTAGCTTACATGGGTATGCCACATTGCTTTTTTTTCTTTGTTTTTCTTGAGTAATTTTGTTGTATGTGTTCTATTAAGTGAAATAAATGCTACTTATTAACATTATAGGTTCCGTGAAAAGTCGTCTTGGAATAACTAAGCTATTCTTGGTGTAATCACATTGATTCCGGCGCTGACTTCCGTCTCTCTCGCGTTCTATAGATTTTCTGAAAGCTGTATTTGGGGCTGAATGACCTGCTTGTAATTGGCCTCGCCTTAAGTTCCTTCAATAGCTTCCAGCAATCTGCACCATACGATCTGATAATGGGCCATTGACAATTCATTAGTCTGTTAATCTAGCCTCTTCTATTAAGTACGACTTCCTAGTAGTATCTTTGTTCATCATACCATCACGCCATAAGTTGTCATTAGGATAAATTTACCATCTTCTTTTTCTTCTCGTACATTCTTATGCCCTCTCAGGGCATCGGAATTGCATCCTTTAGTTTTAGATCCATCTCCTTCAAGTCTTTCGGTCACTCACCAAATCCTTCATCTTCCCTTGTGTCTTCTCGCCTCCGTCACCTGTTCCATCCATGTTTTTCACAAATTTATCGTCGCTCATCCTCATTACATGACCATAACCAATCCAACTTCCTTTTTGCTATTTTAGTGTTATTGCTTCCTGACTTAATTCTTATCTAATATCATCGTTCCTTATCCCGTACAGCCGAGTCTTTCCTGATATTTTCCTTAGGTGTTTCATCTCTGCTGCTGTTATTGAGCTTTCGTGCTTATT
Source organism: Dynastes maya (assembly GCA_029619315.2). Lineage (NCBI taxonomy): Eukaryota > Metazoa > Arthropoda > Insecta > Coleoptera > Scarabaeidae > Dynastes > Dynastes maya. Next base: position 72,015,881 of record JAROYE020000002.1, read on the forward strand.
TATGGTCACCCAAGATTCACATCCGCACCATTAGGGTAGTTATTTTGTTGTACACTTGCAGTTTCACTTGTTGTCCAATCTCCTTCCTTCCAAGTATTGTGTGGTTTAGACTGTAGTAAATCTTTGTAGATTTTCTTCTTCTGTTAGCTATTTCATGATCTAATCATTTGAGAACATGATACCAAGGTAATTCATATGCTATAACTTTTTTATTTTATTTTCTCTGGTTCCATTCGGTTTTTGATTTATGATCATGCATTTACTTTTTCCGACGTTTACTTCCATACCCATATTTTCTATTTCTTCCTCCCACAAATCCAGCAATGATTGCATCTTACTTTCTGTGTCCGCCATCAAAACAATATCGTCTGCGTACAGCAAACCACCGACTTTAACCAGTTTCAAGCACTTGTAACCCGCTGTTTGTAATTCTTTTGTTCTTTCTCTTGTTGCTTTCATTATTCTATTAATTAGGATAATAAATAGTAGTGGACTGAGGCTGTCCCTGCTTGATTCCTCTCTCCATCTTGAAAGTACCCGATTCCGAAAAGAAATGTACTATAAAAATCAGAAATCCAGTTATAAGAAAGCTTGGAAAAAGTCACCGTAATATTGAAAGTTTTGATTTAAAACTTACTCAATTTAATTCACAATTTGATTTAAATCATACGCACCTTGATTCTAACATCTGTCTTCATTTAGGCATCACTGGAGAGAGTTGAAAATCTTAATCGAAGAAGCGTAGTCAATTTAGAAAGTAGATTACAAAAAGTAACAACACAATCTCAGATCGATATCACAGAAATCCAGGCAAAGCTTAATGTAGAGTCTAACAAAAATATCGATCTTGAAAATAAAGTGCTTAACTACGAAAAAGTAAACACCTCTCTTAAAAATGAGTTGGACATACTCTCCCACAAACTGCCAGCATTACAAAAATCCTTTGAGGAATCTGTAACTAAAATTAAAAGTCAAGAAGCGACAATAGAGAAGTTGGAAAAATATAAGGGAAAAACTGCAAAATCTGAAGAAAATGCTAGAGATTTAGAAGAGGAAAATGTTTCACTCAAGAAGAAATTAAATAAATGTGAAATGATTGAAGAGAATTTGAAAAAAGAAAAGGACTGTCGCACTCTGCTAGAGAAGGAGATAGAGGTAAGGGGAATCAATCATATTACTGTGATTATCCTGTCATTATATTATATTTCTGACAATTAATGACAACTTAAGGTATCCCATTAACATCTCGAAATACCTATATTTTTAGGCATTAAAAGCTGATTTGGAATTTGAGAAAATATCTCATCAAACTGTGTTGGAAGAGATCGCTGAAAAAAGGAAACATGAAATTCAAGAACTAAACAATGAATTGAAAGCGGCTGTAAACAAAACCAACGAAAACGCACACAAATTGAAAGAAGCTGATCTGAATCTAGAAAACTATCAAAATAAAATAAAAAATTTGGAAGATCTATTAAGCAAATTACAAAGTGGTGTTGCTAAATTAGAAAACTCCTCAGAAAAACAAGTGGTCTTACAGCAGCAGGTCGAAAGATTGGAACAGCAATTGGTTGAGGTTTGTATATTGTCTATATTCTTCATTCCAAAACTCACCATTTAATTCTTTTACTTAAGGTTCATGGAACATTCGCTTTAGAGAAACAAGAACTTTCCCAGTTAAAATCAAAACATTGGCGTATAGAGAAACAATTGGAAAATGCAACATTAGACAAAAAGATTGTTGAACGTGACCTGAAAGAAGCTAAAGAGGAAAATAATAAATTAACAGCTGAAGTAGATTCACTGAACGCTAAACTAGGAGAAACCAAGAAGATGCATGAACGAGCTTTGTTAGAATTGAACAATTTAAACGAGAATCTAACCAATGAAGTTGTAAAGCTTACCGATCTGATCAATAATCTCGAAGGCAAGTTACATTTTGAAAAGGAGAAGTGCGATGACGAAAAGACTATTGTTCAGCAGTTAAATAAGGAGATACTTCATAAGAATAAGGAGTTCCAGGCTCTACAAAGAGAGTATGATTCCCTGTTGTTTGAAAAGACTAGTTGTGAGAAGCAAGTAGTTAATGCCGAAGCAAGCAATGCTAAATTAATTTCTCAATTCGAAAGGATCATGAAGGAAAAAGCAGATTTACTTAACGAAATTGAAAACTACAAGAAAAAGCAACACACTAATCAATTGGTAAGTCTTAAACTTGAATTGTTTAAATAAATACTTATTGACCATCCTCGGCGCTGGTGTTACGTTTCGACGGTCGTTTTTTGAGCTATCGGATTAGCGTTTCTGAATTGCGTTTTCCTCACGTTGACAACACGTCACGCACCGCGCACGGTCTCCGTCAAAAATCATCCCGTCGACTCCGCCGCCCCGATTCGAACTGTACCGTCTAAACGGGCAAAAGTGAGGATCACGGTTGCCTCCCACGCTGGTTCAGCGCACGGAGAAACCTCTCCGAAGACGTTTATTTGCGCATCATTTACCCCACTTTACCTGTATCTCGATTGAGCTTTTATCCCTTACTCTTGCGCCGATCTCTTGTTACGTCAGGCGAATACGACTTATCAACTATTATTATTATAAAGAAATATTTGTTTTTTAGAATAGAAATGCTCTTAGAGAAGCTTGTACAGTTCTAGAAGAACAATTAGTGGAATTCGAACAACTCCATAAGGAATCGGAAGATAAACGAAATACACTAACAACCGAAATTGAAAAACTAAAATCTGATCTTGAAGCAGAACGGAAAAATGTGATCGAAGCAAGGAAATTAACCAACGAGGAAAAATCTTTTAAACTCCTCGCTGAAACGAAATGCAAGAAACTAACGGAAGATGTTGAACATCTCCAAGAAGAGAATTCCTCATATAAAGACCAGTGTCAGGAATTTAAGTCATACTCATCAAATCTATCGGAAGAATTAAATGTCGCTGAACATAAAATTACCGACTTGAAAATTGAAATAAAGAATTTGACAAGGCAAATTGAGAATTGCTTATCGGAGAATAAGATACTAAAGGAGGAGAACTCGCTTCAGCTGACACACTTGAACTCTGTAAAAGAATCGAATTACAAGTTGGGGCAAGATTTAAATGAAGTTAAGGTATGTATCCTTCGCTACAAAATGAAAGATGAGCTGCTATGGGATAATCCTATTTTAGGGCTTGAATAAGGCACTATTTGAACAAATTGAACAACTCAATAATATGCTGCTAGAAAAGGACATGTACATGAAAGAAAGAGAACTTAAAACTGACTCAACAATTCAACAACAAACTAAATTAATTGATTTTCTGCAATCTAAAGTAAGTATTACTGATTCCTCATGGAACTAATTGCAATAACGTTACCTAGTTACAGATGGAAGAAAATAAAAAGAAAAAAACACTATCTGATAAGTTATTCGGTCATTCAAAGAAGGAAAATCAGCCACCATTATCAGTTGTTCTAAACTACAAAGATCTTGAACATCAATTGACTAAAGAAAGAGAAGCTACAAAGAATTTAAAGCAGGAAATAGATAGATTAAAGTCACAATTATATCCTGACAATCAAGAAAAAACGAATATAGTTTTTGATATTAAAGATCATAGGAAAGTTTTAGAACAAATTGTTCAATCGCCACAAAAGAATGAATTATACCGGCGAAATTCTGTTCAAAGAATGCATCACAATATCCCTCATAGGTATTTCCTTTTATAGAAGAGCTTTTCTTTTTTTTAATGGAATATCTTTACAGGTTTGATACAAAAATATGTACGAAAGCAACAACATGTAACCAATGCAAGAGCCAAATACCACTAGGACGTTCCTCGAGTGTCTGCAGTGAATGCCTTATTGCAGTTCATCCTCAATGCGTTTCGACTCTCCCTAGAACATGTGGACTGCCTCATGCTTTCGCAAAACATTATTCTGACAGTTTGACTAAACTGGAGGATGCTAAAAACCAAGACACCAACAAAAATCCAAATGAAAATGTTGCTGTTGATATCGAAGGCTGGGTCAAGATACCTATGTGAGTACTTGCGCAGTTACACTAACACCAAATCGACTGATTAACATTTCATTTACTTTTCGTTACACAGAAAATCTTCTTGGGAAAAGTGTTACGCTTGTCTAACTGAAAATGCGATTACTATCTATGAAGAACCGCCAAATCATGAGACAGTTAAAATTATTAAATCTTTAGATTTAAAACCTGATAATAGTTACGGAAAAGTTACAATGGAACCTGTCGTATCTGAGATTGGAATTCCAGTAGCAAACAGTGATTTACCATTTGTTTTGAAGGTGGAAGTTTGTCCGAATACTACGTGTTGGCCTCCGAAAGACTTGATATTTATGACGCTTAGTATTGAGGATAAGGATAAATGGTATAAAGGTAAGTAGGCAATCTTGTTTAAAACGATCTTAACATACCATGCATGTTTTAGCGCTCGAAAACATCTTCAATAACACTGAGGAAAAGTACAGAGGAGAATACATATGTGAAATAACAAACGGACTCGATGTGAATTGTATTATAGAGGTTGACAAAGATATCAAATTATTTGGAGTAGATAAAGGTTTATACTCTTACCATAACAGTACATTAAATCATATTTCGGGACCTCTACACGTCCATCAAATAACAATATTACCCAAATTAAATCTTGTCTTAATGATAGTTGATGAAAATAGAGTCTTAATATCTTGCGATCTAAGGCATCTACACAGCTTATGCGAATGCGCGCCGTGTTCGAAACCTTCTCTCCAATTTCAAGCAATCAATGTGAAGAATATCAACGGATTCCATTTATTCCAGGCGTCCTGCAGTAAGAGGAATATGCTATGTATAGCTAATGCGCGACAATTAGTCATAATGAAGTACGATTTTAAGTACAAAACTTTCATCCCGGAACGAATATTGGACACGGCCGAGCCGACAAGTTGCATTCTATTCACCGAGCATAGTTTAATAATTGGCGCTGATAAATTCTTCGAAATTGATCTCTCCACTTACCGCGCAGACGAATTTTTAGATGCATCGGATAGGAAATTAACATCTGCGATTTCCTGCTATAAACTCAAGTCATTTCCGCTCGCGATATTGCAGATCTCAAAGAATCCCGTGGAGTACCTCCTCTGTTTCCACGAATTCGCAACTTTCGTGGACGAATATGGCCGAAGCACACGTTCGAGTGACATAAAATGGTCCCATCTACCGCGTGCATTTTACTATCACAACGGCTATTTGTACGTTATTCAATTTTATGCCGTAGAAGTCACGCGAATTACCTTCGATGCATTGAACGACTCAAATGCTTCAGCTGATCTCGAAATGTGCAGGTTGGACTTCTCCAATCTGAAGTACCTCGGACACGGTGATGGCGGCATTTACGTTAAAATAGGGGATGATATAAAATATATAAATGCCGGTATTTTGATTCCAGACACCGCAGCGCTATCATTAAGCGGTGATACGGAGAGGTTTAGCTTTACAAGCTCGATAGTACAAAGCCTTGATGGCCATCTCAGTGATACGGAAAGTGTTCCATCTGATGTAAATAATGAAGGGTATAAAAGGGTTAAATTTGCCCCTCAACTGTAATTTATTTTTCTATATATTGTACTAGCTTCTATTCTATTTTATATTTTTAAAATATTGATGGTACTTAACTACTTTAAACTTGCCTATTTCTGTATATATTCAGTCGTTAACTTTACCTATTTATCTAAGCGAATATTGTATATCTGTTTTTTTTTAATAAAGTTGCTTATTTATAAATGTTCCTTTTATTCCATCCTTCGGTTTATAAAAACGTGTACATAATTCAGCGATTCTCGAACTTTTTTAATCATGGAACCTTTTGAGGAACTTCATTTTTTCGCAGAACCCAAGCCTTCACTAAATATTAGAAAAGCTATAAGAATATGCAGTCCCGTTCTACATACAAATCTTTCAGAACATTCATTTTTAACTTGTACGTAGCTGCTCGTTTCCTCATAAGCTTTTCATATTTTTTAATAGTTCATGTCCTATTTCTCCTTTTTCCAAGTTTCCCACACGTTTTCTCTATCCCATCGAATGCCTTTTCCATATCTATGAAACACACATGCATCTGCTTGTTCCTATTGCCTTCTCGCTTATTTGCCTCATTATATAGATATGGCCTTGAACTCCTCTTTCTTTTCTAAACCCTTCCTGAGTTTCTTCCAATTGTTCTTCCACTTTCTCTCTCAGTCTTGTCTCCAGGATTCTTGCGTATACTTTCCCTACCGTGCTTGTTAGTGTGATACCTTTGTAGTTTCCGCATTCCTTACTATTACCGTTCTTATATAAAGGTGTTATGATTCCTATCCTCCAGTCCTCCGGTGTTTTCTTTTTTTGTCTGACTTGATTTAATACACCCAGTAGTTCTTATTTTGCTTCTTTTGTTAGAAATGTAATAATTTCCCCAGTTATCTCGTACCCTGGTGCTTTTCCTAGTTTAATTTTCTGTATAGCTCTTCCTAGTTCGCAAAATAAAAAAGTTTTAATTGAGCGTATGGACATTCGCCCGAAGAGCATAGATTATTTAGAGAACATTCACAGCGGCCATACATCATCGAAAAATTGAGTGATAGCACAAAAGATTTGTTTAAAGATATATCCAAAAAGCAGAGGGAAGTATGGATTTTATACCAGTGTATGCCAATGCTTAAATTCGGCAATAAAACTGGAAATTATCATCATGATATAAATACAGAAAATTATGGAAAGTGGTTGGAACAGAAACTTCTACCAAATCTGTCAAAAAACTCCGTGTTGTCATACATAATGCATCCTACCACAAGTTACACATTAATAAGCAGCCTACCAGTATTAGTAAAAGAGAGGATATGATAAAACGGTTGACAAAAAAATAAATTCCTTTTCATAATTCCATGTTAAAACCTGAATTATATGGACTTATAAAGCATCACGGAAGTCGGCATATCTCTTATAAATTTGATGAACTTTTTAAAACTAAAGGGCACGTAACTTTAAGATTGCCTCCATACCACTATGATTTAAATTCAAAAGAAATGATATGGGCTATTGAAAAAAATAATGCTGCTGCTAGGAATGTGACTTTTAAAATGGATGATGTGAGAATGCTAGTGGAGGAAGAATTTGATAAAATGTCTGTTGAAGATTGGCAAAAGCGATGTCAATACGTTATAAAAACTAAAGAAATACTTAGAAAACGAAACATAAATCTTCATTCCTGCAGAATTATTTCCGTTAAAGAAATTTATTTTGTCTTTCAAATATTTCTGCATAAGAATTATTATAGGTATTAAATCTAACGCATCGTCTAAGTGCAATATGGTTTTTGACAATTTAATTTTTTTCAAATACTTTTTCTCTTCACGCATATTAGCAAATAGCAAGAAAACTCATGTTTTGAAGCCTATTGTATCCATCCAACAATTTTTATAGAAAAACTGGCGTAGCTGTTGGTGGCATGTTTTTGAAAAATATAGGCTTGTTAGGACCTATGTATTAGACGGGTGGATGTTTAGAGAAATTAGTTTTCCTGCTTCTTGAAAGCGTTTGTCGCTTGAACATCAATTGCAAATCAGAAAATTTTGTCTCATTTTAAGTTTGATTTTTTCACAGAATCGCAGGGTTCTGCAGAACCCACTGGTTCTCCAAGTGGGTTCTGCAGAACTCTGCGATTTGGTTAGTTACGAGGTACTGCATTATGTGCGGACGATCTTAGTAAGAATTTCTAGAGTATTTATTTTTCTGTTCTTTTATTTCATCAGAATCTACTTTTATTTTCGTCTTTAGAAATCCTTATTAGTTTCGTCTAAGCTTCGTAGCAACAACAAAATAAATATGCGAAACTCTCATTTCGAGGCGATCATGTCTTCAAATTATTACGTGCGCTCTTGCACACAGTAGGTCTACATGCCAACGTTATAAGCGTACTAACGACCCGCATCGAATCGATCGGATTCCACTCAATCCCCTCCTCGCTCTCTCGCCGTACATATATATAGCTAATTTCACATTTTCCCCAGTGTATATATATTATTTATAATTTTCTTTACACAATAAAATCTATAATAGTACTTGAATTATTTATTTTGCAATATGTTTAAATCTTATGCTTAGCAATAAAAATTAATCTAATCTACATATATATAATAACATTAAATACCAATTAAAATAACTTTGTCTATGATAAATATCATTATATAGGCTTATATAACAGCGTGGTAACATACTTTTTACGATATCGATGTGTAGCACTTAGAACCATGACACCTTCTTTGATTGATAAAGCATACAAATGGTTTAACATCACATGGTTAGGTTCCGGTAGCAGAGTGGGTTCACACTAAAATCAAACCATTAAAAAATATTAAAAAAACAAATTATACATGAATTTCTTACCGAAAGTGGAGTATCCTTATTTAGTATAACTTGCAACAAATGTGGAGGAAGAATCGGTGGTCCAGAAGTTTTTTCCCAGGGCTTACTTGGAGGAATAATTTGAGAATATTCTTCCTGAATATCACCTTGTGCATTTTCACTATCCTTTGCTAAAGCTTGAAAAACTTCAAAGTCAGATTTCTTAACGACAATCATGTTATTTTTTGTTCCAGAATCCGACTCGACAATATTTGTCGAGGGGTCATTTCTCCATTCGCCATCAACAAAGAACTTATACTGATGCGCACCTTCTGGTAGATCAATAATTGTTACAAAATCACCGTGACTTTTTACCATCGGTATGGTCTTCCAATCGGAAAAAGTGCCACTTACAAGTACATCTTTCCCACCACCTTCCCAACGGAATACAGTGGGCGTTTTGTCAGAAATGGTCACCTTTGTTCCCTCAGATAACGTGTTAGATCTTGGTCTTGAAGAGTCGTATACATCATGCACTGCTGGTTTTGTAAAGTAAGGTTCTTCGTCATCTTGCGAGCCTTGCATTACTAGCTTATGGTCTATTTTTTTATCAAAGGAGAATGCTTGATCCTCTCGAGATGGAGATGGTGGAGCGGTGTCTCCTGATTTTTGTCTTTCTCGAGTAAAACCACTACCTCCAGCATTACCCATGGTTTAAATCAATTTCTTTTTGTACAGGTTAAGCTTGTTTATGTCAAGATTGGATCGATTGGATATAAAAGTATAAAAATAGATAAAAAATATAACAGAGGCGACATTAGCTAAAAGCAATTTCGACTAACAAATTATTAGGTAACGTTTACAATGGTCTAATATTAGTGTCAGCATAAAATTGTAAAATAATAAATTGCAATATTCCAAAATTTACGTCAAACTAACAAAAATGTCTGCAAATGTCATGAAATTAGATTTGATCATATATAAACACATGCTTATTTGTTTTGAAGATTATAGAATTTTTAAATATTTAGTTTCAAACAAAGAAACATGATTTATCTTTACAAATTCATTTTTTACTTGCAGAAATTGTTATACAAAATGTTTTTTAAATATTAAAATTATTTGACTTTATTTAAATTGTTAGGTGTTGTTAGGATTGGTAACTGTTGGTAACAATGTAAAGATAAACATTTCAAGTCTTATGTTGGGAATGCTGTTTTTAAATATGTTTTTGGAATAACCTTATCCTTATAGTCTGTACTGGTTTTTATATATTTTTGTTGGGTAGAACTTTAATTAATTTACAGAATGGATCAAATGCTTCCAAGTCCCGGTTTTAGTATACCTAGCATAGGTAATACAAGCTAATATCTACTGGAGCCTATTTATATATTATTTCAATTTTATCAGGTACTCCTCTTCACCAACCCGAAGAGGATCAACTCATCCTTCCAAATGCCCTACAACAACAGCAAGTGCCTCCGCTAACGCCAGTATGTGTTGGTGGTATGACACCTACGTTGGGGTTAGGGATGGGAATGGGAATGATACCCCCTACGAAGCATACTTATGTGCCAGGCTTTTCGACACCTCAAAGTATGATGCAACCACAAACACCAGTAAGAATAAATTAATTGCTATCCCTTTCTTATTCAAAACGATATTTTCTAGCAACAACCAGCAAATGCATCACCTATGGTAAATTTGGGGGGATCTAGCAATTCTGTACCTCCTCCAAGCTTAGGTCCGGCAACTCCTAGTCCTATGACACCGATGACACCACATTCTGCTGATCCTGGAATCGTACCCCAATTGCAGTAAGTTACAGTTCATCAACGTGAAATCAAAGCATTGTATTTTACCTTATTTCAGAAATATTGTGTCAACGGTGAATTTAAATTGTAAATTAGATCTGAAGAAAATTGCCTTACATGCGAGAAATGCCGAGTACAATCCAAAACGTTTTGCTGCTGTAATCATGAGGATAAGAGAACCTAGAACGACTGCCTTAATTTTTTCTTCGGGAAAAATGGTGTGTACAGGTGCCAAAAGTGAAGAGGACTCAAGATTAGCAGCTAGAAAATATGCTAGGATTATTCAAAAGTTAGGTTTTCCTGCGAAATTCTTGGACTTCAAAATACAGAATATGGTCGGGAGTTGTGATGTGAAATTCCCCATTAGACTCGAAGGATTAGTGTTAACGCATGGTTCTTTCAGTTCCTATGAACCTGAATTGTTCCCCGGTTTAATTTATCGAATGGTGAAACCTAGAATAGTGTTACTTATTTTTGTTTCGGGAAAAGTTGTGTTGACTGGTGCTAAAGTAAGACAAGAAATATACGAGGCCTTCGATAATATCTACCCAATATTGAAGAGCTTTAAGAAGCAATAATGATGTTAGATTTTAAATTCACAAGTGCTGTTGATAGATACAATCTTTATTGTTTTCATTTTTATGTTAATTAGGACAGTATTAATTAAGAGTTCTGATGTAAATAAGCAAAAGTTTTTATACATATTTAGGTAATAATTGCATGATATAGTTTTCTTATTTATTTTAGTATGTAAAGTTGCAAGTGTTCTTGAAAGTAAAAATAACTGTACATAACATTTATGTGACCTACAAATATGAATTGTTTTTATTATTTAGACTGCTTGATAATTCAAATCAGGTTTAATTAGTTAACTAATTTTATTTATTAACAATGCAATGTTTTAATTGCATTTTTATTATATTGCCTGTGCACGATTTCGATACACAGATTGTCTCTTAAAAATCTATGCAAAATGCTATCACAAGTTTAAGGTAAAATGAGTTTTAACTCACTTTATCTCAGTCCAAAAGATGGTAATGTTTGAGATACAGAATGTCTAATTTAGAATTGTTTTATTTTCATTTTCGTTTCATCTTCTGTGGTAATTGTGATATTTGATATTGAGTTGTTTTTTTTGAAACGTACTTTTGCTGTACTTTGTAGAGGGTGCTACCGCCAGTAGTTACTGAACATTTTAAACGTCACAACTTATTGATGTTTCTATGTATTCTTTTAAATAAAAAAAAGGTGTACGTGGTGAATGTCGTTTTGGGCATTCGTTTTTAAGATATTTCAATTTAAAATTTTATTTCATACTGAAGCTCGTTTCACACTTTCTAGACTTAGAATTGGGGGGTTATTGTGTAAGGATCGAGAGTGTCGCTTTTCACAGTGCCGTGTCGAAAAAATCAAAAATATAATTGAAAATTTGACGTTTCGACAGGACACTGTGAAAAGCAACACTCTCGATCCTTACAGAATAACCCCCCTGACCCAAATTTGGAGCGTCTTTAAATATGTTAAATCTAAAAATGTATCAATAATTTTCTGTTTACTTACATCATAAAAAACAACTTTCAAACAAAGCATAAATTTAGAGACATGCTGTATTTGTAGGAATTCCAAATGATATGAAAATTGTTCATCCCGTTTGTTTCATATTTTTTTTTAGAATTTATTTTTCACTGATGTACAAATGTTATAATTTTATTTGTTTTAATTAGGATTTTAATAATAACGGATATCCAAAAGACGCATATTTCCTATTTGTAATTTTATATATAAATCGGTTCGAAATATATATTTAGTTTCACAGATGTTTAAAATATTTTTCTATGTGCAGGCGTAATAGTTCACATGGGGTACAAGCTAAAAGTTAGGAATCTCTGAATATAAATTTATTAATAATATTTATTATATTGTAACGTAATTTATATTAAAGCAATGAATACTAAACTTGGTGCTACACGACGTATTGCTGATGAACAGTAGATAGATGAATTAGGGTAAGTGCAAAAAAAATAAATATGAATTTTTCTTAAAAAATGTACTACAAATGTAGAAACCGTCATAGTTTCTAGGGGCCAGATCTGGTGAATAGGGTGGGTAGTCTTTCAATTCGAAGCCCAATTCGTGAATTTTTGCCATGGCGACAACTGATGTGTGTAGTTGACTTGGCGGAACGGCACCATTTTCTTCAAATGCGGCCGTTTTCTCGTAATTTCTGCCTTCAGCTTGGCAAGTAATGATTAGAGCGTGGGTAGGGGTAATTTTCAACTCGTAGTCGATCTCGAGAGAGTTCAAAGCGACAGTACGTTGCATGCTGCACACCAAATAAGTACGCGGCGTACGTTCTCTTCGAATGTGAATAAATATCCCAGGTATTTCTCTGGATTAGAATATAGAAGTCCGCATATTTATTGCACAATATGCAATAGCGGATTGTTAAGTCGCGATAGGTTTGAATGTAGAAAACATTGTAAAAGTAAACGTCATGTATTGAATTTAAGAAACAGTACTCCATACTGGCAATTTTTATATGATTTTATTTTTATGTTAAGTGTGTGCAACATCCCACAACATCTAGTATCTAATTAACACTTTCGTCTTTTTTGGGATAAGTACGTTCCCTCATGTAAGCTGCCATCATCTATGCAATTACGATACGATTTGCCACGTGTGCAAGGTACAGTAAAGGAATGTATAAAAGACGAGTTGAGAAATAAGAAAATCTGCCTATGTGTGGATGAAACAACTGATGCTCAGAAACACGGCGTCATTCATGTTGTAGCGCGTCCTTTAAAACGTGATGGTCTACCAGCTTCATTGTTGTTATCTAGTAAAAGGATTCAGAAAACTAATGCAGAAACCGTTGTCAAGGTAATAAAAGATTCGTTGAGAGAATTTTGTATCACAGGAACCCAAGTCACAATGTTCGTTACTGACGGAGCCGCAACAATGCTGAAAGTTGGTAGGATGTTGAAAATATGCTTTCCGACTCTTCTTCACGTAACATGTCTCATACACGCATGTCGCCTCGTAACAGAAACCATTCGAAAGAAGTATCCGATGGTGGATAAGTTAATAGCATCTACCAAAAGAGTGTTTATCAAATCTCCCAAACACATCCGTGTATTCAAACAATTGTTCCCGAAATTACCACCACAACCTCAGGCTGTAATAACGCGATGGGGAACATGGCTCCAGGCAATATCTTACTATTAGAAATATTTTTCACAAATGAAAAATGTCACCTTGAATCTTGATTCAAATGATTCTGCAGGAGTTCGAGATAGTCAGCAACTTTTTTCTAATTCGGACGTTCAACAACAAATAGATGAAATTTCCATGAACTATTCTGAAATTGCACAAGCTATTGAGCAATTAGAAAACAGTAACTTTATCTGCACGAGACGCATTAAATTGCATAAACAATTTACAAGCCGCTCTAGAAAACTTGACGAACACTATAGGAGAGTCGATGTTGCTCAAAAATTTGGTGCAATTTTAACGAAAAATCCCGATTTACAAAAGGTTCGGTCTATAACTGAAAATCAAGAGTGCCTAGATGAGGAAAAGGAATATCTGACATTTGCAAATCTTACTTCACTGGATATCGAACGATCATTTTCGAAGTATACGACAACGTATTCACAACACCGTCGACGGCTGAATGAATCGACAATGAAAGCGTTACTGATGTTGCAATTCTACGCAGCTTACCAGGGCGGTTGCCAATTGCCACAGTGGACATCAAGACGACAGGAAAAGGTAACTATATTATTTTTCACTAATATTGTATATTACGTACTTACTTTTATGCGTTGCGCCACTGCCGGTACCACCTTTTTAACAAACTCTAGTAATGATACATAGTATGCTCCCGTTATTGTTTTTCCTTTTTCACGATAGTCAATTAACACAACTCCCTAACTGTCCCAAAAAGCAGTCACCATCATTTTCCCGGCCGATGGAACAGTTTTCGCCTTTTTCGGAGCCGATTCTCCGTTCGCCTTGGCTTCAGAAGTGTAATGGTGTATCCAAGTTTCATCCACAATTATTAATCGACGTCAAAACTCCGACTTATTTCGCTTAAACTGCTTCATTAGGGCTTTAGAAATCCTTATTCGAATACTGGTGGTCCTGAGTGAGCAAGCGTGTGCGGTTAACTTTTTCATGACCAAATCTTCAGTCAAGATATGACAAACACGTTCCTTCGACATGACCACAGCCTCTGCTATTTCTCTACCCTTAATTCGGTGAATATTGGATTTTTTCAATTTTTACAGAAACACTAACACCGATTGACACAAACGACTGTTAACAATTGAGCATCCAAGATGACTGAAATTTTCAAAAGTATCTTTCAACGCATGCGCGGTCATATTGCCAGAATATTCTTAACGTGTAACGACATCTTTATGTTGACGCTTGAAACTTTTCAAACTACCCTCGTAATCTGCAATATTATTGTATTATCTTTATTATGCGTAAATACTAGATTTTTGGCCTATATTATACATGCTGTACATAATTTGATATAAAAACAGCATATTGTACATATAATGATCTATTTTGTTAAAGAGGAAATGAATCAAATAGTCCTTTTCGTTAAAAGTGATAGTTTATCTGTATTTGTAACCAGAATCTTCTTTCTTTTTTCAGTAATTTCGAGCTAACATTCTCGTCCAATGATCTTTAAAGGTGATCAAAAGTAGATTTCCTTGGTGAACATAAAAACTCGTGGTTTTGATTTGATTAATCCACTCAGACTTAATGTTTGTTCATAGAAAATTTTTGTACATTGCTGGATAAGATAGTTTGTTGCCAAAGTTGCCATTTATTAGATAATTACCAGAGATGAAAGTCAGTTGGGATCAAGACGTGACTGAGAGCTAAACAAGATTACGTCAGCGCTAAGGGAGTAGAGAAACAGTATCGCGTATGCATTCTATCCTTATCTAAGATAACGATAGAATGATGTACGTGACCTAGCCCATGAATGTGCGACGCTGCCTCTTTACCCCTACTAATGCTAATGTATTCCTTTTTCGCACTGAGTGACGCTTCGAACCTAACTGGCTTTGATTATTACATTAAAACAATGGAATTTTAAGGACCTTCAGAATTTAGTTCATGTTTAATCAAATTTGTCAGTGCTTGGAAAGATTTATAATAAAGAGATAATAAAAAGATAATGTATGTAGAATGAAAGAAAATGCATTTTTTTTTTATTATTTTATACTACTAGTATTTATTAAATATTCAAAATTCGAATTTGAAATCCGACGAGTTAAAATTCCTAAGAATTTGATGAATTTTATCAACAGCCCTTGTTCCAAACCAGAAACTAACTTAGCCAACCTTGATTATGGTTGCGAAAGTTTGTATTTATATTGCTTTTTTAATGCGATGCGGAATGCATCTAAAGAATATTAAATGTTGGAAATAGCAGAAAGCAATTGTTTCATACCTTTATAAAGCTAATCTAAGAAAAGATACATATTTATAATTTTGTATAATCTGAAGTACATTACCGAAGACAATCATATTAAATATAGACTCATGTTCAAAATTAACGCAGTATTCAATGTTTCCACACCACAAAGTTATTTTGACATTTTTGCTGAAAATGGCCGCAAGTTAATGTTAAGTTCTCTTAAACAGTTTTTCTTGAGTCGTTTAAGTTTAGGCATCATTCAAGTTTTAATAACGAGTTCGCTAAGTTATTAGTAAATTTAAATTAAAACTCATGAACCGACATCATTTAATCAATGATGAATATGTAAGAACTTCAACTTTGTTAGAAGAAGGACGTACAATGCGTTGTGTGGCTAATTTGCCGGGCGCTAATCATTCGAATGGTTAGAAGGTTCAGGGAAATCGGATTGCACTCTAGAAGACGTGAGCAATGTAGAAAACGAGTCACAAGTGTGAGAGATGATCGTTTTTGCAACTGCAAACTCTCAGAAATAGGCGATTAACAAGCACAGAACTCAGTAACCAGCTTTAAACAGCCAGAAATGTTAGAGTTTCTGCTTTAACTGTAAGGAGAAGGTTGAGGGAAGTTAGGTTTAGTAGTAGGAGGCCTGCGGTTGGATCATTACGTACACCACACAGAGAGTACAACGTTTTACATTTACCAGAAATCATTTAGATTGGTATTTGCTTTGCTGCCTGCACAGAGTTAGTTCCTATTCGCCAAAGGTCAATAAATCCTGAATACTACCTAAAGAACATTATTCAGGAACTTGTAATGCATTTGCGCCATTTTTAGGGTTCAATTTCATTTTCATGCAGGATAATGCGGGACCACAAATCGATAGACAAGTTTTAGATTACTTACAAGAAGTCAATATTCAAGTCATGGCCTGACCACTACGAAGCCCAGACTGAAATCCGATTGAGCACTTTTGGGATGCTCTAAAAAGATCAGTAAGGCTTCATTTACCAGGTTCTGGTAATCTTCAGGAATTGGAACAATCCGTTCTTTCGAATTGGATAATATTCCCCAAGAAGTAATCCAAAATTTGATAGTGAACTTACCACGACGAATCCAAGCAGAGCTATCAGAGCTAGGGGAGGTGTCGCGGGTCTTTCGTTGCATTTTTGTTGTCGTTTAAGTACTTTTGGAACAAAAACAACCCGGAGTTGAAGTTGCCAACTACGGCAACAGTACGCAAAGAGGTGGAAAATAAAATCATATCTGCATTAAAAAATCAGTTGCTTTGGTTGTGTGTTGACGAGACAACAGATTGTAAAAAAATTCTATTATACATGTTATAGTTCGTGTACTGGATCAACATAAACCGACATTTCCACTATTACTAGCTAGCAAAAGATTACAAGGGTATACTAGTGCAGCAATTACGACTGCGATACTTCCTACGTTAAAAAACTTTCAAGTCTCAACACGTCAAGTGTTGATGTTTATGAGCGATGGCGCAGCGACAATGCGTGCGGTAGGCCATTCTTTTCTCGAACACGGTTGCGACTGTATACATGTAACTTGTAAAGTGTATGCTTTACATCTTGTGGCACAAACTATTAGACAATGTTATCCCGAGGTAGATGCATTAATATCAAGTACAAAAAAGTGTTTCTCAAATCTCCAAAACGAACATTTCACGCACATTGTCCCGGTATTCGCGAACCACCACAGCCGATTCTTACACGTTGGGGAACCTGGTTGCAGGCAGCTTTCTATTATGCGGAACATTTCAAAAAAGTGAGAGCTGTTATTCTACAATTCAATCCTGCCGAAGCTGCGGCTATTAAGGAGAGCCAGTCAAAATTTCAAGATACTTCTGTTGAAACAGATTTACAAAGTATTCATAGCTACTATAAATGCTTACATGACGCACTAGAACAATTACAAAATAGAGCGTTGTCATTAGTGAAGTCACTGCAAATAGTGGACGAAATACATACTCTGCTACGCACTATAGATGACGCAAAAAATGTTCGCGTTTTAAAAAAGTTGGAGAGCGTGTTAGAGAAAGATTCCAATTTTATCACATTACAACAAATTTGTAATAATACTTCGACTAATCCATTAATTGAATTCAAAGCTTATTTTAATCATACATGTATTACATCGATAGATGTCGAACGATCTTTCTCCAAATATAAACACATTTTTTCACCACTGCGAACACGGTTCCACAAGACAACTATTGAAACATATCTAATGCTATCAATTTTTGATGATTCTTATCCACTGGGTTATATTACTGATGATGGTGCTTCTACTTCTCATGTTCAGTAATTCCGATGCAATCCGCCAGCCTACTTGATTACGCTGCTTAAGAGGGTGAATGTTTCACAGCCTTACAGATATTATAATTCTTGATTAGTTTCTTAATTATTATTCGCTTTATTACTTCTTTTTCGGTATTATAAATATTGAAGAAACCGCCCGCCTATGGCGCGACGAACGATTATCTTACTCTAGTTATCAGGGTTACTGTTCACAATCGTTGAAATGTCATCCGCGTACATAGTTAAATAAACATACTCGAGAAAATGGGTGATATTGTTAACATATGTATAAGTTGAACAAAACCGGTATCAGAACTGTGCCTTGCGGAACACCATGTGAAATAATTGAATGGATTTTGTAATTTTTTCCATAAGTTTCTATTAAAATAGAAGTTAATTGATGAAGCGATGTTTAATTATCTCCAGTTAAATTGTTTTTTGATGATAGAAAATAATTCACCAATCAAACAATGTTGTAGAACTCAAATAATTCTATATAATGGTGCCTTAATTTTAAACATGAGAATATTTACTAATTCTACCCTGTTGTTCTTCCGGGTCGATATGTAGTAAATGGTTTAATGGCGCAAGTCGATGCCAATAATAATAATATTTACTAATTTTATTATTTTACAAATATATAGATATCCTAACATTGTTTTTACAAGAAAACAAATAATTTTTATCCGCAATGTTCCTTTTTTTCAAATTTTGAAAAAGTGGTGAGATTGTAGTTCATTTTAAAGCACATAGATTTTCCACTGAACTTATATCGTTTGCTATTCGCTATACACAACATAAACATAAAAGCTCGTTAAAAATTCACTTATAAATACTTAAAAAATGTATAACTTCAGCTGTATGATATATTTGAATTGAATCGCTCGGCTTTACCAAAAAGTAAACATTCAAAAATAGATTTACTACCCTAAAATCTTGTTATGTTCTCATAATTTAATGTCGAATTCCACATGAACTAAAAACGTGCTCACTTTTATATATAAAAGAAAGATGTGTTTGCAAAAAATAATTAATGGTTTAAAATGTTTTAATTCAAACATTCTATACATGCACCAGAATGTTAGCTATACGTAAAGATTCTTCTGACAGCAAGGAAGAAACTGCAAAAAGCCATATACCGCAATAGTAACCATTAACACAAACATAACGCCGCACACGATGTATTCCATTTTTAATACTGGATGCTGAATTATTAAAACGTACAATAGACCCAGAATTGAGATCATTGTAAGGGATATTGCCAAAAAATTCGATAACCCTGGAATTAGTCCAAAGAAAAATACGGATCACTAAAGGTTACATTAAAATTCGCTCTACCTGGTTTGGTCTCCTTCATCCTTCTGAACGTGAATAACTTAGTAAACTCCGCTAGCATAATGATACAAAGTATACCTCCGTCTAGGTCGATGTTGGGCGTCGGGAACTTTTCGCTGAAGTATTTCGCCAAAACCATGATGGTCTCAGTGACGAAAAATAAACCGAAATAATAGCAGTTCAAATAAAGCAGGACTTCGAAAAACAGGCGCGCATCCATTCTGCCTACCTAAACTCAAATAACTAAGGTGTTTATAATTAACTATGTACTTGTTCGATCACAAATTGCAATTAATATTCTTAGAATATTTTTAGAATATTACAAGAGCTTTAATTGTCTTATTTGAAATGTTGATCGCGTAACGTGCTCGTCTTTTAACTTTCCGCGAAGCAATGTGTTGTAGTGGGGGAGTAAATAATACACTAATTTACTATTATAAAATAATTTAATAAAATTCTGATTTCTTACAACACGGGAAAAACGATAGGATACCGAATACTAGCTCGGAGAAGTACAATATCATCGTAATTGAAGATATTATATATTCCATATTTGTAGTTCCTTGTTGCAAGAAAAGTAAGTATAGTGTGCAGGTAAAAGTGACTGATATGAAGAGAAGTCCAACTATTACGGCCACCACTGAAAAGAAATACGTTTTCTTATTAATTTTTATACACAGGATAAACATAACATGTACAGGTGTCTCATATAGTGTGTTCACCATTTGGATTTCGTAAACGGTAAGATGGCCTATTTGTTAAATATAAAAAACAAAAAAAGATGGTACCATCGCTTTTACAAAAATCTGGGACAACTCACGGGCTCATTTTAACGTTTTTGGAATCTTGTAACAATGACTATAAAAATGACAATATTTCTTATTTAGCCTAAAAGTTTAATTATTAAGCTTATACGTTTTATTCGTTTATTTTAAAAACTGTTTGCTCTTTGTGAAAAAATATATCAAAAATTATTTTTAAGTATGATCTAAGTATGTTTATTGAAACCAACAAATGTTGCTAATATGTTATCGGAGCATCAACATTTGAAATAGCTTTGTGTAAAATATAGTTATGAATAACATTTCTGTCACGACTTATTTCTTGCCATACATTTTCAATGGCATGCCATAATTCTTTAGATGTTCGAGGACGAAAATTTGTTAACGATTAGTCCCCAAATATTTTACAATGGATTAAAATCTGGACTGATGGCGAGCCATAGCAGAACTTTGTTTCGGTTTTGAAACCACTCTGCAGTTGAAGTTATCAGTAGAGTTGCTTACTAGCGCCAACGGGCAGTGGCGGAGGTTCGATACAACCCTCAGTATAACTGCGAGTCAACCAGATCTGTTGTGTATACATGCGCGCTGCCGTAAATACTATTTTGTAGTTCTACGTTTGTTTTAAAAATATTGCCTACGTCGCGGAAACGATCAATGTTGGACAAAGTTACAGAATTTATAGCAGAAATGGCTGACCTAAATTATGATGGCGTTAAAATTCAATGTGTAGTTTGAAATATTCCTTTAATGTGTTGGTCCAAGAGGGATTGTCTACGTCACGTAAATAGTAAACAGCATTCTTTAAAAAAAAATTGCACACGACACTATGACAAATTTAAATTTAATTTATGTGTTACCTTTATTGCATGTAATCTACCGTTTAATTTACTAGACAAGGAAGCATATGTTTTCTTTTGGTATAAATATTCGGACTGCAAATTACCAAGTCGGGCATCGTTACAACGAATTGTACCATTTGCTCGTGAACATGTTGAAAAAAGAATTAAATCGGAGTTAAAAGATAAAAAACTGTGGTTATGTGTGGAGAAAGCAACAGATCGTAAAAAAACATTCTGTGGTTAATGTAATGGTACATACAATGGAACCACATCAATCGTCACCTTCAATTCTATTAGCTTCCAGACGAGTACAACAGTGTACTGCCGAAGTAATTTCAAAGTTAGTGTTAAATACATTGGAAAAGTTTGAACTTTCAACAAACCAACTGTTGATGTTTATGAGTGATGGTGCCGCAAACATGCTTTCTGTAGGCCGGTCTCTTAAAAAACATTGTGCTAACTTGTTACATATTACGTGTAAAATTCAAGCTTTCAGTCATGTAGCAGATAGTATTAGAAAATGTTATCCTGAGGTAGAGGCTTTAATAGCGCATACAAAAGCAGTGTTTCTCAAACCCCCAAAACGTATTCGCAAATTTCACAGACTGTGCCCTCGTATGCCTGAGCCACCAAAACCTATTCTTACACGTTGGGGAACATGGTTACAGGCCGCGTTTTATTATCATAAATATTTTTAGAATATTAAGAAGGTGGTTTTACAATTCGATCCAAAGGAAACTGCGGCTATCAAGGAAAGCCAGTAGAAATTTCAAGATAGTCAGGTTAAAACGGATTTAAAAACTATTCAGAATAATTACTTCGGACTAGTGGAGGCAATAGAAGAATTACAAAATCCTTCGGTGTCGTTAGTGGAATCTCTGCAAATAGTGCAAGATGTTCACACACAGCTATGCGCGGTAGAAGACGCAAAAAATGTTTGTGTTCTAGAAAGGTTTGAAAGTGTTTTAGAGAAAGATTCTGATTTTGGCATTTTAAGACAAATTTGTGAAGGTGCGTCAACAGAACCGTTAAGTTGTTCCAAAGATTATTTTAATTACTCAAATATAACGTCACTAGATGTAGAACGTTCGTTTTCTTCATATAAACACACTGTTTCCTCACGCCGCATTCGGTTTGCCGAAACAACTGTGGAAACATATCTAATGTTGCAGATATTTAACAGACATTATTCACTTTGTGATTTCACGGAAGACTCTTAAGACGGTAAGTGTTTGAGCACGTATTATATTTTATTTCTGACCATTTATTTTGTGTAAACTTTTATGCGCCCGCCACTGGCTGTTGGCGCAAATTGAGCAACTCTACTCATTACACTTGTACACAAATTAACATAACATTTTTTAATTGTCACATTTTACAAAAGACATGTTTAAAATGGATGTAATAATAGTATGGCTTGCCCCGGATTTTTATGAAAACAATGGTACGTTATAGGGAAAAACTGAAAATCGACATACCAAATTTTGTCGTCTCATTTCACGTAAAAGATACCGAAATAGTATTTTGACATCGTTAATGCATATCTTAACGCGGTATTCAAATAGGAATACTGAAAACTATGCAGCTTTTGCAAGTTTCGAGATTTTTACACAAACCTTCGTATTTTAAATGAAAATCGTAGGTAGCTTTGATTGTATTAGGCCCGTTTGTAATGACGCAAGAATTTACACATTTCGTAGAATTAAAATAGGACAAGAAATTACAGCAAGTGTATAAGCTAGGCTACAATTTCTTGTGCAATAATTAATACAAAATAATTTAGAATCTACTAGAATCTAGTTTTTACGTAAACGTTTTACATTTGTTAAGGGATTTCTGTTGTTGGGTTAGGTAAAGCGTTCATTATACCGTTTCATATAATTTATTCGTGCTTTTACATATTTAAGTACGACTGTAAAATTATCGCAGTAGTAAATTTTTCAAAGAACAAAGCCGGAATTTCTACAATTAGGATACTATCAAACAATTTCTTCTTTGTCGCACCGCTAAAGGTGTGTTTCCGCCAAAAAATCATCCTTAGCCAACATTTGCAGACGTTCGCGATCGATTTTCATTTGTTTTCAAGTTATTGCGTAATTGCAAATAAACAAAATTTCATACATTAACATTTTTTTAATCATAGCGTTCTTATAAGTGTTCAAAAATATCCCTATTGACCTCTAAACATTTCTAATATGTCGAATTAGTGCACCCCGAATGTTGACTTTTACCTTGTAAACACTTTTGAACCACCCCATAAACAATAGTCTAGTGGTGTGAGGTCTGGAGATCTTGGAAGCTAACCAATAGAACCACCGCGACCAATCCAAAAGCCCTGGAAACCTATCATCCAAATGTTGCCCGACTTGATGAGCGAAATGTGCAGGAGCTCCATCATGCTAGTAATACTGTATTCTGATCTTCAGAGGTACGTACATATTATAGTTGTCTTTGTAATTCATTTTGTAAAAAAATTAAGTAGCGCTCTCCTGCGAGGCGATTCTTCAAAATGAAAGGGCCAATTAAGTAATCATGGACCATACCATGCCACAAATTTACCGAAAACCTGAGCTGAAAATTACTTTGGACTATTGCGTCATGGGTGGATGTTGCTTCATCCGTAAAACAATGCGCGATACAGCACGACGATTATTATTTACCCACCGACAAAATTCCAAACTCTAACATAATCCGGTTGTATACGCTGATGAGTATTGTACGGATAAGCCTTACCCGTGGAGTGCTCCTTTTTGTAGAATGCCCAATTGAGTACCAGTCCTTTGTGAGTTGGTCATTGCATCTTCTAATCTCTAAATCCAGAATATTTTCTACTTCTTCTAAATCTTGTCGATTAGCTCGTCCAGATGTTATGTTAGCACTAGTAAGCATTCCGCGCTCGCACAGTTTGTGGAAAACTCTGATAAATACGTTTTACCAGGATTTCTCTGATGTGGAAACCGTTGACGATATTCTTCAACAGTGGCTGTAGCATTCCCATTACAAAAACCATAAACAAACATCATATTTGCATATTCTATATCTGAATAAGTGTTTTTCTAACAAAATAATGTACAAACTCGAAAATAAACGTTAAATCATTGTCGCACTGACACATATCAGAACAAAAAAATGAATTACTGAAATGATTTTGAGCCTCGAAAGGATTCATTCACCGATACGTCATATGTGATAAGAAGCGAAAAAAACTTTTAATGTCGAACGTACCTGACTTTTTGTTTTACGTGGGTAGTCAATGCAAGGATATTTCTATTTTATTTGAGATGTATTAACTTGAAAACAAGCGAAAATTTGGACCATTTACAAGAATATTAGTCGACATTTTTTTAATTACGCCATAACTTGAAAACAAATGAAAATCGGATAAGAATATACGAGTTTTTTTACATTGTTTTCACGTGTACGATACACTCCTGGAATTTGGTCTGTTCCTTCCGACTCACTCCGTATATATTAATTATTTTAAATAGGTAGATATATTATTTTCAAACGCGTGTACCTACCCTATTTATTCGTTGCACACCAGATTCATTTTCGTCTACTTTTGTTATCATATAGTTTAATAGAAGTCGACTTAACGATGTAGATATAACAAAATGATGATGATTATTATGTATATACCAATAGACGTACAACACATACCTTTGCTCTTTTCTCTAAGTTTTCTATAAATAAGAATTTTTAGCAGATCCGTTACTACCATAGTCGCGACGACTGCTACGTCCGTGCTTATGTGCTCCGGTGTGACATAGTTCGGGCTGAAATACTTCGCAATCACCATCACCGGATGGCAAATCGCCGCCAACAAATAATAGTAGATATTCAAATACAAAAGCACATCGAACATTAGAATCGCGTCCATATTAAAAGATGAATGCCTGCACAAAACATGTAAACGAGGTGCATCAGCGAATTACTTCTCTAGCTTGAGATGAATGGTCTATTTTTACCGAAGCTATTTTTAAATCAAAAATAAGTTTTTCCGTTGCATTGAGAAGGTGATTAGATAGTAACTGATGAAATAGTAATTTGACAATGCTCCCTTGCTCTTTCCCTATAAAATGCACGAGATATTCGTTTTCAGGGTAATACCCAATGGAATAGCGTGACCATTAGTTTGATTTCATATGGAGCATCGAACGTAATTACATGTTCGATGTTAATGTACTAAAATATTTACGAACGTGCTGACGCAAAACGATACATTACTTCGTTTTTGTATATCTTACATATGCAAGATCTCTCTTCAAAATATACAGCGCGTATTTTAACATTAAAGTAATAGTTTATGCTTTTCGATTTTAATTATAAATGAAATTTGTAATAACCGTCCGTTTCCTCCTTTTAATAGCCGTTCGTCACTCTCGCAGGAGCAATATAAGTTTTTACTATCCATATCTTCTCGAACATCAAATGGATACCAGTTTATACACATGTTATTTTGGTGTTTTATAACTGAGAGAATTGTGACAGAATTTGCGAGCGCGTATATTATCTG
This sequence comes from Dynastes maya, assembly GCA_029619315.2. NCBI lineage: Eukaryota > Metazoa > Arthropoda > Insecta > Coleoptera > Scarabaeidae > Dynastes > Dynastes maya. The sequence continues at coordinate 72,041,314 of JAROYE020000002.1, forward strand.
GTATATAGTTTTGTTATTGTTTTCGTAACCGAAAGGAATATCAAACAGTAGGATATTGTATAGCAATGCTGTGGGAGTCAATGCTTGCAAATATTGGGAAATTTAATGACCAGTAGCGCAATGCTTTAAAATCGATCAACAGTTTGTGGTCTCTGCAGGATCTAGAACATAAAGATAGTAAATCTATTTCAAAATAGTTCCTTTGTTTAATATTGATTTTGGGAACAATAAACAATACTATTTGTACTAGTTTAAGTCCTCTACACTCGTACATACGAGGTAGGCACCATAAATTCTCGACCTGACAGGCTTATACAGATTCTAGCGTGTTCAAACCTCGTTGCGTCATAGTTGCACATGTGCGAGGCTTACACTATATACATTACGGTTTGAAGAGTAATAATTTTTAATAGCCAGCCAGATAACGTGACTGGTGCATGAAAATGTCTCAAGTAACGAAAATTGAGTACCGCGCGGTCACATTACGTTTAGACGGCGTTTATGGTGATTTATCTCCTTCATATTTCACTGTAAAAAAGTGGGCAAAATGTTTCCGTTTGGGGTAAGAACACATGAAGATGATGAGCGTCCCGCTCGGCCAATTGAACTGATAACGCCTCAAAACATTTCAATTATTGAAGAAATGGTATTAGCTGCCAACGGCACATATTATACGTCTTTCCTGCATAAATTGAGGGATAATATTCGTGCAAAACGTCGAGGAAAATTGACAAAAGGTGTTCGATTATTGCACGACAATGCACCCGTCCATACTGCCGCCATTCAGCTGCCATCCGCGAATGTGGCTTTCAAAAATTGGAATATCCACCGTAGTCGTATAGACATGGTTCCAAGTGATTATTATTTATATTCTCATTTAAAGAAAGACCTTAGGGGACATCATTTTAAGGATGATAGTGAGTTGCAAGCAGCTGTAATACATTTTGAGGGAAAAACTTTAGATTATTTTTACAAGGATATAGAATTATGAATTGATCGTTGTAATAAATATATTGAAGTTAGCAAAGATTATATTGAAAAAAAAATTGTTATATTTTATCAAATTATTCAATTCATGTAATTACATAGTCGTTACATGAATTGAAAACTGTTGTACTGTTGGGCGAAGCGTCAGGTTACGAAATACACCTCGCACTTGTGGACAACGATTACTGTGACCTTAACCTTACAAGAACTTTGAAGAATTCAAAGATGTCCCAACCTCCGATAGGGATTTGTAACGTGCCAAACATCGTATTGATACAGGACCTACGGTTTTACTTCCTTATCCGAGAACAAGACATACTCCGATTTTTATCCCTAATTAAAAACCAACCGTCCCGGTCGGATGAGAACGTAAGTATGCTAACTGTTCGACCACCGAGACGGACTACCGAAAATAGTTGAATAAGTTTAGTAATAATATCTTGCATGAATTTATATGATATGATAATGTTACAATAAGAAAAAAGTTTTCGATATCTATAATTACACGGTCAGATGCGCTACAGTTATACTTTTATTTAAGGGAAACGCGATTTTTATATTAGAAACTTAACTGTATTTGATGTCTTGACATTAGAAAAATAAGATTAATAAAACCCCAAAATCTTTCAAATGGATTTTCTTAATTGACATGTAAGACCACACTCATTTTGTTGTATTAGTATTTTAACTTTTTACTTGCTGATTTCAGATGTCTTACAAATTTTAAATTTCTCTAACGTAAAATTTCTTTCGCGTAACAATAACTTATTTGTGTTACAGGAGAAATCCTGTAACACCAAATATCTAATTCCTTTTACAATTTTCTCTTATTAATGAATCTGTTTGAGTATTAAATTCACAAATTTGAACCGGTCTTTTTAATTCAGTTTAAGTTTTAAAATTATCAAGTGATTCTTGTTCCTCTTGACCTTATAAAAAAATTATATTTATCGGATTCACTTACGAGTGTTGCAGTAGGTTTCAAATGCCCTGATTACCTTATTTAATGTTTTTTTTCTCTACTTCACTTCATTGAAATATGTTGAATAACTGCGCAAAGCTTCGCCGCCAGTCGAATTCAGAAACATCTTGATCGGTTTTTTCCATTATACTCGTTTACTTCTATAAATAGCATAAATTTTTTGTTTAAATGTTTTCCATTGTTGTGCAATTACGAACAAGAAACACCTTATTTAATATAATTTTAATTTCCATACAGCATTATTTCTTTAATTTTAGAATTTCACAGATTTATATAGTTTTACACCTGACACCATGTTTAATATTGATTTTGAGAGCAATAACTTGTACTAATATATCGATGCACATCCTCATTCTTACATGATTGTTCACTATTTGCTGTGGTGCGCATATGCAACTACGACCAAACCTATTATAATATTGGCGGGATATTTAAATACAAAAATCTATACCAAACCTCCATAATAAAAATATCATTAAAGTATGTAAATTATTGATTTCAATTAACCTAGTCAAAAGTAGTAATTGACGTTTATTGGTGTATTATTTCCTAAATATACTTAAAACCCAACAACAAATGCTTTTATTGTGTGTCCTACGAAAACACGGACGTTAATTTATTACATCATCATCATCATAGTCCAGTCCTCTAATTGCCCTAAGGCGTGTCGAGGTTTCCTTCCCATGAATAGATTTTTTCCACTTCTTTCTGTCTCTTGCAATCTCTTTCGCTGAGTTTCAATCTTTTCCTTTTTTGTTCAATACCATTTCAACGATCTTCTTCCATTTCTGTCGCGGTCTTCTTCTTTTGTTTTTTCCTATTAGCCTCGCCTCCCAGATTGTCTTCATGTGTCTTTCTTCCCTCATTCTTATTAGATGTCCAAATCATCCTAACTTTATCTTTTCCAGTATTTGTTTTACTGGTTTTATTTTCATCATTTGTTTCCTTATATCCTCATTTCTTTTGTGGTATTTCATTTCTACTGCCTGCAATCTCCGTTCTCGTTCTTTTGTTAATACCCAATTTTCATCTCTTTGTTTTAGACAGACACTTTTGTTCTTCTTGATATCTGTTTATGTTTAATGAATTTCTTTTACAGTGAATGGCAAACCCTATTTGCGGCTTGTATTCTTTTTTTTTAATTCATCGACTAGATTCCCTTTGCTACTTATTACGCTTCCTAGGTATTTGTATTTTTTAATTTTCTCTATATTCATCCCGTCCACCGCTACTTCGATTTCTCTTCCTTGGTTACTTTACTTATTACTACTTACCATGCATTTAGTTTTTTATACATTTAATTTAAGATTTAATTTTTCCAGCAGTTTTCTTGATGTTTAGATTTTTTCCTAAATAGTATTGCCAATGTTATGCCTGGCCGATAGGCAACCAAAATTACAATAATATCAATGCTACTTAGGAGCTCTCTTTATTAAAACAGGTTGCTTGGACGCATTTTTTACGGTTATATGTTGAAGAATGAAAACGGAGTGAAGTTATTTGATATCATTGACTTTTAATGCTCAAATGGCACACACGAATTCTAGTAACGCCTAAATATTGTAAGTCCTCGGATTTCATTTCATTTGAAAATATTATCCTTGATTAAAAATCAACCATTCCAGCTGTGGTTCGAATCGAAAGGTAAATATGCTAACCGTTTAACAGGCAAAACGGTCGTAGAAGTTGTTAACTTAAGGATTTCTGCAGAGTAATAATTGTTGGAGAAATGTTCGGTAAAGCAAACCTCAAAATAATTTCAATATGACTTTTATTTATGCCACTTTTCGACATAAAACAATATAGTAAATAACAAATTATCCTTATTAGGTGGAATGAAGCCTTAATGAAGTGTCAATCACACAACTAGAGAAAATTAACTATGAATCTGTATTATGTGACACACACATTTAAGTAGAAATCAAATATAAAAAATACCATGTGCTTATTTATTTATCAGTAGTAGTTCCACAACAGCTATTATAAATTTTTCTAGATCATTAAAAAAAGATATTGAAATAAATTAAGACGTATAATTTAATACTAAGCCAAATTTCATACATCGTGTAAGAAATTTTTGTTAGGAAAAACGATTAATGGATCAAAACTACCTAAACTAAAGCAAAATTAAAATATGCGGTTAATAACTTAATCCACGTCCATATTATCGGTATTCTCATGTTGATTCGGATGGTGGTTCTGCGAAGCATCCTGCTGATTTTGATTATCGGCATTTTGTTTCTGATCCGAATTTTGGGCGTCGTTAGCCTGCGTGTCCTTGGGCGGCGAAGCTTTTGGCGGCGATTTGTTCAGGATCGGATCTACCGCGGATTGGAATTTGTCAAATTCCTTCTCGATGTCCGCTACCTTAACCGGTGGGTCTTTTTCCTTTTGCTGGTTGTTAAGCAAGCCGAAACAGTCATTTACATACTGCCGATAGCAGTTGATTGCGTGTTCGAGTTGCTCTGCGTCCGCCTTTGTGAGATGAGAATATTTCGGATCTTTGTTGGCGACTGCGTCGACCGCCTTGCTCTTCATCTGTAAGATCCTGCTGAACTCCTCTATTACCATCGGTAACCTTTCGTACTCCATTCGCCTCTTTTCGATAGGATCACCTTGGGTTTTCAGTTCGTTTAGTTTATCCTTGTAAATTTGTTTCTTGCAATCTTCTCCTTCTTCGTATAACCAATTTTCCATATCGTCCAATTTCCTAACTAAGTCTTCACGACCCGCCTCTGTTACGTACGATGCTAGCTCTTCATGGGATGATAGTTTACTTCGAAGTTCATAGACATATTCTTCTAACGCGTTTCTAGCATCTACTCGTTCTTTTTCTTGCTTATCGTCTGCAAAACAGTAACAGTTTTAACGTTAATAATTAGGGTATTTAATAACAGTAATAATTAACACCTTAATTTAATTATAAGATTGTATTGGTTGATATGTCTAAATGTCTATTGCTGTTGTACGAGGTAGGCGCCATAGATTCCAGCGTGTTCAAACTCCGTTACGTCATAGTTGCACATGTGCGAGGCCTGCGCTATATATGTATATTACGTCTCGAAGGGTAGTAGTTTTTAGTAGCCGGCCACACAACGTGACTAATGCATGAAAATGTCTCAGGTAATGAAAATTGAGTACCGCGCGGTCATTAAATTTTTAACAAAAGAAGGACATGAATTCCTTGAAGATGATGAGCGCCCGAATCGGCCAATTGAACTGATAACGCCTTAAAGCATTTCAATTATTGAAGGGATGGTATTAGCAGATCGCCATTTGAAAGTGAAGGAATTAGCAGTGATGTCCAACATTTCTGAAACAAGTATTCTCTGAGTTCGCCATAACCATTTGGATACGAATAAGATTAGTGCAAGATGGGTACTGTATTTGTCTGCTCTCCAATGTGAACGTCGGGTCAAATGTGCGCGCCCGTTTTTAAACATGTGTAGAGATGACCCGAAACCGATTTTGGAGTCCACTGTCACAGAAAATGAAACAATGGTTCTGTGTTATGATCCCCTATCCAAGAAGGAATTGTTTTAAGGACGAGAGTAAGCTGCAAGCAGCTGTAATACAACATTTTGAGAGAAAAACTTTAGATTTTTACAGGGGTATAGAATTATTAATTGATCGTTGTAATAAATGTATTGAAGTTGGGGAAGATTATGTTGAAAAAAAATTTCCATATCAGGCCGAGAATTTATGACGCTCTTACATCGTAATTAAGATTATAGTTTTAAAACTATTATGCAACACAAGAATTTAGTCAGTAACTTTTGAATATTGCACAAGGAACTACAAGATATACATATCACTTATTTAGTTGTGCACGAAAAGGGTAATTTAATTGTCATATTTCAATACGTTTGATAGTTTGTTGCGTACTCTTGCCCGGCTTTACAGTAGGTGAAAGTTTCAGAAAGTTTTAAACTTATAGCAATTGCAAACTACATCACAGAAATTGAGTTTAACTGAGAGCTTTTAAAAACCTATACATTTAAATAAATAAATTACATGCAGTACATACTTGCTATCATCTGAAATTCCGTTTCTTTTCGATCATTCATTTCATGCGCAGATAGTCCAAAAATGTTATGTGCGTCAACTGTTAAGTTAATCAGCTTCTTTGTCGCCTTTTTCTTCTTCTCTTTATTTTCCTAAAACATAAAAAAGATTGCGCATTATACCATTCGTAAATGAAACATTTGAGAAATAAACAAATTATTTTTTCAAGCAGCGAATTAGTCACTGTTCACATGTTACTCAATAGTGGGGATCGACGTATTCTATTGTCTTGATCTGCCAGTTGCATAGCAGCTTAAATCTAGTTTAGTACTAGCATTGATAGAATTAACTGTACCAGACTATCCGCCGGATAAACTGACTAGAGTTGCTCATAAAAATAACAGTGGATGTCGCCATTTCAACATGCGTAATGTGAAGAAGGCTAATAAAAGACCCTTTGCTGGCACAATAAATAAGTTTATCTGTGACTTTAGGGATTTGTTCTACGACGGTGTTAAAATAGCTTGTAAAGTGTGCGAGAAACATATGATGTGCTGGGAAAAGACATACTGTAACAAACATGTAAATACCGAAATATAAAAAAGGGCGTGCCAACGGGAACTGCATTTATTTTCGATTTACTTGTTGATGATAACCTGTAATTTGTCACTTCGCTTACTCGAAAAAGAACCGTTTTAGAACTTTTAGTATAAGTACCCGAGTTGAAGTTGCCAACTAGGAAAACATCACGTAAACATGTACTGGTGCAATTGTGAGGGTGATAGTATGTTAGAAAACTTTCAAGTCTCATCACGTCAGGTATTGATGTTTATGAGCGATGATGCCGCGACAATGCGTTCGGTAGACCGTTCTCTTCTTGAACACGGTTGCAAGTGTTTACATATTACGTGTAAAGTGCATGCTTTACATCTTGTTGCAGAAACTATTCGACAATGGTCAGCCAAGGTAGATGCATTAATAGCAAGTACAAAAAGTCTTTCTCAAATCTCAAAAACGTCTTCGATCGTTTCACGCACAGTGTCCCGGTATTCGTGAACCATTACAGCCGATTCTTACACGTTGGGGAACATGGTCGCAGGCAGTTGCTTATTATGCTGAATATTTCAAACAAGTAAAAGCAGTTATTGTACAATTCAATCCTGCCGAAGTTGTAGCTATTAAGGAGAGTCAGACAAAATTTCAAGATATTTCCGTTAAAACAGAGTTACAAACTATTCCTAACGACTATAAAGAACTACATGACGCAATAGAATTACAACATAGAGCGTAGTCGTTAATGGAATCACTGCAAATAGTGGACGAAGTGCATACACTGCTACACACTATACATGACGCAAAATATAATCGCGTTTTAGAAAAGTTTGAGAGTGTGTTAAAGAAAGATTCCGATTTCATCACATGAAAACAAATTTGCGATGGTGCATCGACTAATCCATTAACTGAATTCAAAGAGTGTTTTAATCATGCACGTATTATATTCGTAGATGTCGAACGATCTTTTTCAAAATATAAACACATTTTTTCACCACGGCGAACATCGTTCAACGAGACAACTGTGGAAACATATCTAATGCTATCAACTTTTTACGACTCTTATCCAGTGGATGATAGTACTGATAATGGTGCTTCTACTTTTAATGTTCGGTAATTCCGATGCAGGTCGCCAACCTTCTTGATAACGCTGCTTAAAAGGGGACAACTTTTCAGATATAATTCTTGATTGGTTGTTATTATTATTCGATTTATTACTTATTTTTTGGTATTGTACTTACTGAAGGAAACGCACGGCTATGCCGCGCAGAGACATTACCTCGCTTTAGTAATAAATTTAGAGGTTACTTTGTAGATGAAGTCTTATGCGTGGGGACTATTCAGATGTTATATACAAAAGAGCAGCGGACTCTTTCTCTTCTTTTCGTACTTCCAAATCCAAAAAATTGTATTTAGAGAACTGTCCGGTATGTTATCTAGTTTGGGGTACCGGTCTAGTATGATGGAATACATAGATCCTCACTCTATTGATTATTCACAACATAAATATAAGCACAGAAACATGACAGAGGAATATAGGATCATCAAACGGAATACAGAGGTTTGAACGAAGCTATAAGAGCTGGGACCAGGTATAATGCGTACCCGGTCGAACCAGTTCATAAATTTCTTCGTCCAGCCGTTGCCTACCTCGGATGGTGGTGGTGGTGCGGCGGCGTTAGCGTCTGCAGGCGGCTGCTGTTCGGGGTTCTCTTCAACCACCTTGTCGTCTTCCATTGGTTCCGGTTCGGCGATCTCTGTGCTTTCGATGACGGCGCGTTTTAAATTAAGTATACCGTTTATGTTCATGTTAAGTGTCACTATTACGCTTTGGTTTCGGCCGTCGGCACCCGGTTTTACGTCTCTTATAATCCAGTTACCTGCAAATGAATCGAGGTATGTACACCGGTTACAGTTGAAAAAGCTCAATCACTTTTGATAGGTTATACAATTAAAAAGTAATTAGCAATTAAAGAATACGAAATGATTTTGTAAACAAATACAAAAGTGCACTTCAGTATCGAACAACTCTTGAAAAAATATTCCATATACAGGGTGGTTCGGAAGGAAGTGACCAATCTCCAGGAGTGTATTATACACGTGAAAATAATGTAAGAAAACCAATATATTCTTATCAGATTTTCATTCGTTTTCAAATTATAGCGTAATTTCAAATAAACAAAATTTCATACATTAACATTTTTTTAATCATAGCGTTCTTTTAATAAATGTTTAAAAATACCGCCAATAACCTCTAAACATTTAACTTAATATCGGCTGTAGTATTTCTAATACGTCGAACTAGTGCATCCCTAGTGTCGTCTTTTACCTTGTAAACTTAATTTTTGAATCTGCTCCATAAACAATAGTCTAGTGGTGTGAGGTCTAGAGGTCTTGAAGGCCAGTTAATAGGACCACCGCAACCAATCCAAAGCCCTGGAAACCTATCGTCCAAATGTTGCTTGATCTGACGAGGGAAATGTGCAGAAGCTCCATCATGCTGATGATACATTTGCATTCTGATCTTCAGAGGAACATCTTCTAGTTGTCCTTGCAATTCATTTTGTATGCGAATCTTCGTCTGACCATACATGAGAGTTCCGAGTATTATTAGTGTCGTCACGGGTGAGAATGTTGCTTCATCCGTAAAAATGATGCACGACGAATATTACTTATATTCCGACAAAATTCCATACGCTTAGCATAATCTTCCGGTTGCAAGTACTGTATACGCTGAATATGGCATGGATGTGGACTCGTGAAGTGTGTTTATTACTCTTTTATGTGAAATGTCCACTTGAGTATCAATTCTTCGTGAGCTGGCCGTCGCATCTTCTTCTATTCGCAGCCTCCATTTTCTCTTGGATTTCACCTGACATATCTCCTGTATTGGATATTATCACCCCTAGATACTTAAATTGCATTACTTCCTCAAATTCTCTGTTTCCAACTTTAATCTTTTTACTTCCAGGTTCTTTCCCAATTCTCAAGATTTTTGTCTTGTCCATATTTATTTTCATTTACAAGAACCCTAGTTAACATTTTTTAGTCACGTTATAACTTCAAAACAAATGAAAATCGGATATCATATGAGACTTTTTACATTATTTTTACATGTATAATACACTCCTGGATTTTGGTCCGTTCCTCCCGACTCACCTTGTATAACATCACTCTATACATACCTAAAATGAATCCTTTAATAAATTAAATATGAAGCTATGCAGATAAGTTTTTCGTTTCGTAGCATAAGAATGCTGCGACTAAATACTATAAAGTTTTGTTTCCCCAAAGATACTCAGTAAAACTAATGCGTAAACGTCATCAACATGAAACGAATAGATTTATTTAAAGCATCGCACGCTTTTCAGCAGCAAAAAATATAACATACTGAAAATTGTTTAAAAAATTTCACAATTTACCTAGATAGAAATGTTTATTAAAAACCTTTCTGGATGAATTTCTTAAGTCAATGCGCAACGGTGACATTACACAAAATATTACTCCCGAAATGTTAGTAAAATGTTCAAGAAAATACAAGGAATCGGACTATAGTTTGAACGAAAATTGTGTTCACTTCGAATAGTTGTTGAAACTGTATGCCCAACTCAAATTTTATAGATTATTTTTAATGAATATCTTTAGGAAAACAGAAGTTTATAGTATTTAGTTACAGCACTCGATGCATTTTAACAAAAAACTTATCTGTATAGAATATACAAGGTATTCTGCTAATTTAAATGGCATGGATGCATCTTGTAGACAATAATTAAAAAAAAATCCATGTATAGTCGAAAACTCCAAGAAATACTCAATCGAATAAAATTAGAATCACCGCTTTAGCGTGTAAGGCGTTTGAGATATTGACCGCTAAAGAAACAGCTGCATTTCGCAAAATTCTTAAATTATGTCAATTATCTCAAAAACTAGGATAGATAAGATGGGAAAAATTGATTAAACTTTGTCATTGCATGCATTTAACACAGGTATCCAAAAACGTAATACTATACAGAATGTTCCGTTTTGGACATAATTTTATTTTTTATTTGAAAACTTTTTTTCTAAATTACTCAGGAAAGAAATTATCTTCCATTCATGCACTAGGTGGACACGCTGTATTTACCTAGTAAAACCCCGGCAATAGGGAGAGGGGGCCTCGCGGCTATAAAAGCCGCTGAAGAATTGAAAATGCGTCAGAAAAAAGACAACTCTGACAAAGGTTGCCGGACCGCAATTGGCTGAACGCCATTCATTATTGCGCTAATAAGAGCGATTTTACTTGTATTTTGTTGTATTGGTGCTTCCATAAAATGCACATCTAACTATAAAACAGTTGTGTAACGAAATAATTATAACAACAAAATCAAGTCACGAATATATTAGTTATTTTAATCAGGCACTCGCATCAGATAACACCCTTTATTTGAAATTTAATCTATCAATTGTTAGTGCGTTTCCTTGTTTAGCGGTTTTGAGATATTTCGTTTAGAGGTTTTTAAAGGACTACGAGCAAAGATGAGGTATCTAAGCTTTGAAGTACATGTAACTTACCTATTTGTCTGTCTGCGTAGGGAACTTGGGTAGTATTCGCATAATACGCTCTAATTTCAAATGGATCGCTTCTCTTAACGGTAACCTTTCTTGACAATGGAAATTTACAGTTGGGATCATATATGGTCATTGACTCCATTGGTTTACCACCAATGGTGTCGGTTATATCGATAACTATTGGATAATTCACTACGTCTGTCACACCGAAATCCTTCACCCTAACGGCTGGTGATAAGATTGCGCATTGTAGAGCGCAGCCGCGGCTTACTGCCTCGTCTTGATTCAAGGTCGTGCTAGCATTAATTCCAAAGATGTCCTTAATAAGATTTTTTATAGCCGGAATTCGAGTGGAGCCGCCAACAACTTCAACCGCGTAGATGTCGTCGGGTTTCAAGCCTGAAATGTGAGCATAGCTAAGGTAATGTCCATTAAGCATTAAGAGAAATCAAATTTCAAAAATATACATATAATAGAGCGATTCGACTGACTGAAAATGTCCCATGGAAACCAACAGTATAGGACTCCTCTCACACTTATCACAGTTATCGATTGAATCTCCTTAATCCGATAATTTGGAGTTCAGGTAGGGCAGTAAAGAGACCCGAAATGTAATACAATTATCCTTCACTAACAAATATTTAAAGTAGTGCAGGTAAAGATGACAATTCCCTATTTACCCGAACTAGAATTATGAATTTAGATTTAGTAGTTATTGTTCTTTTAAACAGTGAATATCGTTAATAAAGTTATCTAAAATTAGTATTAAAATGCCGAAAACAAGAGAGTTGCCTTTAGAAACGCGCACAATAATTGTTGCTTTACACAATTTTGGCCGAAGTAACAGAGATATCACAAGAAAATTGAAGCAAGTCGTCGAACTCTTGACTATAACGTTAAAAAATATCAAGAGACTGGTACATTATGAAATAGAAAACGAACAGGACAATGGAAAGTGACAACACCAGCGGAAGATCGTGGAATAATTGTGACCAGTAAACGGAACAGACGGAAAACTGCACCTGAAATAACGGCTAAAATAAGTATTGAGCGTGAAAAACGAGTTAGTTTAATCACCGTGAAAAGCAGGTTAAGAGAGGGTGGTTTATTTGGCCGAATAGCGCTGCGTAAACCATTCTTACGCTAGCAAAATGAAATAAAACGGCTACAGTGGGCTAGAGAGCATCAACATTGAACAGTTGATGAGTGGAAAAATGTTTTCCAGATCGACGAGTCCAAATTTGAACTCTTCGGTTTCAAGAGAAGAACGTTCGTTCAAAGGTCGAAAGGAGAACCAGCAGTAGAATCATGTGTAGTACCTACCGTCTAGCATCAGGGTGGATCGGTAATGGTTTGAGGCTGTTTTGGTGCCGCATTCGCAGGAGACTTGGTTAAAATAGATAGAATTTGAAGGAAAGAGTACTACCAGGAAATTTTGAAAGCAAATGCAATACCATCTGGAATGAGAATAATCGGTGACTATTTTATATTTCAATATAATAATGATCCGAAACACGCCTCTAAACTGTGCCGCGAATATTTAGATGCGGTGGAACTTGAAAGCAATATCAAAACAATGAAATCCCATAGAGCTCGATAGGCAAGTGAAAATGAATCCTCCAACTTCCAAGGAAGCGTTGTGGAAACAACTACAAAAAGCCTGGCTTAAAATAGAACCTACTCTGACGAAATTGATAGAGAGAATGCCGCGAGTGTGTGCCGCAAACGTGCCGAAACGAAGATTTAATTTGTTTGTGTCAAATAAATTTTATAATGGAATAAAGACTATCAATTTCTTTGTTTTAAGAGTATTTTATTAAATGCAAAACTACAATTTCTTTTTCAGTTAGCCCTTCCTTTATTTACGGGCATTTCTTTAGGTGGGCAAATAATTATGGCTGGTAGTGTAAATGTACTTTACTCTAACGAAATGCACTGTACATCTCTTTGCATTGAACTACACATATTTCGGTTATATCCTCGTACAGCAAGCGATACCAATCACCTAAACTGTGAGCCTCTCTACTAATTAACACTACAGATTCTTTCAACCTTTTTTTTACCGATTGCTCTAAAACGGCTACTCCAGCAAGAAAATATGTTACATATTTTTATTCAGAATTTTGAGATCTATCAAATTTTGAAATATGGCGTTGCACAAAAAAAAAACGTTTTAGTAGCTTTTGGCATATCTAGCACATCCGAAAGGAGTTATTTGTAAATTTTTGTAGTAATTTCCTACAATTTTTACTTTTGAAAGCAGTAGTCTATCACTTTAAATAAAAAAAATGCCCTATGTTATATCGTAATATCGTATAAAGTTTTCTAGATTCCTATTCTTTGCAGACGACTTAAAATTATTTCTTGCTATTTCCTCGTCATCTGATTGCATTAAACTACAAGCGAACGTGAACAACATCTCTGCTGGATGTAAAGATAATAGCATGATGTTGAACACTGTTAAATGTAACGCCATTTCATTCTCCAAAAAGAGGAAGGAATCTATCCTTTATGCGTATCTATTGACGCTGTTGCATTCGTTCGCGTAGATCAAATTAAAGATTTGGGCATAGTTTTTGACTCTTCCCTGAATTTTAACCTGCATATTGATAATATTACGTTTAGAGCAATTAAACTATGTGGATTTATTAAACGGCAAACCCACAACTTTAAAAACGTTATTGGTCTTATCACCCTATTTCAAAGTTTAGTGCGTCCCATTCTGGAATACTGCTCTACGGTATGGAGCCCTTATTCGGCTTTTCATTTGAATAGGATTAAGAGAGTGCAGAGGAAGTTTGTAAATTGTATCTTGTTTAAGCTCAACATATGTAGATAAAGATCTGTACACTTATTCTGAACGTTTGAACTTGGTACATGTCCAATCCTTGTTTGAACGTCGTAAAATTGCCCTACTGAAATTTGGATTTCTTTCTCATTTCCATTTTCGAATATCTGAATTGCATACCCGAAATGACGACCTTTTCGCGTTGACTTTCCATAGAACCTGCTATGGGTATAACTGCCCTTTAAATTTAGCTGCTAGGGAACTTAACCGTCTTCCAAAAAATATCGATATTTTTCAACTATCGTGTAAGCAATTTACCACCCAGATTAGGTTGTTGAACTTTATCTAAATTAGATTTTTCTTTTGCTTTTGGGCTAGTTTTGTAATTTTGATATCATTTGTTATATAGGTTAAATTAAGCTAATATGTAATGTGTAATTTTTGTGACCTTTTTGGGAATTTTCCCGTTGGTCAAATATATAAATAGATAAATAACTAAATATTTACAATTTGCAAATAGCTCTATTATATTTTAATAACCCTGTTATTGTTTTGAACATAACTTTAACACTTACCCGATTTTATTAAGCAGTCTTCTAAAGTGTTTTTAATTTTCTTAAAGAAGTCTTTGCACATCTCCTCCATATCAGCGCGCTTCATCTCGCCATGGACGTCCTTGTCATCCATGAAGCATTCAATATTAAGCGGCAACGTTGTGGAATTAACCGACATCTGCTTCTTCAATTTTTCCGCTTCGGCGAGTAATCGAATGTACGCTCGCGGATTCTGCGAGGCATCTATCCTATACTTTTTGATAAATTCATGTTTGAAATGTTCGGCCAGAGTAAAGTCGATATTGCGGCCGCCCAAGTTCGGATCCGAGACGCACGAGAGCATCTCTAATTTACCCTTGTTGAACGCGCACGCCGATACCTGCAACGACGACTGGCCGCAATCGACGAAGACGACATTTCGTGGCTTTTCTTCGGGAAGTGGAAGGTCCTGTTTGTATATACCGTAAGCGAGAGCAGTCGCAGTTGTTTCGTTCAGTAAAGATAGTATGTGTAAATCTGAAAAGCAATAAGAAAGGGGCATAATTTGAACGTGCGCACATCGAAATGACACTTCGCGGTTTTTACCAATTTGAATTTGGTTCTAAAAACCAGAGAGATTCGGTTGAAAAGTAATATCGTCATAGTTTATATAAAAAACCGAATGGAAACAATTGGTTTTTACCTAATATAACAAATTATCATATTTATAATTATTCAATTTGATATAGGCAAGTACAGTAACCGGCGTATGTCTTGGCGAGCGGCGGGGATGCCTGTGCGCAGGTAAGGTGAGGAAAGATACGTTAGCTATTGGTTCTGGAATATGCTCCTGATTATCAGTAGTGTCGAGAAGATTCTATTTCACTTATTTCTTCAATTAATATTTACCGCGCAACTTCTTTAATTCAATGTATTATAATATAAAAGTGCTATATTAGGAAATATGTAATTAAATTATAATTTAGAAATGTGATTGAAGAGCAAAACATTCATAATCGAGTTAAAGGTACTGCTTTTACGTCAGTAATTTTCCACAATGTCCGCCACTACATTTTCACTTGTGGGATGTAGTAGAAAGACCAAAACTTGAATTTTCGAACAAATGTTTTTACTTTTTTTTTCATTCTGCATTGAAACAGTTCACCAAAACCCTTACCACAACATTTAATTCGTACTGGACGCACGTTTCGATAGCCAAGCTATCGCAGCTTTTTATGCAAACTTTTGGTAAAAACGCAGACTTTGTAAATAGATTAGCGAAGAGTTCTGCATTGTTTCTCTCCTAAAGCGTGCAGCTATGTAAGACAACGTTTTCATAATAGTTTATCACATCCTAAAACAATATAGAAATGGTATTCTGCAGTAAATAGAGAACCTGCCTTTACATCTGAAGCTTTTAAAATGCTTGATTTAAAGGCAAAATATACACCACACAAAATGTTGGTATCTCTATCATAAGGGTTATGGCGGCCGTGCTAATTCCGTTGACCATGAAGAGATGGAAGAAGCAACGCAAGCCTTTGCTTTTATGGTTACAACTAATCTGGGCAAACAGCGGTAACAGTCAGTGTAGAAGATATGTGGTGCGGAGTCAGCGACTATTTATTTCACGCGTTCACAGCGTCAGTACTAAATCGATGCTGTATGCGAGTAGTTCTATTTATATGTAGGCTGTCGTAAATTATTTCGTAATTGTACGCTTATGTTTGCTTTAAAAATGTCGCAGTTAGGTACGTCGCGAAAACGACTAATGGCAGACACAGTTAAAAAACTTGATAGTGGACATGCCGGACTTAATTTTTGATAGCGCTAAAATTCAATGTCTAGTTTGTAATATCCCTTTAATGTGTTGGTCCAGAAGCCATTGTCAACGTCACATCGAAAGCAAGCAGCATTCTTCTGCAAAAAACGGCATACGAGAGCAAGAAAGATGTACATTTGATTTATGTGTTACTCTTATTTTATGTAATCTATCGTTTCGTTTACTAGACAAAGAAGCATTTGTCATTCCAATACAATATCCTACTGGTTTATTGAGCACTTGCGAATTAAAATAATAATAAATAATTAAAAACGCATCTCTATTCACTTTATACATTTATTCAAGTAAATTGTGAAAAGAGCTGCTTTTTCAATTATTTATATACTAAATAATTTGCAATTTAAAATTTTCCACCTACTAGTTCTCTTCTCTTGGAATTGCCTGCATAGTTTGTGAAAAGAGGTATAGATGGCCGAGCGATGCCAGTTTTTTAAAATTTCCTGAGTGGCTATTCTCTTCTTTGATTGAAATGTATGATATACATTTTTGATTAGATTTTTGTTCATAATTGGTTCTAACGCAGTATTAAACAAGTAATTTGATTTAAAACAAACCCCAAATTAAATTTTAGAGTAACGCCACTGAAAAACAGAAAACATCTGGCATCTATTCTGAAAGAGACCATTTAGGTCCCTCGTTTCGGAGATACATACATTCTCCCTTTCTCTTATTACCACGTTGATTACACCATACCATTTGAAACAATCTGTATAACGATCTTTATTCCAACAAATTACATAACATAAACCGTTTATTTTGAGACAGCTATATACATATCTCGATGATGCATTTTACAACGTGCCAAATAAAAATGGGATGGCGTCGAGAACGATACAGAACGATAATACTATGCTTTGACCTTGACCAGCTTTGTTTCATAATCAATTTAATTTTTCAAATGAAAATCGATACGTTTTCCTATAGAATATTAGACTGTGTAACAAGAGGAGTAGCTTTTGTCTATAAAATGGTATATTTTTGTTGTTTTCTAAAAAGCTAATAAAAGAAAAACGGGGTAATCATATATCTTGTAACAATACAGTTACATTAAAATACGTTTTAGATACAAGTTATACTCCATACGAAACGGTATCGGTTTCATTTGAAAAAACAAAGTTGACTATGAAATAAACTTGAAAACGTGGTCAAGGTCAATCCAATAGTTTCTTTCAAAAGGCCCGTCTTTGATGGAACCAGAATTTTATTGTAGAATACAAAAGTAATCTAATATAAGAGATGAAAGAAGGAACAATAAGCACTCTACTAGAAAAGAAGATAACAGCATGAAAGCAAGACTTTATTGATAAATCAAAGGTGATCTAAAGATAATTATAGAATTAACAATAAGAACTATAGCCCTGGAATATCAGTAACATAACATTGTGATAACTGAAGATGAAGAGAAGATCAGGAGTAAAAATCATATACTAACCCTAACGTTTACAGAAATCCTACAATTACGTTAGTACAAATTATTAAACTCAACTAGTATTTCAAGCAAACAGTGAATAAATAAAAATTTGTATTTATAACATAGTTTAACTCTAAAATTCAGTTATCTTTTATAAATTCCAGTTGGATCCAATATGGATTCATTGAGTAGATCGTATAAAATTTTGTATACACTACCGCTCATAAGTATTTGGGCACCTCAAGTTTCAGGGTAAATCATTAAATATTTAAATGGAAATATTAAAATATATGTATTTGGTATTTAAGTATACACAAATATACAACTTTAACAATTAAAATTATTTATTTGGCAAAAATTTTAGATTCATCTATGTGACCTCGTTTACTTTTAATGATTGCGTCGCATAATCGGGGCATTCTTGCAATTAATTTTAACAATATTTCCGGAGTTATTCGATCCCTTGCTGCCTGTAGTTTGTTCCACATGTCATCTGCTGAAGTTGGAGCAGTTTTTACTTCTCGACCGAGTTCTTCCCAAAAGAACTCGATGGGATCCACGTCCGGGCTTTGGGTTGGCCATTTCTTGATTGTTAGTGTCCCTTCCTCTTCCAACTGTTCTAAATATTGCTTGCATAATTTTGAAGTGTATTTTGGATCGTTGTCTTGTTGGAATACAAAATTCTGACCAGATCACCTGGGGATGTACCAGCACAATAACCCCAAATCATTACCGAATCCCAAACCCCAAATCGCCGTGTTTGACGGTAGAGGCTGCGCATTGCTCTAGTGCACGCTCACCCACAAATCTTAGAAACACTCGCCTTCGCAAACCGAAAATCTCCAATCTTCTACCGTCCAATTTCGATGTTCATGTGCCCACTGTAATCTATTTTTCTTATTAATTTAGCGAAGCAAGAACTTTCGCATCGTTATTCGTCCGTGGAGGCCGGCTTTTGGCAGATGGCGTTTAACCGTAGACACGCTAATCGGCTTCGGAAATATAGTATTGATTTCTGCGGCGATTTCTGGAGCTGTTTTTCTTCTATTTCGCTTGCTGGAGAATACGATTGCAATATCTTGAGCTGATGCTGTCGCGCTTGGTCTACCACTTCTTACTTTATTTAGAAAACTGCCACTTTCACTGTATTTTTTAATGTTATAATCAACAGTAGATGGATTTAAATGTAATTTTCTAACAATTTGACCATTGCTTATGCCTCAGTTATGTTGCACTACTATTAGAGCACGCGTTTCAACACTAATTTCTTTCCTTTTCGGCATGTTTTAAAATTTTAGACGAAATTATAAACATTATTCGTTAAGAGACGTTGTCGGTACTAACATGGAACGATAACTGACCATAATTTAAAAATATTACTTCAAATGGCTTTATTATAGCTTTATGATTCATAGTAACATTACCAACTGTTACATTTTTCCTAAAATTTCAAGAAATACGATCTTTGTCTTTTATGACGGTATTACCTCTCATACAGATCAAAATAAATAAATCGATATTATTTATTGAATTTAAGTGAATCTTACTGATATTAGCATACTATTCAATACTGCTGGAATGTATTTCCTAAATATATTCTTTGTCAACAAAAATCTAAAATCCAAGAATGCCCAAATACTTATGAGCGGTAGTGTATGTGACCTGATCCGTTAAAAGGAACCTATTGTGTCAAATTATCGATTTTCAGTTTTTTTGGCGATTGTGGTAGAAAATATACTCTTTCGAATGAAATAAGCGGCAGATTTCTAGCTTTATTAATGATTTGTAAATCGCTTTTAAAGTAGAACATAAAAAACTGGGATACAATAAAATCTTTATCAGCTGTTTACTCGAAAAAAAATATTAGCTGCATCAGCTTTAAATTTTAATAATAATAATCTTTAGTGTTTAACAGGATATTCCCATTTACAAGGCAAAACAATAAACGTGAAGACATGCATATATAAAATTTTGTATGTTATGGAGAATCATTTTAATATTCATTACCCTTTTGTCGAGTCATACATTCAATTTCAAAACCATGATTAAGATAGTACACAAATACAAATGATAATATACAAAATGTTTAAATCATTAAACAAACCACAAGATTCTATACAGGATGCAGTAATATTCTTGATATCTCTATCTTTCTAAGTAAATGAAAGATTTATCAGTAAAATTCCCCAATTTTTATACAAAAAGCAAATGATAGGGTGTATCACTGGATTAACTCTCACATAAAACAAACATAACTTACCTGCAATAGCAGCGGCATCTAGAATGGCCTGTCTTTCCTTAATAGTAAAATACGAAGGAACTGAAATAACGCAATCCTTGACGGGAGTTTGTAGAGCATTCTCGGAAACATCTTTTAATTTCGTAAATAACATTGCTAAACATTGTTCTGGAGAAAATATCTTCTCTTCATCTAAATAGTGAACCTAAAATCAAAGCGTTAGACACAATGGATATAACAAAATAATACTTACTACACCTTTATGCCGATAGAGCCATCTTGCATTTCCACCATGTCATATGGGAGATGCTTCTGTTCAAAGTTTACTTGTGGATCTCGATATCTTTTCCCTAGAAGCCTTTTAAAACCATATATTGTATTAGCCATATTCGTGACTTGCTGATTCTTCGCTGCCACTCCAAGGACACGATTTTTTCCGGAAAATGCTACACAT
Source organism: Dynastes maya (assembly GCA_029619315.2). Lineage (NCBI taxonomy): Eukaryota > Metazoa > Arthropoda > Insecta > Coleoptera > Scarabaeidae > Dynastes > Dynastes maya. Next base: position 72,061,656 of record JAROYE020000002.1, read on the forward strand.
GCCCTAACAAAGTACCAAAATTTAATGCACACACAAAAGATCAAGGATTTATATTAGTCATAGGCAAATTACTAATATGGTAAAAGCAAGTTCATTAATATTTTAAAGTATTAAGCACAAAATCAGCCTAAATTTTGGGAACATGTGTCAGAAGATATTTATATATTTGAATTAAAAAGAAGTAGATTTATATTTAGGCATCTGAGAAATACTCACGGTGTGGCTCGCAAACTGTAATCATTTGCTATAGTTTCGATTCCTCCCGCTTTTGCTACTGCAACATAGCACGATTCGTTACCCAAATCTATTCCAATCACTGACATTGCAGCCATGATTCGATTTTCGATGAGATAATTCGACTACCGGATAATCAGACGCAATGCAATATTATATTGAGATAAATGCAGCTTGGAATGAATATGATAGCTTTACGAATTATTTAAACGTTCACGGAAACGTTTAGACAGCCGGCTTAAAGTACTAATGAAACTATCTGAAGTTTGATACAAATCCAACCAAGTTGTTCCAGAATGTTCCCGAGTTTACTTCGATCTCAATATTTTAAAATATGAAATATTACTATTGATTTTATGAAACGTAAATATATGTAGTTTGTTTGAAAACTAACACTAAAAAAGTTAGTTGAGGGATACCAATTAATATTTTAGTTTTGTTTAGCATTTTAAAAAGGAATACGCAATAGTCTTATCACAAGTGTTTGACTTTCCGTAGAGATAAGAATACATATTTGAATTATTGCAAAAAGTCAATAAATTTGGACTGCAGTATTAGTTTCTCTCTAGAAGTGCAATTCCCGAATACAGTGACATGGCAAATATGTAATGAATATTTAAAAAATATACATTATTTTTTTTATAATGAAAATTGGTTTTTATTATGCATGTTTTATTGAAGTGAAAAAGTTTCTTAAATATTTTAAGATGGCATCACAGTGGTAGTTACTGTATTAATTTATAGTGAAAAACACACTTAAAAATTTGGCAACGCATTAAAATACAAAAAATGATTCAGAAAATATACTAAGCTTGTATAGACTAAATTGTATCTAATTCCTTTAATAATTACCCAATTTGATACTTCCACTTAAGAACTAACTTAACATATAAAGCATGTGTTAATAAAATATTTGTAAAAAACACGTATTAACTTAATAATTACTTTTTTATTAATGTATATACTTTACATAGCTGTATAATAATATAAAGGTACTAATTAAAGAAAACTAGAATTTTACTTATCATCAACAAAATCAGCTGGATTCTTATGCATATACTTCAGATGCAATTTTTCCATTTGATCATACACCAGGTATCCTATTAAAATAGCTGCAACAGATTGTTTTAGTATAAACAAAATAAAAAAATGTTGAGTACTAACGTGGTACTACATATAAAACAGAATCTTTGGTTCTTCGTATAATATTGGGTAAGCCATGTGATAAAGCCTTGGCGAAAGCCCTTTGTTCGAATGGTGAAAGTCTGTATTGGATGATATTCCTTAGTTTATAAAGCTCTCCGAAACCGTGACCCATTCTTTTCTATACAAAAGCGATATTATGTAATACAGCAAAATTAACCTTTAGAGGTCTATACAGTAAATTAATTACTGTGAAGATAATTATGCAAGATGCACATATCAAATTGATTTACTTACAATTTAAAAATACAAACCTGTAAATATATACCCCCGAATAAATTTTGTTAATAAAATCAAGTGGACTTGGAGCACGGTCGGTAATCAATTGTCAGCTGTCAGAAGAAATACAAAGGTTATGTGGATAAATAAATTATTTTTAATATTATATGTATTAGAATTTCTCTTTTATATTCCTCTTTAAAATTTACCTTTTCAATAATTTTAATTTAATTATTTAATACAGTTTAATAACGTTAATATAGAGCTGTTAAAATGTATGTTCTATACTTCTGCCATCTATCACCTACGGAACTAACAATTTAAGGGAATTTTTAAGGACAAACCATTAATTTTTTACTTCAGAATCTTGAATAAATTAGACAAAAGTTGATTTGTCACAAAAACGATTAGTCAAATCTCATTAATTTATACTATAACCACGCGATAATTTTTTATTTTAATCTTTTTAATTGTTGTGCTGTAAGATTTATCATTATAACATAAAAAGAATAGATAAATAAATAAGACTAAAAACATAATATTAAATGTTATAGATTTTGAGAAAATGAAACAAAAAGTATTCTGAAGACAATAACAAAAATTGTCGAAACGTAATTATTACTTTATTTTTATAAACCATTTAGTTACAAATTAGACATATATTTTAATAATACAAATTCAGAAAGATAGTTTTCATATATTAAAAGAAAATTGCATTTTCGAAAACTATTTTGACATAAACTAATTTTTTTTCTCCTAAATTATTTATTAATAACAATAACAATGAGTACCCACTTGGAATCTTTGAAATTTCGCGGATAATTTTAAGTTGGTGGTTCCAGCCATACAGGACATACTTAAATCATCCGCGAAATTTAAAAATGCCAAGTATAGATTATCCTTTAGTATTCCAAATTGAATGGATAATATTTATGATCTTTAAACATTTCCAATCCACACACTCGGGAATTCCGATTACAAGAGTCCAAATAAGCAATATCCTCCGCATCAAGTGTAAAATCAAATACATCGATATTTTGGATAATTCTTGATTTCGTAACAGACTTTGGAATGACCGTTATACCAAGAGATATCTAAAAGTTTCGAATAAAATGACTTGTTTTAAATGAGTACTTAAAATTACCAAATAGTTCAAAACAACTTGCGCTGGCGTTTTATTGTGTTTTTTTGCGATTTCAGCTACTTTGGGGTCTAACATGGTTGGCGGTGGAAATCCCCGAACGCCCGCTTCTTCAACACGTCCTAATGGACAGTAGCCAGTAATGACGATTCCTCGGTCTTTACAAAATTGAATTAGCTTTTTCTGATTCAGATTTGGATTGACTTCAACTTGGTTTACAACCGGTTTAATTTTGCAATTTTTAAGAAGGCGTTCTATCTGTTCGCTATTAAAGTTGGAGACGCCGATACTTTTCGCGTAACCTTGGTTAACACATTCCTCCATACCTTCCCATGTTTCAAGGTAATCGATATCTGAGTAAGCATCTGCACCATCACCAATAGGCCAGAGAGGACTGGTTTCCTAAATTAAAGTAATTTTAGTAAAAGAAATTCAAATACAAATCATATTAAGTAATGATAATTTCTTTTTATAGAGGAAGTCCCCAAAAACTATCACAAATTTATTGTCGAAATGTGTCAAATACAAATGCTCCAATAAAAGATGTATGCGAATATTATATATTAGGGAAATAATTTTTGTAATCCTGCAGTTTACGGCTCCCATTTCATGTCGGTCATCTGCACATGCGTATAACTGGCAATGTTTCTTATTCAATATGATTAGATCACATTTTTCTGCTACTTTTAATAGAGAAAAATAAACTAAACTATATAAATATAAAAATTAAAATATTTAAATACCGCTGAATAATTCTCGAATGACAACTAAAGTAACCAGCCACAATTTGGCAACGTTGAATTGGTTTTTGTATATAAACAGCAGTCGTATGAAATGGGAACCGTAAAGTGCAGAATTACTCAATTTTTAATTCGAAATTTAATCTACCAAAATAGGAAATAGTTACGAGAAGTTATTTAATAAAAATTACAAATTGCAACTTTGTCAACTAATATCTTGAACACTATTAATTTTTGTATTAAGATAATTTGAGTTAAATCATCATATTTTAGCTAAGGAAATTTATCATGACATTTTGCATGGACATTTCAGAGACACTCCCTATATCGTTACCGCCGAGACTACAAGGCATCGACGCTCTTCGATGACGTCACGCTATTTAGGTGATGTATCGCCATTTACGATATATAACATAAGCGGTAAAGCAATCGTTTTTTTGCATTCCTTTTTTGGGTTTTGAACTGCTTCCGGTTTGAAGAGGATGCCACAGAACTATAAATAGGCCGCCCGAGTCACACTTTTAACCTTTTTGGAAAAGGTTTTATCGCTTATACAACATTAGAAAAACATTACAGGTATCACAGACAAAGTACGGAAATATCACTGCACAGTATTCCTTTTAGTAAAACCAATATAATTTGGATAGACCAATTCAAAATGCAAGACGGTCTGAATAAATATGGCTAATCGTTTACTTAAACCAATATACATAACAGCCTGCTGACATCAGAGCAGTTAGGCCTTGTTATACTGGGGCTAACGCTTACACTCAATGTAATTTTTGCAATTTATCACCTTAAAAGCAAATGGCCAGTGAATTAGATATAAATCGATGTACTCCAATTTTAAATAAGACAAGGTTTCTTTTAACTTCGGGACCACTTTATCCTTTTTATGGAAATTATTCCATAACTAAAACAAGTTGTTATTACAATAAAGTAGGGACAATTTTTAATACCTCACTTTGCTCGTAATAAAAAGTTCTTCTCTTTTAACTTTTCCACTTGTAATTACTTCTTTTAGAGCACCACCAATTTCAGTTTCGTTACCATAAAACCAAGCGCAATCGAAGTGTCGATATCCAGCATCTATAGCATCGATAATTGCTTGATGAACTTGTCTATGTGGAGACTACATTTGATAATTGCCAATTTAATACTTCAGTTAAAAATGTTGATATATGGATATTTACCTTATATGTTCCTAAACCAAGAACCGGCATTTTTCGACCATTATTCAAAGTTATAACGTTGCTTGACATTGTTGAGAATTTAATGCTATAAAAGTGATGTGCAATTCGTTTATCTAGTCATTTATTTGAAGTATTTCATGAGTAGGAGAAATACTATGATTAGGAATGTAATTTAGTTTTCAAGATGCTAAACTAATATTTTTTTGTCCTTCAAATGTTAATGTAAGATTCCATATACGGAACGTTACAGAAACATCGGTGTTCTATATATGAAAGTAAGGAAATTGTTTAAAATTGGCGGGGTAAATAAAACAATGCATTAATTTATGGCATTTTATTTCAAAATTATTCATTACTATAATTAATAATTAGAACTGACTAAAAACTATTAATTAACAATTGATCCCAAACACCAACATCCTGTATACAAGATATAATAAAAATCCTTGATTGGCTATTTCGAAAATCGAACACAACCTCTACATTTCACAATCTAACCTATTATCTCGTAATTTTATATAATTTATTTCTAATCAGCTTTTATAATGTCTACAAGATTGTACGCACAATTTAAAAATGAATGTAATTAAATAATTAACTCCAATTTTTTTTATTTAGGTATCCACTTTATCAAAAAGGAGGACCACAATTACGAATATTTTTACCAAATTTTTGGTTGAAATTAATTCGCCCGGTACACGAACAGCCTCCTAATGTAGTACAATTTGCTTGTTCAATGGAAATGACAAGGCATGATATAAAAAACTATCTAGAACAAATTTATGATGTGAAAGTTGCCCACGTTAGAACCAGGATAGCGTTGGGTAAAACCAAGCAAGATCCAGTCAAGGGATATGTAACTAAAGACGACGATATAAAGTTAGCATATGTAACATTGGTAAATACTGTATATACAATATTCTGATATAAAATTAATTGAATTTATTTTAGCCAAAGGGTGAAAGTTTTATTTTCCCAGACTGTGCACCCGATCAGGCTAAGAAAGCGAAAGATGAAAATGAAAAGGCCCTCAGTGAGGCTAAGAAGGCATATAGGACCTTTTTAGATAGGAATAAGCATCGTCCCAATATGCCTGGATGGTTTCAAGTGTGAACGTAATTTGATGTAGATTAAGGTGAAATATCGACTTGTAAGTAATTTAATTTGTAATGAAATGATAATATAAATATACAAAATATGTTTGAAAGATGTATCTTGTGCTAGGAGATACTTACGTGTTTATTACAAGCTTTCAATTTTATTGTTTTCATTCAATAAATATTTAATGTATATCATAGTGGTATCAGTTTTTGAGCAATTTTCTCAATATAAGAAAAGTATTTTAGAGAAGCTACACATTTTGTACTTTGGCGAATAAATGTAGAATTTTGAGCATGTTATAAAATGTCTCATATGTGATCCCATATAAAGAATTGAACAGATTCTTTTCGTAAGGCTGTTTTACACGATGTACATTTATTGCTATCATAAATGTTGTGACAATGATAATATTTTGTATTTAACCTAAAAGTTATACGTTGTATTCGTTTATTTTAAAAACTGTGTTTATAGCAAAAAATATCAAAGATTATATTTAAATATTACATTGATGGGGCAATCATGATGTAAACGGGAGGGCGCGGACAACGATTCGATTTTCTCGTGTATTTAATATTTTTTTATTTCCATCAAATGCTTTAATATAAATTATATTTTGTATTGAAATAATGCATTACATTGTCACTCCTTTATTTTTTCTTTTCTTATTATTAATGTATATTATTTATAAAAAGATATTCTCACTCTAATGTATTGAAAATGAAAACTGTGTTTTGAAAAATTACATTAAATTTCATCATACCTCAATATTCATTTGAATAGACCGCAATTAATTTCATAGTTTCAGTACGAGTTTCAGAGGGCGTTTTAGAACCAGCAAATGCATGGGGAGTTTCCTATTTATAATAGCGTATAAATTATTTAATCTATGATTTAATCATTACCATAGTGATGTATAGTAGGGGATGTTTGATCAATCTTTCCACTCTGGTGATTACTGTCAAAAATTGTAGTAGTTCATATTAAGATCTAATGTACCAACAATGAAAGTAACATTTTGCACGGACTTGGATAAAAGCGTTGTTGTTGCGAATTGCGAAAAAAGGGGTTGGGTGCAAGTAGGCCCAGAAGATGATTGGAACGTATATTGGGCGGGAACTTTGACATGTCGGAGCTTATTCAGCGTGGATAGTGGATATCGCATGAACGATAACCAGTAAGGATATACACTTAAAACGATTAAGGAAATCCAATTCCGTGATTTTTAGAATAATCAATCACTTTCCCAATCACTACGAAATATCAAGAAAGGATCTGTTAGTCAAGAATATAAAACGATATCGGCGCGATCTAGAAAAGGAGGGGAATATAATGGCAGAACGGGGCGAATCTAAGTATCTGCATTTGGATTTCATCCCCGTGACTTTCGTACTGCCGGCAGATTATAATATGTTTGTCGAAGAGTATAGGAAAGCGCCCCAAAGCACGTGGATTATGAAACCATGCGGTAGATCACAAGGATCCGGTATTTTCCTCATTAATAAACTATCAAAGTTGAAGCGCTGGTCTAGAGAATCAAAAAATCCTTTTCAACCTCAGCTTACTAAGGAGAGCTACGTCATATCACGGTAGGTACATAGCTTTTTCTATACAGGTATCTATGCGGAACTGCATCGATTGATATATGAAAGAGTGTACATTGAAAAATTCTGAAAACTTGGTAATATACTAAAGCCTACATGTACTTTTGAACTAAAATATTTTCAGTTATCTAAGATTTCCGGTTATACGCGACGTAGCTGTCAGCTTTGTTATTTTAAATAGAACACCCTAGATATTACATTTTTGAATTCCTCCTTCAATTTTAAGGTTTGTATGATAAAACAACCATACTTGAAATATTTGCATTTTTTGAAAATTTTTGCCAGGTGGGTGAGTGGATGTGAAGTTTTATAACTGTGATAGTGTTGGAACTTGGAAAATTGAAATTTTACAGAACTGTTGACTGCATAGGGCATTAGAAACCGAATGAATTTTTTGAAAACATTACACAGCGTGTCCAACAATTACGATTAAACTTTCAAAAAAAAGTGTCAAAACTTAATTTTTTTTTAATATGTATGTACAACTATTTTTTTTCTTATCAAATTGTTCTTACATCGATCAATGCAGTTCCTCGTAAGAAACTGTATAGCATAATTTGGTGAAACTTGTTTATAGCGGTCCTTATGTACAGTGTGTAAGAAAAATCAGGAATGTCACGCAGTAGGTAACGAATAAGATTTGTGAAAAATGTTACTACGAGTCGATTTTTATATTTAATAATGCGGATTTTGTATTAATGCCGTACTTTTCAAATGAAATACAGTGGTATCTCGGTTTACGGAATTAATTAGTTCCAAAATACATTTCGTAATCCGAAATTTCGTAACCGGAATCAAATTTTCTTATAAGAAATAAGGGAAATAGAAATTATCCATTCTCATAACCAATAAAATAGTCAAAAAATCATTGTAAATGTTAAATAGAGAAATCAATAAAAAGTTATATGCTATTTTTAGAAAAAAAAAAGAATTGACAACATGACAACATCACAGCTCAAAAACATCGATGGTAAAACTGAACTGAAGTTATAAAAAAGTTATACGAAATTAAAATCGATCTGCTATTTTTGTAAAACTTATTCGTTATTGCCTGACAATACTCGGTTTTTACATATTTATATAAAGAAATTTTACCTATAATGCAAGTTATATTCACTATATTCATGACAAAAAAGAAAACTTGTCTATAGTGGACAAGTGCGTATGTCAAAACTTATATTTTCCATAAATATCTCTAAATAATTTTCCGTAATATACATCAAACCTGCTTGCAATGAAATCTTGCGTATAACGTAAGAAAAACTTGGTCGCGTGGGATTCCGTTACAGACAAGTTTCGTTATATTAAATATTTCTCAAATTTTGTGATTTTTAACTGATTAATTGTAATTTCTAGATACATTGAGAATCCTTTAATAATCGGCGGTAAGAAGTTCGATCTAAGATTATACATATTGGTAACATCTTTTAGACCTCTGAAAGCCTATCAGTTTAAGCACGGATTTTGCAGATTCTGCACAGTCAAATACGACTCCAGCGTTGCCGAATTAGACAATATGTATGTCCATTTGACAAACGTTTCCGTTCAGAAACACGGGGTATAACGTCATTTACAGTTTTCTCTCTTCTTGGGCGTATTTCTGCTCTAAGTATCGTACATTTTAGAGTGAGTACAATGCCCTTCATGGAGGCAAGATGAGCGTGCAAAATTTACGATTATATTTGGAAAGTACCAGAGGAAAAACTGTTACCGAGACTCTTTTCGACCAAATCAGCTGGCTGATTATACATTCCTTGAGAGCTGTAGCTCCGGTTATAGCAACAGATCGCCATTGTTTTGAATGTTATGGTTATGATATCATAATAGATAATAAGCTGAAACCGTGGCTTGTAGAGGTTAGTTATGATTTTATCTTTGTTTTCTTTTGCTATCAAAAATTAATCTGTTAAGCTGTATACTATCGAAAATTTTAGTTAAGTATCTCCCAAAGTTTATACAGAAATTCTTAAAAAAGCAGTAAGAACGCAATGGTACATGGCATTTGTCATATTTTAAACTTCCGCTAATTATCACAGCAACTATGATAAGTAAAGGGCGCGGCATAGGTGTACGCTTCCTTCAGTAAGCACAATACCAAAAAATAAATAATAAATCGAATAATAATAACAGAACCAATCAAGAATTATAATATCTGAAAAGTTGTGAAACACTCACTCTTTTAAGCAGTGTTAATCAAGTGGGTTGGCGAGCTGCATCGGAATTACTCCAGTGGAACGTCTATGTATCGCAGAGACGATTACCTCACTCTAATGATAAGTATGCATCGTTACCATAACAATTAATAACGCCATGTTGCCATTGTCACCAGCAACATTTAGAACTTCTTAAGGTACGTATACACTATTCGTGCGTGTGATTGTGACCTTTTACGCTGCGCATAGACGAGTATATTTTTCTGTAGATCAAGAGTAAGTTTACAAAAACAAGGCATTTGTATTGCTACTCCAAAAAAATTGATTAAACTACCCCTATTACCATACTTTTGGTTCCAATCCGGAAACCAGGAGTATAGTGTTTTTGACGACCGCGGAAGCCTACGTACCATACCCTTATTACAACTTTTTCCACAATTTATTGAGATCTTAAATATCATTTAACGGCACAGTGGTCCATTATTCGCTGAATAGAAGTACCACGCGGAAAAAAAGCGTTCGTGTAAATTCCACAAACGCAAAGAAATGCGCATGCCCAATCCTGTGCGCAAATCGGGGTGAGTTTGCGCTTTTCGGTGATGAAATTTATATTTTATACACGTCAATTTTACCACAAGAAAGTAAGATATACGGTTATGTATTAATTATTAATTTTGTTACGTTATTTTTGTCCCCTCTGTGTCCCGTGAAATTTATTCATATGTTTAAATCGCCGTTTGTACATCTACGCCCAAACTCTTCTTTTTCTTTCATTTTTCTTAAAAATTACATTTAGACAAACGCATACAATGGAATGCTTAATGTTTCTTATGCTAACAGTGTCCATTTTTGGAACACAATTTTAGTAATATATCAGTGCATACAACAAAATAAATACAACTCGAACTGTTTCTTCCACATAAAACTACATAAATTTTTCACACTCCAACACGTGCCAGTTTTGTCTTTAAACATCGGCTCTTTCATTTTATTTCATAAGTACCCGTTCTATCGCGAGCATTTATCAAAGACGATTGAGAGCATGTTGTGTGGGTGATAGTAATAAAGCCGCGGAACATTTCACGCACCTAATCTACACACTAAAGGCCCTTGTGGTAAAGGCAAACTAAATAGCTTACAAACTCCGTTGGACCGCTTGCCACATGTATACAAAAATAAACTCAGTATCTTTACTCTCTGTGTAGATGTATACCAGCATTAGATATTACCTGTTTTTATCAAATTTCAGGTAAATGCTTCACCATCTCTCACTTCTACAACAGCTAACGACAGAATTTTGAAACATAAGCTGTTGGATAATATTCTATCGATTATCATACCACCATGCGGCTATCCTGAGTAAGCACCAAAAGTAGTTAATTATGTTTATATTATTTAACAATTTATATCTTAGCGTTAGATGGAATAAGATACCCAGCAGGGAAGCTATGCGAGATTTTGACTTGCTTATTGACGAAGACCTTATACATCTGCAAGAGGAAATGGAATCTGGGGACAAATACCCCGTTAAACAAACCACGTATAGATGGAAGTAATTTCTCGTTGTTAAAATGATTTGCTCTGCTGTATTTGTGAATGAAACTCGTCCTTGTGAGATTCTCAGATATTCTTTTTATTTGTTTTTATAAATGTACATAGTATATGTGCTAACAAATTGGTTATATAATGTATGGAATTTGTTATAATATTCACAGTTAAAAACAGACAAAAAATATTCGTAAGGGGTGCTTAAAAGAACTTAATAAACAATGAAATACTAATCACACTGCGTTACAGATAATATTACGGTGGTTGATTATTTTTTTAGAAACGTAGAATTTAATTATTGCAATATTAAAACAATTTGGTGAGAAACTATCAAAACTATGTAATTGCAATGAATGAATCGCAATCTTTATAATAAATCAAATAATTAATGTAGTAAATTAAACTTAAAATTAACCTAAAACCCATAAATTAGCAACAGATAAATTAAATTAAATTAGCTATTATATTCATAATAATCAAAATAAATAAAGTCGAGCTATTAGATACATCCAACTTAATTTCTTGTACTTAGATAATTAAAAAGAAAGTTGTGAGTGAGTATGTGTTAACAATTTGTTGTTCTTGTTAACAAGAGTAATTAATACTTTATTTCAGGGTATAATGTATAATTCGACCTTATACACCGTGGTCAAAAATTCACTGAAAATAGTCAGGTAAGGCGATTCTATAATTAATTCTGAGTCGACAATCCTAATTCAGAAAAGTTGAAAATGTGAGACTAAAAAATAATTTAAATTTTTTTGAAATTCATGGTAAGCCATGTTTCTTACAGTCGAATAGTTATGCAACACTATAGTGGTATAATTAATCGTTTTATGCCTAATTTCGCGTTTTTAGCATTTTTTTTTAAGCTGCTTTTCTACATAACGGTACATATGGCAACCTTATGTTGCAAGGCGTCCTTAAATTCAATTCCACAAATACTATAGCTTTGTACTCAAACTAATCGTTACCAGTTTGAGCGTTGATGTTAATTAGCAATATTATTATTTTTATTAGACTTAAGTAAAACTCGTAGCTTGTCATGTCATTCCTACTGATTAATTACTGGTTTTATACAGTGTTGCCAAGTCGTTCTTTTAAGCAATAGTACGGCTTAACTAACGACCATACAACTTTTTTGAATTAGGATTGTCGACTCAGAATTGATCATAGAATCGCCCTATTTGACGACTTTCCGTGAATTTCTGACCATCCTATATTGTTAGGAATATCAACTTATTACTACGTTAAAAAGGAAAATAAAACTATATTGACTTAGAAGTACTAAATTAGGAAATTAGGTGAAGATCGTATAATCACGTACATTTTGTTAAGGGTTGTCTTTTTAGTTTTGTACATAGCCGCATAAAGCGCGCCACCGATGAAACGTCGCCTGTCATTTTGAATAAAAAAAAATATTTTGATAAAGTTTTGAATATTTAAACAAAAACCTAGAACAATCCCTAATCGACAGCTATATTAAAATTTTAATAGATTTGAGTTTTTGGATAAAAAAAATTATACACATGAAAAAAATGCCTAGTAACAATAACCGAAAATTAATGCTAATATAGCTCATGGTATTGGTGGAATCATTCCCGGCAAGAACAATGCAAACAGAGAAAAGATAGTAGCACACGGACATGTTTCTGGCTGCCCGGCGTTATCAGCGCGGCTACGAGCACTTCTTTCCTCTGCCTACATTGTGCCTACCTCTCGGTTTATGCTCCCAATGTCCACAACTTAGCGCCAAGAAACACAGTCATGCCGTTCTAGACCGTGGCGATATACACCATTAAATTGAATTTTCTCGTTTATTTGGCCAAGCAGTAAATTTTCTGGAGGATATTGGAGGGAAGAGGTCATCAACACTGCTTCGTCTCGTAATAAAATGAAAATAAATGCAATCAAATGTCAAAATAAAACAATTTCTAACGTGAGTAAATAAATATCATTATAATTTATTAAACTTAAATCCAAAGTTTCGTCAAAATATGGCAAGTGATTTAGCCACAGAAAGTTTTTAAAACTGGCGAGCCAATCAAAAAATGTAATTGAGCCGAGAACATTTCGGAGAGCATTATCTCAACAACGTCTCGTCCAGTTAGTTTCTATTTTTGGCAATGAAACACCACGTCGGTCGACAATTTCTCCCTGGTACTGCGAATTCCAACGTGGACGCACCAGTTTCAACGACGATCCCAAGGCAGGACGATCAAAGACAGCAGTCACTAAAACATTGCTGCTGTGCGCCAACTGATCAAGCAAGATCGATATATGACATATCGCGAGACTGAGACACCCTTGGGCATTTCAAAGACCTCAATGCAAAAAATCCTGCATGATGAACTGGTTCCCGTTGGATCCCACATCTTTTAATTGAAGAACAAAAGATGGCCTACGTTAATGATGTCGACAAACTTTGAGCCGATTCAACAACGAAAGCTCAAAAAATGTTTATAGTATCATGAGCGCTATCGAATCATGGATTTATTCCTATGAACCCGAAAGCAAACGTCAATCTTCCGTGTGGGAGTTTCAAGATGAGGAGAAGCTAGCAAGTCATCCCTTCCCGAAGTGTGTCGAAGAAAATGGTCATAACTTTTGTCTCAATTTCAGGACATGTTGCTACGGTTAATGCCGATTGGTATACGACCGTTTGTTTACCAAAATTGATTGCCATGTTTCGAAAAATCAACTCACAAAGGCGAATCATCCTCCACCACGATAATGCGAGTTCACATAGACCTCAAAAGACGATTGAGTTTTTAGTGCAGCAAAACATCGAGTTATTACTGTTATTAGATCTTTCGTACAGACCCAACGATGTTTTTACGTTCCCTAGAATTAAGAATGGGTTGCGTGGTCAACGGTTCCAGTCACGGGAAGAAGCAGTCGATGTCTTTAAAATCGCAATTTTGACTGTTTCAACTGATGACCGGCGTAACTGTTTTAACAGTTGATTTGAAAGATGATTGTGTAATTTGAAAAATAATAAAGTTCTTTAAGTGGGTCTACTCTTTACTGTTATGACTATATGCAAAACTAAAAAGACAACCCTCGTAGTAATCAAACAGCGTTCTAGATTTTAGAACGAAGCAACTGTTAGGTGTATATTTTTTGCCTAAAATTGTTAAAAGTAAAGAAAATGACAAACGGTGGCAGGAATAAATGAATTTGTTTTGAAAGGTATTCCGACCGCACTTGTTAGGTTCCTAAGTAATAAATATGTATATTTATTTAAAATTTCGTTATTAGAGTAAAAGCATTCTTCTCAAAAGAATACAAAAAAACAATATAATCCTAAAGCTAATCAATTGAATCTCATCATTTTATTACTTAACAATAATAATGTACTATTTTTAAAATTACGAATAAGTTTGTAAATAGCTGCCGTTTATGTTTGCAAATTTTCATAAAGATACATTATACAGACTGTCTCAGAACTTCATGATTTTATTCGAACGTATGACAGTACTGGCCAAATAAAAACCCGTCGTAAAGAAAATATTCACATAAGCTTCATCGTAATTGAAAAAGTACGTAGTATTCTTTTATTACAAGTTTTGGAGATCCTTGGTTGGAATTTAAATTTTAAAAATAAAATATTTCTGTTACTGTAACAAAGAGATCTTAAGCAAATTCACGCGAGGTATCTATTTTCGTCCGTTAGAATAACCTCAAGAAGTTTTAGGACATTCTGTATATTACAAAATAAACGTATTTATGACATATCTCTGTAATATATTGGTTTCTACATTAATTTACCAATTTTCTTAACACATGATTGTTGGAAAGAGAATCTGATATTTTGAAAGAAACATGTTTATTAAACTATCAAAAAAAAAGATATTTTAAACTACGATAAATAAATTTTAATAAAGAACAAATTTTGACAATTAAAGGTTGGGACGCAAAACTAATATAACTAGTAACTTTAGTAACTCGTCTTTTTTCTTTTTGACTTGATAACCGCTGGAATACGTGTTGGCATACTTTTTACTACCTTGTTGCAAAATTCAGGAGTTAACGTGTTCCAGATTTGTTTTAATTTGGTTCTTAAATCAGGAATAGTTTGCTGAGAACTTTTCCTTGGGTATTTTTCAATTTGTGTCATACATTTTCGCAATTCTGTTGGAAAATAAATTCGATGCCTCTTCCATAAATTTTTTAACACTGGCCAACAAACTGTCCTTCAAAATTTCTTGTTACTTCACAGCATTGGCGCTCAAACATCTCCAATTGGCCTAAACCACTGGCAGACATACAACCCTATATAATTTGCACTTTTGAATAATCTTTATGAAAAACTTCTCTTTTATTTCTAATCATCACCCGTTTTCAATTATCCCCTACACAAATAATCTAGGCAAATTAGTCAAAAAAATAGCAAATGGGGGAAATAACGTGTAACATTTTGAAGCTTTGAGAAAACATTCATAGAGGGTGTAGTAGTAAGAATCAAAAAGGTTACTACTACACCTTCTATGAATGTGTTCCCAAAGTTTCAAGTTTGCCTGGACTAAAAACGTCAAACACACTCGTCATTGAAAATAAATTTCTTCATATCGTCAATAGTCTAATCTGCTTTTGATTTTGCTCAAATCAACGTTTCGGAACAACAGTTAATAGAGGTTTTTATTTGACCTAAATAAGTTATTTAGGTAATTTACTTGTGTACATATGTATATTTTTTAATAGCTTGTAAAATCCGAGTTCAATTTTATGTATATATTTCCGACAACACCCTCGGGACACATTAAAACCATTTGCGTTGATTCCAAAGAACCATAATTTCCGTTACAGCGCTTTTGCGATTTTTTTTTGTAAATGTTGACTAAGTTTCTATAGCTTCGTTTGATTATAATTCTAGGTCTACCAGTACTTTTTCCTTTAATTTTGATAGTTCCAAATTGTCCGTGGTGTTTAATAGTATTTCCTACTGAAGATTTTGCCGCTTTTACTTCAGTGGCGATTTATTTTAATGATTTTCCTTGACAATACTGGGACACAATAATTTCACCCAAAGTAGGAGCACTTTTTAAAAATTACTAATAGATTACCAACAAAAGGTAAATGGATGTTCAATTTTGTTTTCCGTGATTACTTGATAGCATTCATTCACCGTCCCAACATTTAATGAAGGTCGTATAGTTTTGGAATTTTAATTAAAAATATAATTAAACGATAAAGTGTTGACAATTCTCAAACTTTGGTAGATGTTTAAAAAGATGTTTCTTTCGATACTACAATCAGTTTCGAAATATTTTACATAGTATCCTAAAAATATGCAGAATTTTTGAAAAAATTTGATTGGTTTTTAATTCAATTAAAATACATTTACTTATAAATGCATATTCTAAAAAAAAACTTAATATCATTAATTACAAAATAGAAGAAAAAACAATTTGCAATAAGTGCATCCTAGAAACGTACCTACCAAATATTTGGTTTATCTTACATTTGGTGTTATTTTCCTTATACATTATGCCTTGATGTATGAATTAAGCACGATGCGATAAATTAAAAAGAGAAAAGTAGATAACATTTATCCTTATTTATCACAAAAATAAATACATCCAAGGCACACGAATGAAACATCATAAGATTAATCTCTATTACATATTCATTTTGAAACCTACAGATAATGATTGTAGATTTGACACATTTCGAGTACAAGACGTTTAAAAATATATCCTGTAGTATACGATACAATCTATTCTCTTTTTAATTCTTTACATATACATACATACATAACGTACTTATATTTTCTTATGTACTACCTCGTGTGTATACAGCACGTTCGAAGTATCAGGGAACAGATACATATAGAAAGCCCACGCAATATAAAAAAAAGGCAATTAGTTAGGCGTTAGTGTCGCTGCCATATATCGGGTATTTCCAAAACGAAGTGGTTATAAACTAAGCCATAACTTATTTGTTATCCGATTTTGATAAACTAAAAAATCAAATCAAACGATATTACTAATAGCGAATTCCATTTCTTTGCATTCAGTGCGCACTAGAAAAATTCTGCACTCTATTGGTGCAGTTGTCAAAAACAGATAATCATATAGATGTTTTGTATACTGAAATAGATAGGCAACTTCCCATGAAATTCACGTTCTAAATATCTCACCGAAATTAATGAATACTTAGGTATAATAAATTTTCATTTAGAAAAGAAAAGGTAAATTATTCTATTATTATTATTATTATTATGAAAATGACGTACCTATCACATTTATTATTCCATATTGACAATGTTTTATGCTATTTCATTACAAAATACATCCGTGAGGTACTATTGCTTTCATAAAAATTTGGGACAAGCTATACTGTTGTGACATTACCCATTTTAAACATGTCTTTTGTAAAATATGAAAAAATATGGTGAACTGAAAAAGTATAAAATAGACATAGCTGCAATTCAGGAAACGCGATGGAAATGGAAAGGTATAATAGATAAGGACTATTTTAGCTTACTAATAGTAAAAGTAAACGTATTAAATGGAACATAGAGAAGCTCAATAACGAGAAAACAAGAAGGGAATACATCGAGGGAGTGGAGAAACGCTTGTTATTATTAGAAAATGGAGATCATCAACAGGGGGACGTGGAAGCGCTGTAGCATGATACACAAAAAAGTATACAGATATCAGCAGAGCAACAACTTGGAAAGAAGCAAAAGGAAACTAAAAAGGAGTAGTGATTGATTTGATTGATTGATTTTCTACCAGAGCAGGGCTGGTCTTTACATCTCTAACACTGAAGCTTCGTAGCTTATTGTATTATTCCTGCTTCGGTTTTGTTTTACTTAAACAGGTTAGTTCCCGCAATCAGGTTTAACAGCCTATGTAGTAAATCTTTCTCCATTGGTAGTTCAATTGTGCTTCGCATAGCGAATCTGCGTTGAGCTAACGCTGCACATTCGAAAATAATGTGAGAGGCTGTTTCCTCCTCCTCATTGCAAAGTCTACATAAGGGCTCATCTTTGTAGATCCCCATCTTATGCAAGTGGCCTCTCAAACAGCCATGTCCTGTTAATAGACAGGTTGCTGCCCTAAGCTGTATCTTGTTTAATTCAAGCAGGTCAGCAGTCAGATGTTGCGACGGTCTTCCCATCATCCATTTGCTGTGCTTTTGTCCAGCTGCATGTTTCCAATTTAATTGGTGTTGTGTTATGATCCACTCATTAATTGCTCCACGCACTGCACTCTTGGTAATACCTAGACCCGGTTCAGGGCCTATATAATTCATTTTTGAACCTTCCCTCGCTAGCTGGTCTGCAATTTCATTGCCCGCTATGCCCCTGTGCCCTGGCACCCACACCAGTGTGACCTTGTTATGTTTAGACAGAGCCATTAGGGTTTGCAGGCACTCCCATACTAGTTTGGAGGTTATGCGATAAGATGCTAGTGCCTTTAAGGCTGTCTGACTGTCAGAGAGAATGCACATCGTCTCACCCTGCGGTCGCCGACGCAGACTCTCCCACGCGCAGGTTTGTATAGCATATATTTCTGTTTGAAATACCGTGGTGTATCGCCCAAGTGATACACATACAAAATGGAGTAGTACAATGTGAATTGTCACCAGTCATTGTCCAACACTCAAAAAACGTCAAAATGAGTGGTCCCAGATTTTTATGAAAGCGATGGTACCTTTGAAACGCAATCATGTCAGTAATTCTGGGGTTACGAATGCGTCGGTAAGCGTCTGCGTTTGTTCCATGCCAAACTTATGGTTCGACAATGAAGCCTCTGTCAACACAAGACACTACTGAACATAAACAGCAGGCCTATCACCAACTACAGGCCTTTGAGTATTTATAAAATTCTGAATTTGAATTTAAACCATTTCACGATAAAATCAATATGACGCGTATTTGACAATCGAAAGCAAAACTAACGGAAATTATATCAAATTATAAACCATATCGTTTTTAAGGAAATATTTACTAGCACACTCGCCTTTACTAAGAAATATGTCCTCTGCAAATCGGAATGGAACCGATAGCTAAGCCCGCGTCCTCACTAATTTTTTCCCAACATCGCATATTCTATTCCTTCATATAAAATTTGCCCTAAAAATAATGTCTAATTTGTTTCGATTAGGTCCGCAGTCACGAAAAATTACTCAATTATATGTTTTTCTAATAAGTTTCATAGAAAAAAAGCAAATATTTTTATTAATTTGCAAGATATCAGTTAAAAATTGGCGGTTTTCATTCTAATTCTTTTTTGCGAAAATAAATGACAATGATATGTCACTGGAATAGAATAAAACTTACGGTGCTATTAAATTATTTATTTTTATTGCGAGAGACTATTTTCTGCACTTAAGATGAGCATCTACAATGAAAAGAAGTTTAAATGCGAAACAAAATATGGTATTTTCAAGAAGATGGCATACCCTTACTCTTATTTAGAATAAAAAACCAACCACTTAGACAGGGAATTGAACTAACATTTTTCCTTTAGTAATTTATTACATCTTTTAAAAGTTGCATGCGCAAATAGAAACTTGTAAGTTAATTCATCGATTGCTAAGAACCAACAATTCTTCGCGTTCGGGAAAATCCCTTCTCTAAGATCGAAATTCACTATCTAATTTTACCTACAGTAGTAAGATGGAGTCCCAATTTTTCATATCTCGTGGGCTCTCTATATATGTATACTCCTTGGTAGTATTTTTGGCTGTTCATTAGATCCTAATGAACCTACAATGTTGCGAATCAGAACCTACTCAGATAGGCTCAGATGTTTATCCGACTACAAGTGTGTAGCTAACGTATAGGTATTAGTTCCCAGATGGTTTTGGTGCGTGTGTGTCGTAAACACGAATCACATCGGATTGGGAAACGGAACCGCCCTCTTCTTGTGAAAAAGCGTATCCATCTGGCAACACACGTGGTTTAACAACTACTACATCTACCTTGTATCTACAGATTTTCATATTACAATGTTTCTACTACTCGAGGAACATATTGATTGGTATATTTTGATATTGATTTGGAAGACTAGTGCGATTAAACAAATAATTCAAAATCTTTTTGAGTTTAGTATCCAAACAAGAGTTGAGTAATTAGTAGAGTTGTACACTAGCGCCAACGGGCAGAGGCGGAGGTTCGATACAACCCTCAGCATAACTGCGAGTCTCAACCAGATCTGTTGTGTATACATGTACGCTGCCGTAAATACTATTTCGTAGTTCTACGTTTGTTTTAAAAATGTTGCCTACGTCGCGAAAACCACCAATGTTGGACAAAGTTACAGAATTTATAGCAGAAATGCCTGACCTAAATTATGATGGCGTTAAAATTCAATGTGTAGTTTGTAATATCCCTTTAATGTGTTGGTCCAAAAGGGATTGTCTACGTCACGTAAATAGTAAACAACATTCTTAAAAAAAAAATTGCACACGACACTATGACAAATTTAAATTTAATTTATGTGTTACCTTTATTGCATGTAATCTACCGTTTAATTTACTAGACAAGCAAACATATGTCTTCTTTTGGTATAAATATTCAGACTGCAAATTACCAAGTCGGGCGTCGTTGCAAAGAATTGTGCCATCTGCTCGTGAACATGTTGAAAAGAGAATTAAATCGGAGTTGAAAGATAAAAAACTGTGGTTATGTGTGGACAAAACAACAGATCGTAAAAGACATTACGTGGTTAATGTAATGGTACGTACAATGGAACCAGATCAATCGTCACCTTCAATTCTATTGGCTTCTAGACGAGTTCAACAATGTACTGCCGAAGTATTTTCAAAGTTAGTGTTAAGTACGTTGGAAAAGTTTGAACTTTCAACAAACCAACTGTTGATGTTTATGAGTGATGGTGCCGCAAACATGCTTTCTGTAGGCCGGCCTCTTAAAAAACATTGAGCTAAC
The DNA here is from genome assembly GCA_029619315.2 of Dynastes maya. Lineage (NCBI taxonomy): Eukaryota > Metazoa > Arthropoda > Insecta > Coleoptera > Scarabaeidae > Dynastes > Dynastes maya. The sequence goes on from JAROYE020000002.1 coordinate 72,082,693, forward strand.
TTGTTACATATTACATGTAAAATTCATGCCTTCAGTCTTGTGGCAGACAGTACTAGAAAATGTTATCCTGAGGTAGACGCTTTAATAGCGCATACAAAAGCAGTGTTTGTCAAATCCCCAAAACGTATTCGCAAATTTCACAGACTCTGTCCCCTTATGCCTGAGCCACCAGAACCTATTCTTACACGTTGGGGAACATGGTTACAGGCCGCGTTTTATTATCATAAATATTTTGAGAATATTAAGAACGTGGTTTTACAATTCGATCCAAAGGAAGCTGCGGCTATCAAGGAAAGCCAATCAAAATTTAAAGATAGTCAGGTTAAAACGTATTTAAAAACTATTCAGAACAATTACTTCGGACTAGTGGAGGTAATAGAAAAATTACAAAATCCTTCGGTGTCGTTAGTGGCATCTCTGCAAATAGTGCAACATGTTCACGCACAGCTATGCGCGGTAGAAGACGCAAAAAATGTTTGTGTTCTAGAAAGGTTTGAAAGTGTTTTAGGGAAAGATTCTGATTTTGGCACATTAAGACAAATTTGTGAAGGTGCGTCAACAGAACCGTTAAGTTGTTTCAAAGATTATTTTAATTACGCAAATATAACGTCACTAGATGTAGAACGTTCGTTTTCTGCATATAAACAAACTTTTTCCTCACGCCGCACTCGGTTTGCCGAAGCAACTGTGGAAACATATCTAATGTTGCAGATATTTAACAGACATTATTCACTTTGTGATTTCACGAAAAACTCTTAAGACGGGAAGTGTTTGGGGACGTATTATATTTTATTTCTGACCATTTATTTTGTGTAAACTTTTATGCGCCCGCCACTGGCTGTTGACGCAAATTGAGCAACTCTAGTAATTAGTGCCAATGGCTGCATAAATAAATTTAAAAGGCGATATTGCTCGATTTTGCGGCATCTAGTTTTATATGATTTCAAGGGTGTAATTTTTTATGAGATGATTCGATTATAAATAAGAATGAAAAGAAAATAATAAGATACAGTTTGTCTATTGCATTTTGAGACATGCATCATGTTCTAATCATCTAATCATTAAATTAAGTCGAAAAGAATAGTACTGCGTTTTAAAATTGTTAGAGCTGATTTACCAAATTCATCCTTTCCGATAATTATAGAAATAAGATCCATATACTCATGTGAAAATACCACCACCTTTAACTTTGTTATTTGGAGATTGATACATGGCACGCATGAAGAATATCCTTACCTCTACTCCCTGTTTATAAATTGGATATACTATAAATTGATTTTTTTATATAACATCCTAATTGGCTCTACAATCATGAGCATGATAATTATAACCATTATATTCAATAATTGATGATATACGGCTATGAATTGGGAAACTCAAAAACACAATCACAACAAAGATTTTAGTTTTGAAATTCAGAGTAATTAAAATATACCAATCAATAGAGTATTAAAAAGAAACCATATGATGAAGTGTGTGATTCAATGTTAAAATTATAATTACAATTACTAACAGTGTGGTGTAGAATGTATGTACATTGAAAATTGCTTCGTTATGTTAGTGAGCTTAAAGCATTAGTAAGGCAAGAAGCCGTTTTAGCGTTTTGATGGTAGAAACTATCGTATGTGTGACGATGACATACTTACGCGACATCTCTAGGTCCACTCTAGTATTATTCCTCCTCAAGAAGACGCTACGCACGTTCTTGAGTAACCTCGCAGTTTCAGACAGCCTAAAAGTAGTTACACTTGCTCTGGTCACTATAGATAGCTATATAATACAGCATTATAAATAAACTACAGAAAAAATATTGCGGGTGCCAATACTGCGTGCCATTGCTGCCTGCGCATAAGCGTGTTATTTGTTTCTGTTGTTTTTTTAAGACCATTTTAGTTTCCAATAAATATTGAATGAAATACAAAGATTTTTACATTTTCCTAGTTTGCATCAAGTCGTAATGAGAACTCAAAAGCGTATTCGCCGTTTCACTCATTCTAGTGAAGATATTGCTTGGGAAAAAATGATTTTTTTAGAATATCAAGTGAAATATAGTTACTATATTATGATATAATCTAAATATATGTTTATTTTTATTTGGTTAAATCAAACCCAACCATTAATCAAAAAGAAATATTAATTTCTACCTTCAACGAATCCTTTTATATACGGCGTTCGAATTATGAGTATTTTAAGAGGCGATAGTAAAGGATATTTTGAGAAAAAAGTTTCCAATTCTTAATGGTTATAGAGGTACAGCCGTTTATTGAGCGCATGAATATATGATGCGCATTTTGGACCTATGAGCGCATTTAATTGTTGTATTTAGCGTTTAGCGTAATTTTGCCCATAATCAATTTTTTACTTTATTTTCCGTAACACTGTGGTCCAATGGGGCTATTGTAATATTAATAAACATGTTGCTGTCCTAAGTTGAATCTTGTTTAATGCACTTAAATGGTAAAAGGGTTTTCTCATCATTTGTTTGCTGTATATCTGTCTAACTGCATGGTTCCAATAAAATTGGTGTCGTTTTGTTATCTACTCGATAATTGGACCACGCACTGCATTCTTAGCTGTACTTAGACCTGGTTCAGGTCGTTTAGAACCTTCTTTCACTAGCTGATCTGCAATTTCATTGCCTGCTATACCTTTATGCTTTGGTAGCCATTAGAATGTGCAGGTACTCCCGTACTAATTTTAAGGACTAGCAAGCCTCCCAAGCACAGGTTTGTGTAGCATGTACATATTTCTATTTTGAAATACCGTGGTATATCGAAATTTTATAATGAAAATGCTTGTAACGGATATTATAAACAATTTCTTAAGCACAATCTACCATATTCAACTGTTTTTTAGCATCTTCAACAAAATTTGGAAGAACTGCGCGAAGATTGTACTATCCACGTCTTCTAATTTGAATAAAATACATTCAAAAGCAACCATTGAAAATTAGATACAAACAATTACTCAAACTAGGCAGAATTAACAGCTCTTAAAATATTTACAAATTCTTTTGGGGCAGTCTGTACAATCAAAAGGCTACATATTTTATTTATCTATTAATAAATGGAAATTTGTGCATTTATTTTTATATTTGATTGGCGTAGTAGTATATTAACTTTTATTTCATGAGGTGAAAATAAATTCTGTTTTTGAAAGAAAATTTTATAATTGGGATTTCTTTTTTGATTGTCTTGGGTACTTTAAAATTGCAACTGGCTGCAATTTAATAGAGAATAAATACAAAGGTTGTCTTTTTGGTTTTGCATATAGCCGCGCAAAAGGCGCCATCCAGTGAAACGTCGCCTGTTAAAATTAATTTCAATGTTTATTGAACTTAAATCCAAGGTTTCGTCAAGTTACGCCAAGTGACTTAGCCATAGCAAATTTTTAAAACTGACAAGTCACTCGAAACATGGAATTGAGGCGAGAAATTTTTCGCCCAATAATTTTTTACAACTTTCGGAGAGGATTATCTCAACGGGTCTCGTCGGGTTGATTTCTGTCTTTAGTAATGAAGTACCGCATCAGTAAGGATAGCAGTCACTCAAAAAAAAAAACATCGCTGCTGTGCGCCAACTGATCCAAGATTAACAGGTGACATATGGCGAGATTGAGACATCCTCAGGCATTTCAAAGACCCCAATCTAATGATAAATTGGCTTTGAGAAAACTAAATTACGACGTTTTCCGTTAAATCCCACATCTTTTAATTGAAGAACGAAAGTCGGCTCGTATTAATTGATGTGGAAAAATTTTGAGCTGGTTCAACAATGGAAGGATTTACTCCTATGGACCTGAAACCAAACGCGAATCCGCTGTGCGGGTATTTCAAGATGAGAAGAAGCCAACAAAAGTTATCCGTTCCCGAAGTGTGTTGAAGAAAATGAACGCAACTTTTGCCTCAATTTTGGATAATATAACCGTTTGTCTACCAGAAATGATTGCCATGCTCCGAAAAGTCAACCCACAACGATGAATCATCCACCACGATAATGCGACTTCGCAAAGACGATTGAGTTTTCAGGGCAGCATCGAGTTATTAGATTATCCTCCGTACAGTCCTGACCTAAGTTCCAATGATTTTTGTACGTTCCTTAGAATCAAGAATGGGCTGCATGGTCAACGGTTCCAGTCACCGGAGGAAACAGTCGATGCCTTTAAAATGGCAATTTTGACTGTTCTTAGTAATGACTGGCGTAACTGATTTAACAAACGGTTTGAAAGAATGAAGAAGTGTATGAATCTTTGCGGAGAATACCTTGAAGAACAATAGAGCTTCTGTTTGCTGTTATGGCCATATGCAAAACTAAAAAGATAACCCTCGTATACTGTTACGTCACACTTAAATGACTTACTAATTTCCGAAATACATATTCTAAAAAAGCTTATTAACTTGAGTGGTGTAGAATATACTAATATATTTCTTATTCATAGTAATTTACCCGGAATAGGATTATTGTAATGTGTAAGATAAGACATTTAATGAGACAGAACTACCAGAGGACGTGCGATCAAGCAAAGTTGGGTACACATACGTGCTAGTAGGAAAAACGTGCTGAATCTAACATACTTACAAGTGGCGATAATCTCCAGTGCATGCATTGGCCTTGCAAAACAATTAACATTAATTACTAACAGGAAAAAATAACATACGATAACGTTTTTCATTTTATGAAACCAAAAAAAAAAGTTCTAATCAAAGACACGTAACAACATCTTAATTGATCTGCGGAAACGCATCTCGTCTAACGAACCACATTTATTAACAAAAGAATAACGTGTACATTTTACAAAAATAAAACAATTTATATCTTATATCTATCTGAATTTCACTATACCACAAATGTGCGTTCAACGCTGTTATCACAAAAGAAATAATCTATGTTTACTACAAGTAATAAATTGGTCCCTTACAGTTTTGTATATTCTACATTGAAGGATAGAAACTACGGTACACATAACACATGGATTAAACTAAACATTACTGGAAACAACGACTTTTATTTTTACCGGGTTTCTACTCTTCAAGTGTGAGTTGTTGCAAGAAAGACAAACAACTAACAATTAGTTAACAAAATGAGCTTGGAAGTTTAGTTCAGACGCACATTATTCTTTAAATAATAAAAAAACAAATATACAATGAAATATACAAACTAAAAGGAAAAGAAACTAAAATTTCAAAGAAGCTACGGTGTACTTATAACATATAAGACATTGCGCTTTTATTGAGTATAATTCATAATGTTTTTATAAAAGTTCAATCAAGAAATTTGTGCAATATTTGAAAATAGCAATTAAAATCATTTACATTAATCCAATTTTCGTATTTACTGACTTCGTTAGAGATCAATAGTTTAGGTTAAGTATTACGTACGCATGTGTGAACTATAGATAGATAATAAAAACACTTGAAATCAGCCAGAAAGGTGTTTATTGAAAGAATACGGTTTAGAGCACTGATTCTGATGCCATCTATGTGTTCTCGTAAACGTTTGCACAATTGTTCTTAAAAATTAAAATATATAACAACATTAATGCACATTTGCCCATTTTTTTTTTTTTCAAAATATGTTAAATGTTTAATGTTAAAGGCTGGTGTTAACAATCACCTTTCCTAGAATTCGTAAGTAAGATTAATACAAGTTATTTTCAAAAATTAAAGCACTAACAATTTCATGCCTTTAATACATGAATTTGAAATTGTCAAATATCGGTGTTATTTCAGAATTTTACTTGCATAACTTATTTATTATATTTTAATTTTCATAAAGATATGTGGCAACGTTCACGCAGCTTTAAAACGCTTCACATTGGCGCAGATAGGTGACTTTAAACTGCGAGATTACCAAGAATTCAAACAAGATAGTGTTCCTGGAAATTTTAAGGCATTTCTGACTAATTTTCAAAATCTCTTGCTGATTACTTTGTGTATTGTAGATTATAGTAAAGTGATTGTAGTAAAATAAAAATTCAATTTTCCACGAAAATTTAAACATAACCCACAGATTCTTGAAATAAAGTAAAACAACTCAAGGTCATTCGAAAATAATATTTATCCTGAAAAACGATATTGAATGCTAAAAGTTCCATTACCCAGAAAAGAAAATTATTTTGAAAGGAATATATGAATTATGGGCAATTTATTGTTAATAAAAGTAACCATTTTCTTTAACCTAGATTCTTGCATACAAGAAAATTGTAGCTGCCGTAAATTTGGCGTCACATTCATCTAATAAAAATATCTATACATATCACAGATTTATATCACTAGCATTTTTTTAGTGATAACTAAACATCTCCCCCATATTAATGCGAAAAGAAATAAAGTTGTTTCTGAATGCAAAAGGACCCAAATTAAAGAAAGCATGTTATCGTGAAAAAGCAGAGATCGAAGTTAAAGAATAATGTGCGTTTTGAAACTAAGGACATATATATATTATTGACAAAGTTCCTAAGTAATACTACAAGAAAGGATCACAATATTGCGAGGGATCTACGAAAACAAATCCCAAAACCAGGTTACTGTTTATTTCCTGCTATTTTTGGAAGATTATGCGTCATGAACTTGTGCGTACGTTGGAATAATAGTGTTACTTGGGCGCCAGTTCAAGCCAATTACCGTGCTTCCGTAGTTACTGTTAAATTAAATAACTGCCAATAGCTAAATATTAAAAGGTTACGTATATTAAAAAACGCATACACAAAGGAACATAAACGAATTGAGGAGTTGCTCAAGTTCAATGCTTTCATCTAGTTTTTCCCTCATTACGGATTTTTGAAGTAGTGTTTTAGGTTAATCCAACCGAACCGTTGTGCAAAATATTGTTTGAAACTGATTAGACAGTGGTTATGTTCAGGAGATACCACCGTTGTGAAACTGCTGAGTAAATAACCAATAAAAGTTCATGGTCACACATTCCTATTGGCCATTCACTCAATTGTTGTGCAACAGATGCCTTTTCTGAACGTAGCCGGGGGATGGGATCTGACCAATCTTTGCCATCAGCTGATTTAGTTCGGCCATTGGTTTGACTATTTTTACCGGTCTACTCGATCGCTTGACGTAATTTAGGATTATTGAGTGTCTAGCTTCGATTCCAAAGTGTACATTTACTATGAACTTTTCCACATTTGCATTTCATTTATAATTACAATGTAAATAAAATTGATTAATTTCAACCGCAACGAAATAAATGCAGGGAGCATTGTTATCGTGGTTTTTACACTATGTCAATGGGTCTAGTCGACTAAGCAAATGAAAAATGCCTCTATGATGTCTTATTGAAAAAATAAAAAAATTGACGCTAAATCCTTTGGTGACACCCAGCAAGAAAATTACAAATAATCGCCTATTAGTTTTTATTACAAGCGCATCATCGGGCTGTAGCAGCTGACAGTTTCAAACTATCGCATTTCGGCAAACTAGAATGCAATGTAATCGCGCACACGGACTTCAACGAGCTGCTGATTTCAGCTTGCTACTCGATCCTGTCGTGTAGTTGACAATAGTTCATTGCACACGGACTTCTTTAAGCTGCACAACAACGAATGCATGAGAAGACACCTATATACAGGCGAATTTTTTCCGAGGTTTGGTATGGGTATCTCGGAAACTTGCGGAGATACCCCATTTGATCGTCTAATGGGGAAAGAATTGCAGTTTTACGGAGCTTAATTGAACGAGTCTTTTGTTTTTTGGAAAAAAATCCACAGCTAACTAGATACCTCGAAAACTTTTTTTTTATTTGGTTTGATGCCTATAGCTCTGTTATTATTGATTTTAGAAAAAATGCGTAAAAGAGGAAGTTGTAGGTAATTATGTATTTAATAAGACAGTCTAACCCAGTGGTTCTCAACCGGTGGTCCGTGGACCACAGGTGATTCATGGTCATCTTCCAGGCGGTCCGCGAGACTAGGATCAAAAATGGCCTGGACTAATATGGATAAAACCCTTCCCACCCTTTCAAATTCGAAAAGTGTCGCCATCTCTGGTTTTATGTGGGAAGCGACGGGCGAGAGAGAGCGGGAGGTAACGGCGAAGTTTTGATTTCATAAATTCATCAAATACGACGATGAATATATCACATTTGGATTTACGCCAATTGAAATAAGCCGGGAAACAATACGTCAGTGTACTCTATGCGCTACTGTTCTCAGCAATGGTGCATTGAAACCTGCGAAGTTAGAGCTACATTTAAAAACTATGCACTTAAAGTTCAGCAATCGTCCTTTAGTTTTTCAGGGGGAAATCGGAAAATTTCAAAAAAATTAAGCTAGGGCCGAGTGGTTCAAAATACGAAATATCTGCATCGTTCTAAATTTCAAAACTGATTGCAGCATCAAAAAAAAACTACACATAATCGGTGAAACATTAGTGAAGCCATGTTTGAAAGCTGTAGAAGGAGTTTTAGGAAAGGAAGCCAAAAATAAGATTCAGGAGATATCATTGTCAAACAACTCAGTTAAGGATCGAATTCAGAAAATGTTGCAAGATACTGAAGATCAGATCTCGAGTTGAAATTAAAAAATCGCATTTTTTTGCTCTACATTGCGATGAGACCACTGATGTAGCACAATGTTCCCAGTTACTTGTGTTCGTCCGATTTTTAGACGAAGACAATAATATTAGAAGAGAAATGTTACTGAACTACTCGAAACTAGTTCAAGAGGAGTCGACGTCTTCAAAATAATCGGTAACTATTTTGAGAAGCACATCATGCGGGAAAAACTCTCTAGTTTTTGCATAGACGGCACTTCAGCAATGTCGGGATCACGTTTCGGCAAAAGAACCCTCTCACACTGACCACACATTGCATAATATATCACCAAGCCCCTGGGTCTTGAAATTTTACCAGAAAACATCAAATACTATAAAACTGTCCATAAAAATTGTGGACTTTGTCAAAGGCAGTACTTCAAACGCCCCAGAATTTCGCTGCTAGTGAAACAAATGCAGGCTCAGAAATCTAAATACCTAATAATAGTTTTAGTTATATTTTTAGGAAAGTTCGTGTCTTGCTTTGAAATAAAAGTTCTATACGAAAATGTGTTTTTATAATTATATAACAAGCGGTCTCTGAAGAGTTCAAATTTTTACTTTAGTGGTCCGCCATCTCACAAAGGTAGGGAACCACTGGGTCTAACCGAACGTATTCAAGCTATAATTTTTGAGGTACGTAAAAAAATTGTGTTTTTTTAATGGAAACTATAGTCGGTTATAACTTCATAAAAAGACATTTTTTTAACAAATCCAACGACATAACACTTAACATAATTATTTTTACAAATAAATAAATTACGGTCATTTTCTCCTTTTAATTTCCGAACTGTTCACATAATAAGCTATGGAAACAATTGATAGATGCACATCACGTTTGATAGGTAACAAAATTCAAGTTATTGAAATTCTTTTAATTTCGAAATTATAATCATATTTTGGCGTGAAACATTTATTCCGTAAGAATCACGATTTTTGTTTCATTCTAATATATCTCATAATTTTAGAAAAACGATTCTGATGTTAGAGATTCTCTCCGACATACGTGTACTGTCAGGGATTGGTGTGCAGCTAAAACGAGTACCAATTCAAAGAAGCTGGCAGTTGGAAATATACGTTGGGGCATTTTTCACTTGCTTTAGCAGATAAACTCCTTGAAATTTAAGTTTATTTTCGTGAAAATGAACGTCACAAATGGACTAATTTAAATGTGTAATTAATTTACCCGCTATTTAGCGTACAGCACCCAGATATCGTGTTGCGAATTGTGGAACGTTTTTGTCTAATTACATGACACTGGCATTGACATAACAATTGCTGGCCTTGGCACTTAATTTGTTTTTATACGTAATATCATTCTAGCATTGAAATTGAGCTGTATATACAAAAATTTACAAACTACATATATTCACATACAGAAGTTCATGAACATAGTTTAGAAAAAGATGTTTTTTTAATTTATTTTGAAATAAAGCAGCAACAAAATTGAGCTGCGACTGAAACATTGTGGGTATATGTTCATCTATAAACGACCAATACAACCAACAAAAATTAGTCTTCAATTACCGAAGCATAACAATAAGCAATCGATCTTTGCTTTTGAATTTTTGATTGTTAGTTATTCATTGATAAATAAAGATTTACCTACAGTTTCAGGAATTTAATTATTTTTCGTTTGTGCAGATGATATTTGTTGGAGGTTATATTGCTGTTTATAATAAAACAGCAATTACAGTTACATTTTCTTGTACTAGAACTTAAGCTGAGGTTTTATCTTTTGGTATGCGTTTATTTATTTTAATAGTTCCAAGAAATTTAAAGCTTGCCACAAATAATATCTTAGTATTTTATCTAAAAGCAAATTTTCGTGATATACCGGTACCCCTGTGTTACAGCAACTGAAGTAACCCTAGAATTTTAGCGAATATACCATTATAAGCTATGACATAATCATGAAGTTGCCAATTTGTGCCAAAAACATATTGTAAGTAACCACAAGGAACAATAATTGCATGCTATGTAAGTTACGGTATGTTTATCTGTCAATAGAAAACATAACTTGTTCGCCAATTTACGTGAAAATAAGTATTCCGCTCTTTGAAATTGACAAGGTAACATAACGTAACCGTGTATGTGTTGATATGTCACGAAAATTTGCTTTAAGTGATACATTTATACAATACAACGAATTCGTTTGAACTATGTCCATGAACTTTAAAACGGATAAATTGAGAATTCCAACAAGAATTCGAAGAACAATTTCTTTTATATGACAATATATCCGATAAAAATATGAATTTTTTAAAAATCCCAACAATTGCAGCTAAATATGTCATCATTTCAACGAATCCCAGTGGTATTAACAACATCCTTCGGGTGAGTGCAAGGAAAGATAAGTACAGAGAGCGCTCTAAGGAAAAGTGGTATAATGACTGCTTGATATTTTATACATCTTTTTTTTGCTAAACTTGGCTGTCTACCGATTTTTAAGTTGTAAATTAAAGAAAAGGAGGCTTATTCACCATGGACATCAATAGTTTTTCAGCAGGAACTCCATCACTGTCAATAAGATAATTAAACGGAGTATTATTAGTAATTGAAAAAGGAACTAATTCGGAGTATGTATGTTTTATGTAATATTATTTACGTACGATTTTAATTCTCGAATTCTTGTTAATTAGTACTATTGATAATTGCAAAGAAATATATTGAAATGTTTTATCTCAGGGAAATTTTCCAAAAATTGGAAATTTCTAATTTATTTAGATTTTTAAATCAACGGTGGGATTCGGGAGTATTCTTTCACATTCCTTCGGCAATTTTAAACGAATTTTTGTATCAAATAAACGGAAATTAACGAATGTTCAAAATTGAAAATGCCAACCTTGATTTTTCGAAGATGTTCCTTATGACATTCATTGGAAACCTGCCTATTGTAACCTCCAACCTTCTCTTCTACCTTGAATTTATTCTATGATTTCAATTTCGGACACTTTAATCTAGGATCGCAGCCACAATACGAGTTAATTCGATGAAAACTATTATTGGCGTCCCTTTTCTGCTTTATTTTAATCGCGATTAATGTGTAGTGACGCTACTAGATGACTCATACCAGACGACTCTGCAATAGAAAAGCCCCATGACAACCTTAAAATACTAAAGCTTCCTGACATAAATGAAGATACCTTAACGAAACATATTTAATATATGAATTAAAGTTAGAAATACCTCCGAATATACCCTGTTGTTTGCTTCAGAATAATTTTACATTCATTTTTAAGACTTACGAAATGAGGAGAACGAAAAGAATAGTAGTTTCGTCTTCGAATCAATTTCGTCTTCGATTTAAAACCCCCACTTCGAAGATCGGAGGCCCGGGGAGAAAAGGAGACTTCCGAAAAATAACTAATATCTGCTAGAGCGAATTTCATATCTATTGGGTGGTTATACTGAATACCCTATACGTTTTAGAGTGACAGCTGGGCTTGACGATGTAAATATTTAACATAACAATATATATTTTACCCGATCTTTGATTCTTCGTATTTACTAGTTTCATCTACAGTTATTAATCAACGCCAAAACTGCAACTTATTTCGCTTAAACTGCATCAACAGGGCTTTGGAAATGTTCATTCGGATGCGTGTTTGGAATTGAGTGAGCAAGCGTGGCACCTAATCGCGCGCTGGGTGCTTTTTCATGCCAAAATCTTCAGTCAAACACGTTCTTTCGAGATACCCACAGCCCCTATTATCTCTCTAACCTTAATTCAACACTCGTCTAACACTATTTGGTGAACTTTTCCGATGCTATCGGTAGCGGTTGTAGGTTTTAGGCGTCCCGAACGTTCATCGTCAACCAAGCTGGTACAATCACGTTTAAATTCAGCTAACCAAAGTTTCACTGTGGTAAATGATGGTGCAGAGTTCCCGTAAATAGCATCCATCTCGGCTTCATCTTGCGATTTCAATTTAATGACGACTCGATATTCGATTTTTTCCATTTTTAACGAAACGGTAACATCGGCACATGGCACAAACTACCGTTAAACAACAACTGAGCGTCCATCATGGCCAGAAGTATCTTTCAACGCATGCGCAATTATATTTCTAGAATATTTTTGATGACTAACGCCATGTTCGCGTTGAGACTTGAAACTTTTCATACTATCCTCGTATATACGGAAGTGCCTATAGAGGATGACATTGATATATAATGTAACGTTTTAAATACGGGAAATTGTTGAAAAGATAAATTTTCGAAAATTAATTGATTAATTATACGAACTGAGGGTTCGGAAGTGTTCTAAAACACTTTCTCGGCAATTTAGATGAACTTTAAGATCGACAAATGAGATTTTAAAGGAAATTAAAACTGAAAATTGAAACCAACCTGAACTTTACAACAATGTCGATATAAACTCTATGTTTACATTACATTTACTGGAAACCTGCCTATCCTTTAGCACCAACCTTCACTTCTAACTTGAATTTATAATACGATATGAAATATTAACAGTTGGAACTGGGAGCGCAGCCAAAATGCGAGTTACCTCGATGAAAATTTGACTCAAAGTGAGAAAATCAATTACCGTCCCTCTTCTCGTTTATTTCAATCGCGATGGCGATGGTTTTATCCACAGCAAATTTTGATGATACCTTTCCAAATACAAACTGAGGATGAATTTTCGACGAATATGCTATTCTATGACCTGAAATACCACTGACGACTCAATTACTTGACGAAGGATATTTAATTTACGAAATTACTCTCGAAATACCTCTAAATTTACGCAGTTATTTGTTGTAGGAACATTTTTCGTTAATTTTATGGATTTATGAAACGGAGAAAATGATCGGAAGAGGAGCTTCTTCCCCGTTATCTCACGTTTGTCGTTGGCTGGAGCTAAAATAATCATTTAGTATCCCCGTTCTAAAAATCGGAGGCTCGGAGGGGTAGAAGCTATTGAAAAGGAACTAATAGCCGCCAAAGGGAATTTTACATAGGACGAGTGGCCCTACCGAATACGCTATACGTGTTGGAAAGACATTAATTTTTTTGTGGCACTGTTCATCACTTTTTTGTTACTAGTCTATAATTAAATCAGTATTGGCAGTTATCGTTGAACAGTTGAACATTTAACATAAATTAGAGAAGTGGGCTGTTTTTCTAAAAGCGTAGTAGTTACAAGAAAATATCAACATAATCACACGGTTCTACGCAAAATACTTGAGTCTAATAGCAATCCCCCAATTTTCTTCAAATGCTCCCAATGATACATCAACTAGTATAAAGATCGGTAGACAGTTTCTGTTCAACATAGGGTCAGTTTATATTTCGGATAATCAAGGCTTTACCATATAAGAAAGTACATTAGTCGAAGTTATTTTAGAGTTAGTATCTTTTAGCTAATCAAGCACTCATCGGTTATTTCTTTCATCACAATGCTTATATAAATATAGCATGATCACGCGTTTATTAAAATGAAAATAAATAAAACAGGCGAGAATTATGCAAATAAAACGCAGGCTGAATAGCCGAAATGCTGGAAAAAAGACGTACAAACACTAATGTACACGATCCCCTAAGCACAACTCTAAATACTTACGAATTCTTAGAATCCCGGCTCATATCCAATTCGGGTATTGGTTTGCGGGTATTGTCTTGGAAACTGCGAAAAGAAAAAATAATAGTCGTCAGTGAATGTAAACTTGATCCTCAGAACGAGGGCATACTCTAGGGAATCGTAAAATTTTCAGCGAACTCGGACTCGACGCGGTAGGTCGTGGAACCAAGGATCCAAATAAGGGATGATAAGGTAGGGAGAGGGGCGTAGGATCCTTCTCGATCTTTATTTCAAATCTACAAATATATTAGTTAATTCTTTTATTTTAGACATCGAAATAGGATATGAGAAAGTGTACAAGGATGTATTAAGTCCGTCAGTGGTGATTTAATAGAATTGCAACATTGTAAATTGTTTCCAAAGAAAAGAAGAAACCGCACTTACTGGAAATAGTACAATTATACTAATTTCTACTACATTTTGTAATTTTAAATATAAAATAATACAATAATACATTTTATGGAAATTTGAGCTGTTCTAATACATTTTTAAATATATTTTTGACAACCCTTTTATTCTACCAATATCAACAGCTTTCATATATTACCTGTATGCTTCATATCTGTCAACTTTACACTACTATGGTATATTACACAAAGTACAATTCTTTAAAGTTAAAAGCGCCCTCTACGAAAGCTACTTTTTATCAACTAAAAATTCTCTAAATTCTATAGATTCAATGGTTGTCGCAAAAAATAGTACATCTAGTACTTTTTCTTTGTTTTGATCAGTATATTCTGAAAAAGCTAAAGAGGTAGGGAGAAATCGCTTTTGCGAGGGTGCATCAAATTTTATGGGGACGCATAGGGTGCCGTCATTTTGAAGCTTGTACTATTGTACAGGGTGAGTTGGAAGGAACGGACCAAACTCCAGGAGTGTGTTGTATACGTGAAAATAATGTAAAAAAAACTCATACATTATGTCTATTTTCAGTTTTTACCTACGTCATTGTTTTGTCGTAGGAGTAAAGACAATTATTAATTTGACTATATTTCTCAAGTAGAGTCCGTTTACATTCGGAAGACACCGGCGCAAAGACGCATTTTAGGATTAGAAAGAGAAGTTGGTGCTAACCGAGAGAAATAGCTATGTATTTCTTACCTACAGTAAGACCAACAAACATTTACCCCATTTCGGCGTCAGTTGTTGATGTGTTGTCGTTGAATTCGTTTCGTGCTCTCTACTTTTAATATTGTTATCGGCGTACTATTTATTAAAAAATCAGTTTTTCTCAGAACTATTTTGAATTAGGGGTAATATTCTACTGTAAGTATTTTATTTTAAACAGATTTGAATTATGTTGTATTAAATAATTAAGTTACAGGTGAGAATGTCCGAATCATCGAACATCGCTAAGAAGAGACAAGTTTTGCATGAGCAATCACGAAACATTGTTTTTAATGTCTACAACTATTTTACAAAATATAAGACAGAAGGAATGATAATATTTTTTTAAAGTGTTTTTAATACTATTTTTACACATTCATATATCAGTGAAGTCATTATGTTTGTTTACAGGTAACATTTTAGATATTGTTAGTGAAGCTACGGGAATATCTAAAAGTACTGTTGTCAGAATTATTCGAAAGAGTAATTCTGTTGGAGCAGGGCAAGGTGGTAGTTCTTCAAAAGACAATGTTGTAAGACATTCACCAAAATCTACTGTGGATAATGCTGGGGAAGCAGTTTTACGTCAGGTTATTCACAATCTTCACATAACTGACAAACAGAGGCCTACATTAAATGCTGTACATAATAAAATACAGTCAGATGATACCATTGGTTTTGTAGGCAAGCGCAGCTCTTTAAGAAAGTTAATATTAAAATTAGGATTTAGGTACGTACTAATATTCAAATTTATTATTATTTTAGTAATTAATATATTTATCAAATAACAGGTGGAAGAAGACTACTGATAACCGAAAGCTTTTGATGGAAAGATCAAATATACGTGAGCTAAGATCCTCATATATCCGAAATGTTACAAATTATCGGTTACAAGGTCGACCAATCGTGTATACAGGTGAAGCAAAATAAATTTTTATTTGATGTTCAAAAACTAAAGTATTGTATTTTAGACGAAACATACCTCCATGCCAGTCATACAACTCCATATGAATGGGTTGATAACTCTAACAATGGACTTAAGTGCCCTATATCAAAAGGGAAACGTTTAATAATTGTACATGCAGGTACATTAGTAAAATTTCTTCTAAAATTTTTAGCATGTACTGTATATGTAATGCCTTGTTGATCTATAAGTCCGGCCAAAAAAGTGGAGATCATGACGATTAACTTCATAAATTATAAAAGGTGGTTAGAACAACAGTTGATTCCAAATTTGCCACCTAAACCTGTTGTTGTGATGGATAATGCAAGCTACCACAACGTTCTTTCAGTTAAACATCCAACTACTAACAGCAAAAAATCAGAAATGATAAAATGGCTAAGTGAACATGGCATCATATTTAATGAAAATTTGACAAAAGTTGAATTGCATAGATTAGTACATAAAACCAAGTTACAAGAATTACACTATAGATTCTATATTTGCAAAAGATGGACATACAGTGTTGAGATTGCCCCCACATCATCCGGAACTCAACCCTATTAAAGAGATATGGGCAAGAGGGCAGAGTAGCATCTAAAAATATAACTTTCAAAGTAAATGATGTCGAGGAACTCGCTAAAGAAGAATTTGGAAAAATCACAAAAGATGAATGGTTACATGTTTGTCGGCATGCAGTGAATATTGAGGAAAATTATATACAAAAAGAACAGATAATGGATAAGCTTACCGATGAACTTATTATAAACCTTGATGATGACAGTGACAGCGATTTTGATTTTCCTTCTGATGATGATTAAATTAAAATTATATCTGATATAGTTAATTTAAATATGTATATATTATCTTTAAATGTATAATAAATAAAGGTGTAATTACATTCCGATTACTCTTTTTTATTAAGTAAAAATATTAATTATTATAAACAACAGACCAAACATTTCTCACCCATTTTTTTTTTTTGAGCACTGAATATTCCTACTTTTCTTTTAAAGAAATTATTTAATACATAAAGTGAAATGAAAAATTAAGAAAAAATACATTAATATACACATAAGTAAGATTTATGCTATTACTAAATACTATAAATTATAAAACTGTTAGTACTGTCGGAATCTAAATTTGTTTTGTATAAAAAATCACAATTATATACAATTTAATACACGCTTAACCTTCTCGTATACTTTTAAAAGGCGCGCGTATTTTGGTCAACATATTTAAGACGGTCAATACACATCAGCTGACAATTTTCGCGCAGCTTGGGTGTCTTCCGAAAGTAAACGCAGTCTACTGCCGGTGAAAAAGCAAGCAAGATTTGCGCTTGTCTCACAGACAAAGATCTACATGGTTTGATTTCATGCGGGTGACAAACAAAGATAGTCATATATACTACTGCACTGTTCAAGTAGTGCTCTGTTTACCTTGCAGTGTCTGTTGTCAGTTGTCAAATGTAGGTTAGCATCGGTTTTGTATATTTGGTTTATTATTATTTCTCGCCCGTTTTTTACTTTGCTTCTGTATTTGGCAAGAAAAATATGTTCTTTTTAGAATACAGACCGTACAACTACAAAGTCTCCGGTAAGTTATTTTGAATGAAGGCAATGCATCAAATAGGTTAATGTTTTTACTATTATTACAGATAATAACGGGAAAGTAGTTGAATTCCAAAGCACAGGAGCATGTGCTTAATGTTCTGGCATATTTTGAGAGACAAAAAGAAAATAGGGGCCCTTTATTACCTGTGGGTGATGTTTACAAGGTTGATATTCTACACTCATAATGATATTTATAAAGTATATATTTCTGCAGAGAGTAAGCAGAGCACTTGGTATGACTCGACAAACTACTTGGGCTATCAAAAAAATTGCAAAATCCTATCTTCCGTCTCCTGACAAAAAGACTTCCTACTAAGCCGAATACAAGGTATTCGCGAGAGATATCAAAAATGGAACATGCATCAATAAAGTAATAACAGTTATACCGTAAGAGCGAGCGTACTATGATCAGCCAGCATAATCGACATTTTTCGGAAATGCGAGAGAGAAGTCGCGTCTTACACGTGTACGTGAACGAATACGCCCCTTATAATTTTGACAAGCAAATGATATTTCACAGTGATATTCAGCGCAGCACATGTTTAGATGCGCTGAGTTCGTGTAAAATCGGGTGAGCATAGTACGCTCGCTCTTACGGTATAATTGATTTATGATTTTATTGAATTGTGCAAACAATCCTTGAGTACTTCGTTGAACGAAATTGGCTTTAAATATCGAAAAAAGACAACAGACGAGCAATCGAAAAAGATGACATTGCATTGTTGCGAAGAGTTTTTCATAAAAAATATATGGCTAACCTCATGTCGAGTGCTGTAACATTAACCCATAATAATTATGGGGATAAATTCCAATGAATCCTCAAATAAATGTTTATTCAATGTTTACTTCTTTGTTATGAACATTATCTAAAATTTGTTCTATTTACACCTTAAAATATTATTAAATAATGAAGATGATGTGTGTTGTTTTATTAATAAAAATAGTTATTTTTATACGTGCAGTATACGATGAATATCTAGGTTATATGCATATCAGTTGCAATTGAGAACACAGAAGCAGTGGTTAGATAACTTGTTAGTTGGAATATGAACATACACACTGTATTTCATTTATTAAAAATAGAAATTCTATCAAAATCTGCTTCAACATCACACATTTACCATTTAAAATTCCTAATCTATTTCATGTTATATGTTAGATATTCCAGTAGTTATATTTTAATTAAATAGATTCTGTCAGGCATTAAGAAATTAAAGTTCACGATCACGATATTCGCCACATTTGGCCCCCTCTGACATTTTTCTTTTTCTAACCTGAAAACTTCAGTTGGTGGAAAATTTAAGTCGAATAAGGAGGAGGTAATAACTGAAACTAACGCATATTTTGAAGTTTGATAAAACTTATTTCCTTTTTGAAGAAATGAAAAGAATTGAACATCTATGACTATGTTGAAAAATAAAATAATTTTTTGCCAAAAAGTTTGTGTTTTCCTGTGTAAGCTCACTAATTAATATTATTTGGTTAAATAAGGTAGGACTTTAGGTAGATTAGCTAAGACCTCAAGCGTTATATGTGAATGAGATACTTACACTCGGATCGCAAAATCTGGGATCATCGTGATAATGGGAATCAAAAAAATACCCAGCCAAAAAACTACTGACGAAAACAAAATTATATGCATTCCCGTCATCACCACACCAACTGGAATGACTGGCCAGAAATTACTGAAACAAAGACAACATTATGGAACTTGTATGTATTTTAAAGCACACAGAGTGTTTCAAGAGGAATTGTAAATATTCTCGGAGATGATAGTAGTGGATACTTTGAGTAAAAAACTTCATACTATAATTCAATTAATTATTTAACTATTGAAAATAATTATAAGTCCCGCTTATTTCTGGAAATGGTTTACATAAATCAGCATCCTAACACTATGAATTTTAGATCCAACATCGACGGTTTAAGCAATATTTACTCGTATTTATTTCATTTAGATACAATCAAAAATTTAAACAATAGGTAAAGATTGAGTTCGATTTAGGGATTTAGCGGTTTAAATTTATAAAAAAAAATTAAAATTATAAGAATATTCCAGTAATTTGTAATTCCTTCTTAATAATATAATCATTAAAGCGAGGTAATGTCTCTGCGCAGCATAGGCGTGCGCTTCCTTCAGTAAGTACAATACCAAAAAATATGTAATAAATCGAATAATAACAGAACCAATCAAGAATTATAATACCCGAAAAGTTGGTTGGCGGGTTGCAGCGGGATTACCGAATATTAAAAGTAGAAGCACCATTATCAGTATTATCACCCACTGGATAAGAGTCGTAAAAAGTTGACAGCGGTTGTCTCGATGAACGATGTTCGCCGTAGCGAAATGTATTTACATTTTGAAAAAGATCATTCGACATCTACGGATGTAATACATGCATGATTAAAATACTCTTTGAATTCAGTTAATGGATTAATCGATGCACCACATCATAAATTTGTTTTAATGTGATGAAATCGGAATCGTTCTTTAACACACTCTGGAACTTTTATAAAACGCGATTATATTTTGCATCATGCGTAGTGCGTAGCAGTGTATGTACTACGTCCACTACTTGCAGTGAGTCCACTAACGACAAAGCTCTATTCTGTAATTGTTCTATTGCGTTATATAATCCTTTATAGTTGTTAGGAATAGTTTGTAACTCTGTTTTAACGGAAATATCTTGAAATTTTGTCTGGCTCTCTTTAATAGCTGCAGTTTCGGCGGGATTGAATTGTGGAATAACAACTTTTACTTGTTTGAAATATTCAGCATAATAAAAAGTTGCCCACAACCATGTGGAAATGTCGGTTTATGAGGGTCCACTACATGTACTATAACTAAAGCGTGACAAACGGTTGCACCCGCTGTACATACAAGGAATCGAGTGGGCGTTGGGTTATTATCGGTTGATTGGTACACGCACACCGATCAACCGATAATAACCGAACGTCCACTCGATTCCTTGTATGCACATAGTAAACACAGTGCGTGCAACCGTTTGTCACGCTTTAACTATAACATTTGGAATAGAATTTTTTTCTGTTGTCTCGTCAACACATAACCAAAGCAACTGATTTTTTAACGTAGATTTAATTTTCTTTTCCACGCCGTCGCGTAGAAATAAAACATGCTCACGTGCTGTTGCCGTCGTTGGCAACTTCTACCCATGGTTGTTGGTAAAAGTTCTGAAACGGTTCTTTTTCGAATAACCGAAGTGACAAATTACACTAAACGGATACTCTAAAACTGTGGCACTGGAACACTGAAACAGTTCACTGGTAAGGGTTTTAGTGAACTGTTTCAGTGACAAATTACAGGTTATCATCATGACAAGTAAATCAAAAATAGGAGTAGTTTTCGTTGGCACGCCCTTTTTTTATTTCCGTGTTCTTCGGTATCTACATGTTTGTTACAGTCCGCCCTGTCCCAGCACATCAAATGTTTCTCGCACAGTTTACAAACTATTTTAGCACCGTCGTAGAACAAATCCGGAAAGTCACAGATAAACTTATTTACTGTTCCGGCAAAAGGTCGTTTTTAGCCTTGTTCAAATTACACATTTTAAATTAATAATTCTATATTTATAACGAATAACACGTAACACAAAACACAACGCGCGCTTTTGTTTCCTAAACTGAACGGGAAATAAACAAGCGGACGCTGACAAAAGCGAGAATCGATTTTTGCACACAGCCCGCTACTCCGGTGAAACGCCTGTGTATCACAGAGACGATTACCTCGCTCTATTCATAGCTCCTAAAATGTACATTGTTCAATCTTTAAGTTAACGAGTATAGATTGCCAAACTCATTGTAAGTTATAATTTAATTATTACTATTTCTTTTAATTTATATAAAAGCGAAATATCCACCAGAAAAATCTACCGCTTGACCTTCGTGGCACGCACAACACCTAAGTCTACCACAAACAGATTATTATTACCTCCTCAAATATTTAGAGCTCCTCTTAAAATTCTCCGCAATGTTCTGTTTATTCCAAGAGAGAGCATGTTTACATCTTGCAGTGTTTTTACTCTTCGCAACACTGGTACAAACACGTAATAGCGTTAACTGCAACAATTAACCTACCGTGGGTTATATTATTACCTGTATATTAAAATAAATAAAAACCACAATAATATCGAACCCCAAATAGCACAATGCGTAGGCCAACACCAAGATGTTGTAACGAGTCCAGCTTTTAAACATACAGTTATTACTACATACTGAAAAAGATATATTGAAATATGAACAGATTAATTAAAATTAAATAACTTACAGTATATACACAATTTCCTAAGGCCAAATAGCCACCTTCCTTCCCGGACATCCACAAGATGTCATGCTCACACATCAATAAGGGCAACCAAAACAACAGAGCGGAATGTATCATACCGTTAAACACCCAATACCAAAAAATCTTAATCGTGTACAGTTTTCCGCTTTGCGATGGCTTGTATAATTTCGGATACGCCAACATGACCTCCGCGTTGTACGTTCTATCGAAAAGGCCGATAGCTAATGGTGGTAAAGCGGTAAAGAGGACATTGTAAAGACCTATGGTCCATCTTTCGAACAACACTTGCCCTGACCAACCCGAATATATCGCGAACCACAGTTCGATTACGTACAGGCATATATTCTTGTAGAAACTGTATAGGATCAATTTACACATTCGCGTGTAATTCCACGCCCCGTGCACTAACAGTAATCGCAGTAGAAATTTGAATTGCGCAATGCTATAATCCGAAGCGCACGCTGCTTGTAGACCCTCGACCCCGGATATGCCAACGCCCACGTGAGCTTTCTGAATCATAGCTACGTCATTGGCACCGTCGCCTATTGCCAACGTTACGGTTTTTGTGTGTTTTGTCACATATTCCACCACTTCGGCTTTCTGCATCGGGGATACTCTACAGCAGATGACCACCTTACAGGAAACGCAAAGCTTCAAGAAATCCGATCGTAGATCACAGCTTAATGCGTATTTCAACGTTTTCCCGTCCACTACCAGTGCGATGTCGTTCTGTTTTTCTAGATTTTCGCCAAGGTCGGCATTGTGACGTAGAATTGACTCCCTCGCATTCTAAAAAAATGCATAAACACTGTTAGATTAATTGATAATTTGGCGGTTTCTTAGAATATTTGGAGACCTAAACGAACTAAGGGGGATACTACACTATTAAAGATCTTTATCAAGAATATTTTATAAAATAAATTTTATATAATATACGAGGGGGTACCCAAAAGAAACCGAACTCATTTTTTTATTTTATATTTATTTAATTTTTTAACTAAAGTACTTTCCATTGGAGCTAATACACTTGTCCAATCTTTTATTCCATCGTTTAAAACATTTTTTAAATTCGTCTTGTGATGCCCAACAGCGCTCTGTCGTTTTTTTTCTTCACCTCAGCAACGTCGGCAAAACGCTTTCCTTTCATGTCTTTTTTTATTCGGAGAAATAAAAAAAGTCGCAGGGGGCATGGTATTTTCGGTGAAAAATTGTCGCACAGAGAGGGTTGTTAGGAGCGTTATCATGGTGTAAAGACCAGTCGCCCGACTGCCACAAATAAGGCCTCTTCCGCCGCAAAATGTTGCGCAATATTTTCAAAACTTCCAGGTAGAAAGCCTGGTTAACTGTCTCACCCTATGTAACAAACTCTGAATGAACGACTCCTCTCACATCGAAGAAACAAATCAGCATTGTTTTGACATTTGATTTCACTTGACGAGCTTTTTTGAGGCGAGGCGAACTTGAAGTCTTCCACCGGCTTGATTGTTGCTTCGTTTCGGGGTCGTAACCGTAGCACCATGATTCGTCACCTCTGATGACATTGGAAAAGAATTTGGATCATTTTGAAATTCTTCTTTTAAAGTACAGCATGCTTCCATTCGACCTTGTTTTTGTTCAGCGGTCGAGGCACGAATTTGGCAGCCACCCTTTTCATTCCCATATCTTTCGTTAAAATTCGCTGAACTGAACTCCAAGTCACTCTAGACAGCTCCACAAGTTCTTCAATGGTCCATCGTCGATCTTCCAGGATGATTTCGCGAATTTTTTCAACATTTTCGTCGGATCGGGCCGTGAAAGGACGACCAGAGCGAGGATTGACATCAATTGACATTTCACCTTTTCTGAAACGAGAAAACCACTCAAACACTTGAGTTTTCCCAATAGCATCATCCTTGTAGGCCTTTTTTAACATTTCAAGAGTTTCTGTGCCAGTTTTTCCGAGTAAGAAGCAAAACTTTACGGCTGCGCGATGTTCACGAGAATCAGCCATTACAAAAACGACGAGCCCACAAAAATTCACACAAGCCGAACGGAACTTTCTTTAGCGACGACGTTTGGCTTACTAACTCGGGAATGATAGCTCTATACGCTCCTAGCGGCAAAACGCGGTACTGTAAAAACTGCGCCCACTACAACGTCAGTTCGATTTCTTTTGGGTACTTCCTCGTATTACAGTGTAATGTAGCATCTTTTATCAAAGATGTCATTGTCCTTGTATCTGACCTGCATAAAATCTATACTTTGATAAAGATATTTGATAGATGTCCCCCTAAGGATAGACGGTGTTCAGGCACATATTAAAAGTAAATATGCTTCTACAGTGTGATCATTGTATATTGATAACATTTTAATGCGCCGTAACTCATTTATTTCAATTAATATCTCCTTTTATTTACAAAATATAACTCACAAGCGAAACATACAAAACAACCGACGCCATCTTTGGTTAGGGTACCTCGTTTTTATCGTTTTAGATCAGGTTTTATCGCTTATACAACACTAAAAAAAACATTGCAGGTATCACCAACAAGGTACGGAAATGTTGTTATTACACAGTATTTTTTTAAATAAAACCAATATAATTTGTATAAACGTCACGAACAGCCACTGGTAAATAATACCGTATACCTTAAATTTATTCATAGCGCTAAAGATTAATAAGTAATACAGTCTTACGTCCAAACTGTCTTCATTTAAAATAATCATAGGCGTCCCATGGACCATTAACTTCGAAGAGTAACCGATATTAATGGCAGTTTCTTGTTTGTCTCCTGTTAACACCCATATATTTATATCAGCTTTCAATAATGCTGCGATCGTCTCAGGCACTTGATCTTGTAGTTTGTCCTCGATCGCAGTAGCGCCGATCAATGTTAGATTCTTCTCAATTAAGTTAGCTGCTTCGTCGATGACTTCTATAAATCAAACAAACAAATAAATGATTATTTCATTTTAATATAAGAGGTAAAATTGTTGCCTTCTCTATCCACTAAAGCGCATGCCGATTTTTGATATATTCGTATCCATTCATTGTAAAAGTCATTGTCTAACTCGGTGTATCCGCAGCACAAGGTTCTTAACCCTTCCGTAGCGAATAATTCCAAATGATGTAGCAGGGCGTCTTTATATCTTTGATTGTAATTACTTAATCTTTCATAGATAACCTACAAGAATATTTGCGACTGCGAATCTTTAAAGGGGAAAGTTTGTCATGTAAATACCGTGTCAGCGCCCTTGCAATATAACTTAATCCTGCCTTGGGAGTCTCTGATTATAACGGACATCCTTTTTCGTGCTGATGTAAATTCTATAACGTTCAATATTTCGTACTGTTCCAATTTTCCACATGCATTGATTTCAACGTATTCTGGTGTTCTACTTTCAAAAACGTAACCAAATTTACATGCGCCATAAACTAACGCACGTTCATCTGGAATAGAAACACAGCTTTAAATTGATGCTTTCTTTTAAGGACATATAAAAGATTTATAACTCACCAGGGGATGCAGCATGGTAAATGTACTGTCCATCAGGCATCTTTTCTGGTATTACAGTGTGACAGACAGATAACAGAGTCAGTAGTTCCTTCAACAAATCTGCATTTGCGTTGCCCTCTTTTATGTGCTATAAAGTAATGTTTTGAAAAAAATTTTTAGTGTCTTTAGCGACGACGTATTACTTGTATCAATAAAGATTCATCTGGGGTGTCTTGCGTTTCGTATATTTCGGCACCAATTGTGCATTTCTTAAACTCCATCACGTTCCTCGTTAATGTGCCGGTTTTATCGGAGAATATGTATTTGACCTGGCCCAATTCTTCATTCAAATTCGATGTACGTGCCATGGCGGGTGTATCGGTCTCTTCGTAATACATTTCTCTGTCCATGTTTATAAAAATTGCCTGTACACGCAGTAAATTAAATATATTTTTAGAATTACGACTAGGGTCCGGCGTTTTTCATAAGTTGACGTAGTCGGGGTATAGCTCTCAGATCCTATATATGCAATTATGTATATACAGTGTGTCTATTTAAGTTGGCTGCATACGGAACACTTTTTTATTCTTAGTTTTAGGGAAAAAAGTTACTCTATAAAAAGTTCTGCTTTCTGAGAATATAATATTAACACATTCAAATTTAAGGTAGCATGTACAGGGTACGTCGCGTCGATACGTAGCCAAAAATTTTCCGAATCTCCGAATCTTCCTCCCGACCTAAATTCGAAGTCGAATATCTCGAAAACTATTCGACATATCGAAAAACGAAAACTACTTTATCATGATCTTTAAGAATCTGAACTCAAAATTTCAACATTCGAAAATGTACTTGCTATCTCAAATTTGAATGTGTCAATATTTTTTTCTTAGAAAGCAGAACTTGTCATAAAGAGACACTTTTTTTCCTTAAAATTAATAATAAAAAGGTTTTTAATATGCAGCCAATTTAAGAAGACACACTATTGTATGATACGTAATAGGATTAATTTCGTGAGGAAAATAAGTTTTATAACCCAATTATAAAACTTAATATTTTCCTCCACGGCTTTGTTAACGATTTTCATGTAACCAAAATGCAAAATATTGCCTCATAAAATTAACATAATCGCGTTTTAAATCCGGATCTTTGTCTATAGAAGCAGAAATTTTCAAAATTCGTCGACAGTTTACATTGGCAGTTCCGGCAACAAACATCAAATTCGCAAGTAATATGACAAGAAATTAAATTAAATTTTCACATTCCTGTTCCATTCACGATTTGAATTACATTCTGCATTTGTTTTCATTAACAGCATCGAGAAAAATACAAATTAGTGTTACACATTAGCTTCGCGGTCGTACAACCCGTGACGCAAAGAAAAGTGAAACTTCAACCCACAAAATCTCTACATTCTTACGACAATACCTACTCAAGTGCAGTGTCACTGTCAGTATTTGATTATTTAGTCACGAGTTCGTCTAATCACGAGAAATTTATCGATCCAAAGTATGTAAAAATAAGAACATCGTATAGGATGCAAGATGCGAATAGCTATACTGATTTCATTAAGTGAGAGACAAGCGAAGCATCTAAATCGATACCACGTATATGGTCGTATCTGTCTTTCTTTTCTTACGTCGTGTTATCGTCGAAGCAGCTGTAGGAACGTATGTTTTGCCGTTAGTCATTTTTTACGCTTTTATATAGATACTCATACAATTAATCTTCGCTCCCCGTATATCATACGGTTTCCAACTTACGCAAAACGCCAGACTCGAATTATCATTAGCTGCTGCATAAAATTTATTTGACAGAATACTACTTTTAGATGAATCACCTTCATAATAAATTAGAAACTATATTGCCCGCTAGACTATTTTTCTCTTTAACTTAGTACCTATGCAGTATGAAAACTGCGCATGTGGGATTATTTTCTTGCTACTGGTAATATAATATTTTTGAACACATAAACAGCTAAACTAAACCAATTACTAACATGTTTCAATATTTAAGCTAGTGCGAATATGAAATTATTTTGTGAACAATGAAAAATATTTTTCGAACCTGTATGACGTCAGCTACAATAATAACCTGATAAGCGTTCAGAGATTAAAATCTGTAAATAACCCTAAATACCGGTCGTAATCGGCGAAATGGTTTTCGGGATTAATTAAAAATTTGCTATTATACATTAGTGAGTTTGCACCTTAAAAGGACGGATAGCTTTTACCGAAATTTACTTAGATACTTACATAAATACATCATCCCAAGATATTAAGCAGTAGCGTAATTATTCGATAGGTGACAATATAATATGACGGATTACAATCTATAACGCATGAGTAAAGCACAAACAAACAAAGTGTACATACACATATAGAGCGTCCCAAAACTTGACGTAAATTTCCTAAGAGATGAGATATTTTGAAGAAAATATTTACACAAACTTCAGAGTAACTGAGAAATTATGTACCATTGCTTTCATTAAAATCTGGGACAAGCTATACTATTATGACATTATTCATTTTAAACGTGTCTTTTGTAAAATGTGCCGATTAAAAAATATTCTCGAAAATTCAATGCTTCTTTCTGTAACCCATTTATAAGTATTTATAAACTTAATATAACAAGACAACCAAAACAACTGTCCGGTGCATACAGCCAATTTAATTGCAGAATGGTTTCAAAATCGAAATACTGAAGTTCTGTTATGGCCTGCCATCAGTCCAAATTTGAACCCATTGGAAAATATTTGGGGACTAATCGTTAAAAAAAATGTACGGCAAGAAATAAGTTGTGACGGAAATTTTATTTATAATTACATTTTATCAATGCCTAGTTGCGCTTGATTCCATTCAGCCACGTTCGGCTATATGCGATTTTGTTCAGTTCCGTTCAGTTGTGTTCGGCTGTATTCGGTTCTGTTCGGTTCCATTCCACATCGGTCATGTTCAGTTATACTCAGCCTACAATCAGTCTAGCCGACTTTGTTTGGTTTGCTTCGGTTTCTTTCAACTATGTTCGGTTTTATTCGGTTTCGAATACAAAGATCACTAAACGTAGTATGTATACATAGTGCAGTACATTATTTTTTCATTTCTATCCACTCTACGCATTTATAACGTACTAGGTATCATTTCCGTATACACAGGCGTACGTAATGGATTAAAGAGGAGTATACACGTGGAAAGAATGCCTAATAACAATAACCAAAAATTAATGCTAATATAGCTCATGGTATTGGTGGAATCATTCCCGGCAAAAATAATATAGCAGAGACAATAGCGCTAACACATGAACATGTTTCTGCCTACCCGGCGTCATCAGCATGGTTCTGAGCACAATCTTCTGCTGCTATAATTGCATTTGTCTTGCTACCCTCTGGGACGGCGTGACCGTGTCTCTTGGCGATAGGTGTCGCCGAAAGACATATTCAGTGCTGTTTTGAAGATTAGCAGCATAAACCGAGAGGCAAACGCAATTATAGCAGCCGAAGATTGTGCTGCAGAACCATGCTGATGACGCCAGGTAGGCAGAAACATGTTCATGTGTTAGCGCTATTTTCTCTGCTACATTGTTTTTGCCGGGAATGATTCCACCAATACTATGAGCTATATTAGCATTAATTTTTGGTTAAAGAGGAGTGTTTTTCTTAAGTACGGTACGCAAACGTACCGTTTCTTTCGTTCTCTAGCATAAACACGTAAGAATGGAAGTTGAACGTTTCCTGAAGAGTACATTGTCAAATCACGAATACACTACGTATATAAACATAAAAAATTAATTAGAAAACTGATGTAGACACAAGCACTTAATGTAGACACAAGCACTAAACGTTACATGCAAATTAAATTGTATTGTTAGATAAACCTATTTAATTATGCCTCATAGCCTATAATTCCCTGCAATTTATATGCTATAATTACGCTACGGAGTTCTCAGAAAGCGCGTTGCATGCAATATGTATGTAAATAATTTTTAAAAAATATTTTCTGTTTGGCAAGCAGTCTATCCGTTCCTTAAATTTATTCAAAATTTGGAGACAGCTTGTATATCGCACATTGCAAACATATTCGCTTAAACTGTTACTTCCCTTTGTGCAAACAGATCGTAGTGCATATAAGCTAGTACATGTCAAATAAACTTTAAACACGTTCCAGTTTTGGAAGAATTACCTGTATAAACCTAACTACTTCCAACGTGACTTGCAAGGAAATAGGAACTAAATTGTTAAAAAGGATTATAAAAGTTAGTAGATTGTAAGCCACGTTGTGCGATATATCGTTGAGTCCTATATACCAGTCGGTATCATGATGTCCATTCGTCCAGAACGTATTTCCCAACGTGCATATCGTACACATTATTATCAAGATCACGAACAGCAGCAAGATCTGATAGTTGGTGAGCTTATCGATGCTGGATCGTTTCAGTGGCGCCTTCGTTGCGTTCCTCATCAACTTTGTCTCGTGACCCGTGTAAATGACGATCCCGTAGACCCAAGCGGTGTTCCTCAGCATAGCGCCTCTGAGTAGAATCTGGTCGGGTCGCAAGGGTTGCGGGAGAGCGTCGGTTTTCTTTAAAACACCGGTGAATTCATAAAGATGGCGATTGGGCGGTTCGCACTCTATCGTTCCGGTTAACTCGATCACCTCGTTCGTTGTTAAAATGTTTGAAGTCGTCGGCAGCGCTTGGCGAATTTTCAGATTTGTTTCGCCGTCTAGGTTCGCGGTTTCTATGAAACTAATTCCTTTTGGTTCGCTACAATACAAATATAACGAATTAAATTAAGAAGCATTATTGTAGAACTAACTGGAAAGTTAAAATTAAGCATTACCTGGAGGATATTATTACTAAATCGGCGGGAAAGAAGTTATTATTATGTACACGAACGATATCTCCTACGGTGACGTTTAACCAACGAATGGATACCCAGGTGTTTCCCCTGAGCACCTCCACCCTCCGATAGTTGGTTTCATCGTCAGCTCTGTGCCTTTTCTGTCAAAATATCAGTGAATTAATTAGGAAAGTGCGACTGACGTCACAATTCGCGCAGGTTTTGATGACATGTGTTCTTTACAACTGAAATGGCTTCTAGCGTTCATTATATACCACTTCGTAGTAATTTTTGTCGGATTTACTGAATATAAAATTAGCGGAAGTTATCGACGTTAAAAAACTGAAGCTATATAAGCAATGACTACGCAGAAAAAAATATATTCTAATAGAGAACACACTTCTTAAAACTCTCAACTTACCACATCTTCTATAATTTCTTTCACCGCTGATACGCTGAGGATGAATATCAGAGGCACCAATGTAGTGTATCGTCCCGTTGGCGATACGTCTGGTATTTGTTGTAAAAGGGCAATCATTAAGAAAAATATATTCGCCCATCTTCGAAATTGTTCAAATAGAAACAATGGAACAAAGCGAATTATACTAAAATCCAAAATAAATTCTACAATTAACACATGAGTACGTCTAAAGCTTAAATGAAAATATTAGAAACGGGAAAAGAAACGACGATGTCTATTAATCTTGTATGCAAAATTAACGCACCATTGAGAATTGAATCCAACTTTAAACTGGATACTATACTCTTGGTTTTCGGGTTGGAATTGCGTCGTTGTTGTAGCTTCTGGTGCAATCTTATGGAATACCTTCAGCGCTAGTTACGACAACGACGCGGTCGCAACCTGGAAACCAAGGGTATAGTGTTATTGACGACCGCGGAAGCCTACGTACCAGATTTAAATTGGATATTTTCTCGAACCGTCAATCCGATTTTGATGATCTTTTATGAATTCCAGATTAAATCTCCGACTGGAATACAGCGGTACAAATTTTGAACAAAATATTACCCGTGGTAGATGGAGTACCCCACAGAGCGCTACGAATTTAAGGAAAAAGTTTATCTTCGCTTCTGCCTCTATATTCGCACGCGTAATTTTGGAAAGGTACCAGATGGCCTGTGAAGTGGAAAATTGAAGTGGTATCCGCTCTTTATATTGAAATGAGCGAAATATAATAAAATATATAGTAGGTACATGAAAAAATCAGAGAAGTACGGGAATTATTTTTTAAGGTTCGTTTGTGAATATCATTTTAAATTCAACCTGCGCATGAGAATCCTGCATCCTTTGCGCTGAATTTTTCATCCAGGGTGGCAGTGTATATGCTTCCTATACGGTGGGAATGCAATGAGTGACAGTCAAGGGTGAAAATTGATGAAATTGTTCAGATGAACCGTGTTCTAGTCGGTCATCTGTGCCAATTTTCAAGTTGTGTTTGGAATTTCCACACATTTCAAGGTCAATTTTGTATACGATTCTTGATTGGGTTCCCATACTATCGTCTGAGAAACATAAACAGAAAAGATTTGTAAGTGCTAGTGAAAGTAAAAACAACAATCAATGGAGTGACTACACCCAAGCATACTTCTAAACGAATGGATGGAGTAACTTTACGACATTTCCGAACGTTAAAGAGCGCGAGTATGGTACTTGGAGTAAATGGAGTTACTCCGAACGAATACCCGAACTCGCCTAGAATAATCCCCTTGATATGCGTACGGTATAGAAATCGGCGGTTGGAACAAACCTATAATCGGATTGGCAGTTCGAGAAAAAATCAATTTTGAAATTGTGACCAATTCTGAATGGACGGATTGGATTAAATGGCACGAGCAAATCTGTTATATATTTTTTTAACCCGTAAATGAAACCACCAACCGCAATACTTATTAAAAACTGTCTTTTGCTTACCTATATTTGGCTGTTGAAATGCGATTATTAACATACTTTGTATTGGCCGGTTGCGGTCTGTTTATGAAGATTATACGAGCCTCTGCATCCGCCGGCGAACCACTAGCCTCTGTTTCCCTATCGATAGCAGATGACACGGTTCCATCTTCTCCAGCTTTAAGAAACAAATATTTTAATCCAATGTCATAAATAGAATTTAGATTATGCATGCATGTGAAGAATGTCAAAGTCAAACTGACATTAAGATTTTCTTCTTGCAAAACGCTTCGGTAAGTGACGAAGTTACCACTAACTTCTTACAGCACGTACTCGCTTTTAAAATACTGAATGATAATTTCAAGATGACAATAATACACGTAGCTGATAGTTGATTGGGAGATTTTAGTAGGGATTGTAAGAATAGAAAACTTGCACGCTTTTCAATATCATGAAAATACATTACAAATTAAGGGTTTTGATATATGATAAATTGAATTAGCTTTCTACATCCATCTCAAATTGAAAAACAAATCTGTAATTTTAAACGTAGATGACACGCGCGTTTCTGGTCTGCCTTTTTGTGACGTCACCCGGCCTGATTTCCACTATGTAACCTTGTTTCTACAGAAATCACAAACTAGTCAGAGCCAATCAAATGCCATGAAATCACTGAGAAAATAGTTTTAAAATAGAGATTTTTTTAGCCAATCAAATCGAGTCTGATTGATGTGTGATTTCTACAGAACAAGCCAACTGGTGCTGCGATTTTGAAGCAGGAATGAAATCGCAGCAATATTTTCAATTTACACAGTACAATATATAAGGTGTGCAGCATGCACACACAAAAAAAAACGCATTGCTTGAATTTAAAACATGTTCTAATTTATACAACTTTTGAATGCAATTTTTACATAAACTTAGTAAATTTTTTACAGCCAATACTTTATGTTATGTTGGTAGCATTTCTGTTCAGGCATTTGCAGCAATTAATTCCACGAAATGTACAAAAGAGAATATCTTAATTAGATATTCCTCATGCGTACAAGTTATCATAATTTGACTGATTTTTGGGAAAAAATAATCCTGAAAACCTCTTTTTAATCACTATTAGATGGCAGTTAAATCTCATTTTTGATAAAAAATTGAGTTTCCTGGTCTTCTTACTAAGGCAACGATATCTATAACAAACGGATGGGGTAATCCGCTCTGATATTTGCGGTCAAAGGAAAGCGGTGTGATCCTTACCTCCGATATAACAAGGACTCGGCGCTCCTCGGTGACGTCACGCTGTGTTGGTGATGTATCGCCATGCACGATATTAGCCTAAGCAGTAAAGGAATTGTTTTTTTGCATTTCTTTTTTAAGTTTTGAACGGCTTCCGGTTTAAAGAGGATGCCAGTCGTCAACTGAGCCATTCTTCGCATCCTATTCGATTTTATTTTGGAAAAACGAAGTTTCAAGGCAAAACCCAAACACGTAACCGAGCACCGTTTTCGTGTGGTTGATATTTAATCGACTAATTATTATTATTTGTAATTGTATATGTATTTGGACGAAGCTAAGGTTGAAATGGTACAGTAATTGCAATTTTATTTGAAATTTTGTTAAATTTGACGAGAAAATTTACAGGCATGCTATTTAACCAGGGTCTTTAATTTCCTATTATGTGGTGTTTTACATAATCTATCTTCCTATTATGTGGTGTTGTGCCTAATCAATCATTACTTTTCCCACAATCATTTTTAAGTAGGGTATTTGTAGAAAAAGTTATTATAATTGTTGCAATACATATTTACATATATCAGTATTCAAAATGGCTACGTTCGGTGATATAATTTAAAATATATTGTATTAAAACAGAACGTTGTTTACACACATTTAAAAACATCTCCTCGTATTCAAAAATAATTTAGTTAAATATAACTATAAATATAAAACTATTTGAACAATAAAATCTTCACGTTTTTTGTCAAATACAACGGATAGTTAGGGAATTGAGTTGGAATAGCATTTTTTTAAGCCTAGGATTTTTTAAACTTACAGTTATAGTTTCACCGGTCCTTGAATCTGTAGCTGTTTAAAAATAAATAATATCTTCTTTTACAAAGTGTAACTCATAAACAAAACATACAAAACAGCCACAGTTTTTAGGTTATCCCGTTTTTATCGTTTCGGAAAAGGTTTTAACGCTTATACAACACTAGAAAAACATTACAGGTATCACCACCAAAGTACGGAGACATCTCTACACAGTATTTTTTTTTAATAAAACCAATATAATTTGGATAAACCAATTCAAAACGCAAGAAACGATCTGAACGTGTGAATGTCCAATCTAAATATGGCTGATCGCCGACCTACTGCAAAGTACGTCACAGCCTGCTGACGTCAAAGCGCTTAGACCTTATATATGACGTCACACCGATAGTCGGCGCACTTAAAAGCACGTGATTAAGACTTGAATTTTAAGAATTTTCAAAATCCTTTTTTTCTTCAAAATAGTGAAATTTCAGTAAAAACTTCTTGAAAATCGTCTATCGCTATCCCTAAATAATCATTACGTAAATCTTCTATAGCAGAAAAGAATCATGCAACTTCCCGCATCAAAGATGGAGCTGCACAGAAATGTTACGACTTAAGCAAGAAACTTGTCAGAGACAATCATATACTGTGAAATCAGTCAGAAAAGAGTTTCGGATTGTTTTTAGCCAATTCAAACACGTCCGATTCATTTGTGATTTCTGTTGAAATAAGAATATAGTAACAAATGAAAAAATAAGAAATACAATCTTAAGTAGGTACTATTGATACTATTTATAAAAGCAGAACATTTTGTTAAGGATAACTTTCAATTATCGCATGAATTGTTGAAATAATTTCAATCTATTAGTTTATAAATCTAGGAACTGGCGGTTGATGATGACGTAAATAGGTCAAATACAAGGCTTCGATTCCCTTGTGTATTTCCGTTGCATATCGAATACGATGCGCTTAACAGAACTTGTAAAACGTCGACAAATTCATACGGAGGTTATACGAAGTTAAGCGGGTTATGGATTTAAATTAGCCGCCATCTGTTATTCTTTTAGTTCGGGATTACCGTATGTCATTAAATTCTATGCCTATAAACAGTTGTGCTTCCGATACTCTTCCTACATTTGGAACAACGTAGAGTATATCATAATACACTAGTCTGGGCAAACAGCGGTAACAGTTGGTGTAGTAGATATGTGGTGAGGAGTCGGCGATTATTTATTTCACGCGTTCACAGCGTCAGTACTAAATCGATGCTGTATGCGAGTAGTTTTGTGTATATGTAGGCTGTCGTAACTTTGTCGTAACTTCGTAATTGTACGCTTATGTTTGCTTTAAAAATGTCGCAATTACGTACGTCGCGAAAACGACCAATGGCAGACACAGTTAAAAACTTTATAGTGAACATGCCGGACTTAATTTTTGATGGCGCTAAAATTCAATGTCTAGTTTGTAAAATGCCTTTAATGTGTTGGTCCATTGTCAACGTAACATCGAAAGCAAACAGCATTCTTCTGCAAAAAGTGGCATGTGAGACCAAGAAAAATTTACATTTGATTTATGTGTTACTCTTATTTTTTGTAATCTATCGTTTCGTTTACTAGACAATGAAGCATTTGTCTCCTTCTGGAATAAATATGCGGACTGTAAATTACATAGTCGGACATCGATATGAAATGTAGTGCCATTTGCTCGTGAACATATAGGAAAAAGAATGAAAACGGAATTGAAAGATAAAAACAACAGATCGTCAAAAACATTTCGTGGTTAATGTAATGGTACGTAAAATGGAACCACATCGACCGTCATCCTTCTTCTTACTTGCTTCCAGAAGAGTTATAAATTGTACTGCCGATGAGATTCTAAAGGTGGTATCGAACTCATTGAACAAATTTGAAGTTTCAACTAAGCAACTTTTAATGCTTATGAATGATGGTGCCGCAAACACGCGTTCTTTGGGCCGATCTCTTAAAGAACACAGTGGTAACTTCTTACATGTAACGTGTAAAATCCATACTCTAAATCTTGCGGCACAAACGATTCCTACATGTTTTCCACTAGTAAATGCATTGATTGCTAGTACAAAGGCAGTGTTTCTAAAGTCCCCGAAATGTACCCGACTATTTCACAAACTGTGTCCTGATTTACCTAAGCCACCACAGCCGATTGTTACACGTTGGGAAACATGGTTGCAGGCTGCGTTTTACTACAACAAATATTTTGATCAAGTAAAGAAGGTAGTTTCAAAATTAAATCCAACAGAAGCTCCAGCAATCAAGAAAAGCCTGCAAATATTTCAAGATAGTCAGGTTAAAAGACATTTACAAACTATTCACAACAATTACTTCGGACCAGCCGAGGGAATAGAAAAATTACAACATGTTTCGATGTCGCTAGCGGATTCTGTTCAAATTGTGAATGATGTTCACACACAGTTATGCGATGTAGAAGGCGAAACAAATTGGTGTGTAATACGAAAATTTGAAAGTGTTTTAGAGAGACTCCGATTTTCTTATATTAAGACAAATTTGTGAAGGTGCGTGTGAAGATGCATTTAGTTGTTTCAAAGATTATTTTAAATATGCAAATATAACATCGCTAGATGTCGAACGGTCGTTTTCGGCATTAAAAAACATTTATTCCACACGTCGTACTCACTTGACTGAAACAGCTGTGGAAATATATCTAATGATTCAAATATTTAACAGCGATTTCATGGAAGACTTTTAAAACGGCAAGTGTTTCAGCACGTTTCATAATTTATTTCTTAACTTCTATTTTATGTGTAAACTTTTATGCGCTCGCCACCCCTCTGGCTGTTACCGCATACTTGCCCAGGTTAATCATAATACACTATACATTGGAGTTTAATAAAAAAATTTTGAATGAAAAATAAGAGAAGTTATCCTTTCTTTGAATATTAAACAATTACTTGATTAGTTAATATTTTCGATATATTCACTGCCTTTTGAGATACTTTCTAGAGAGCAAAGTAGATGTTATCTATTAACACACAATTAGTACCTAAAATACATGCTAAAACTGCAGGCAGCGAAAGGAATAGAGTACGCTTGCGTATTAAAAAAATGAAATGATATGACTGATTGTCGAATTTATAAATATCGTCCATAGAAAAAGGAATTATTAAGCGAAATATCTAATAATCACACACTTAAACAAAATGTTATCAATGTTTTTGGCAAAATCAAAGAGGTGCACTGTGCATAAGTTTCATATCGTATTGTCATATTTAGTCTTCCTAACACAAATTACATGCTTCGCCAGTGAAGTATACAAAAACAAGTTATGCTCGAGAAAGGTCACCTAATGGTATTACCAGCTAGATGAAATAAATGTTCACCTTAGTTATATCACTTGCATAAAACTCTGGGACAACACTTATAAGCTCATTTTGATGTTTTTTCAATCTTATGACAATGATTTGTCAATTTATGATTGACACTGACAGACAATTTGACATATTTTTTTATAATTTACAAAAGACAGGTTTAAAATGAGTAATGTCGCTTGTCCCAGATTTTTATGCAAGTGATAGTACTATACGGATACAAAGCTTAGTCGGATAATTTAGGTAAATTGTTTTATTGATGTTAATTTACATTTGTAAAGCAAATATGTTGCAATATGTACAAAATGAATACAGCTCGAACTGTGTGCAATAGCAACGACAAAGCAAAAAATGCGCAATAAAAACATATACATTGCAAAGCCGTAGGTGCAATAAATACATTGAAATAATCAATCAACACATTGAATGGAACGCAAACTTACGCCGTCTAAGCCGAAATATAACAGCCCTAATAATACTTCCCATACGATCCATAATATTTACGAATTATCACAATTATCCTTAAAAACAATATTCAGGTACATTTTTGCTTTTCTACGGCGGCTAGATATTTTCACTTCTTGCACATGCCGAACGGGAAAAAATCGATTTTCCCAGAGAGTGCGCGCGATCTCAACACACAGTTTTGAAATCTGGCCATACTGTTTTCTTTTTTTACAAACCCCACTGTTTGCGCGTGTATTCCACAATTAACAGGTAATTAGCGAACACACATAACAAACTTATGTTAATACATAAGTGAAGTAGGCATCAAAATTTATCATATTTTATATAAGTATATGTACACCTGAGATTATATCGTTTCCCTTGATTAAGATTGTCGTGTAAACTAAAGTAAAATGTTATCATAACTTTTTACAATCGCGCTCCTCTCATCAAAAAGTCACGAACCGCCATTGCAACAACATATTAATAAACTGTATTTGTTGGAAAATATTGTTTTTTCAAATGAAGTCATTTCAATCCTATAGTAATAGTCGGGTGCGGTCTTTATACAACTAATTGGACAACGCTTCCAAGAGAAGTATGTGCGTAGAATTAATCGGCATGGGTGATTCTACGTGAACGTTTGTGTCATTGTTGAACAAACATTAACTGCTCTAGTCTATACAGACATTTTAGGAGAATTGATGTTGCTATCGCTGACTTGAAAATAATTTTGTATTCCAACACGATGTTTGCCCAACATTATACAACAGTTTCTGAGAGAAAACGGGGTCCAGACTTTAGCTTGGCCGGCCAGTAGCTGCGATCTCAATCCGATAGAGAATATTTGGAGATTAATGGCTTATAGAATTAATGGGTTATCACAGTCTACTGTTGATGTTTCGTTCTCATTTGGGTAATAGGGTGCAGCGTGTGTCGTTGGATGTATCTTTTTCTGGATACAGGCCTGTCTCCCGTGGGCTCCCGCAGGGCTCAATATTGGGTCCTCTCCTTTTTGCTACATACACGTCCTCACTCCACACAAGTCCTCACGCCTGTAGAATGCATATGTATGCTGATGATATTCAAGTTTGTTATTCGTTCCCTGTTGCTGACTGTTCAAATGCTAGGCATGATGATGATTAGTTACGACCTGAATGCAATTACTCATATCTCCGCTCAACATGTACATGTATTGGGCCCGTCTAAATCTATTTTTCTGCTCTTAAGTAACAAAAACAGTGCATCGCTGCTTCGGGAAAAGCTAAAATTTATTACGGATGGGTTAATTTTGCCAGTCAAATCTGAACCTAGAAACTTGGGTGTGGTTCTCAATACTCAATTTCCTTACTG
Organism: Dynastes maya; assembly: GCA_029619315.2. NCBI lineage: Eukaryota > Metazoa > Arthropoda > Insecta > Coleoptera > Scarabaeidae > Dynastes > Dynastes maya. Next base: position 72,122,187 of record JAROYE020000002.1, read on the forward strand.
CTACTTTATAATTACTAACTTTTGCAAAATTTAAATAAAATTAATCGACGTTTTTGAAGACAGAAAGACGTTATTTAACAAATACTACTCGCATAGACTTATGAATCAAAACCGAGAGTAAAATTATAAATTTTTAACCTTTACAGAGATGCCTACAAAATTAGAAAATCTTTACTTCAGTGTCGATGAAAATATTGCGTTTGTGAATAACATATTACTAGAGCGCACCAGTGCGTCGTCGGTGCTCAGCCGTGGTCATCTTTGGGCGCGCCAGCGCGTCACCGGCAACGAACGTCTTAATTCTTTTATTTAAAGCTAAATGATTTACTTGGAAGAAACATTTCTCTGTTTTGGATTTTCTTGATCTTCTAACCCTACGAAAATATTTATTTCATCCAAATAAAATTTCAAGAAAATTATTTTCTTGTATTATACATTTTTATTGTCTTGAAATAAAAATATTTTCTTGAATAGATACTGATTTTTGCAACAAAACCTATTTTCTTGATGCAAGAAACCATTCCTCTGTGCGCCCCTAACTCAAATTATTGACGTTTTAGAAATGTTGATTGTTAATTTAAAATTAACAAATCCAAAATTTTTTATTTGTCAAAGTATGCGCAACCTGTGCCATTGATGTAAATTGATAAATATGTATTTGTCAAATGTTTATGTGTAGTACTCGCTATGGTAGACAAACAACAGCCTACGCTTGATACTCAACTATACAGACAAAAAATTGCTTTTGTTTTTCTTTAAATATTCGTGTTTAATTAGTTTTCAATATAATTATTAGCCAAACGCATATAAGAAACAAGTTAAATTAGTTTACAAATTACTATTATTCGTTTCAGAATAGGTTAGATTTACACCTGTGCACTATAAAAAATGAATTTCCCGAGTGCGAATACTGTGTGTAATTACAGGTCGCAAAACATTGAGCGGGTAACTTCAAATCAGCGTTATAGCGTTATTAATGCTTCGGTTAAAATACGAGGGTAAGTCAAATATTATCTACACTTTCGCCATAACAAGCTTTGAAGGTTATCGTAGTGGCGGCCGCTTGCGCATGCGTTGAGTTGGCGCCTCTGTGGTCACGTGTGCGGAATTTAATCACGATCGCGTCATTTGTCTGGTAGCTACAACAGCATAAGCATGTCAGCTCCGCTATTAGTTTGCACCAAAGAGGAAAAACGAGCAGTGATCCGATTTTTGTGGTCAGAGGGTGTGAAAGGTGCTGAAATTCACCGGAGACTTTTGTCACAATACGGGGACAGTGCTTTATTTCGTAAAAGCGTTTTTTTGTGGATCGAAATGTTTGAAAGTGGCCGCACGAGCGTAACACAAAAAGAGGGAACTGGGCGGCCGTCAACCTCGACCACCGACGACAATATTCAGCAAGCTCGAGAGATGGTTACAGCAAATAGGCGAGTTACCATAGGTGAGGTTGCTCGATAGGTACCACGAATGCTTACCACAGAAAACAAAACCAAACGTTTGGACATCTGCCAACGCTTACTGGATCACTTCAACGGGGAAGGCGACGCATTTTTAAGGAGAATAGTGACCGTTGATGAAACGTGGGTTCATCACTACAAGCCCGAATCGAAACGCCAGAGTATGGAATAGAAACACCCAGGATCCCCTAGCACGAAAAAATTCAAGACCTCGCCATCGGCTGGGAAGGTGATGCTAACCGTGTTTTGGGACGAAAAAGACCCTATACTGGATGACTACTTGGACAGGGGGACTACCATAAATAGTGCGAGGTACAGTGATTTGTTGGCGAATAAGCTGAAACCAGCAATTCGAAACAAACACCGTGGTCTACTCTCAAAGAAAGTTTTGTTGTTGCAAAACAACGCCCGTTCGCACACGGCCCATAACACCATAGAAACTATCAACAGGTTGGGCTTTGAGACCCTGGAACACCCTCCCTACAGATCTGATCTCGATCCCTCAGACTTTCATCTCTTTGGACCGCTTAAGGAAGCTTTGAGAGGTCGTCGATTTGCCTCAGACACAGACGTTGGGGATGCGGTGCAAAAGTGGCTTCATGACCAACCGAAAACCTTCTACCAGGAAGGCATACGGAAGCTTGTGGCTCGCTGGACCAAGTGCATTGCTAAAGGTGGAGACTATGTCGAAAAATAATGTATCTATTGTACACCTATCTTTGTTTAATACAGTTATAGAACTAAAAGTGTAAGTAATTTTTGACTTACCCTCGTACTAGAAAACCCATCCATACTAGCTCTTTCGGACACAGTCTCTGTATCCACAAAAAATAAGTGACAGTACAGGGGGCATCCAAATAATTGAAACTTACTTTATACTAGAAAATTTAATAATAAATATTTATTTACAAGAGCACATTAGACCTGCAACCCCAAACACTGAATTAAATACTGTGTGGTGTAAATATGATGGCGCATCAGCACACTATTCTTTCGAAATAAAAAAAACTTTTAGGTCAATTCTTTGGGCGTCCCTGTATTGGACTTGGTGGTCCTACTGGATGGCCAGCTCACTCGCCTGGTTTGTCGCTATTGTATTTTTTTATTAGAGCCACCTAAAGTCCACGGTACACGAGATTGAAATTCTTAACATAAATAAATTAAAAAAATTAAATTAATATTGAGTCGCGTAAAACAAACGTAAAATGCAATAACGAATATATTAAATAGTAGTATTTTTGCCGACTACGCTATTGTCGAAAACTTAAACAGGAGATTTTAAAGAATTTATCGTAGTTTTTATTGACATAAGGTTTGAAATTAATCGATAATTTTACATTCATATCATATCGACAAAGCTAAAATTTTTGCGCTACACCTTAAATTATGGTTCCAAAACTTTTTCCTAGCATCGTTTAAGAACCGCCATATACAAATCCCAATAGCAACAGAAGCACTCATACAAAGGACAGATAAAAGCTAGATCAAAAGAGACGCTTACTGTGATTCCATATTGATTAAGCTGAAGTATAAGGGCGTCGCAACAGAAATTCATCATAGTATATTCAAAACAAGTTATAATACGCACTTTGATCCATTTTTGTTGATAGTATATGGAATATACTTGGAGGATGGTATGGCTCGTATTCCGTTCTCCTAATGTTAGTAATAGTATAATTAGTAGATTAAACCATAGATACTTTATCATAAGCGATAACATTATCACCTAATCGCTTAACGACAAGTACAACATGTATGTCAGCTTTTTCTAGTTATGTTGACGTGCATGGTATACCAAGAAGAACATTACTTAAGGAACATTACTAATGGTGTAAATATATGATTCAGTAGATGAATAGTAAAAAAGATTAGTAGAGTTATTTCCGACACTCACTTTCTTTGGAATCATTTTATATGGCGCTTCCGTTGGATTTTTACCATGAGGTAACTGGATGTCACTTTTCAATTTCTATGGAGAACTAAATATATCTTCAAAAATTTTGTCAATTATTAGTGATCTGGAAAACACCCCGACTTATTTCGATTATCATAGATCTCCAACAGTATAAAATTTCCCAAATAGAGTGGGTGAGAGTGGTTCAAGTTGTTGTACGTGATCTTAGAGAATTGTATTAATTTAGTGGGAAATCTAAATACACTGGGAAAAAGAACAGCGTTCATCTAATAGTCTAGAGACCTTTAACTTTTCACGTATTGATTTAAGCAACAAAACATTGAGAAAAGAAGTAACTTATTCATTTCATCATAACGAAGTAATTAAATGAATTGTTTCTAGCAAGAATAGTAGACATTATAAAGATTGGTCAACACGGCAGTTTATCTCCCAAATCGGTCGTGGCATCCACCTGTGTTCCATTAATTTTTATTCGCATTCAGAGAGTTTGTTGAAAAGGTGGTACCGGCAGTGGCGCATCGCACAAAAGTAGGTACGTAACACACAATATTAGTGAAAAAATAATATTGTTACCTTTTCCTGTCGTCTTGATGTCCACAACATCAGCAACGCTTCCATTGTCGATTCATTCAGCCGTCGACGGTATTGTGAATACGTTGTCGTATACTTTGAAAATGACATCCAGTGAAGTAAGATTTGCAAATGTCAGATATTCCTTTTCCTCATCTGGGCTCTCTTGATTTTCAGTTATAGACCGAACCTTTTGTAAATCGGGATTTTTCGTTAAAATTGCACCAAATTTTTGAGCAACATCGACTCCTATAGTGTTCGTCAAGTTTTCTAGAGCGGCTTGTAAATTGTGAATTATTTGAATCAAGTTTCAAGATGACATTTTTCACTTGTGAAAAATATTTCTGATAGTAAGAGCCATGTTCCCCATCGCGTTGTTACAGGCTGAGGTGGTGGTGGTAATTTCGGACGCAATTGTTTGAATACACGGATGTGTTTGGGAGATTTGATGAATACTTTTTTGGTAGATGCTATTAACTTATCCACCATCGGATACGTAATGGTTTCTGCAACGAGGTGACATGCGTGTATGAGGCATGTTATGTGAAGAAGAGTCGGAAAGTATATTTTCAACATCCTATCAACTCTCAGCATTGTTGCGGCTCCGTCAGTAACAAACATTGTGACTTGGGTTCCTGTGATACAAAATTCTCTCAACGAATCTTTCATTATCTTGACAACGGTTTCTGCATTAGTTTTCTGAATCCTTTTACTGGATAACAACAATGAAGCTGGTGGACCATCACGTTTTAAAGGACGCGCTACAACATGAATGCCGTTGTGTTTCTGAGCATCAGTTGTTTCATCCACACATAGGCAGATTTTCTTATTTCTCAACTCGTCTTTTTGTATCGTAATTGTATAGAAGTTGGCAGCTTCAATGAGGGAACGTACTTAGCCCAAAAAAGACGAAAGTGTTCATTAGATACTAGATCTTCTGGGATGTTACACACACGTAACATAAAAATAAAATCATATAAAAATTGCCAGTATGGAATACTGTTTCTTAAATTCAATACATGACGTTTACTTTAACAATGTTTTCTACATTCAAACCTATCGCGACTTAGCAATCTACTATTGCATATTGTGCAATAAATATGCAGACTTCTATATTCTAATCCAGGGAGATGCCTGAGATATTTATTCGCATTCGAAGGAAACGTTACACCCACTTATTTGACGTGCAACGTACTGTTGCTTTGAACTCTTTCGAGATCGACTACGAGTTGAAAATTATCCCTACCCACCGCGCTATCGCTACGCTACTGCCATCCGATACCACCTTTCTAACAAACTCTAATTATAAATGTTAAAAATGCACAATTTTTTGTCACTTTTGTAATTGTATTTAAAACGCCGCAAAAAAAACAACACCACTGACTTGACCATGGACAGACAAATCAGTCGCATTGAGCAATCCTTCTAGTGTTTACTATCCTTGGCTTACTCCAACCATTTCAGTTTAAAAGTGTTCCAAAGCACAAAAACGGTTGCTCACCAGAAACCAGTTAAACTGTTGAATCAACACATTTCTTATCCCTCAGTGTATGCCGTAGCAAACGACTATTATTCAGCTTACAATGTTGATATAATGCAGCGTTTTACACGAAAACTTACCGTTTCCTGTTTTTATCAAGTTATATCAACATATGGTAGATGTGTGGTTGATATTGGTGGTAAATATAAAGAAAACACTTTCGTAAAAAGAGACGGCCAGATATTCCATATAACAACAAATGCCATTCTTCCATATCAAACCCAATTGCATGATGAGGAATTGAAAAATGATTATTGGATTATCTGGTTATTAAGCATTTCAAATCACACAAGAACAAATGTTAAGATTTTAGTGGGTGCTATCTAAGGTGATTGCTTGCTTACTAAGAGTGCGGGGTGTTAAAGAAACGTCAAAATAAAAGCAAAAAAAAAAACGAATCATCCAACGCCATTAAAAAAAGGTATGTATATATAAAAACCCAAAGAAAAATAGAAGAATTTCACAATAAATTTGCTACCTGGCGTATAAGTGCCGACGAGTGGAGGATTATTTTGGTCTGGAGAAGATAGTCTACGAAGTTCGAAGCTCTGATGTGGCATCCGGAATTGAGGTATCCTGTTTAAGACACCCCGCTACAATACAAAATATGCATAAGTACAATCGTCAACATTTCAAATTTAAATTAAAATTTCAATATACTGTTTAGTCTTGAATAGTCAAAGCATGCAGAATTGCATTCTTATGCATTTATAGAGCATATCCATGCGATATCAGAAGCTTTTACGAACGCGCTATATAAGACTCTATACGTATTGCTATGACGAAAATAATTAAATGCGATTCACGGACCTATAACCTCTATAAAGCATTCATACCTAAATTGAAAATGTCATGGCCACTCTACTTTCGATTTTATGAGCATTTATGAAATTATATTGTGCGACTAGCGTGTATGCTGTCGTCTAATAGTTACGTGTGGAAAAATTGTTTAAGTTGGCAAAATTTTATTAGAAAACGTAGGCTAGTTTTTAAGTTTCTTTTCTTTTTTAATAATGCATGCTTAAAATAGATAAGCTATTTATATCAATTTGATTTACCTAGTGGATCCATATTGTTCTTTAACAGAACATTTTCAAATTAAATACGTCCTAGAAAATAGATCGAAAACTAGTTAGCTGTACAGTGTCATACAAAAAATGCGCATCCTAGAGGAGATTTTTTTATTAATTAAAATTTCGATTTTACCATTTGTTTGTACTTAAAAAATGATATTAAATGATATGCACCAGAACAATCACGTGACCTTTTTAACTGCCAATTTTTAAATTTCTTTCAGAAAATTACATTATTGTTTTTCGAATTTTTGGGAAATGTCGAACGAAAAAGTTGATTGCTTTTTAATAATTTTTTGCCAATTTTCAACACTCTAGTACAACTTTATCTATTTTTATTTGTTATAATTCATTTTTGAATTATTCTAATTAGAGTAAACTTGTATAAAATTATTTCTTCATATAAAAGTCAATATTTAAATGTAATTCTGTTCCTAAATATTTTTTTGGACAAATATTTTTAGGTAAATAAGAAATACGCTCATGCAATTGCATTAACTTCATGCTAAATTGATTTAGTTTGTAGAAATAATTCCAAAACTTACTTACAAGTTAGTAGTAATCAGATGCAAGAATGGAATTATGAAGAATGCTTGTAACTTATGTGCACTCAAATTTTATCAAAGGATTTTTTTTGTATATTTTTTTATTTTAATTATTTGTCACATATCTGATTACTTAATAAAAAAAATCATTATAATGTAGGTTTTGTAATTATATTTGTACGAACAAATCAACTTTCCATTAAGATAACGGAGTTTCCTGAGCGTATTATTTATTTACCAAAAAATATCTGCCTAAAAAAATATTTATTAACAAAGTTTCATTTAATTGGTAACTGTTGTATAAAGAAACAATTTTATACAGGTTTACTTTAAGTATGATAATTCAAAAATTAATTATAAGAAAAATTGAAAAAATAAATTGATAAAAAAAATAAAAAAAAAACAATTAATGATATATAGGGAAGAGTGGGATATCTTTTGTTCATATCGCTCCAGATGAAGGTATCCTAATTATCTCATTCGGGGTAATAAGAAACAAGCTCTCCAGTCCTGCTTTGCTATCAATTAAAATTTAGCAGCGGTACCAGGGAACATCATACAGGTATATACAAGGTGCGGGAGGGAAACGGGAAATTTTGATCATCGGCTTACTTCGGCTACATTTGAGTAAACGATTTGAAAGTAGTAGAGTATTCGTAGTTTTGATGGGCTATTTAGTAAATATGGAACGGTGATCAAGTCAGCAGCGTGCATTTGCTGTCAAAGCGTTTTATAAAAATGGCGGACCTGTCACAGCCGCACAACGTTTATTACGTAATCAATTTAATATTCCGCGTCGTGGTAGTGTACCATCAGCCCATGCTATCAATACTTGGGTTAAGAATTTTGAAGAAACCGGTTCAGTCCTAAAACATAAGCCGCCTGGTGCTCAAAGAAGTGTAGGAAGCCCAGAAAACCGTGAAATGATCAGTAACGCTGGCCACGAGCGGTACCGCGCATCGGCGTAGAATCAGTTCGGACCGAGAAGAACGGTAGTATTACTTCGTCTGCGGAGCAGTACGGACATTTTCGCTGCCGGTTATTTGCGCAATTGTTTATCTGTCCTAGAAAAATTATGATTTCGTCAGCAAAACGACCGCGGTCGGACAAACTTCGAAAATTTATTGCAGAAATTCCAGACTTAATATATGAAGGTGCTAAAATTAAATGTGTAATCTGTAAAATCCCGTTAATGTGTTGGTCCAGACAACATTGTCTACGACACGTAAATAGTGAAAAGCATGTCTCAAAAAGAAATTGCGCACGAGACAATGAAAAATTTATATTTAATTTATGCGTTACGTTTATCGCATGTAATATACCGTTTAATTTACTAGACAAGGAACCATTTATCTGCTTTTGGAATAACTATTCGGAGTGCAAATTACCAAGTCGAACATCGTTACGAAGAATTGTGCCATCTGCGCGCGAACATATTGAACAAAAAATAAAATCGGAGTCGAAAGATGAAAAATTGTGGTTATGTGTCGACGAAACAACAGATCGGAAGAAACATTCTGTTCTTAATGTAATGGCACGCAAATTGGAACCTCATCAATCGGCACCTTCAATTCTATTAGTCTCCAAACGAATACAACAGTGTACTGCCGAAGTAATTTCAAAGTTAGTGTTAAATACATTGGACAAGTTTGAACTTTCAACAAACCAACTCTTGATGTTAGTGAGTGATGGTACTGCAAACATGCTTTCTGTAGGCCGATCTCTTAAAAAGCATTCTGCTAATTTGTTACACATTACGTGTAAAATTCATGCTCTCAATCTTGTGGCGGATAGTATCAGAAAATGTTATCCTGAGGTAGACGCTTTAATAGCCCATATCAGAGCAGTATTTGTCAAATCACCGAAACGTATTCGCGAATTTCACAGACTGTGCCCCCGTATACCAGAGCCACCAGAACCTATTCTAACTCGTTGGGGAACATGGTTGCAGGCCAAGTTTTATTATCATCAATATTTTGACAATATTAAGAACGTGGTTTTACAATTCGATACAAAGGAAGTTGCCGCTATCCAGAAAAGCCAGTCGAAATTTCAAGATAGTCAGGTTAAAATGGGTTTAAAAATCATTCACGACAATTACTTCGGGCTAGCAGATGCAATAGAAAAATTACAAAATCCTGCGGTGCCGTTAGAAGAATCTCTATAAATAGTGCAACATGTTCACGCACAGCTATGCGCGATTGAAGACGCAAAAAATGTTTCTGTTCTAGAAAAATTTGAAAGTGTTTTGAGAAAAATTCTGATTTTGGCACATTAAGACACATTTGTGAAGGTGCGTCAACAGAATCGTTAAGTTATTTGAAAGATTATTTTACTTACGCAAATATTACGTCACTAGATGTAGAACGTTCGTTCTCCGCATATAAACGCATTTTTTCCTCATGCCGTACTAGTTTTGCCGAAACAACAGTTGAAACATATCTAATGTTGCAGATATTTAACAGACATTATTCACTTTGTGATTTCACGGAGGACTCTTAAAATGGTAAGTGTTTGAGCACGTGTAATTTAATTTTTATTTAAAAGATGAGCGAAATTATTTGCGGCAGCAAACATCTCTATTAGCAGAATAACTCTAGTGGAACGCGAGGCCTGGTCGACTCTACGCTACTGCGCGGTACCGCTCGTGGCCAGCTTTAATGATCAGGGTTGCTATCCAACGTAGTCCAACGCGCTCTGCTCGTCGGCATGCCTTAGCCCTGCGTATTTCTGATAGATCACTTCGTAGGATTCTACAGAGTGATTAAAATTTCCATCTATATAAGGTACAAATTGTTCAAAAATAGGAAGATAATGATTTAGTTTCTCGGTTGGACTTTTGTCGCCACTTTTCAATGAGAATGAGAACATGATTCACAACTTATTTATGTCAGACGAAGCCCATTTCCTTTTAAGCGATTTCATCAATAAACAAAATTTTCGTTACTATACTAATATAAAATAAAATAAAAACAAAAAAACGATGACAGGATAGCTTGAGAAAGTTGACAAAAAATCAACGAAACGTAGCAACGAAATAAATGTAGGAAAAGGAAGAAATAAGGTTTTTTCAATTCTGTTAACGACCTTAACCTTCCCACCAAAAAAAGCAATTAATATTTTTTTATAGTTTGTGGGAAATAATTCGATGTACCTTGTAACATTTTTTCAGATTTTTATACAAAGGAACACAACAAAAAATGTATCTTATTACCCCTGTTTCTTATAACTCCACCCTCCCCTATTTAGTAATTTTTTGGAAAAAGATGTCAAATTTGGTAGTTAAGAAAGTCGCGTGTTCGTGTGCATATCGTTTAACATTATCTTTTAAACACCAACAAATGGTAAAATAAAAACTTACCTGTACTGATTAATAAAAAAAAAAAAAATTAAATGATACGTACCTTTTGCGTGACACTGTATACTAAGTCTAGTCATAGAACGTCATAATTAATATTATACAACAATATTTTTAATAAGGACAACTAAATTTGGTAAAAGAAATAAATTTAAATAAAACATATTTCGGACACACTAAAATGCGAAAACAAATTTGAAAATTTTATGGAACTGGAATAATCGAAGAAATAAATACTTGGGATTTTTGAAAAATTACAAAACACATCTTGACTATTCTATTTAACATTTTGCCACGATAGATTCGGAAAATTTTAGAATTTATCTACAAGTTCGCTTGTAAAAAAAAAATACCACTGCAACTAAAATTAAACAGGAAAATGCTTGACAATTATTATTAATTCCTGGACGGTATATTCCGCTAATATTTTTTACAACACTAAAAACTTTACAGTATCACACATAAACAAATATGTAAACAATTTTTATTTATAATTTATATATCAAAATAGGTAAATTATGATTTTCAAAAAAAAATTACATGTGGAATTAATTTTCATTTTTTATCATTTTGCCAATTTACAACAGTCTACTTATTCTACTTTCTAAGAAAACTCGCATAAAATTATTTCATTACAAAAAAGTCACCAATGAAATGGGTTTTTGTTACTAATATTGTTTTAAGTAAACATTTTTCATCTGAATAAAAAATATATTAAGGAAACTACATTGACTTGATGCAAATTTAGGTTGTCGAAATAATTGTAATAACACTTTAATACGATTTTTGATGAAATAATTAGATATTCGAATGGAATTTTAAAGAAATAAATTCAAATTATCAAAAGGAAAAAAAAAACAAAAAAAATTAAAAAAAAATTAAAGTGTTACTAGAGTTTTGAAAATTAGCAAATTAGTAAACAATTAAAAACAGATAACATTTTCCTTTGACATTTACAAACATTTAAAAAAATAATGCTATATTTATATTTTTAGTAATTTTCTGAAAAAAATTCAAATTTGACAGTTAAAAGCAACTTGAGTGACAGAATTTTTTAAACGAAAACAAATGGCACAGTCAGAATTTACATAAATTGATTAATAAAAAAAAATACCATACTTGACACTGTATACGATTTTTACAACACTAAAAATTATCTCCAAATTCAAAAATGAATCAAAAATCGCATAATCTATTTAAAAATTTATTTAATATTAAAAAATATGTACAAAATTATTAAAAATCCAAATCAAAAGTGAACTATTTGAGAGAAAGCTAAAAGCAAGGAAGTGGTATTGAGTCTGTAAACCTGAAACGACTTTTCAGCGTCCTCGATAGCAGAGCTTGAATCCGCCACGCCGGCCATAGACGGACTAAAAGCTTACAGAAGATGCGATGATTCGACCTTTTAGTTTACATTAACGATCCGTGTCTTTTATGATATTTCGACGGAAAAAAAGAGGTGCTGATCGATAACAAAGAAGAAATGAAGAGAAGATTGTATATACTGCATTATCCTTTAAAGCGATTGTCTCGTGAATTATGCATCGGGGCTGTCCACTCAAAATGGCGTTCATTTTGAAAAGTTCTCTGTCGGTATTCATCGGAGAATTGATGTTTTCTTTTAGTTTAACGGATACCAATTACGCAAATATGAGGGGATTGATAAATTCCATGAATATTTAAGAAGGTTGACCAATAAACTTGAACAATAATCGAACACGTAATGTAATTGTGTGGGCTATTTTTATATCGTTTGGCATTCAGAATTCTTTCATTTATCGTATTTTTAACGATAATTGAAATAAAATGAATGAAAATTCAATTAAGTCTTTTGATATATTACCGTTACGTGTTATGGTGAAATATAATTATTGTACAAAGTGTCTTGGACTTTTGTTTTATAAAGTTTCTTGAAATATCACTATCATTAAGTTATTTGTTAAACAAATGAACATGTTATTAGTGTGGTTTGTTTGGCAAGACTTTGAACTTATATGAAACAATCAATAGTATCTTTTACCAAGAAACTAAAGTAACAGTAATTCTTTCTTCTATTGATTATTACTTTATGAGCAAGTTGAAACTGACCTTAAGAATACCTTATTAAATTTTCCACGGGTTTGGATATTTTTGCGTCTTCGACATCAGCTCAACAGATCTTTTGGAACAATTAAATTTAAATTGTTATTCTACGGGATGCTGAAACAAATGAAGATATAATATAAAGGATAAACGTGGAAATATACTAACAGAAGAAGAGAAATAATGAGCTGCTGGATAGAATATTACGAAGAGTTGCTGGAAGAAGATATAAGCGAACACCCCAAAGAAGAAGCCGCACATCAGCAAGAACTCACAAAAAGATGAAATATAGATAACGGAATAAGAGCTAAACGATACAATACAAGAAATGACATTACTGCCGAAATGATAAAATACTACCAACTTTATAAAACTTAATAGCGTGAAAAACAGAGACACCTAAGGACTGGAGAATGGGAATAATAACACCAATATATAAGAAGCGGGACAGCAAAATATGTAGCAACTTCAAAGGCATTACCTTAACAAGCACGGTAGAAAAAATGTATTCCAGAAATCTGAAAAAAAAATTATGCCAAAAAAATCGAAAATACATCAAGAAACGCAAGCAGGATTTCGTAAAAGTAGAGGGTAAATGGCCACATCTTCATCTTGTAGTAAGCAAGTGAAAAAGAGATAAGAACTGGAAAAGAACTGCATCTTTGTTTTATGGGCCTCGAAAAAGCCTTCGATCGAATAAACAGAAGCACACTAAGGAATAGACACATAGACGAACTCATAGGATGTATTAAGAGTATAAAGAAACAAAAAATTACGTTCGAATAACAAATAAGAAATCCTATTGTTTTATAAGCACCACCGGTCTGAGATAAGGATGTATTTTAAGCCCGATACTTTTCAAAATAATGCTAGACGAAGCATTCAAACAGATCAAATCAAACACAAAGAAATACACGGCCGGCCTTTGGAGATTACAAACAGGCAATATCGCGGAGTTATGCTGCGTCCATAATATGGTCATATTTGGAGACTCGGAAAGAAATCTACAACATAATCTTAACAAAATTAACGAGCAGCTAGAGAAAATACACATGAAAATAAATATAGAAAAAACAAAGGACATGCAAGTGGGAAAATACTACAAAACTGATACATAGATCGGAGGACAACAAATTGAACAAGCAGAAAAATCTATATAATTGGGAAAAATAATAAATAACAAGGGAAATATGAAGGATGAAATAAACTAACGAATATCAAAAGCTGGAAGACTCTATAATGCTCTAAAAACAAAATTTCTCGGAAAGTAGTTCCAAAAATAGCTAAAATAAAAGTTGTAAAGAAGATAGTTAAACCAATTCTAACCCTCGGATGCTAGATATGGATTACCACCAGCAGACGAAAATAAAAAATAAATGCTACAGAAATGAGACTCTTCCGAAAAAATAGAAGATAAAACAAGGAAAAATAAAATAAGAGACAAGGTATGTCGAGAATACCTGAAAATGGTCGAGGCATCAAATACAAAACAACAAGGACAACTTCTAAGAATGGATGAAAACAGTTTATGATGCAAGAGCAAGCAGAAAAATAAAAAGAGGAAGACCAAGAAAGATATGGAACGAAGAAGTGAAAAAAGTAGCAGAACAAAAAGGTGTCAAATGGGAAGGTATTCGAAAGATAGAAAATAGGGAAAAATTGAGAAAAATATGTAAGAAGACTCAACTCCATACAACCTTACGCCGAAAGGCAGGAAGGTTCTCCGGATTAAGTAAGTTTAAATTGTTTTTCCATTAAATTTATTCATAAAGAGGAAGCAAACAACAACGATTGATTTTCTCTATATCTTAGTAATAAGAATTAGAAAACCAATAGTAATGGTAGATTCGTCTTATATAAGATGGTAACGTAAACTTTAGGGGGTTCTTTTTTTGGTACACCTTTTGACAAAAAAAAAACAGGCATCAAAATGAATTTACAAAATTATGAAAATCCCTTAAAGAATATCCTAGATATCACTCGATCCAGAATTTTACTATATTCTTTCTATTAGTCTGTATTATTTATAACCCAAATTGCAATAAGGGATTGGGGTTTGTTTTCCTCCACTGTTTACTTTAAAAGATCTTCCACATGACTTAAGAGCAAGTATGTGGTTCAAGCACAATGAAGTACCTCAGCATTTCCTATTTCAAGAGAGAGCTTACACGGTGAGTATCGCACTTGATAGATTGGCATTATGGTCCGCTTATTTTACTTAAATCTACTTGAGTTGAAAAGCTTTTACAAATAATTTTGCAAAGATGTTTTCATTTTAGTCCGTAACTTTTTAGCTTTATAGTTTAAGAGCATGCTCCATGGTGATTTTTGTATTTTAATAAGGCTATGTAGAGCCAATTCAAACTTTCCAAGACTCCATATATACCTTAAATTTATACCCCATTTGAAAGATAATAAAACAAATAAGTTTTTCAAATCACTTGTAAGCTTATATATATATATGAATGTAGAAATTGTTGCAAGTTTTCTTTTAAAACTGTTTTAACTTTTACATTTAATACATAATGTATGTTAATGTGTAATTTAGCGAGATGTGAAATATCAAAAAAAATATGTATACGCATATTTGCCGAAATCAATTCCAAATAAGCTTTGCTAACACGTCCTTGAAGATATACACTACCGGCCATACCTACATTTTTGCTTGGATTTTAGAAAATTATTTATTTATTGTTATTTAGGGGGTATAATTACTTACCTACAAGTAAAAGAAAGGTATCACATTAAATAATTGCGCAAAAGTCTCTTCTGATACTTAGTTATCGATTGAATCTCCTTAATCCGAGAATTAGGGGCCCAGGTAGGGCCATAAAAAGACCCGAAATGTAATACAATTTTATTCCTCACTAAAAAAATATTTAAGGTAGTGCAGGTAAAGACGACAACTCCCTATTCACTCGAACTAGAAATATGAATTTAGATTTAGTGGTTATTGTTCTTTTAAACAATGAATATCCTTAATAAAATTATCTAAAATTAATATTAAAATGCCGAAAACAAAAGAGTTGCCTTTAGACAGCCGCACAACGATTGTTGGTTTGCATAACCTTTGCCGAAGTAACAGATATCGCAAGAAAATTAAAATTATGTCACCAAACTGTTGATTATAACATTAAAAATTATCAAGAGGCTGGCACATTATTAAATAGAAAACGAACAGGACGACGCAAAGTGACAACACCAGCGGAATGTCGAATAGATGAAAAACTGCAGCTGAAATAAGTATTGAGCGTGAAAAACGAGCTAGTTTAACCATCGTGAAAAGAAGGTTTAGAGAGGGTGGTTTATTTGGCGGAATAGCGTTGTGTAAACCACTCTTACGCATGTAAAATAAAATAAAACGGCTGCAGAGAGCTAGAGAGCATCAACATTGAACAGTTGATGAGTGGAAAAATGTTTTGTAGACCGATGAGTTCAAATTTGAACTCTTCGGTTCCAGGAGAAGAACGTTCGTTTGAGGATCGAAAGGAGAACGAGCAGCAAAATTATGTGTAGTACCTACTGTCACGCATGGGAGGGGGGATCGGTAATGGTTTGGGGTTGTTTTGGCGCCGCATCCGTAGGAGACTTGGTTAAAATAGATGGAACTTTAAGAAAAGAGCGCTACCGGGAAATTTTGGAAACAAATGCTATACCATCTGGAATGCGTATTTCTTTGAGTAGGCAAATAATTATGGCCGGTAGTGTATGTTTATCGACCTTATATATTAAGCAATTGATAGCAAAGAACAGGAGGTAGATACAGATTTTATTAAAGCTATCACCGTGTTTTTCAAATATCTGTCAAATGAAATTATCTCCAGTTTATCGAAAATCCTAAGCAAATTCTCAAAGCATTAGCCAAAAGCGATTTCCAGCTGCAAGCAATAAATGAAGCATCTAATCCGCCTAAATCAATGATACTTACCCACATTCTGGTTAATTAAAAGTACTAACTTGTCGTTTAGTACTATAAATGTGATGATTAACATGATGACTTTTCTTGATTTCAACGTAAAAATTATCTAGAAACAGGAAAAAGATTGATAATAATGATAGTAAGGAGGGGTAGTATGGTAAATAACGCTAAAGTATCGACACACTCCGCACCACACAAGTTATTAACTAATTAATCCGGAACAGCTGTTTCGAGGATCCATCCAAGAAATTAACAACTTGTGTGGTGCGGAGTGTACCGACGCTTTAGTGTTACTTGCGAGGAGAAAGATTGAATTTGAAGTGGTTTGAAGTGCATTAAGGAAAGAGCTCTTCCACCAAAATAATGCGTTTGTTAATTTGCTTGAATATATAGAATGTGGTCAATTATTTAGAAAATTATGTACATGTTAAAAGAAATCAAGAATGTCCATCCTGACTGAAGTAATAAACTAGAACTATAACCGTTGGCATACTAACACTTCATCGCGTTTACTTACCATATAAGTGGCTAATAAAAATGGTGTTAGAGAGCCCTGATAGGTAAATCCATTGAAGTGATAAATTTACTTTTATAGCTGCGTTACGTGACGTCTATTTTAATCTTTTAATAAAGGCGATATATACAGCGTGTCCGCCTAGCGCGTGTGCCGAAGATAATTCCTTTTCTGAGCAATTTAGAGAAAAAGTTTTCAAATAAAAATTATTCGGAGACAAATTTCGTATAACATAAAATTATGTATACAGGATGTTCAATTTCGACTATATGCAACTTTGTCTTTTTTAACGGAACATCTTGTATATTATTAGGTTTTCGGATTCCTATCTTCAATTCATTTCAACTTTTTTCAATATTCTCTCTGTTTCAACTTTTTTTAATAGAACATCCTGTATGTTTTTTCAGAATATAATAGAGAAACTGCTCTAGAATTTTATTATAAACACTTCCCTATATCTAAAACGAGTCGTTCTTTATTCAATTAAATATGAAACTCTGCAGGTAAGTTTTTCGTTTAAGAACATAATGCTGCGAGGAAATACTAAACTTTTGTTTCGCTAAAGATATTCATTAAAACTAATGTGTAAACGTTGCTTTTTTATACAGTTCCAGTATTTATTCGAAATAACCATCATTTTCCTTCATACATCGTCTACTCGTAAGTTAACAAGCATGTACACGTTGTCTCACAAGGAACTGCATCGATCGACGTATGAAAGTGTATACATCAACAGTATATACAATATCTTGAATAATCTAAGACTTCCGGTTATACTGGAAGTAGCTGCCAACTTTATTATTTTAAATGCAACACCCTATATATCATTAAATATTTGAATTCCTAGTTCCCCGACGCCCTGAAAGGGCATAAGGAGGACGAGAAGAAGAAGAATTCCTAGTTCAATTTTAAGATTTGTTTGATAAAACAATTATATTGCTATTTCAAAGATATTTGAAATATTTACATTTCTTGAAAATTTTTGACAGATAGGCGAGTGTATGTGAACTTTTATTACTGTGAAAGTGTTTAACTTGGAAAATTGAAATTTTGCAGAACTGTTGGAAAAGATATAAGCAGTAGGCTTTGAAGAAAATGGTCAAAATCTGTTGTTTGAGTATTCATCTGAACTCAATTAAAACTTTTACTCAAGTTTTTATAACAAACGTGAATTTGGGATGGTCTGTACAGGCTGTCCAGTAGCGGTGGGTAATGTAAATGGGAGGGCGTGGACAGCGATTCGATTCCCTCGTGTATTTTCCTTGTATATTCTACACATTATACTATGCAACGGAAATACACGAGGAAATCGAATCGTTGTCCGCGGCCTCCCGTTTACGTCATCACAAATCGTTACTGAGGCTGTCCCAAACTCGCGGACTACGGGGATCTTGGTTATTACAAAAGATAGGCCATTGATAAGTTAAAATGTAGCACAGTTGTTAAATTTAGTTTTGACAAATAATTAAACAAAAAACGCCAATTATTTCCAAAGCTTACTAAGTTATATCGAAGAAAAAAACGAAAATTTCAGGATTTCGATTTTAGCTTACACCCTTTACAATTTTGACAGAATTTAAAAGTAAATTGCACATGGGCAAATCGCTACTTTTTATGGTAAATAAAATGAATATATTTCTTATTTATTCTAACGTTTCCGAAAGACCACACCATTACCAACTTAATTTTCTTAAATAGGTACCTATTTCTTGCATTTTCCAGTAAATAGTCGATTTTTTTCTGATTACGATAACATAGCGTGCATCGGCAATTAAAGGAATAATTGGAGAGATTTTTTCTTTACGTGTGGTGACGGTCCTTTAAGCTTTGAGCTTGCCATAATTCCAAATATTTAGAAAAAACAGTATTTTCCACTTTGAAGTGCTTAGTAGGGATCGGAATATCAAGCAAAAGCTTTTCTATATTTAAAAAAATTTAACTTTGGAATCCCATATAAATTCGTAGTAAACCCATTTGAAAATGTGTGGGATGTCTTGAAAAACATCGTAAGTACACGAAACTATAAAGGAAGAATTACAACAACATATTGAAGATGCATGGCATAATAGCGACGAAATTGAAAGAAAAAACAGTAAAAAGCTGCAATGGCAGTATGCCAAAAAGGATTGAGGAAATAATAAAACACAGAGGAACAAGCAGATATTAGTAAATATATGTTTAAATTATACTTATTTGTAATTAAATAATAATGTTGCCAACATTACCAACTGTTGTGATCCTAATTCGATGGTCTGTATTTTTTTGTACATTTTCGCAGTACTTGCTTAAATATTTTATCAAAAGCGGGAGCTTCTTTCATTAGAACATTCATGTATTTCTTCAATTTATTTATGGCCTATCACATCCCTTTTCATTATAGAGACATTTACTGATAATTAGAAAGTGGAATCTGCTTTAAATTTGGTATAAACGCGATAAAAACACTAACTGTATGGGAAAATTTGTCGACACAATTAAACCAAGTAGAATCTATGAAAATCTGTAATTTCCAACGTAATTAAATATTTGAAAAAAATTTCGTCCCGGTAAGGAATTGAATCTGACATCTCCAGCTTGCCGGGCGGGCGTTCTAACCACTACACCACGGGAACCTTATCTCAGGAACGTTCACTATTTAATACCTAGTTGTTATTTTATCTGCAAATATATAATAATATTTCGACAGACAATTTTAATTCTTACATGCCAAGTACTCTGATTATCTGTCGAAAGTCCCCGTGGTGTAGTGATTAGCACGCCCGCCCGGCAAATGGGGGGTGTCAGGTTCGATTCCTTACCGGGACGAGATTTTTTCAAGTAGAAATTATTTTATAAAATACAACAGTAATACTTAATAATTTAAATATGTCGAAAAAACTCATACTTGATATTTTAAAACCTACCAAAATAAAAGGCAACTTGGGCCATGACTATTTAATGGAAAAACAGAAGAAATAGGCGCTCATCTAAAAGGAAAATGAGGTTTGATGGTGATTTGGCATTTCCTATACATTGAAATTAAAAATAGATATGTTTATCGTGTTCTACATAAAAAGTTTCTACAATAATGTGCAATCTATTTTCGAAATCTTCTAAAATTGTATGTAGATATAAGCTAATATAATCGAAATCTTTTGTTTCTATCTAGTAGTAAACTTCCCTTGTACTTATCAATTAAATTTTTATTGATTAAGTTGTAGAACTTCAGCCTTACATGGACGGTCCCAACATAGAATAGGTCACAGCGTTCGTTGGTCGAAAAGGCTACAAAGAACCGAACGGGTAAAAGCAATTCAGAGGGGACAGTACCCCGCACGGTAAGTTGATAAGGGGCAAACTGGCGCACCCTTTTCCGTGGCCTTTACTTCATCGTGTACGGGATTCGCGACTCGCCCGAGGAACACTCCCTTCAAATGTCATCTTCCAAATGAATATATTCCGTTTGTCACAATTCATTAACGGGAATGGCTCGCCAATTTTCCCAGCACGTTAAATTATTATACCGCACGCATTAGCGCAGATTACATCACGTATAATGTGTGAAGCAACCACGTAAATATAATTCTTCATTTTGTTTGTGATTTTCAACTGGGATATTTGCTTTCCATGAAAATTACTTCAAATCTGACGTGAAAAAAGGCAACGGTATATTGGTATGGAAAAAGAAAAAAATCGAAGATTGCATGGTAATTTGATTTAATTAAGTCATGCAATATACTTTTATTTTGCTTTTTTAACTAATTACAATCAGCTCTTTCTTTCACAAATGATAATATTCACAAAAATCAAGTGAAGGAAGAGCAAAATCATTTTCATTAATTTCTCGGAAAGAACAGTAACTTCAATGTATTGCAAAAAACACCCTCGACTGCCAAACTGCACTTACGGCCCTTGTGACAGTAATGATCTTTTTTTCAAACATAAATTTTACTCAAATTCATGGCAATCAGAAAAAAAGGAAGTTGTGACCACTAGAATTATCAATTTTGAAGGTTAGAATTTACTGTTCTGAACATTTTAACCGGAAAATTTTTAGATAAATGTAAATGTGGTGAGGATGGATTATAAAACTATTTTTAACCAAAACAAGATTCCGTAATCAAAACAAGTAATAAGTTCGTAATTTTGGCAGCGGACAGTATGAAACCTAATAAACTTAGACAACATTTGGAAACGCTTCATAGTGAGTACGTTAATAAACCCCGAGAATTCATCGAATTAAAATTAAAATCATCTGAAAAACAAAAATCATTTTTTTAAAACAACATTGTCTCTGAATGAAGAAGCTTAACTTACAACGTCTAATATAAAGTCTCTTGTGACGAAATTGAGGTACTTGGTGGACATATTTGAGAAATTAAATACCTTAAATCTTCAACTCCAAGGAGCAAACACACATATGTTGGATACGAATGATAAAGTTAATGCTTTTTGTAGAGAAATGGAATTGTGGAGCAGAAATGTAAAGCAAAAAAACCTAGAAATGTTTGCAAATGTGGAGGAATGTGTTAAAACTTACAAAGCTGACGAACAACATGTGCAAGACATTTTTGTAACCATCGAAAATCATTTAGCCATGCTGGCAGAGAATTCTAACAAGGATTTTCGTCCTGACTACAACTTGGTAAGAAGTTAAAGCGGGTTAGGGGGGACCCATTTCAAAATATCCCCGAAGGTCTCTCAACTACTGAAGAAAAAATCTTCGTAGACTTCACGGCAGGTGGCAAAATCAAAAGACAGTTTAGTAATAAATTACACTTTGAATTTTGAGCAGGGGTGGATGATGAGTTTTGTACACTGAAAACAAGAGCAAGTTAGTATCCCCAATATTTGTACGTTTTTGCGTCATGCTAGCACTAGCTGGCGCCAAGAAGAGATTAGTAACATAAACCCGAGAAGCAAATAGCAACGGTGAGAAGTGATTTTGTGCTGGGAGCGACACTGATGATGCCGGGTAGGCATAGGAAACATGTCCGTCAGCTAGCGTTTTTCTCTTCTCACTTTATTTTTCCCAGAAGTGATTTCACCAATACCGTGAGCTGTATTAGCATTAATTTTTGGTTATTGTTACTAGGCACCTTTTCATGTGTATTTTTTTTCTGTATGTTTACAATTAAAGGTTTGCTGTTTTTAGTATAGTATTTATGCGTAGTATTTTAATTAAGTACATATATACAAGTTTTTAAACAACGAAGTTGTAGAAGCCATGCTTCAAGTAAGCCATATATGCTTATTTTTTAAAATTTAACAACAGAAAATGATTACATAAAGTTCCAGAGATGCCTCAATACTGTCACTGTACTGTGCAAAACGATTTAGAGATTGGACTTGACTTTCTGGAAATATATTGCCTAGACTCATTTAAATACCAATCTCACAAGCAATAGTTACGAAATGTAATGTACACTCCACAAAATTAAAACGGTTATTTCTTAAATCATTCATAACATAACATAATATTTAATTACATAATCAGGTAAAGAAACTAAGTATAAATTTGAAATTGATGCAAAGAGTAATAACTGCACAATATTACTGCTACCAAAGAAAATTATAATTGCAATATATCTATTATATTTTTGAATGTTTAACTACTGCAACATTTATTATTATCGTAATATACTTATTGAAAATAGTTTGGCTTTTTATTAATTTTCCTTTTCCAAAATATAAAATATGCGAGTAACCAAAATAACTTTCAATATTCAAATTGGCGCCGCGAGTGACGTAAGCGTGACGTAAATGAGATGGCGGCAAGAGATGTGCGCGCGAAAAAGGCACGGTGTGTTTAAAGAGACCTATTTCCTTTCATTTGAGCTGTTAAAATTTATAAATTCATATGCTCTCATTATTTGTTAAAATAAATTTATAAATAATATAAAAATACATCTGAAAGCAACATATAATACTTCACTAACCCTGATATTCAGTCCGCTTTTCTTTAAGGTATTCTATGATTGCAAATAATATCTTTTCCTACTATCTATATGTTTATTTATGTGAATTATTTATACCCACTTTATAGTCATAAATTTGTAGAATATTGCTTAATATATGCATAATTTAAAGTTTACATTTTTATTCTCTGTTATCTTCTCACCGTCAACTTAAAATTTGCAGAAAGTAAATAAAAGGCTTGTTCCAACACCCTCAGAAAACCGTAAATTTACTTGTCCAGTACATGCGCAATACAAAAAAGAGCTGGAGTTAGGAAACTGCGCAGGTACTCTGAGGGTGTTTGAACAAAGCTAAACTGTGCTATCTAATTTGATTTTGTTACTCAATTAGATATGTATATATAACAATAACAGAACCATTTTGGAATTACAGAAGGCATGAGCACTCCTTTTTTAAGTCGTCGATGACATTATTTTCATATTTCTGCTATAATAAAAAAAAAACAAATTACAATTTTTGTTTATTTCTTAGCTTATAATTAACACAAATGAGTATGACTAACGACATCTATGTGCACCAGGTACACTCTTGATGTTTGAAACCTTTCTCAAAAATCACTCGTATATTAGAAAAAGCTTTTCCATATTCTATCCTTATTATCGGAAATATATTAGAAAAACTTTTCCCTATTCTATCCACTTATTATCGGAAATTCTAAAAATAATTACTACTGATAACGTCCTGCACACAAGGGATTTAACATTCCACGATAAGGCAACAAATTAACTACATAGTCTTTACTTGTTTAACTTTTAAACATACACTTTATACCAAAATATTGTAGTTGTATATTTTTTCGTACTTTTATTAAAATAATTATTACTAAGATAGTTAATTGAAATAATTTCAAATTATATTCAACACAATAACATTTAAATATTTAGGGGCTTAACAAAAGCTGTTTTACGTTTAACACCTACAAATAATCTCTCAAAGTATACCAAATTGGTTGGAATTATAGGTGCTTTATTCCGTGTATTATTTAAATTTAATTATGTACTGTTAAAACGCAAAAAAAATAACAGTGCATGTGGTGAATTAATTGTAATGAATCAATTAATTGATGAGTCAATTAATCATAATTCCTGTATATGGTATTTCCAAGAAAAAAGTTGACACAAAAGTTAATGAGATTGAAATATTTTATAAATCATGCTATAATCAATATTTTTATATTTTATACATTAATCAATTACTCCTAATCAGATGAGGTTGGAATATTCCATTTGTAAACAGTGTTTTTTATTAATTCTTTTAAAAATATTTGATAATACTTTTATAAACAACTTTAATTTTCTAATTATGTTTTTCCAAAACGTGGCACTGTTACAATGGCACGTAAATTATCTAACTTGGTAACACTAAATGCGTCCTATTTTATAATTATTTTTGGGTCATTTATTTACACACTTTCACGCTAAAAATAACGGTTTTTCCTTACTACTTATTGGTAAACGCAGGTCGACAAAAAATATAGGGCAAGCGTTTCTTACCTAATGAGTTGGATAGCCTTGTATATTTTCCTCTCTTATCGCCAAAACAGAACATAATTTTAAAAGATTCTTCATTACAAGTTTACATTTTACTTTATAAATACTTGTTGCATTGTTCAGTTACACCAACGCACAAAACCCAACCTTTGCCACCTAACATACTAAAATTTATAAAACCGTAACCTCAAAATAGTACTCCATAAAAAATGTCTCTTCGGCAAATTATAAATAAGTTTCAGAATGTCCTAAGTACTAATCTATTAAAACCAAGAATCTTAAGCCACGGATATATTTCTAACTTATCCAAATCTTTAACAACCCCAGCTTCTTATGAAATTGTTCATGAAAAAGAGCAAAAAATCTTATCGGAAGGTTAGTTCAACTACTTTTCATTTAGAATTCCCATCATATAATTCTCAAACTTTTAGAAATAATCCAAAAAGTTAATAATCAGATTGCCTCCAAAGAACAAGGTCGCTTGTTTGCTGTTGTACAAGTTGCTGGTAAACAATTTAAAATAACTGAAGGAGATGTAATAGTAATCGAAGGATATTGGCCTCCGAATGTTGGCGACAAAATTAGTTTAGATAAAGTGAACCTTAAAGCAATTTCTTTAACCTATTACAGCATATAAAATGTAACTTTCTAGGTTTTATTAATTGGTGGAATGGACTTTTCGTTATTCGGTCGACCTTTAATAGAACAAGGTTTAGTAAATATCCACGCAACTGTAATTGAGAAAACATTATCCCATACGAAAACACATTTCCGGAAGAAGCGTAGAAAGCAGTATAAACGAATTAATTGTAGGCATATATTTTTGCATTTATACCTATATTATAGTAATTGTTTTGTATAGTTTACAGAGTCCACCAAACTATGCTTAGGATAAACCAGGTACAAATTGTAGGAGAGGTCAACAATCCTCCGAGTGTTGTGGAAATTTCACATACAAAATTGTAATAATTCAAATAAGTTATAAATAATAGAATTTTCATTTGTGGAGTAGAACTTTTTGTATTATAATATAGTATTAATACTCCACGTGTCGTCTTTCAATCTCAACCAACAACAGTTTTCTAAAAAAACATCTGTAACGTTTATTGATCCATTTACCATCTTTAAAACTTTGCGGATCTAAGTTGGTAGTCCTGGCAATGAGGGACATACCCGCCTATATTGCGTTGAGAAATTAGCGAATGGCTTGTATTGCCGGGACTACCAACTTAAATCACCCGCGAAATGACAAGTTGAAACTGTCTAAAAGAGATGAAAATAAGAAAATGACTATAAAACGCACTTACGAATTTTCCTAAATAAATAAATACTTTATTTTAAAACATATATGTGACAATAAATTAGATTAAAACTAAATTAATACTAACACATTTGCGTTACATAAAAGTCCCTTTTTAGTGTTGCCATGGTGTAAAAGGATAAAAGAAAATGGTTAAAAGTGGGACACATCTATAAAAAATGTATTTGATATCACATCTAAACTTTAATTAATGTAATAAAGCTAGACTTGAATCGTTACAAACAAAACCGGACATGATATTAAATTAATTAAGAGGAACGTAGCTTCGCCCCGAGAATTAGACTATAATGAAACAATTTACATCAAAAAAAATAAAAAGTTGTTAAACTGTATTGATGGACTTACATATTAATGTATTATATACCGCGTTAGTAAGTTCCGTAGTAGAGTGGAGCGCTATAATATATGGACACTGTTGCAACGTTTGCTCGCTATGAAAGTATAAGGGCGGAGAGTCGCGCGGCGGGAATGAATCAGACACGGCAAGAATCTAACCGCTGTCAGCTGAGCATCGAGCTAGACTCTAATCATGCATTATACCCCCAGTTTATTTTTTGATTTCTTAATTGATCATCTTTGCCTCTCTCGATCTTTTTTCATTGGTTATTTTTGATTTGCTCTGTTTGTGTCTCGAAATTATATTGTAGAATAGTTTCTTTTAAAGATTATGTTCTTATAAGGTAAGAAGTGAAGAATTGGCACTACGGTAGAGGCAGTACTGCAAATGACTGCTTAATTAAACATCTATTATAATAATAGCTTCAATTTTTACACATACAAATACTATTCATTTTGACATAAAATTCCATCAGTTGCATTTAGAAAACATGTTTTTGTTTTGGAATTTGCATTTAAAAGTTTATGTATTTGTTATGCACTTACTATCATTTGAGCATTTAATATATTGGATATTTGGAAATGAAAAAAATGTAATCGTTATTTTATAATGAGAGGTTCTATTTATATTTGGAATTCTTCATTTTCCTTTTAAATTAAATAATCAACGATTAAAGTCCATCAATGGGATAAAAATCAAGTAAGATGTATTACGTATTTCTTAAAATCTGTGTCTCGCTGATACCACCAATAGGTACGGTTGTCTAGGGACACTGAGGAGTGGAAAGGCTTTCCTAGTACAGGCGCCAACGTTATTCGCTATATGTATGGGATTACCGCTTATAAATGAATCCTTACCAACCCTAGGATATTCTCAATGTTAGAAGTATTAACATTTTTCAAATTTACTGCCACTAACTCGTATTTTAAGATAATGCACTTTATTTTCACTTTTCAAACGGAATGTATTATAAAGTATTAAATATGTCCAGAGCATCGCATTCGAAATAAAAATACATAATGCAATGAACCTGCATAAATATATTCACATTAAAATGATCTTCACAAACAAATCTCCTTGTATTTTTAGATCGATTGACTTTCATTACGCCTCGTAACATGGAAAGTTATGTAACCATAAACTGGGAGTGATATGAACAATTTTTTTACGTTTTAATCGAAATTGATTAACATAGTGGTATAATACGATATTTAGAATAACTTTTACGAATCATTTTCCATATTCTACAAGGTGCTTAGCATAATGTCGCTTTCTTTACATAAAAATATTTTGAGATTATATTTCTTGTAAAAAATGTGTAAATAAATATTATGACATAGTAATTTTTCATTTTTATTCAGTATTATAAAGGGTCTTTCGTACTATGTAACTAGAAAAAAATTGCTTCTATATTTTATTCTTTAAAACAAAATTTCGTTTGAGAAGCTGTCTGAAGAAGCTAACAGTATAATTAACATAACGTTGAATTAAAAAAATCACCACAGCAACACCCGGAAGACACTTCCACATTAGACTTACAACTCTAAAAGCCTACATTCAACATCTATATCTTTCCATACATTTTCTACTTCTCTCTATAATACTTTAAAAGTGAATAAATAACTATTAAATTTGAAATTTACGTTGTCGGCTTTTTTTAAGAGAGTCTGTAACAACTAACAATCTTTTAAAGACGATTGCAGAAATCTAATACGAATTATTAATAATTACGCTTACTAAGTGCTGTTGTGTTTAAAATTATGGTTTGCTAAACAAATAAGTAAGCAATTCAGGTGGTGACATCTCTCTTTTATATTTCTGCACTATTTCTTGGATCTTCAATCTTCGTCTGACATGGGGTGGCTGGTAACTGCAAGAGAACACGAGATGATATTAGGTAGTACGCAATTTGCTTCTTAATATAAAAGAACATTGTTTTTTTAATGACCATTTTAAACCAGACTTACTTTTCTGAATCCAATCTTCTCCTACGTGACATATTTATAGCAGTATGTCTAACTAACGGTCCTAAACAACGCCTATTTATAATCATTCCATCGACCAATGGGGATGCTAGACCAACGCGACCAACAGGTCCTTGAAGATGGACTCGTAATAACCCCGACGCCATCAAATGTAAGCCAATCACAAGCACGTCGCATACTCGAGTAGCGTTAGTTTCTAATCCGGTATTCATACAATGTAATAAGTCATCTAAAATATGCAAAAAGATGAAAATATTTCCAAAAGTCTAGAACATCATTGAGTTTAACTTATTGGCACGTTAAGGTGATCTTCAAAACTTTCCAGCCAAACTATCATTATCTTAGTATTCGTGTGCGGATGTAAATTGCAACGAAGCATCGGTCTTCTCAGCGGCACAGATTGTTTATCTAAATCCAAAGATAAAGTTCTCTTGTCTCTTGAGCTTGTTTCTGAGTAATTCTTTTCGTTCCAATCTGAAAACGGGGTGTAATTATTTACATATAAAGCTAGGTTTATCGCAAGCTAACATGATAAATTATTGGAATTAAATGGAGATTCTTTCTGAGATTCTTGAGATTTAATTTGTGTTGGCACCACGAATGCTATTTCGGAACATGCGTCTGCCCAATAGAGTACCTGCGTTTGACCATCAAAAGGACCGGAAGTTTGGTTTATAGCGGTGTTTGAAGTTGGGGCGATTTTCCAACTCGTTGACAAGTGTCCAGTCCAACCTGACAAATTATCTTTTTATCCAAAATCATATTTGAAACGTATATCATACCTGGATGCGAATTTACATCAACCGGCCAACCTAGAGACTTAATAAACTCCAAGAAATACTGACATATGTTGTTCGTCTGCAGCATATTACTAACAATATCTTGAGCAGACGTTTGCTGCGATTTCACGTAAAATATGTGAACAGTATCGCAAGTACGCGAACTCATGTTATCCAAAACTGTCAAATCCCGGCAAAACTCACTTTCACTACTGTCAAGGGCTATTAAATGAGACGCTGTTTCTTCCTTCTGCAGATAAAACAGAAAATCGATGTATGAGTACTATACTTATATAAGTATAACATTCAAATATCTTCAAAACTCTTACTTCGGATACAGTATCGAGATTCAACAATCCAAAGTGGGACAAGAATAGCCTAGCCGTTTGAAATTCGTGGACTACAGAGGGTGGTGTACACTCCGGTGCTTGGACAAGGGACTGAGCTGCAGCTAAGCAGGCTTCAGCACCTGCTTGCTTGTTCATCAGCTGCGCTAGCTTGCATGTTTCTGCATTCGCGGCTTCGTCATTTGCAAAAACTGATTCCAGTGACGGTATCGATTGATCACTAAAAAGGAAATGAAAAATTATTGCAGTATTTTATAATTTTTGATATTTCGTCACAAATGAGACAAGAGATAGAAGTCAGAGCGTTTGAACAACGGAAACAGTGTCACTATCCTTGCTTATCATATTAATTAATACACGTGAAAAAAGTGCCTAATAACAATAACCAAAATAATGCTGGTATAGCTCATAGTATTGGCGGAATCACTTTCGGCAAAAACAATGAGAGAAGAGAGAAAGATAACTAGATTAACAGATTGTATCTGCTTGTATGGTATAAAGGTAATGTACGTAGCACTTACACTTTACATTGTGGAACCCTCTCGACACTATCTGGGAAATACTTCTGTTTAATCTCAGGCCTACTAGGCGTGTCATGCATAACAACGGGTCTTCCTAGATTGGTTGCGTGATACTTCGTCCCCGAACGATGCCTCGGCAGATGGCGTAATTGCATCGTCCAAGCGTGCCGACCGAAAGGCCCCCTGATAAGCACGGTTACCGTAGGTTGAGGATCTTGATCGTTACCGAGAGGTTCCTCCAGTAAAGCTAGCATAACCGATCCTTCGGAAACGAAGTACCTGAACTTTTCAACGGCTTTTTCTTGGTTAGAACAATCCGTCGGGCATGAATTGCAATGTTGGAGTAGCGATACTTCGTCGAGCAATGAGGATACCGATTCGGGCCCGCATTCGCTCGGGAAATACCCTACCTGCTCTAATATTAGAATCAAGAGGTTTTCGGCAGCATCGCGAACTCTCATCGATACGGGTTTCAGCTCTTTATCTTCCTTCATTCTAATCTCTTCGCCTGGTTTTCCAATGGATTTAGTTCCTGACACGCCCAATTCAGCTACGTCTAATATCTAAAAAAAACGCTTAATGTTAATACTTAAAAGCGCGAAAGAATTACGAATCTTTGAAATTACCGTCGTAAGACAGTCTTTATCTCTAAGCAAGTACGGATGTTCCAATAACCAAATTGAACAACAGTGGAAAGCGGCAACAATCGTGGAATGTAGGTCTTTTGAGTGGGCTGGTGGTGGTCTTGAGCATTGATGTATAATGTAATCGCAAAGCCATTTAACAGCTCTCTTGCGTTCTAAAGCATCTATAACATGGAATATTTTTTTCTTAATCATACTATATGTATTTTTGAATTTGTAACACACCTGAATCTTTTATATGAATACGAGCGAGTCCAGACAGTAATTCTAACGCTGCTAAAGATATATTAAGATCCGTTTTCCATGAGGAAATTAACTGATGGCACACCAAGTACGTAGCTCTGACAAATAGCGCGTGCGCAGAATCTGAAGACAGGCAGAATATATTGTAGTCAAATACGCAATTCATTCTATCAACGCTTCTAAATAAGAATATTATTTATTGGGTTTTGATTAAATTTTGCTTTTTATTTTAAATTCCAGGTAAATGTACATATATCTACATTCTTCTAGAAAAATATTTGGCTAAATACCATATAGTTACGAAGCACCATGTTTAGTTACTAAACTAAGGATCTAAATCAAAATGAATTTTTTTTAAACTCTAGATATTCAGTAAAATCGCAATAATTACAAATACTTAAATATTTAGAGTGTATTGAATTAGAGTGTATTGAAAGAAATCTTTGAACGGATGACACTACTCCAAAGACTAATTTTAGAAACATAATTTTACATTAATTTATTGCTTAAAGCTTACTCTTCGAGAACTGATAGGACTCATCCTAAATTCGAATTTCAGTAAACATATCTGTGGCATTACATCATCTCGTCACGTCATTGTTGTTGCTTATTGCTAACTTACCGCTTATCCTAGATACCTATGCTGCTAATATGATATCGATCGATTTACTTAGCATTCTCGTTCCAACTGATCTTTTATCTGAACTGAACTAGTCGTAATAGTATAGTAAATAAATAAATAAATTTTTAAAAGTAAATTTAATTCCATAAGAAAAAATTGTTTTCTAAATTGTTTGTTGCATGTCAAAATGAATCGCCTTTGTAAGTGTAAAAGTTCAATTGCACCTATTATTACTATAGCGCTCAGGCCTTGTGTATATCGTAGGTAGCGGTATAACGCATCACTATACGTTGTCTAGTTACATTATTAGTGATTGACTTCCTTCGTCGCACATCATGCGATTCTCCGTCCTTATGCTTATAGTGGGCAAATGTTGCAACACTGCCTAGGTATTTTAGCGGCCTCAGAATTACGGGATTTACCAATGCGCTATGACAAATAATATAAAATATGTTATGTTCTATTCGGACTTGATATAATAAAATGATTTATTAAAATAGTCCTCGGTATTCAGCACTATTTGCTGTAGTTGTAGGTGCAAACGCTTTTTTGGCATTTTTTAGAAAAATAAGTAGATCAGTTAGTTAAAGTAATAGAAATGGTAGAAATAATTAACCTTAATGATTAAACATTATTCAGAGAATAATTTTTTCAGTAAATACAGCAAAAACAATAAACATGAAATATAAGCAATATACACATAGGGAAAGAAAATGTCTAGATATACGAAAAAGCGTACATGTGACAACGATAAACGCGAATGGGTGATTCACCACAAGCGGAGGGGTTAGCAGCAGTCGACGGCTTACAGGTACCGATGTGGTTAGTTACGAGGTAGACTGCATTGCGGATGATCTTAGTAAGAATTTCTAGAGTATTTATTTTTCTTTTCTTTTATTTCATCAGAATCTGTTTTTATTTTCGTCTTTAGAATTTCTTATTAGCTTCATCTAAGCTTCGTAGCAACAACAAAATAAATATGCGAAACTCTGATTTCCAAGCGACCATGACTTCAAATTATTACGTGCGTCGATCGGATTTCACTAAATCCCCTCGTCGCTCTCTCGCCGTACATATATAGATATAGCTAATTTCACATTTTCCCGATGTGTATAAACAATATATAGCAAGCGCAACAAATAACCTTTAACGGTCAAAATGCGCTAGATGTGGAATGCCGCAGCAGGACAGACGTAACGTTAAATAAAATATTATATGGATAGATTTTTTTTCTCTTTTCAACGTGAATGCGACGTAATATTCGTATATCATTACTTATGTCAATTGTTTGTGTATTTTTACAAACTCTCATCTCATTTTGTCATAGAGAAGCTATATGAGATAGAAAAACGTGTTTTGTTTTATTACTACGTGAATTAATGGCATATGTGTAAATATCGCTTGGACAAAGCATTGGTCACGGTGTTATTTTTGTTTTCTATTTTTACTTTTGTTATATGCCAGATTTACAACACCAAATTGATTTATTTAGGTAGTAGTATTATCA
Source organism: Dynastes maya (assembly GCA_029619315.2). NCBI lineage: Eukaryota > Metazoa > Arthropoda > Insecta > Coleoptera > Scarabaeidae > Dynastes > Dynastes maya. The sequence continues at coordinate 72,154,917 of JAROYE020000002.1, forward strand.
TCCGTTTAAAAATATCTTTCAAAACTTGAAACAGCTTGTATAATAAATACAATATAATCATTGAAAAACGTCGAAATACTTCACTAAAAACCCTTACCACAATACTTCATTCGCACTAAAACATTTTACTGCTGATGATGATAGCTTGGCTGTCGAAACGTGCGTTCAGTGCGAGTGAAGTATTGTGGTAAGGATTTTAGTGAACTGTTTCAAAATAGTGAATTATGCTATGTATAATGGTAATGTAATAAAAATACGATAAAGGATATACTGCAAATTAAAACTATACTATCTTAGGGTAGTTCAATTGCGGGCAAGGTTATTTCGCTTGCACTCAATTTCATAACAAATGGTAACATGCTAAGAGAACTCATGCATGTACTGGGGCTATAGTGACTTCCTGTTTTGTTTGAATTCTTTCAAAATTTATTTAATTTTTAGGACTAATCAAAAAAAAAAACGGTCCAAATCGAGATATTACTAATATTTAGTTTGTTACATCTACTTTGTTATGAAGAACTCGTATGTACAAAAAAAAACAAAAAAATCCCAACAAGTCAATTGCACATTCATCTAAATATATTTGTAAAGTTCAAATTTTAAATGTAGTAATCATATTGAAATGTATTACTAAACTATTTCATTTAGCTAAGCTAAATACAGAATGCCCAAAGTTGTCTATTAATCTTATTAATTTTAAGGCCTGTTTGAATTTAATTTTAACTTTTGTCCTATAATTTGGATGCTTCTTATAAGTTTACCATTTTATTTCAGATAAAACAGATATCGTGAATCCATTGCTGTAGTACGAAGGAAGTTTTTTATGTTATTTACCTAGCTACGAAAACAATGAGTTAGTAAGTCAGTCGCCTAGCATACGTGCACGAGATAATTTGCTAGGCACAGATTTATGGAAATACGTAATACATCTTGTTTTTTTTTATCCTATTGATGGACTTTAATCGTTGACTATTTCCAAATAAATACTTAAATGTAATATTGTCGTATATGAAACAAAGAAAACGTTCTTAATTTAAAAATTATAAAATAACTCGATTACATTTGCATTTCCAATTATTCGATATATTACCGTATTAGCCCGAATATAACGCGACCCCGAATTTAACGCGATCCATTCATTTCTCATAAAAGAATTCAAAGAAAATAAATTCAATCAGATAAGCATTTATTTAATAATAGTTTACACAGGTTACATTCATGTCAATAAAATTAAGTAATGTAAAACAAAATTAATATTAGGTAAGTTACAAGATACCTAAGTGAAAGAAAAATAAAAAAGGAAATCTTTATTCAGAATCTGAATTGTTTTCAGAATCAGAACTCTTTGATGTCGTATCGGTATCGTCAGTATGCTCGTTCACGGTTTCAGTCTCCCACAAAATGTCATCTTCAGACTCATTTAAATTATTGGAAATGCAGCATTTCTTGAAACCTTTAACTATCGATTCAAGTAAGATCTTCGGCTAGGCGGTCGCAACCCATTCTCCTAAAAGTGAGACTGAGGGTTTTTTTATTTTTCTTGGTGTTAATAGGTGATTGTCCGCTAATAGTCAATTGTTGTATTCTTTTCGTAAGTTATCTTTAAATGGTTTATTAACCATCACATCAAAGACTTGGAGCTGGGATGTCATACCGCCCGGTATTATTACAAGATCGGAATTCAATGCTCCAATTTTTTCCTTAACACCTGACGTGAAGTGGCCTCGAAATGCATCAAGGACTAGCATGGAGCGAGTGTTTCTCAGAGAACTTCCCCGTAAGCTTAGATATACCTCGGTAGATTCATCACACGCAGGTCGGGCGGAGGAATAGGCGTACTAATAAGAAGAGTCGTTACATTCCATTACCTAGACCTCGAATTTAACGCGAGTCAATTTTTAAACGGAAAATAATTAGTCAAAAAAATATCGCGTTATATTCGTATAACGTATACGTAAATCTTTAAATGCAAATTCCATGTTTTCTAAATCTAATTAATGGAATTTTATGTTAAAATGAATTGTATTTGTATGTATACAAATTCAGTTGAACCTATTGCTATAATCGATGTTCAAATAAGCAGTCATTTATAGTGCTGCCTCTAATGTGGTACCATTTTATGACTTCTTACTTTATAAGAACATAATTAAAAAGAAAACTATTGCACAGTATAATTTCGAGACGAAAGCAAAGCGAATCAAAAATAACCAAGGAGAAAAATCAAGAAAGGCAAGGATGATCAATTAAAGAAATAAACTAGGGGTATAATGCATTACTAGAGTCTAGTGCGATGGTTGGATTGTTACTGATTCTGATTCATTTCCGTTGCGCGACTTCACGTCCCTTTTACTTTCATAGCGAGCAAACGTTACAACAGTGTCTATATATTTTAGCGGTTCACTTTACTACGAAATTTACTAACGCGGTATATTCTTCAGGCTACTGCCTTCTCTGATTAGAAATTTCATTACGCTTCTGTGTTCAAGATTCAAATCATTCATTTTCGTCTCTTTAAACTGATATATAAATGACAAATGTTAAGCGATTGGAACCCAAATTGGAGATGGCACTATAAAATGTCACAGAAACTTGACGTAAGAAAATCATCGCGGTAGCATATTGTTTTCATAGCTAGGTAGATAACATAAAAAACTCCCCTCGTAGTAACGAAGTCAGTTAGAAATAGTGGGCAAATAACTTTGGACGCAGTGTATTTTTAATAAAAAAAACAAAACAGACAATTTTTGAAGCTGTAACTAACTGTTAGTAATCATGCATTTTTAAATGCATGCATATTTAAATGTACCTGTCGATTGACCTATTCTATGTATTAGTCACCTACACAACTTTTAACCAAAATTTTGTCTTGTTGGTATTCACAATTTTTCCTCTCTACAAAACATTTTTAATTGAGTAATATTTTGTCACTGAAAGTAAAACAAAAATCAAAATGAAAACATTAACATACCAGGTGGAATGTCTGAAAGATCAGGTCCCAAGGAATCTGTATGTGAATGATGATCAGAACTGCTGGCCGCACTCACTGTACTGGCAGTATCCGATACTACATAAGCCACAAAACAAAAGCGTTTGCAAAAGAATCAAAAAAATCACTTTTAAAAGTAGAACACTCAAAGGAAAAGGATGAGTAGTGCTATTTATATCGCAAAAAAGAATCGATTAATGATTTCGACTTGATCGCCGAATCTTACCGGACGCCAACAAGTTTGAAGCGGAATCGGTCAAAGGCTGCATCACCTGTTCCACTTTCTCGTAGATGGCCGAATCTTGTACGCACAGAAATAGACCGCCCAATAACATGTGAGTATTCTGCGGGTCCGTTTCAGCTTGTAGTGCGCTCATTACCAAGTTCATGAGGCGCGGTTTCAATTCGCCAAATGTAAGTAAACGATCAGAGCATCCTGTAAACAGAGATTACACAGGTTATCAGTGAATTTGTTAATTGCACAGTTGTTGCACTTCTTTTTTGTTTGCATCTCTGGTGTCACCGGAAGTGATGCAAAGTTTCATATCTTAAATAGAACACTCTGTATATTTTTACGTTCCTGGAAAGGCAATGAAAAGGAAAATTCAACGATACCATACATTACACAGTTCGTGCTTTGAAACCGTCGAATTCTGCTGGCATTGACGACATAAGCTCAAATATATTAATAAATGCTATAGATTTAATAGTGCAACCATTAACTTGTATCATAAATTGATCTATTGTTGATGGTATTTTTCCTCATGTTCTGAAAGTCGCTCGGGTTATCCCTGTCTTTAAGGCAGGGGATAGTAGTATAATTGCTAATTACAGGCCAATATCTTTGCTATCGGCCGTCTCGAAGGTTCTAGAAAAGATTGTATCTGAAAACGCAATTGCCTTTTTAACCCGTACAGAATTTTTCAATGAATCACAGCATGGCTTTATAAAAAATAGATCTACAATTTCTGCAGTTACTCAATTCATTGACATCCTTTACAACAGTTTAAATAACGATCTCAAATGTGCTAGTGTTTTTATGGATCTGAGTAAGGCCTTTGACATGGTCGATCATGATATTTTACTATATAAATTGTATAATTGTGGAATTCGCGGTACTGCGTACAAGTGGTTTAAGTCATATATTTCAAGCAGGGAGCAGGTAGTTGACATTCAAGATACACGATCCAATAAGCTTATATTAAAACGAGGTGTTCCACAAGGCTCAGTAATGGGACCATTACTGTTTATCATCTTTATTAACGATTTACCCACAAAATTCCCCAATCTAATTCTTTATGCAGATGATAGTACGTACATTAGTGGGAAGCCCAATAAAAACCTTCTACTGCAAGATATACAAGTAAACTTAAACAATTTCAATTCATGGTTTGTAAATAATAAATTATGCTTGAATAAATTAAAAACAACATTCATTAATTTTACACCAGGTGTCAACAAGTATAGTGAAAGCTACTTAATCAAAATAAATAACGATTCTATCAAACAAGTACCATATACTAAATTCTTAGGTTTACAAATAGATAATGGATTAAATTGGGAGACACATGTAAATCAGTTACAAACACAACTGGCATCTAGATGCTATGCTCTATATCGATTAAAAGCTTTAGTAACACAAAATATACTAATATCCTATTATTACTCGCATTTTGAATCTAGAATTAGATATGGGTTAATGTTTTGGGGTGCATCTACTTTTACAAAAAGGATTACTATATTGCAAAAGAGAGGTGTAAGAAACATAGTCCTCGTGTCACCATTTGGTCACAATAACAGGCTATTGTGACCAAATATTGTAAGTGATCTAGTGTGACCGTATGGTTACAAGCAGTAACTATGATTTAAAATACATTTCTTTAAAAATGTTGTTTTAATTACTTAATTTATTGCTGTAGTTGTCTATTATTCACAACTACTATACATTTTATAAAAAAAATTTGTAAAAGTATAAAAGTCACGCTAAAATCCAAAAGAACCGCATGTGATATATACTTTAGAAACACCCTATATATTGAAAAGAGACGGAGTAAGAAATACAATAATTAGAAACCAATTAAACATAACTCCAATTCTAAAAATAAAGTAGGGCTCCCAAGGAAAAAATGGGAGGAACAAGTCCGTAACGCAGTAGAAAAAAGTTGAACCGAAGTTACAGCTCAAGATAAAAGGTTGTGAAAAAGAAGAATAAAGGAGGTACCAACAAGAGAAGAACACCACACGGACTTCACCCCAAACATACGGCAATACATACATAATGTAGTAGAACTTATTGTATTGTAAATATATGTAGTCCGACACCTAATGGTAAAAAGACAAAAGATTAAATAAATATATTGAGAAATTCTAAAAAGTTAAACGACTTTTACTTAAAACATTTTTTGGTGTTGTTAAAAAAAAGGATGTGTAAGAGTTAAACTTAAGTACCGTAACATCCTGTATATAAGTTAATTATGTATTCTAAAAGACTTTTAAATATGATACAACTTTTGCGTTTATCCCTTCCTTCTATCTCTCTTCGTTCGCTGTTTTATTTAGAAAATCCAAAATCCACTAGCGGGTTCTTCTCTCCAACAAAGGAAAATAGAATACTCTACACTTCTGCAAATTTCATTACATCCGAATTTGACACCCCGAAACCTTTCCTTGTGAGCTAATATATCGCAATTATAAACACTCCCAAGTTTTGAAGTCTTTAGTTATCAAAACATTATTACAGAAACCAAATGTATTTTACCTGAGTGTAATTCCTTAATAACAATATTTTGGAAATGTAGCGGTAGCACCAACATCGACAGTAATAAATTAATCGAAGCACGTCTTAAATCTGACTTTGAAACGTATGACTTCAATTTTAAATCCCTATCAGGTAGAACTATTTCCAGTGCGCTAATAAAAGCCGGTAGAAGTATTCGGACACCGTCCAGATCTACCCGAAACAGGTCCGAAGAATTCACCAAAATGGCGACCATACATTCGCCGCATTCTCTATTCGATGATATTTTCAGACCTTGCTGCACCGCCAGATAAAATCTAGCCAGATAAACAGGTAATATTTCCTCTCCGGTTTTCTTAGAGCACATTATCCTGCAAAGGGTTCCCAATGCTTCGGCTCTACCACTTTCATACTTGTCGATTGTTATTGACGATGGTAAATCGGCGATTTCGGCTAAAGATCCTGGTTGGGAATAGGTTATCGATCCTTTCGAATTTTCCATAATTATCGAATTAGGTCGTTTATTTTCTGGACCTAAAAGTATACTTGATCTATCAATTCGTCAATGAATAAGTAGCTACGTACGGCTTGAAAGGTCCGTTCCTATGAATGCCGCTTGGAATAACCATTCACCAAAAAGGTGTAAAATGCTATTACATTTCGGACGACCAGGTGCTAATTTTGGAACCTTTGTATCGAAGTTCAGCGACGTTAATGCTGAACAGTCGAACCAAGTTAAACAGTTACTAATTTAACTAAAAAAAAAAAAAAAACTTACACGAAATACTCGATGTAGACGATGGACCAGAACTTGGAACTGAGTTGGATATATTTGCAGAAGCTCGACTGCTAGTTAAACCAATCAGAGAAGTTTTTGGAATACCTGTATGGTATGATAAACATTCTGATTAGTCTATCAATTTCTGATATCAAAAGTTACCTTTCTAAGAACTTATTTCATGCAAAAAATACCCAAAATAATAATTTGACATAATGAAGATACATTTTTACATAAGAATGAAGCACAGTAAGCAAGTAGTCAATGTAATTTTTACGCGTTTTGAGATTTCTAAACTTCCTTATTTTAAATATATTTGTTTGGTCACTAAGTTCTGTTACAACTTTTATCATTAAGTAATATTAAGTAAAACCGAAAAGAAAATAAGAATCTTTTATTGATTAAATAGACCAATATAGTGTTCCCAATTACATATTAAAAAATTATTCAAACTGATCCCCTCGTTTCGTAATACAGGCGCTTAATCTGCGAGGCCAGTCATCAATCGCATTACGCACCATTTCCCTATCTATCTCCGCCACTGTCTTCTTAACAGATGCTTTTAGCGAGTCCAAATTTCTATGGCGTTTAATGCAGACTTTCTCCTCCAAAGCTTGCCAGATTTTATAATTCAGAGGATTAAGATCGGGACTAGAAGATGGCCAATCTTCATGCCTGATAAAATCGATGTTATTCGCCTGTAACCAACACTGAATGCTTTTGGCCTTGTGAGCAGGAGTCCTGCTAGAAGACCTTATCTTGGATTTTGAATAAGCTTTGGCTTAGAGGTTTTACTATTTTTCCAGGACCGTCTCTTGATAGACTTGGGTACTGGTTTTCACTCTTTTCTCACAGGAATGAACTTCAGTTGGTCCGAAATAAGATACCCCTAACCAAACCATTACTGAGGATGGATGACCCTTTTGAACACGAGGAACGACCACACCTACTTCTTCACTATTGGAGGCACACACTCGATCATTTTCCTGATTAAATTGTTCTTCAACAGTGAAGATTTTCTCGTCAGAAATCAGGATACGGCAGTAGTCGTTGTTAGCGTACCGCTTTAATAAGACTCGGCATCTTTGAAGCATTAAACCTTTCAGACGTGCATTGAGCAAGTGACCGCTTTTTTTCTGAAAACACGAAGCTTAAGATCTTCATTCAGGATATTTTTGTGCACTTGTGCATTTAGTCACACCCATCTGTAACGACAATAGTTTTTGTTTTCGGAGAGGATTTCGTCTGATGTTTGCTTTGACAGCTTTAAAACAGCCGGAGTGCGAGCTGATTGAGGACGGCCAGGACTTTCCTTGTCATCGACACTGCCAGCTTCATTGTATCTTTCAATGGTACGATAAATAAATCTTTTCGTAATTTCCAAGTTTTTCAGCAGGTTGAAAATTGTATTTGGCTAATGTCCGCAAGGATGTAATGCGATTATAGCAACACGATCTTCTCTTTGGCTCCATTCCATGCTTATTTATTACTCATTCGCAAATACTTTAACGTCAAACGATTTAGAATAAATGGCATAACCTCAACTAGTCGTTTGTTTTTATTAGTCGCATGCTATGCGTTTGAATTAAAAAAAAAATTGTAACAGAACTTAGTGGCCGACTAAGTAAATCGTAGGTGGCTTTGACTGCAGTAGAACAAGCATAATTTGTTAATTTCAATGGTGGTTATACCAACTGGAACAGCTTGCACATCTGATGCCAGAAGTCAAGTTTTTCAAGGGGTATGTTTTTTAATTGCTTGAACCTACATAAATGCGTTTTCTATAAGAGTAAAATAGAGCTGTTCTTTTAAAATTGTTTGAACAGCTGTTTGATCAAAGGGTCGAGCAATTAATAAACACACCAAGTATATAGGTATGGATTACTTAGCTGCAATCAACCTATTTTAAAAAGAGAACTAAACTTGGACACTTGTCTTATTTTAGATTTAAAATGGTGTACAAGCCTTTCATTTAGGCGTCTAGCATTGCGCTTATGAAGTGTGTCAGGTGTTAATAACGCTACATAACCAATTTATTACAAAACTAATTGTACAAGACATTGATAAAAAAATAACTGGTATTCAATATACATACTTATGAATCTTATGAACATCAATCAATGAACATAGTAATGTTGAAATAATATATTTTTCTGTAAGTGACATTTTACAGCCAATTTATTCAATAGAAAGTAAATTATGCAACCGCATAATCGTACGTAATTTCATAGTAATATAAACTAGAAGATTTATATGAAATATTTTAATGCGATCTAACTCTGAAGTAAGTCATTTTTAGAAAATAAAAGAATACTAACAAAATAGCTTTATTTCATGATCTATTATCGCCCCTAAAAATCTGTCTGAGATTTTCAGGGAGACCCTGTATATGCACATTAAGTACTGTGCATAAAACATATCATGAATTTGCGCAGTGTACATCTGGTCAATTGAAGAAGCTATTTTGGTCATGTTTAAAGTTCTTCCGAATGGGGCGATCAGCAAAAAACTACTCTTTTTTATATTTAGTGTGTTTCACGTCAAGCTCCTTGAAATTGTGACCGTCTTTTAAACTTATTAAGTTATTTGCATCAAAAAGTTAATTACGATCAAACTCTGCGTTTCTAAGAGGCAGAAAATGATTTACCTTTGATTAAGAGCGTATTGAATGGATTGTAGCTTGTGTTGACAAATCAAGTAGACTCACGTTATTTTGGTTGCATGCATGCTCTGATTTTCAAAGCGAGTTGCACGAGTCATTTGTATGAAACATGCGCAGGAAAGAGTTACATTCTGCTTATATGAAAATTGAACACATGAATGTAAACACCTTAATAAAAAGTTCACATAACAAATGTCAAACATTAATAGAATATGTTCAACATTACGTTTCAAAATAAGATGAGTCTTTCATCTGTCATTTTTAATCTGCTCAGTCGCTAAATTACAATGTCGAAAACATGCGTAATGACACTTTACTAATTATCAATTCTTGTTGTAAATATCTATCTTTTTATAGTAGATTAGATTCGATACATAAAAGATGATTCATTGTGCAGAATGTGTAAATAAAGAGCTTAAATGTATAGTGAATATAAAAGTCCTAACCCTTAGTAACAGAAGAAGGAGCCACGCTAAAACTCTTGGCTAAACGACGCTGTGCAGGGGGTGTAGGAGAATGTGCAGAAGGTGTGCTTACAGTAGGCGGCGGATCCTTTATTTTATCACTACCAACACCCATCACCATCGCTTCCCAGGACAGAGGTTGTGCTATACCTAGTTGAGAAAATAGTCAAACCCAACATGCCAGAATCGTATATATGTATGTGAAATAATAACCAAAATAATGCTCATGGTATCGATGGAATCACTCATGACAAAAGCAATGTGAAACCGAGTAAAAATGCCAAACCACCTCTCGAGCAGTTCTTGGACTGCTGAACACGAGATGGCGTGCGCCTGAGCGCTCTGGTACCTTTCTCTCCTCACATTGCTTTTGCTGTAAATGATTCCTATTAGCATTATCTTGGTTATTGTTCCTAGGTACTCTTTTGATGTGAATATGTTCAATAAAAATACCTCAATGTAGTAAAGACATTACTAATATTCTATTCTGTATTTAATTTGATTAATCAAATTATAAGGCTTTCTATTTGAATACACTTAGGTAGATACAGCAATAGTCAAAGCTGCGATTTTTATCCGGCTAACAGATTCGTATTCAGGTTTTAGCATTGCGTTGACTGCATTTAATACTAGGATATAATTTTATGTTATGCGGCATTTATCTCCGAATATTTTTTATTTGAAAACCTTTTCTCTAAATTGCTCAGGAAAAAAATTATTTAGAAAAAAAAGGTTGATTAGATTTATGTATTATCGTTTTTAATTTTACAAATATAAACAAGCCCTGGTGCATATTCAACTATCGACCCCCAATCGACCCCTTGATCATCGTCCCGCTTCAGAATTTCATCGACCCCCAAGGAGTTGGTTTAAATGACAGTGGGCATATCTGGGTTAAAAGAAGATCATGAATTTTTAGGACGTCCTGCGCAAGACTTTTTTTCACATTTTCACAATTTTAACTGACCTAAAAAAGCATCCACTTGTCCAGCAACCCCTTTCATTGCCTTCAAAAATATCAATGGCAGCGCTTGTAATGAAGGGTGATGACATGGGTCTGTAACACCGCCATTTTGGCTAATAGCAAACTGCAAGAACTTCTGCGTTTGACTTATAACTTCTGGCTTAGTTAGACAGACAGGATTGCCGATTGTATTGAGAAATCGATACCAACTTTGAGCGATGCAATCATTTGATATTCCACTTGGTATTAAGTCATCTTCGCCTAAAAAGAGAATTTAATATTCCACATTATTTCTTCATGAAACAGACTATACGTACCTATCTTTAATTCTGGAAACGTGGATCCGTACATAAACAGCAACAATTTCGATGTAAGGGCTAGATTTACTCTATTCCACTGCTCGATAAGGGCCGTTCTATGTCGCCAATTCATACAACATTCCCTTAATGTTTTCCATAATGGAGGAGATGGAAAACATTGAGCGCAAGCTACAAGCCAGACTTCAAACAGGACACTTAATACTCTTTCGCATAGCTGGTCAGCTACATCATCTTTAACTGTAGGTGGGGCCAGTAAGGTGTCATTTATGGCGAGTAAAAACAAAAGAAGCGACTCCCAAGTTGCACTCTCCAAAATGCTTGATTCATGCGCCACTTGCTGTAGAGTTCTTAAAACACGGTGGCATAACACAGCTTGTCTGTTGATTGTATCCAAACCTACAGAAGAAAAAAGCAAAAATCTATAAAAATGTGTTTCGTTAGGTTATTCTAAGTGTACTCTACCAATATCCTGATACAAAAATGACCAGTCTTGTAAAAGAAAATTGATATTAGTTAGTACCTATATTATTTAAGTATGCACAACAAAGGCATTATTACTATTAATGTTAAAATACATTTATAGAACTATGTTTAACACTTTATTAACTTGAACTAATAAATCTATGAATTTTGTCCTTTATTGAATATAAATAAACAGTTATTTAATTTGTTTTAAAATACTGTAAGTAATGTTAGGTATTTTGCGCGCGCTAAAACAAGCTGGCAAAGATTACAGAGCGGCACACAGTTATTTTCTATATGCGAGCCGGAGAGATACAACAATAGGACTAGGTAGGCATAACCAATCCGAGAATTCAGATTTAAATAAAACTTGATGAGTTTATAGATTGATTTCTTGTAAGAACAATAGTGATTACTAACCTGGGCAAATATGCGATAACAGCCAGAGGCGTGGCGAGCACATAAAAGTTTACACATAAAATAGAAGGTAAGAAATAAATTATAAAACGTGCTGAAACACTTACCGCTTTAAAAGTCTTCCGTGAAATCACACACTGGGTAACATCTGTTAAATATTTGGATCATTAGATATGTTTCCATAGCTGTTTCAGTCAAGTGAGTACGACGTGCGGAATAAATGTTTTTTAATGCCGAAAACGACCGTTCGACGTCTAGCGATGTTATATTTGCATATTTAAAATAATCTTTGAAACAACTCAATGCATCTTCACACGCACCTTCACAAATTTGTCTTAATATAAGAAAATCGGAGTCTTTCACTAAAACACTTTCAAATTTTCGTATTACACACCAATTTGTTTCGCCTTCTAGAGCGCATAACTGTGCGTGAATATCATTCACAATTTGAACAGAATCCACTAGCGACATCGAAACATTTTGTAATTTTTCTATTCTCTCCGCTAGTCCGAAGTAATTTTTGTGAATAGTTTGTAAATCTCTTTTAACCTGACTATCTTGAAATATTTCCTGGCTTTTCTTGATTGCTGCAGCTTCTGTCGGATTGGATTTTAAAACTACCTTCTTTACTTGATCGAAATATTTGTTGTAGTAAAACGCAGCCTGCAACCATGTTCCCCAACGTGTAACAATCGGCTATAATGGTTCGGATAAATCAGGACACAGTTTGTGAAATAGTCGGGTACGTTTCGGGGACTTTAGAAATACTACCTTTGTACTAGCAATCAATGCATTTACTAGTGGAAAACATGTAGGAATCGTTTGTGCCGCAAGATTTAGAGTATGGATTTTACACGTTACATGTAAGAAGTTACCACTGTGTTCTTTAAGAGATCGGTCCAAAGAACGCATGTTTGCGGCACCATCACTCATAAACATTAAAAGTTGCTTAGTTGAAACTTCAAATTTGTTCAATGAGTTCAACACTACCTTTAAAATCTCATCGACAGTACAATTTATAACTCTTTTGGAAGCAAGTAAGAAGGAGGATGATGACGGTCGATGTGGTTCCATTGTACGTACCATTACATTAACCACAGAATGTTTTTGACGATCTGTTGTTTCGTCGAGACACAACCACAGTTTTTTATTTTTCAATTCCGTTTTCATTCTTTTTTCTATATGTTCACGAGCAAATGGCACATTTCGTATCGATATCCGACTAGGTAATTTACAGTCCGCATATTTATTTCAGAAGGAGACAAATGCTTCATTGTCTAGTAAACGAAACGATAGATTACATAAAATATGAGTAACACATAAATCAAATGTAAATTTTTCTTGGTCTCGTATGCCACTTTTTGCAGAAGAATGCTGTTTGCTTTCGATGTGACGTTGACAATGGCTTCTGGGCCAACACATTAAAGGGATTTTACAAACTAGACATTGAATTTTAGCGCCATCAAAAATTAAGTCCGGCATGTCCACTATAAAGTTTTTAACTGTGTCTGCCATTGGTCGTTTTTGCTACGTACCTAACTGCGACATTTATAAAGCAAACATAAGCGTACGATTATGAAATAAGTTACGACAGCCTACATATACACAGAACTACTCGCATACAGCATCGATTTAGTACTGACGCTGTGAACGCGTGAAATAAATAATCGCCGACTCCGCACCACATACCTACTACACTGACTGTTACCGCTGTTTGCCCAAACTAGTGATTACATAATCCAATATTCCAATATGATGCTACCCATCATAATCTCTGTCCTATAATAATAGTAGCATTTAATGAATTTAATTTGTCTCATAATAATAGTAGCAAAAGAAAATAAATACAGAGCGCAACATTTATTATCAAAAAAACAGATTAAATCAAACAATGGATTAAAAATTTTCCCAATTTTCATTTTGCGTATTCAGATAGTTTCTAGATTTTTCAATAATTTCATTACTGCATTCTAAACTTGTAGGTAGGTTGTTTTGGCTTCGAAGCTTTGCTTTCCCTATATGAGTGAGTTTAAAATTATTAGAGCTACCGTTCTTCATTGCTTCCAGCATAACTTGTTGAAGTGACAGAAATGTGTTATCCAGTATTTCGGGGGAAATATTATCAAAGGCTATGGTTACTGCTTCTATCAATTCATCAATATTATTTGGCGAGGTTTGATGTTGTAGTGACTGTATTGAGTTAAAAATGCCCAAGTCTAACACATTAAAGTCCGGGTTATTTGGTGGCTGTGATTTCATTTGTATTTTCCATCCATCACAAAATCCCTCCTCTAATAGTAACAGATCATCATCTTTTAGATGTGGTTTAGCATTATCCTGTTGAATGCATATGGGGCAATGTGTTGATTCTCTTGGCCATTTTTTATGAATTGTTGGCAGTATGTTTTCAAAATACATTTTCCGTATCTCTGTACTTGTAGCAGATTCTATAGGTTTTGTAACAAATGTTCCTTTTATTCGGTTCTTACTGTTTTGTTAGGCTGACGTTTGCGTATCAAATGGCCACATGCCAATTTTTCCATCAAAAAGGCATTTTTTGTGTGGATCCCATCTAGGGCGAGCTACTGCTGCTGTAAACATTACTTTTGATATAAATCTCTTACTTTTGCAAGTTCTATGTATGGTTTCCTCATCTAAACGCACATAATAAGATAACCTTTTTTCATCAATGTGAATGTAATCCTTAAAGTCTATACGCTTTTCGTCAGGATGTACTTTTGATAGACAAAATTCTACGTGTCCTTTCTTATTCTTTTCTGTAAGAAATGGCTTGACGGTACTTGAAACTCGTTTTATGGATTTTCCTTCTTTCAAAATTCGAAATAATGTAGATTTGGAAACTTCGATGGCGTGAGGCGCTGACCTTATAGTGCATCTTCTGTTAAAAGGAATATGTCCAAGTTTTTCAAGTTTTTTGCCATAATCTTTGTATTTACGTCCACATTTTTCTTTTTTCAAAGAATCAACATTAGTATAAGATTCACCTTGACAATTATTTCCAGAAGCACGTTTCCAAATCCTTGATACGGTCATTCTGTTACACTTAAATTGTTTTGCAGCTAACGTAATTGCACCTTTTTGCAACTTTTAGTTTTTCTTTCGATTCATCAAGAAGTGAACAATCGCAACTCGATCTTCACTTGAAAACTATTTTTTTCATCTTAATTTTGTAATGGGTTGATATTCAATCGAAATAAACCAATTGATTTCGATCAGCGGATGAAATTAGGAAAATACTTATAACCTTTAATAAATTAGGTTAAACCAAACATTGAGAAATGTGTAAAAAAAAAATGACAGATGTCATGAAACGTCACTTTTAATTGAAGGTTTTGCAATTTTGCACCACAACATAACTTACAGCTGTATTCGCCAATAATTCCCGTTTAAATATTCACTTGCTACTATTATTATAGGACAGAGAAAGTAATAATCATTTGGAACCATGCCCGGACTATATGGTGAATGTTACAATTCTTGAAAGCCACATTCGCGGATGGCAGCTTGTGAAATGGTGGCAGTACAGCTAATACCATTTCTTCAATAACTGAAATGTTCATTATCTTTTAAGGATTCTTGCCTTAAACAGAAATATTTTACCCACTTTTTTACAGTGGAATATGGAGATAAATTACCATAAATGCCATCTAAACATTGTTTAATGTGATTCAACATATGCCCCTTTTTTGTTAAAATTACTATTCAAACCGTAATATATAAGGTGATAAAATCTAACAGGTTAATTAAGATATACCTAAGCTTACCTTCTCCTTTCCTGGGTATAAATAAATAATGAAAATGTTTAATAATTCTCCTTGCATATAAATTTGGATCATCACAAACTGGCTTCGGTACACAAATTTTTACGTTTGGTAATAGCGCTGATAACCATTCACAATACACATTTACACAATCTTTAATTGCTTCATGTTCAGTAAGAGGTAAAGATAAACCATAACACAGGACTTCCATACACCATTGGACCTCTGAATCTGTTAGCAATGGACTGGGTTCCGGTGGCTGACTTATGCCAAGATTGCCGGCCAAATGGTGCACAATACTTAATGTAACTTCTTTACTTGTTGTTATTCCAAATTTCTCTAAAACACTTTGACTTGCTTCCGGATTGCTTTGCACAACTGAACTCAAAGAAGTCCATTCTGAGTACATGCCTCTGTTCTGTGCGTTATCCTGTTGAAAATCCAACATTTTTAACTTTTCACGCTCTACTAATTATTCATTAAAATAATACTACCTTCAGATTTACTCTATTGAATATACCTAAATTCATAGATACAAAATGTAATTACATTTACTGCATTAATACCGTTTCAAAATTGAAAACATTTTATATTGTAACTAGCTGTCAACAAATGTCAGAATTATAAAATGAAATTCAATGGCCTATTAGCTTCGTGCGGCTACAAACCAAGGTTGGTAGAATACATTACTCTAAAGCACACTCTAAAAGTGGTCTGTTTAAAAATAGCGTTCGCAATGACGTCAGTGGCAGTGGAATATAGAACATATGAGATCCATCATTTTAAACGTTGTTATATATTACTACCATTGACGTGAAAATATGCGTCCTTCACCCCTTCCCCCAAAAACTTTGGGTCAAGTATTGCAAGAGAGTAACCAAGACAATCTTAAGAATACATACACTTTACCAACCTTGGCTACAAATAATACTCGCTATTACTTGAAAGCAATAAAAGGTACATACATACATACAAATATAATGAAGCTAGTTTTACTGTAGTCTTCCAGCGGGAATTTATTATTTAAATTTGCTTTTGATGTGAGCATACTCAATAATTCTGCAGTAGTACGGTTTATTTAAAGTGAATGTTTTGTTTCTCCATTTACCTTTGTTGCACGCGCCTAGTGCACTTGTGTATGACGATGGTTGGTTCATTTGTTACTGGCGGCAATTCAAAATATACAGGATGTTTATTAAACATACGGCAAAAATTCAAGGGGTTATTCCATGAACTATTCTAAGAATATTTTGTCCTTTGATGATTTTTAAAAAGCCCCTTTGTTTCGAAGATACAGGGCGAGAAAAATTTTCGACAAAACCAACATCTTATTACCAAAAATGTAATTTAAAGTTTCTTAATCTACAAGAACTGTTGAAAATGACTACCTCCAACTAGGATGCAAGAATCCAATCTTCTTCTCATTGACTGCCAAACTCTTTCAAAAACACTAGGGCCCTTTCTTATTGAGTTACACCCAGCAATTATCCGATTTCTTAAATCTTCCACATTTTCCACTGGAGTAGAATAAACTAATGACTTTAGATGGCCCCATAGGAAATAATCCAGGGGGTTTAAGTCCGGGGATCGAGCAGGCCATAAGTGAGGTCCACCTCGACCAATCCAACGATCTCCGTATGTTGCTGTTAAAAACTTACGAGCAACCACACTAAAATGCGTTTGTGCACCATCGTGCATAAACCACATTGCAGTTCTTATTGCCAATGGTACATCCTCCAGAAACAGAGGTAGCGTTTGTTCCAAAAAGTTTCGATACACCTCACCGGTAAGTCTTCCTGGTAGAAATACTGGTTCAATTAGCCAGCCATCCACAATTCCTAACCAAACGTTCAACGAGGACTGATGTTGAAAACGATCTTCAAGTACTTCACGTGGATTTCCTTCAGCCCACACATGGTTATTGTGAAAATTTCTTATTGCATTTCTTGAGAAATTCGCTTCATCGGTAAAAAGAATCAGTGTCAGTAGTTGAGGGATTTGAACCAATGTGTGCAAAAGCCACTGACAGATAAACATTCGGGAAGCCGCCCGATGACCTCGAAGCGCTCCAGAGCCGATTGTTATTCATAACGCGGCTAGTATCGCATATTCGCGTACGATCGAGAGTATTCTAGTTGCTTATTGCGGGTAATATATAAACCGCTCAGCGCGCGTGTCAACTCATTACTTCTTAACAACTGATAAGAAAAGACGCGGGAAATATTCAAGCAAATTCAGCTCAGAAGAAAAAAATCTATCAAGATGTCTGGTTTAAAAAAGCGGAAAGTGGACACAGAATGTCGTCAATTCCAAAACAAATGGACTGAAGAATACTTTTTTATCATGTACAGTGGTAAAGAAAGTTTTTTTTTATAGGTTACGATATAATTAAATTATTTCTTTAATAATGTAATTAAATAAGTAATATTTTTATGAAATTTAATAATTAATGAGTTAATATTTAAGTTTATTTATCCCTGTTTTTATTATTATTTATTATATATAAAAAAAACTATAGTTAAATTAGTACAGGTGGTTAATAGTGCCCCCTCTGGAATAAAATTTAATTAATGAGAGATCTAGCTTTGTCTACGGCTTCTTGGGAACATACTAAACTAGATGGTAAGCGTCCTTCACGCCGAAGTTTGGTCTTATTGCTGCGGGGAATCTTATACGAATTTCATCGGAATATGGACAGCAAAAGGCAGGCTACGAATTGATCCTCGACGATTGAAAGGAACTTCCTTAACTTTGGCTAACTATTCAGAATAATCTTTACGTTTCCGTCCAAATTTACCTTTCTTTCTTGAAGTAACAGCACAAATTTTACCGTCATTGTACTGTTTTTGAGCCACTTTCCAAATTGTAGACACGGACAAACGGGTTACCCCTAGTTCAGCTGCAACTTTATTTATACTCCCATGCTTTAGCTTCTGGCCTTCTTTCAACTGCAACAATTTTTGCAATATACCATAATGTTGTTCACCTGTTAATTGCTTGAACTTGGAATTCCTTTTCAATAAGCTTACTTCATTATTTATAACAATATCTGCCATTTTGTGAACAGGGCGTGCGTAAATTTTTTTTTCATGAAATGACGTTTTAACTCTATTGATGTTTTTGACACAAACAAAATCGGATAGCAGCCAACTATGTATTAGTTGTTTGCCTGGCATCAGAATTGCTAACTAAGTATATTTAACTATAATTTGCTAATGTCACATTAATTTTCAAAAAATTTTTAAATGTATACCATATTTTCGGACGGAGGGAGTAATAAAAAGAAAAAAATATTCTTACATTAACCGGTATCTTTTGAAAATGTTTATGAAACGTCGTACGTTAAAGGTTACAACATTGCATGGGTAAGTATGCTATCTATGTTATGGTTTCTATATTCGCTACTCTTTAGGACGGCACGACTAAAACTCCTGGCACTACGGCGCGCCAGGAAATATTTCGGTTGCTGTTTTTGAAGGTTAGTGGCATAAACTGAGATGTAAAAGCAATGTGGCCAAGAGCATGAAGCTTCAATGCTTTTTTTCTTCTCATATTGTTTTTGCCAGTAGTGATTCCATCAATACCAGGAGCTATTTATTAGTATTCTCTTGGTTATTGTTTCTAGGTACTTTTCTCATGTGTGCTTCTACATTAAGTTCATTTTTGTTTGAACATTATTCTGTAGATAACTTCTACTTTGGCCTTTTTAAAATCACAAGCAATGAAACTATTGATTTATGAACAATACCTAAACGCTTTCTGGAATTAAGAAAACTATTTACTATCCTTAAGAAAATATTGTTTTGTGTTATAACGTCCATTTACTTATACTAAGAATCGCTCTCTTCAAACTTTCAAGATTTTCTTGAATCAAGTTAACAAATGTCTTAAACAAAGAAATACAATTATTTCATTACAAGTGTATACTTCTCTTAAGCGAAGAAAGAAACGCTAAGAAAATATTTCTTTTGATTTAAAACAATTATTATTATAAGTAAGCGTTTCTCTGCGTGTACATCTAACTTGTATTTATGTCCATCAATTAACCTATCGCTCGACTAAAAACCGATTGTGTGCGCTCTCCGTTAAATTTCACAAAGTAAATATTTATATAAATACGGTCTACGTTATTTGTAAACACCAAGAAAGAAGTGTTTTTATACAAGCCAAACAACCTGCAGTTTTTATTTCTGAGTTGCTGTAAAGCTCTGGCATGTTTATACGTTCGGCAGATTTTTTTTGCTTCAAAACGAAAGGTTTTTGTCTTTTTTTATGAAATGTCGTCGCCTCAGTGATAAAAACGCGTAACACCATTAAAAAGAAATTTACAGGAGACCAAAAAAACTGTTTGGTTTTCGTATGCTCACAATGAAAATTTTTGTTTCTCTTTTAGAGGCTATTATAGAATAATTTGAATGATTTTTAGGAAAAAATAATTCTGAAAACCTTTTTTTAATTATTATTAGATTGCAGTTAAATCTTATTTTTGGTAAAACATGGAATTACGTGCTTTTCTTACTAAGGCAACGATATAGTATTTGTTTAAAAGTGTAGGAACCAAAACCAATATTTTTTTTGTTTCATGAGACTTTTTTTGATGGTAAAAATGATTACAGTTTAATTTTTGTAAATTTTAAATACAGAGGAACGGAGGAAAGTTTCCGTTTATAATAATATATCTGATTTTGATAAATTTCATCTGAGGCTCACTCTTAGGCGAGGTGATTTTGTCTGTTAAGAACACCTAACATTTTATTATTATTTTGTAAATTCAACGTTTTGCTTTTTGCCTTGTTTTATAAGTTCAATATTTCATTTGTCTTATTTTGTATAAATTCATATATTTCATATTTATGTTCATTGAAACTTTAACGTGTACGTATTTAATGTAAAAATAGATTTAATTTCTAACATTTTAAGAAACTACTTTAATAGTAATTTAAATATCTCTACGATGGAGCTACCGCTAGCGCATGTATTGGGAATGAGCTCTACTATTATTATTGTTATAAGGCTTCGGCTGACGCCATTGGCCAGAAACGCTAGATGAGGAGTTACCGCAGAGGGAGAAAACATAATACCAGTATTCTCATCTGTCGTTCATTCGCTTACGCATAACATAGCCGATACTGTTCCGTTTCCATCTTTCTCACTTCTGCAGGGGACAGTAACAGGAGTAATAGATGCGAGAGGTGGTGTATCAAATATGTAAATACATGAAATAACCAGGGCGCCTGGGTAGCTCTGACAATGTGGTACGGCATTATTATTGTTGTGATCGGCTATTTTTGCTACTGTCGCCCGGCCAGATATTCAGGTTCCGGTGGGGTTTGGTGGTGATCCTACATGCAGAAAAATGGTTTCTTGCCCCAAGAAAATAGATTTTCTTACAAAAATCAGCCTCTATTCAAGAAAATATTTGTATTTCGAGATTATAAAACTGTATAATATAAGAACATAATTTTCTTGAAAGTTTATTTGTATTAAATAAATATTTTCTTAGGGTTAGAAAATCAAGAAAATCCAAAACAGAAAAATGTTTCTTCAATGTAAATCATTTAGTTTTAAGTTAAGAAAATAGTCATGTTAAAGGGATGGTAGAAATACATAAGGTATGCTCTTACGCATGTTTGATGACGCGCAAAGATAAATTTTCGTACAGTCAAGAACTTAAGTATATTACTGTACAGTTAAAGTCATAAGGTTGTTCCGCTATAAATTACTTGTTTAAATGAATCGTATTGTTTAACTGAAATAAAAGCAGTTCGTTTCTTTTTTAAGTTATATGATGTAAAAGAACGTCGACCATTGGGGAATGAAAAGTAAAACTATAAACATATAATTTCGTTTATTTTTTTATTATAGATTGCTAGGGAGGGGGGAAAATTTATTATCATACAGCTATTTCATAAACTTTTTTTTTTTTTTTTTTTGTGCTCATTATTAATACTAATGTTGTTATTGAGTTCTCTCACTCTCAGGTAAGTTAATACTTTTACAAACCGAAATACGACATCTCTGGGAAGATCAGAAGTTACTCTGTTTGCAATTTTTTGAAAAATATTGCTTCCTTTCGACAAGCTCTTGGCAGGAAATGTTTTAAATAGGTCTACAATTTGTTTTCCTTGTTCGACAAGTTTTTCATTTGGATGTAATAGCCGACCTTTCGAAAGAAAATCAATCCAATCATACGGGGCTGAAACGGGTAAATCTGTTGTTTAAATTAATGTTCTCCCGTTGGCAGGCTTCGATCTACCTGTTGCAAAGATTAAAATCCTTGGGAAAATGGAAGTGCTGGATGTATTTTTGGTAATTTTTAAAGCCATTAATTAATCTAAAACCAATCTCGAACTTCTATCTAAAAAGAAAGTCCATATTGCTTCAAATTATAAATCATAATTATAAACTATACCTTTGGTATATCTGCACCTATTTAATATTTTACTTAAATTGTCTATTTTATATAAAAAGGGCTACGCCACAAGATATAAACCCATACACAACGATATAAAACACAACACCATTAGGACACAATTTGTAATGGCGCTCTTGTGATGACGCGCAAAGAACAATCACGTGGTACACGCGCAAACTGAACGCATTTTCTCTCCCTTATCGGCATACCCTATGTACTTCTACCATGGTTAAAGGTAGGAATGAAAGAATAGTCCAGATCAAGTTCTATTGAGAAATTAGGCGACCGGTTTCGTGTTCAAAAAATCCATCATCAGGCCAGCTACAAGGATATTCAACAAAAGAAAAATTACAATAATGGTAAAAAACGTAAAGCTAATAATTTAAATTAGGAGCAAGTGAATGAATTAATGAAAACTTTTTTCTTTATATGTTATAGTATTATTACATTATTTCTTTAACCTTGGAACGCTAATATTAGTCGATTTGACTACCATTGCTTACATTTCGTAACACCGTTTCTTGCTCGCTTTACCGATCGCTTGTAACGATCGTGTATACCAAGTCATCGATGTTCTCTTATCGTGAGCGGTCATGTACATTAACGTAACCTGGGCAAATATGTGGTAAGAGCCAGAGGCGTGGCGAGCGCATAAAAGTTTACACATAAAATAGAAGGTAAAAAATAAATTATGAAACGTGCTGGAACACTTACCGTTTTAAAAGTCTTCCGTGAAATCACAAACTGGGTAACATCTGTTAAATATTTGAATCATTAGATATGTTTCCACAGCTGTTTGGGTTAAGTGAGTACGACGTGCGGAATAAATGTTTTTTAATGCCGAAAACGACCGTTCGACATCTAGCGATGTTATATTTGCATATTTTCACAAATTTGTCTTAGTATAAGAAAATCGGAGTCTTTCTCTAAAACACTTTCAAATTTTCGTATTGCACACCAATTTGTTACGCCTTCTTGTGCGTGAACATCATTTACAATTTGAACAGAATCCACTAGCGACATCGAAACATTTTGTAATTTTTCTATTCCGTCCGCTAGTCTGAAGTAATTGTTGTGAATAGTTTGTAAATCTCTTTTAACCTGACTATCTAGAAGTATTTCCTGGCTTTTCTTGATTGCTGCAGCTTCTGTCGGATTGGATTTTAAAACTACCTTCTTTACTTGATCGAAATATTTGTTGTAGTAAAACGCAGCCTGCAACCATGTTCCCCAACGTGTAACAATCGGCTGTGGTGGTTTAGGTAAATCAGGACATAGTTTGTGAAATAGACGGGTACGTTTCGGGGACTTTAGAAACACTGCCTTTGTACTAGCAATCAATGCTTTTACTAGTGGAAAACACTAGGAATCGTTTGTGTTACATGTAAGAAGTTACCACTGTGTTCTTTAAGAGATCGGCCCAAAGAATGCGTGTTTGCGGCACCATCACTCATAAACATTGAAAGCTGCTTAGTTGAAACTTCAAATTTGTTCAATGAGTTCAACACCACCTTTAAAATCTCATCGGCAGTACAATTTATAACTCTTTTGGAAACAAGTAAGAAGGAGGATGACGGTCGATGTGGTTCCACTGTACATACGTACCATTATATTAACCACATAATGTTTTTGACGAACTGTAATTTCGTCCACACACAACTACAGTTTTTTATATTTCAATTCCGTTTTCATTCTTTTTCATATGTTCACGAGCAAATGGCACTACATTTCGTATCGATATCCGACTAGGTAATTTACAGTCCGCATATTTATTCCATAAGGAGACAAATGCTTCTTTGTCTAGTAAACGAAACGATATATTACATAAAATAAGAGTAACACATAAATCAAATGTAATTTTTTCTTGGTCTCGTATGCCACTTTTTGCAGAAGAATGCTGTTTGCTTTCGATGTGACGTTGACAATGGCTTCTGGACCAACACATTAAATGGATTTTACAAACTAGGCATTGAATTTTAGCGCCATCAAAAATTAAGTCCGGCATGTCCACTATCAAGGTTTTAACTGTGTCTGCCATTGGCCGTTTTCGCGACTATTAGACTGGGCAAACAGCGGTAACAGTCAGTGTAGTAGATATGTGGTGCGGAGTCGGCGATTATTTATTTCACGCGTTCACAGCGTCAGTACTAAATCGGTGTTGTATGCGAGTAGTTCTGTGTATATGTAGGCTGTCGTAACTTATTTCGTAATTGTACGCCTATGTTTGCTTTAAAAATGTCGCAGTTAGGTACGTCGCGAAAACGACCTTTTATGCACTCGCCACGCCTCTGGCTGTTACCGCATATTTGCCCAGGTTACTTATCATACTCTCTTTCAAACATGTTACAATATACAGGATATTCCATTAAAAAACTGAAATAACGTGAAAGAAACATTGCAACAATTTTTATAGTCATCTTGTAGAATCTAATTGATACAAACAATTTTTCGATATATTACCGAAAACTATATCCAATGGAATAAAATTTGAATCGTCGCCCTAACGCGCAAGACGTTCAAGACATCGGTCGTTAAAAAAACAACGGTATTTAGTAAAAAATTCAAATTATGCGAAGTGTAGGGTATATTGAAGAAAGTTGAGACGAATTAAAGATCGGCATCCAAAAATGCCGTAATATATAGGTGTTCCATTTAGAAAACTAAACCGGTATCGTCCGTAGCAGAAACTGATCATCCTGTATACTTGCATATAATCTTATCCTATGCAGAACTTGCACCCCAATAATTTTTATTTGAAAGATTTTTCTTTAAATTGCTCAGGGAGGGAATTATCTTCTACCCAGGCAGGCAGTAGACCCCGTATATTAAATGTTACAATACAGGACTTTGTTCTGTAGATTAGTTAGTAGATAAATATCTTCAATTTTAATTTGTTTATTATGCTTTATCACTTATCATACAATATGTGGATGATAGTTTGTAATGTTAAAAAAAAGATTGCTTGAGAAAGGTTATGGTTACTGCTACATTTTTAAGAATAATAAATGGCGGTTCAAGAATTAGTCGTTTTAATTTACTGTTTTCTCTTATTTAAACTTATGTCTGCGCTACAATACTTCACATATGCTTAAAAAATCGATTAAATTTGAAATATTCAATAAAAAGATTGTACAATTCAAATATCGGAAACCATCCCTGTATATACTAAACGTCAGTCAAAGTAATTACAAAAAGCTATCACATTACAAAATACAAACCAAATTACGGCTTTAAGCACATTTTAATGTTAAAATAATTAAATTATTAAATATAATATTAATATAAAAACAACCATTACCACCCTCCTCCCCCCGCATTTTTCAAAAATCAAACCTGAGCAAATGTAACGGATTTGATTTGTCCATTACTCATTCTTGTTCAAGTTCGTGTTGCAGCAACGTATGCTCCTCCAGTGTTTTATTAATTTAACATATTTTGCTGGGATATCATTTCTTAAAATCAGTGAATTTAGTGAATTCAGTGATCTGGATTCAAGGTAGGAAAAAATACGTATGATGCATGACTTTTACATAACCACATTAATTTTTTTGCCGATGTTTTTTGGATTAGACTTGCAAGTTTTCTAAATGGTTCTTATTAGATTCGAGTGAAGATTTTTCTAATATTTCTAATAAGACAATTAGGTTCTTTTCGATCATTGTGGATTCTTGGAATAACCTACGCGTTGAAGCAATTTTTCCCACGCTATCAAAAAATTTACTCATAAAGTTCCGTAAAAATATGAGTTTCTCTATCAAGAGAAGTAATACGAGCGTTACTTAACTACATAACTTTCGGTATAAATAGATTGTTTATAATTATCTTTCCTCTTTTTGAATTTAGTTGGTATCCATAGTGCAATGCGTTTCTGTTAGTATTTTTTTCGGTAAAAGCTTCCGTGTGATGTTGTACCTTCTAAAGTAATAAGACGCATTTTGCATTTTAAGTTTTTTGAATGGTTTATCCTAAACCTTCTTATTCGCCTACTTAACCAAATCTTTCGGATTACGTACATAGCGTCTTACTGATTAATGCCTTATTAGAACATGAAATTATCAATTTTATTCAATTTAATTATTTAGATTCCCTATTGCCCTTAATTAAACGTTTGTATTTTAGCTTTTACTTTCGGAATTTCATTTAATGCGAAGCCTCGGTACTTAGCGTTAATTCTTTCTTTGAAAATCCTCTATTTTGTGACGCTGTTGATTTGAAGACGCTTGGGTTTTTTGTTTACATTTCGAACTTTTTTAGTCTTCATATATCTTTCTTTAGCCCATTTTACACTTATGTTGACGTATTTTATTCAGCAGTGAATTATAACTCAATGAATTTAGTTGCGTGATACTGTTTTTTTACGTAATCGAACTCGTTCTTTTTGACCGATTTTTTTTTGGAAAAACAAAAACTTTTTAATCAGATTTAGATAGAGATTTTTTTAAATGCTCTGAAGTTATATGTTTTATTAGATTGCTAGAAAAACTTGCCTGTTGAAGCGATTTTTTACGTTTTCAATAGATTTTCGCATAAAGTTCGGTAAAATCGTAATATTCTCTGTGAGAAGAAGTAGTATAAGCATAAATTTCATTGACAATACCAACATTTTTAGCATAAATAGTTTGTTTATAATCATCTTTCCCCTTCCTTTTGAATTTGGTTGGTACCTACCCATAGTGCAATGCATTTCCGATAGTCTTTTGTTCGCTAAAATCTTGAGTGACGCCATATATGTATATTTTCTAAAGTAATAAGACGCAGCTTGCATTTTACGTTTTGCATTTTCAATTTTAAATAGTTTAGTGTTGTGTTTGGGCATAAGAAATACTCAAATATGTTGCTGAGTCTACTGTATGCAGGAACACTAAAAGGTAGGTAGAAATTTCAATGCCTGTTCCAACATGATTTGATACAGAAACGTGACGCTTTGCATTTATTTAAACAAATTTAGATTGCTCTTGCTTTTATTCATGTTTTCTCTAAACCATTTCGGAATCAACGTAAAATTAAAGCATGTCGATCGTAAAGATCATTTTCGCGTAATTTTTAGTCAATCATATTGATTCCTCTTGGAGAAGATGCCGATTCCTAGAAAACCTTGGCGTTGGAGTAATTTTTGCCTCTTTTCAATAGATTCTCGCATAATGTTAAATGAAAAATCCATTTTCCTTCTGGAAAGTCGTCTTGAATTTATCCATTTTCGTTAAATTTTCAAATATTGTCATTAATATTAGAGAAAAATAATTATCAAAAGCGTCCGTCTTGGGGTGAATGACCTCCCGATCTCAAGCTCAATTCTAATTGGCCGATATGATATACTTAGTAAGCTTTGGATTTATACAAAATGTGGTCACGAGTTTTGTTTATGGCGTCTAATTTTCTGTGTTTGGTGTGTTTAGCATTAGGTGAGTGGAAATTTTAGTATTATTCAGTTAAATTTGATTCTTGTTGGGCGTTTTTGCGTATCGAATCTTGAAATTTGCCCAGATTTATCTTATACCTTCTTGTTCACCTACTTAACCAAATCTTTCGGATTACGTACATAGCGTCTTACTGATTAATGCGTTATTAGAACATGAAATTATCAATTTTATTCAATTTAATTATTTAGATTCCCTATTGCCCTTAATTAATTGTTTGTATTTTGGCTTTTACTTTCGGAATTTCAATTAATGCCAGGCCTCGGTATTTAGCGTTAATTCTTTTTTTGAAAATGCTCTATTTTGTGACGCTTGGTTGTTGATTTGAAGACGCTTGGGTTTTATGTTAACATTTCGAACTTTTTTTGTCTTCATATATCTTTCTTTAGCTGATTTTACACTTATGTTGACGTATTTTATTCAGCAGTGAATTATAACTCAATTAATTTAGTTGCGTGATACTGTTATTTTACTCGTTCTTTTTGGCCGATTTTTTCTGGAAAAAACAAAAATTTCGAAACGTTTTTAATCAGATTTAGATAGAGATTTTTTTAAATTCTCTGAAGTTATATGTTTTATTAGATTGCTAGAAAAATTTGCCTGTTGAAGCGATTTTTTATATTTTCAATAGATTTTCGCATAAAGTTCGGTAAAATCGTAATATTCTCTGTGAGAAGAAGTAGTATAAGCATAAATTTCATTGACAATACCAACATTTTTAGCATAAATAGTTTGTTTATAATCATCTTTCCCCTTCTTTTTGAATTTGGTTGGTACCTACCCATAGTGCAACGCATTTCTGATAGTCTTTTGTTCGCTAAAATCTTGAGTGACGCCATATATGTATATCTTCTAAAGTAATAAGACGCAGCTTGCATTTTACGTTTTGTATTTTCAATTTTAAATAGTTTAGTGTTGTGTTTGGGCATAAGAAATACTCAAATATGTTGCTGAGTCTACTGTATGTAGGAACACTAAAAGGTAGGTAGAAATTTCAATGCCTGTTCCAACATGATTTGATACAGAAACGTGACGCTTTGCATTTATTTAAACAAATTTAGATTGCTCTTGCTTTTATTCATGTTTTCTCTAAACCATTTCGGAATCAACGTAAAATTAAAGCATGTCGATCGTAAAGATCATTTTCGCGTAATTTTTAGTCAATCATATTGATTCCTCTTGGAGAAGATGCCGATTCCTAGAAAACCTTGGCGTTGGAGTAATTTTTGCCTCTTTTCAATAGATTCTCGCATAATGTTAAATGAAAAATCAATTTTCCTTCTGGAAAGTCGTCTTGAATTTATCCATTTTCGTTAAATTTTCAAATATTGTCATTAATATTAGAGAAAAATAATTATCAAAAGCGTCCGTGTTGGGGTGAATGACCTCCCGATCTCAAGCTCAATTCTAATTGGCCGATATGATATACTTAGTAAGCTTTGGATTTATACAAAATGTGGTCACGAGTTTTGTTTATGGCGTCTAATTTTCTGTGTTTGGTGTGTTTAGCATTAGGTGAGTGGAAATTTTAGTATTATTCAGTTAAATTTGATTCTTGTTGGGCGTTTTTGCGTACCGAATCTTGTAATTTGCCCAAATTTATCCTTCTTGTTCGCCTACTTAACCAAATCTTTCGGATTAAGTAAGTACATAGCGTCTTACTGATTAATGCGTTATTAACATGAAATTATCAATTTTATTCAATTTAATTATTTAGATTCCCTGTTGCCCTTAATTAATCGTTTGTATTTTATCTTTTACTTTGGGAATTTCATTTAATGCGAAGCCTTGGTATTTAGCCTTAATTCTTTCTTTGAAAATCCTCTATTTTGTGACGCTTGGCTGTTGATTTAAAGACGCTTGGGTTTTTTGTTTACATTTCGAACTTTTTTTGTCTTCATATATCTTTCTTTAGCCCATTTTACACTCATGTTAACGTATTTTATTCAGCAGTGAATTATAACTCAACGAATTTAGTTGCGTGATACTGTTATTTTACTCGTTCTTTTTGGCCGATTTTTTACAAAAATTTCGAAACGTTTTTAATCAGATTTAAATAGAGATTTTTTTTAATTTTCTGAAGTTACATGTTTTATTAGATTGCTAGAAAAGCTTGCGTGTTGAAGCAATTTTTCACGTTTTCAATAGATTTTCGTATAAAGTTCGATAAAATTGTAATATTCTCTGTGAGAAGAAGTAGTATAAGCATAAATTTAATTGACAATGCCAACATTTTTAGCATAAATAGTTTATTTATAATCATCTTTCCCCTTCCTTTTGAATTTGGTTGGTACCTACCCATAATGCAATGCATTTCCGATAGTGTTTTGTTCGCTAAAATCTTGAGTGAGCATTTTACGTTTTGCATTTTCAATTTTAAATAGATTAGTGTTGTGTTTGAGCATAAGAAATACTGAAATATGTTGCTGAATCTACTGTATGTACGGACACTAAATGGTAGGTAGAAATTTCAATCTCTGTTCCAATACACGATTTGATACAGAAACGTGACGCTTTGCATTTATTTAAACAAATTTAGATGATTTTAGCGTTCCACTTTGCACTTTTTTGAATTGCTCTTGCTTTTATTCATGTTTTCTCTAAACCATTTCGGAATCAACGTAAAATGGAAGCATGTCGATCGTAAAGATAATTTTTGCGTAATTTCTAGTCAGCCATATTGATTCCTCTTTGAGAAGATGCCGATTCCTAGAAAACCTTGGCGTTGGAGTAATTTTTGCCTCTTTTCAATAGATTCTCGCATAATGTTAAATAAAAAATCAATCTTCCTTCCGGAAAGTCGTCTTGAATTTATCCGTTTTCGTAAAATTTTCAAATATTGTCATTAATATTAGAGAAAAGTAATTATCAAAAGCGTCCGTCTTGGGGTGAATGACCACGCGATCTCAAGCTCAATTCTAATTGGTCGATTTGATACACCTACATACACGGGAGCATCTCGAACCCGAAAATTAAAAAAAAAATTCAAACTTTGTGAACAAGTAGTCCACACCCAAGGATGTTCGAAAGTATTTTCCTTATCGGTCCAACTCGTTTTAAAAAGGTGAAACTATCCCTCAAAGTACTAAACTTTCAGGTTTTCTTAAAATAACTGGGCAATGATTGGAACAAATACATCACAACTATATATCAAAATAATCTTCTCATCGAGCACTATCACATATATGAAAATAGCACCCTAGTTCCACTTAAAAAAATTATGGCGCCCTCCCCACCCCTTCGATAAGGTGCGTACTCAAATCCCACGTTATGCATGTTACGGAGCTTTTCGAACAGTATAAACATTATGTTTTATTTTATGTAATATAGTTTCTAGTAAAAGATTAAATTTGGCCTGCAAAATGTCGCTTTAAATAACTGTGAATCCATGTGCAAGATAGACATGTTTATATAGACTTTTTTTATTTCTATTAGAAAAACAAGTGCATTGTTTACCAATATATTGTAATAACTACAATTACTTGCACTAACCTAGTAGTAACAGCTATAAGAATGGCTTTAGGGTGATATCATTCGCAGATATTGAACAAGTAGTATGTTCGATTTTCTGACGCATTGTGATATGTATAATTTATCTAATGAGGTTCATATTTTGTTACAATTTAATATATAAGTTAATATTATATATTTATCCTGTTATGTGTAAGAAATGAATATTCGAAATCGAAAATGCTAAATTACTAAGAAAATATAAGATATAAGTATAGGAAACCTCAATACAATTTTATAAATGGTTAAACTTAGAATCTAAATACGACAATGAATACAGGGTGTTCCATTTAATATAAGAAAGTTATTTGACTTTAATAATAGTCGAAATTGAAAGTGTATTTTAGTCCACCCTGTATAATTTTTAGAGATAGTTTTTATTTTATCATCAAGTTTAATACTTCGACTAAAAATAGATACAATTAGAAATATCTCGCTTGAACACGTAAGACAGGCGCGCTTCTTAAGTTTTGGTTTACATTTTTAAGAATAGTTATATATCTCAAAAACGACTTGAGTTAGGTATAGCAAACATGACAGTAACTTGCCTTTATTTAGCCCGCACTATCAAAATATGCAATAATATACAGGGTATTCAATTTAAATTGTCACAACTTTGGTTTGTAACTTGTTTTTAAAACTTGCTCCCAATGAACCCTACATAGCTCTTAATGAAAATATTTTGCCGCTTTTCGCATGTAAACCGACGCGAATGTGATGCGTCACCTTGTATAGGATGTTCTATTTAAAAAACCAAACTTGTACGGTAAAATTATACTTGAATATAATTTTATATTGTGCAGCACTTGTCTCCGAATATTTTTGATTCGAGAACTTTTTTTCGAAATTGCTTAGGAAATTAATTCTCTTCCGTCCACGCACTAGGTAGCCACGCTGTAGAAAGATATTACGTGTTAATTTAGAATTAGAAACGGTCCAGCACTTAGATCAATTACTATGACCCTTATCTTCCTGAAGCTGCTATAAGATCACCTTATACCCGTTTTACAGTATTCTCCCTTTAAGTGACATGCTTATCGTCCTCGCTTTTCCTTCTTTTTTTCACATGAAAGCTTGTTGATGTTCCTATTTCCACAGAAAATAGTATTTATCGAAAATGTTACTTCTTATTTTAAAATGTTTCTCTCTTTCGTTTCAGTGTGTCATTTGTGATTAGTGTGAGGAATCTTGTGAGCAGCCGGGTTGAGATT
Source organism: Dynastes maya (assembly GCA_029619315.2). Lineage (NCBI taxonomy): Eukaryota > Metazoa > Arthropoda > Insecta > Coleoptera > Scarabaeidae > Dynastes > Dynastes maya. The sequence goes on from JAROYE020000002.1 coordinate 72,187,042, forward strand.
GCTAGGACGACTCAGCGCTGGATTAGGGGGTTGTTCCTGTTTCTTAGGGGTAAATCATAACTTGGATCTAAAAATTTGTTCTATATTAACTTATGTATTTCTGTTACTATTACAGTGAGTATTGAAGAGACCTCAATTTTCGTCGCGGGAGCTTCGCTGGATTAGAGCCTTGTTCCTGTATATTTGGGGGTAAGTTAGTTATTTAAATCCTAGACGAAAACGACCTGATTCTAATCTGTTTTCCTGTTCTTTCCAGTATGTATTGAAGAGTCACCAGGTGTTGATTGCTGCAGATTGTTGCATTTCTGGCTTTATCAAATTTAAAGAAGGTAAAAGAATCTTAATATAAAAATTGTAATTTTCGGATTTCAACCTTTTTCTTTTCAGGAACGGAGAGATCTGCCGGGCGACAGACAATATTCCTTCTTCCATATCGACGCGTCGCTGGATTAGAGTTATTTGTCTTCTTCTAGTAACGATAGCGATGCCATCAACGTACGTGATTATTTGATCTCCACTTGCCCTTAGATTTCCTTTATTTATATTTCCCAATACGTATTCCAATGCTAGGTTAAATAAGGTCGCTGATAGCGAATCACCTTGTCGTACTCCTTTATTCATTGTAAATTCCTCGGTTTCTCCTTTTTGTTGTTAGTATATTAGCTGTGGATTCATTCGTTGTCATTTATGCTTTCCTCTTTTAAGGTTTGTAAAAGTTTTCTCCAATTTACTGAATCAAAAGCCTTTTGAAAGTCTATGAACAGTATTTCTATAGCTATTTGGCATTTATGTTATTTTAACATAATCTATTTTATTGTGTGTATAGCATCTACTGTTGATCGTCCTTGGGTGTATTCACATTAATATTGCCCTATTATTGCCTACTAGTCTTTTTTGTTGCAGAAAGTATTTTATATGCTACATTTAATAAAGATACATGTACCTCTGTAATTATTACAATTCTTTTGGTGGCCTTTTTTGTGTACTTCACAATTCGTTCTATTTCCCATTTACTAGGCATTCTTTCTTCCTTCCAGATATTTCTGACGAGTTAGAGTATTTGTTCATGAAACTTGTCTCTTTGGTATATTATTAATTCAATTTCTGAGTTACTTTGGCCTGGAGCTTTTCCATTACGGCTATTGTGGATAACTTCTTCCAATGTTGACTCCTCCATTATAGTTTAATTTTTTTCTTCTGTGGGTGTTTCCTTCTCATTTATGTGTGCCTTATTCAATAATTTCTTAAAGTGGTTTGTTCATATTTGTTTATGTTGATTTTCTTCTTCTGTCATTACCTTCTCGATTCTTTTTACCTGTTATTTTACCTTTACATATTCGATATACACGAACAAAACATCGTGAATTTTCTTATAGAAATCTTTTGTATTTCCGTTTATTCTTACTGTTTCGATTTGTTGTACTTCCTCTGTCCGAAAACAGTTGCTACATTTTGTTTTATGTGAAATGAAATAAAGAAACCAGAAATTACTAAACAAGACTTTATTGTTTCAATTAAAAACAAACACATCATTTTATTTATGTGTTGCAATTTGTAGGTGTTACAACCTTTATGTAATAATGTACTTTCCATAGCTTTTTGGAAAGACAGAAATACTTTATCTAAGGTTTCCCAATTTGTATCCCAATAGGTCTTGCTTCAATCAGTTCGCCAATATTTTTTTGTGGCAACTGATGCTGTATTGATTGAATTGAATTGAAAAATTAAAAATCCAACACATTAAAATCTGGGCTGTTTGGTGGCCGAGAGTTTTTTTTACGAGAACCCAGGGGCCTTTTGCCGCATATAGCTGGTACTAAATTATGCAGTATCATTTTCCTTATTGCTTCTTTATTGACAACTTCCACAGGTTGGGTTACTAAAGTTCTCTTTGGTCGATTCTTGCTATTTCTCTTAGCTGGTGAAGAAGAATGGCAAATGGCCAAATCCCTAACTTCCTTTTTTCCTTCACAACTCAAATAAACTTTGCCAAATGCCGGACAGTTTCTTACTTCATGACTTCTACGACACTTACCGCCATTTCCCATTTTCTTCGACTTCCCATTAATTTTCTTTTGTACAACATTAGCCTGGTTTCCCTTATTCTTGCCTTAGAACAATCTTAATTGACTTTCACTTTAATCAGCTGCTATCATATTTTCACACAGACTTTTAACGCTAAGTTTGTTTCTCGTAATAATCTTTTCTCCAGTACTTTGTGTTTAACTCCATCTACTACTCTGTCACTGACACCCTGGCAACAATTATGTGAATGGTGTCTTCCCCTCTTCATAAGAATCCGGAAGGCTTATTGATATCTTCTCTGCCCTGCGCCTCTTCTTGACGGGGAAAACCCAAGAAGGTGGTGAAAATGACCCAGGAAACTGAGGTCGTGTGATAAGGCGGACAGAAGACCCATCTGATATAAATTGAACTAAAAGTAAGTAAACTAGAAAAGATAGAAATATTTTATAGAGCCTTTCGCTTCTGTTATAGGTGATAGTGCAAGTGTGGCGCAGTGTTTCTGTCGAGGACAAACGTGAGCAGCCGGGTTGAGAGGGATAAGCCGACTCGGCGTTGGATTAGGGCTTTGTTCCTGTTTCTTAAGGGTAAATTATAATTTCAATGCAACAATTCGCTCTATACCAACTTATTCTCTTTTTTTATTACAGTGAGTATTGAAGAGACTTTAATTTTCGTCGCGTGAGCATCGCAGGATTGGGGTCTCGTTCTTGCATATTAGGGGGTAAGTCAGTTATATAAATTCCGGATGAAGGCGATTTGATTCTAACTTGCTCTCCTTTCCTTTCCAGTATGTATTGAAGATTCACCAAGCGTTAACACTTTACCATCAACACTGACGGTTTTCCTGCTTTTTGGAAGGAGTAAGAGATTAGAGTCACCGAATCGCAGTTTAATCCCGCTTCCCACAACAACAGACACCCTCGGAAAAAATCGCTTATCTTGCTGTTGCAAGAAACAGGTGATTGAGGGCATCGAGACGTATTAAATTTAGGCGCATTTTATTAGCATTCTAGATTAAGTAAATAGTTGATCAAATACACCCTCGGAAAAAATCGCTTATTTTGCTGTTATTGCAAAAATTAGGTGGTTGAGGGTAGCGAGACGTATTAAATTTAGGCGCGTTTTAAATACATTGTAGATTAAGTGAATAGTGAAAAAAATTTCACCCTCGGAGAAAATCGCTTATTTTGTGTTTTTGCAAGAAACAAGTGATTGAGGGTATCGAGACGTATTAAATTCAGGCGCGTTTTACTATCATTTTTTGATTAAGTAAATAGTTGAACAAATACGCCCTCGGAAAAATCGCTTATTTGCTGTTTTTGCAAGAAACAAGTGATTGAGGGCATCGAGACGTATTAAATTTAGGCGCATTTTATTAGCATTCTAGATTAAGTAAATAGTTGATCAAATACACCCTCGGAAAAAATCGCTTATTTTGCTGTTTTTGCAAGAAGTAGGTGATTGAGGGCATCGAGACGTATTAAATTTAGGCGCATTTTATTAGCATTCTAGGGTTAAGAAATAGTTGAACGCATACACCCTCGGAAATAATCGCTTATTTTGCCGTTGTTGCAAGAGGTAGGTGGTTGAGGCTAGGTAGCCAGACGTATTAAATTTAGGCGCGTTTTAAACACATTGCAGATTAAGTAAATAGTTGAACAAATGCACCCTCGGAAAAAATCGCTTATTTTGCTGTTATTGCAAAAATTAGGTGGTTGAGGGTAGCGAGACGTATTAAATTTAGGCGCGTTTTAAATACATTGTAGATTAAGTGAATAGTTGAACAATGCACCCTCGGAGAAAATCGCTTTTTGCTGTTTTTTCAAGAAAAAAGTGATTGAGGGTATCGAGACGTATTAAATTCAGGCGCGTTTACTATCATTTTAGATTAAGTAATAGTTTGAACAAATACGCCCTCGGAAAAAATCGCTTATTTTGCTGTTTTTGCAAGAAGTAGGTGATTGAGGGTAGCGAGACGTATTAAATTTAGGCGCGTTTTAAACACATTGCAGATTAAGTAAATAGTTGAACAAATACACCCTCGGAAAAAATCGCTTATTTTGCTGTTATTGCAAAAATTAGGTGGTTGAGGGTAGCGAGACGTATTAAATTTAGGCGCGTTTTAAATACATTGTAGATTAAGTGAATAGTTGAACAAATGCACCCTCGGAGAAAATCGCTTATTTTGCTGTTTTTGCAAGAAACAAGTGATTGAGGGTATCGAGACGTATTAAATTCAGGCGCGTTTTACTATCATTTTAGATTAAGTAAATAGTTGAACAAAAAACGCCCTCGGAAAAAATCGCTTATTTTGCTGTTTTTGCAAGAAGTAGGTGATTGAGGGTAGCGAGACGTATTAAAAATTTTGGCGCGTTTTTAAACACATTGCAGATTAAGTAAAAATTTGTTGAACAAATACACCCTCGGAAAAAATCGCTTATTTTGCCGTTGTTGCAAAAAATTAGGTGGTTGAGGGTAGCGAGACGTATTAAAAATTTTGGCGCGTTTTTAAATAATTGTAGATTTAAGTGAATAGTTGAACAAATGCACCCTCGGAGAAAATCGCTTATTTTGCTGTTTTTGCAAGAAACAAGTGATTGAGGGTATCGAGACGTATTAAATTCAGGCGCGTTTTACTATCATTTTAGATTAAGTAAATAGTTGAACAAATACGCCCTCGGAAAAAATCGCTTATTTTGCTGTTTTTGCAAGAAGTAGGTGATTGAGGGTAGCGAGACGTATTAAATTTAGGCGCGTTTTAAACACATTGCAGATTAAGTAAATAGTTGAACAAATACACCCTCGGAAAAAATCGCTTATTTTGCTGTTATTGCAAAAATTAGGTGGTTGAGGGTAGCGAGGGCGTATTAAATTTAGGCGCGTTTTAAATACATTGTAGATTAAGTGAATAGTTGAACAAATGCACCCTCGGAGAAAATCGCTTATTTTGCTGTTTTTGCAAGAAACAAGTGATTGAGGGTATCGAGACGTATTAAATTCAGGCGCGTTTTACTATCATTTTAGATTAAGTAAATAGTTGAACAAATACGCCCTCGGAAAAAATCGCTTATTTTGCTGTTTTTGCAAGAAACAAGTGATTGAGGGCATCGAGACGTATTAAATTTAGGCGCATTTTATTAGCATTCTAGATTAAGTAAATAGTTGAACAAATACACCCTCGGAAAAAATCGCTTATTTTGCTGTTATTGCAAGAAACAAGTGATTGAGGGTATCGAGACGTATTAAATTCAGGCGCGTTTTAAATACATTGTAGATTAAGTGAATAGTTGAACAAATGCACCCTCGGAAAAAATCGCTTATTTTGCTGTTATTGCAAAAATTAGGTGGTTGAGGGTAGCGAGACGTATTAAATTTAGGCGCGTTTTAAATACATTGTAGATTTAAATGAAATAGTTGAACAAATGCACCCTCGGAGAAAATCGCTTATTTTGCTGTTTTTGCAAGAAACAAGTGATTGAGGGTAGCGAGACGTATTAAATTCAGTCGCGTTTTACTTTCATTTTAGATTAAGTAAATAGTTGAACAAATACACCCTCGGAAAAAATCGCTTATTTTGCTGTTATTGCAAAAATTAGGTGGTTGAGGGTAGCGAGACGTATTAAATTTAGGCGCGTTTTAAATACATTGTAGATTAAGTGAATAGTTGAACAAATGCACCCTCGGAGAAAATCGCTTATTTTGCTGTTTTTGCAAGAAACAAGTGATTGAGGGTATCGAGACGTATTAAATTCAGGCGCGTTTTACTATCATTTTAGATTAAGTAAATAGTTGATCAAATACACCCTCGGAAAAAATCGCTTATTTTGCTGTTTTTGCAAGAAGTAGGTGATTGAGGGCATCGAGACGTATTAAATTTAGGCGCATTTTATTAGCATTCTAGATTAAGTAAATAGTTGATCAAATACACCCTCGGAAAAAATCGCTTATTTTGCTGTTTTTGCAAGAAGTAGGTGATTGAGGGTAGCGAGACGTATTAAATTTAGGCGCGTTTTAAACACATTGCAGATTAAGTAAATAGTTGAACAAATGCACCCTCGGAAAAAATCGCTTATTTCGCTGTTGGAAGAAACAGGTGATTGAGGTTAGCGGGATGTACTAAATTTAGGCGCGTTTTACCTGCATCTTTGATTAAGTAAACAGTTGAACAAACACCCCCTCGGAAAAAATCGCTTATTTGGCTGTTTTTGCAAGAAGCAGGTGATTGAGGGTAGCGGGATGTATTAAATTTAGGCGCGTTTTACCTGCATTTTAGATTAAGTGAATAGTTGAACAAATACACCCTCGGAAAAAATCGCCTATTTCGATGTTGGAAGAAACAGGTGATTGAGGGTATCGAGAAGTATTAAATTCAGGCGCGTTTTACTAGCATTTTAGAGTAAGTAAACAGTTGAACAAGTACACCCTCGGAAAAAATCGCTTATTTTGCTGTTTTTGCAAGAAACAAGTGATTGGGGGTAGCGTACGTATAAAATTCAGGCGCGTTTTTACTAGCATTTTAGAGTAAAATAAACAGTTGAAACAAGTACACCCTCGGAAAAAATCGCTTATTTTGCTGTTTTTGCAAGAAACAAGTGATTGGGGGTAGCGTAACGTATTAAATTCGGCGCGTTTTACTAGCATTTTAGAGTAAGTAAAAGTTTTGAACAAGTACACCCCTCGGAAAAAATCGCTTATTTTGCTGTTTTGCAAGAAACAAGTGATTGAGGGTAGCGAGACGTATTAAATTCAGGCGCGTTTTACTAGCATTTTAGAGTAAGTAAACAGTTGAACAAGTACACCCTCGGAAAAAATCGCTTATTTTGCTGTTTTTGCAAGAAGCAGGTGGTTGAGTGTAGCGAGACGTATTAAATTTAGGCGCGCTTTACTCGCATTCTAGATTAAGTAAATAGTTGATCAAATACACCCTCGGAAAAAATCGTTTATTTTGCTGTTATTGCAAAAATTAGGCGGTTGAGGGTAGCGAGACGTATTAAATTTAGTCGCGTTTTACTTGCATTTTAGATTAAGTGAATAGTTGAACAAATACACCCTCGGAAAAAATCGCTTATTTCACTGTTGGAAGAAACAGGTGATTGAGGGTAGCGGTATGTTTTTGAAACACTTCGGTGCTGACTTAATTCCCAAATGGCTGTTGGAATCATGAAATGTTCACGCTTGGATTGCCGCATTTAACTCTTTTATCTCGACTTATTTTCTACTATAAAATAATCTATTAACCCCAAACTCTTGCAATATCAACCTTTTCAATAATTCTTCGGTTTTCTAATTCTTCCAACGTACCCTTTAATGTCGGTTGTCCGGGTAATTAACATTATTTGTTAACACATCAGCAGTCCGTGTTTTACAATTAATTATAACAATTTCAAAGAAACCGAAATTTTCTACCTGATCTTCCGCACCATCTCTTAGCTTATTCACCCTGAAGTACGCTTTCCTGGATTATTCTTGCTTCCATTTTCTCCTCTGTTAATATTTTACTTTTCACATGCGATTGAAAAACGGGTTTTTCCTTGACAACTCAGACAAATTTTGCCAAATGCCGGACAGTATCTTACTTCATGACTTCTACGACACTTACCGCCATTTCCCATTTTCTTCGACTTCCCATTAATTTTCTTTTGTGCAACATTAGCCTGGTTTCCCTTATTCTTGTCTTAGAACAATCTTAATTGACTTTCACTTTGATCAGCTGCTATCATATTTTCACACAGACTTTTAACGCTAAGTTTGTTTCTCGTAATAATCTTTTCTCCAGTACTTTGTGTTTAACTCCATCTACTACTCTGTCACTGACACCCTGGCAACAATTATGTGAATGGTGTCTTCCCTCTTCATAAGAATCCGGAAGGCTTATTGATATCTTCTCCTGCCCCTGCGCCTCTTCTTGACGGAGGAACCCAAGAAGGTGGTGAAAATGACCCAGGAAACTGAGGTCGTGTGATAAGGCGGACAGAAGACCCATCTGATATAAATTGAACTAAAAGTAAGTAAACTAGAAAAGATAGAAATATTTTCAGGATCTTACAGAGCCTTTCGCTTCTGTTATAGGTGATAGTGCAAGTGTGGCGCAGTGTTTCTGTCGAGGACAAACGTGAGCAGCCGGGTTGAGATGGATAAGCCGACTCGGCGTTGGAATTAGGGCTTTTTTTTCCTGTTTTTAAGGGTAAATTATAATTTCAATGCAACAATTCCCCTATACCAACCTATTTTCTTTTTTTTATTACAGTGAGTATTGAAGAACTTTAATTTTCGTCGCGGGAGCATCGCAGGATTGGGGTCTCGTCTTGCATATTAGGGGTAAGTCGGGTTTTTTAAATTCCGGATGAAGGGCGATTTGATTCTAACTTGCTCTCCTTTCCTTTCCGTATGTATTGAAGATTCACCAAGCGTTAACCCATTACCCCAATCACCCCAAAGGGTTTTTTTCCTGCATTTTGGAAACGAGAAGAGTTAGTGTCACCGAATCGCGGGTTTAATCCCGCTTACCAAAAACGACAGAAAACCCTCGGGAAAAAATCGCTTATCTTGCTGTTGCAAGAAACAGGTGATTGAGGGTAGCGAGACGTATTAAATTCAGGCGTGTTTTACTAGCATTTTAGATTAAGTAAATAGTTGAACAATTGCACCCCCGGAAAAAATCGCTTATTTTGCTGTTTTTGCAAGAAACAAGTGATTGAGGGTATCGTGACGTATTAAATTCAGGCGTGTTTTACTAGCATTTTAGATTAAGTAAATAGTTGAACAAATGCACCCTCGGAAAAAATCGCTTACTTCGCTGTTGGAAGAAACAGGTGATTGAGGGTAGCGAGACGTATTAAATTCAGGCGTGTTTTACTAGCATTTTAGATTAAGTAAATAGTTGAACAAATGCACCCTCGGAAAAAATCGCTTACTTCGCTGTTGGAAGAAGCAGGTGATTGAGGGTAGCGAGACTTTATTAAAATTCAGGGCGTGTTTTTACTAGCTTTTTTAGTTTTAAGTAAATAGTTGAACAATTGCACCCTCGGAAAAAATCGCTTATTATGCTGTTTTTGCAAGAAACAAGTGATTGAGGGTTTCGAGAAGTATTAGATTCAGGCGCGTTTTACTAGCATTTTAGAGTAAGTAAACAGTTGAACAAATGCACCCTCGGAGAAAATCGCTTATTTTGCTGTTTTTGCAAGAAACAAGTAATTGAGGGTAGCGAGACGTATTAAATTCAGGCGCGTTTTACAAGCATTTTAGAGTAAATAAACAGTTGAACAAGTACACCCTCAGAAAAAATCGCTTATTTTGCTGTTTTTGCAAGAAACAAGTGATTGAGGGTATCGAGAAGTATTAAATTCAGGCGTGTTTTACTAGCATTTTAGAGTAAGTAAACAGTTGAACAAGTACACCCTGGGAAAAAAAAAATCGCTTATTTTGCTGTTTTTGCAAAGAAACAAGTGATTGAGGGTAGCGAGACGTATTAAATTCCAGGCGCGTTTTACTAGCATTTTAGAGTAAGTAAACAGTTGAACAAAAGTAAAACCCTCTGAAAAAATCGCTTATTTTGCTGTTTTTGCAAGAAACAGTGATTGAGGGTAGCGAGACGTATTAAAATTCAGGCGCGTTTTTTACTAGCATTTTTTAGAGTAAGTAAACAGATGAACAAACACACCCTCGGAAAAAAAATCGCTTATTTTGCTTTTTTTTTGCAAGAAACAAGTGATTGAGGGTATCGAAAAGTATTAAATTCAGGCGTGTTTTACTAGCATTTTAGAGTAAGTAAACAGTTGAAAAAGTACACCCTCGGAAAAAAAATCGCTTATTTTGCTGTTTTTGCAAGAAACAAGTGATTGAGGGTAGCGAGACGTATTAAATTCAGGCGCGTTTTACTAGCATTTTAGAGTAAGTAAACAGTTTAACAAGTAAAACCCTTTTGAAAAATCGCTTATTTTGCTGTTTTTGCAAGAAACAAGTGTTGAGGGTACCGAGACGTAGAAAAATTTAGGCGCGTTTTACTAGCATTTTTAGATCAAGTAAATAGTTGAAAAAAAACACACCCTCGGAAAAAATCGCTTTATTTTGTTTTTTTGCAAGAAACAAGTGATTGAGGGTATGGGGGAAGTATTAATTCAGGCGTTTTTTTACTAGCATTTTAGAGTAAGTAAACAGTTGAACAAGTACACCCTCGGAAAATCGCTTATTTTGCTGTTTTTGCAAGAAAAAGTGATTGAGGGTATCGAGAAGTATAAATTCAGGCGTTTTTTTACTAGCATTTTAGAGTAAGTAAACAGTTGAACAAGTACACCCTCGGAAAAAAATCGCTTATTTGCTGTTTTTGCAAGAAACAAGTGATTGAGGTATCGAGAAGTATTAAATTCAGGCGTGTTTTACTAGCATTTTAGAGAAGTAAACAGTTGAAAAAAGTAAAACCCTCGGAAAACATCGCTTATTTTGCTTTTTTTTGCAAGAAACAAGTGTTGAGGGTAGCGAGACGTATTAAATTCAGGCGCGTTTACTAGCATTTTAGAGTAAGTAAACAGTTGAACAAGTAAAACCCTCTGAAAAAATCGCTTATTTTGCTGTTTTTGCAAGAACAAGTGATTGAGGGTAGCGAGACGTATTAAATTCAGGCGCGTTTTACTAGCATTTTAGAGTAAGTAAAACGTTGAACAAACACCACCCTCGGAAAAAAATCGCTTATTTTGCTGTTTTTGCAAGAAACAAGTGATTGAGGGTATCGAGAAGTATTAAATTCAGGCGTGTTTTACTACCCATTTTAGAGTAAGTAAACAGTTGAACAAGTACACCCTCGGAAAAATCGCTTTTTTTTGCTGTTTTTGAAAGAAACCAGTGATTGAGGGTATCGAGAAGTATTAAATTCAGGCGTGTTTTACTAGCATTTTAGAGTAAGTAAACAGTTGAACAAGTACACCCTCGGAAAAAATCGCTTATTTTGCTGTTTTTGCAAGAAACAAGTGATAGAGGGTATCGAGAAGTATTAAATTCAGGCGTGTTTTACTAGCATTTTAGAGTAGGTAAACAGTTGAACAAGTACACCCTCGGAAAAAATCGCTTATCTTGCTGTTTTTGCAAGAAACAAGTGATTGAGGGTAGCGAGACGTATTAAATTCAGGCGCGTTTTACGAGCATTTTAGAGTAAGTAAACAGTTGAACAAGTACACCCTCGGAAAAAATCGCTTATTTTGCTGTTTTGAAAGAAAAAGTGATTGAGGGTAGCGAGACGTATTAAATTCAGGCGCGTTTTACTAGCATTTTAGAGTAAGTAAACAGTTGAACAAACACACCCTCGGAAAAAATCGCTTATTTTGCTGTTTTTGCAAGAAACAAGTGATTGGGGGTAGCGAGACGTATTAAATTCAGGCACGTTTTACTAGCATTTTAGAGTAAATAAACAGTTGAACAAGTACACCCTCGGAAAAAATCGCTTATTTTGCTGTTTTTGCAAGAAACAAGTGATTTAGGGTATCAAAGAAGTTTAAAAATTCAGGCGTGTTTTACTAGCTTTTTTAGAGTAAGTAAACAGTTGAACAAGTACACCCCGGAAAAAATGGGTTATTTTGCTGTTTTTCAAGAAACAAGTGATTGAGGGTAGCGAGACGTATTAAATTCAGGCGCGTTTTACAAGCTTTTTTAGAGTAAGTAAACAGTTTGAACAAAACACCCCTCGGAAAAAATCGCTTATTTTGCTGTTTTGCAAGAAAACAAGTAAATTGAGGGTATCGAGAAGTATTAAATTCAGGCGCGTTTTACTAGCATTTTAGAGTAAGAAAACCCAGTTTGAACAAGTACACCCTCTGAAAAAATCGCTTATTTTGCTGTTTTTGCAAGAAACAAGTGATTGAGGGTATCGAGACGTAGTAAATTCAGGCGCGTTTTACTAGCATTTTAGAGTAAGTAAACAGTTGAACAAGTACACCCTCGGAAAAAATCGCTTATTTTGCTGTTTTTGCAAGAAACAAGTGATTGATGGTAGCGAGACGTATTAAATTCAGGCGCGGTTTTACTAGCTTTTAGAGTAAGTAAACAGTTGAACAAGTACCCCCTCTAAAAAAAAGCGTTTATTTTGCTGTTTTTGCAAGAAAAGTGATTGAGGGTTAGCGAGACGTATTAAATTCAGGCGCTTTTTAAACTAACATTTTAGAGTAAGTAAACAGTTGAACAAACACACCCTGGGAAAAAAAAATCGCTTATTTTGCTGTTTTGCAAGAAACAAGTGATTGAGGGTATCGAGAGGTATTAAATTCAGGCGCGTTTTACTAGCATTTTAGAGTAAGTAAACAGTTGAACAGTACACCCTCGGAAAAAATCGCTTATTTTGTGTTTTGCAAAAACAAGTGTTTGGGGGGTAGCGTCACGTATTAAATTCGGGCGCGTTTTACAAGCATTTTAGAGTAAGAAAAACAGTTGAACAAACACACCCTCCGAAAAAATCGCTTATTTTGCTGTTTTTGCAAGAAAAAAGTGATTGAGGGTATCGAGAAGTATTAAATTCAGGCGCGTTTTACTAGCATTTTAGAGTAAGTAAACAGTTTGAACAAGTACACCCTCTGAAAAAATCGCTTATTTTGCGGTTGTTGCAAGAAACAAGTGATTGGGGGTATCGGGGACGTAGTAAATTCAGGCGCGTTTTAACTAGCATTTTAGAGTAAGTTAAAACAGTTGAACAAGTACACCCTCGGAAAAAATCGCTTATTTTGCTGTTTTTGCAAGAAACAAGTGATTGATGGTAGCGAGACGTATTAAATTCAGGCGCGTTTTACTAGCATTTTAGAGTAAGTAAACAGTTGAACAAGTACACCCTCTGAAAAAAGCGTTTATTTTGCTGTTTTTGCAAGAAACAAGTGATTGAGGGTAGCGAGACGTATTAAATTCAGGCGCGTTTTACTAACATTTTAGAGTAAGTAAACAGTTGAACAAACACACCCTCGGAAAAAATCGCTTATTTTGCTGTTTTTGCAAGAAACAAGTGATTGAGGGTATCGAGAGGTATTAAATTCAGGCGCGTTTTACTAGCATTTTAGAGTAAGTAAACAGTTGAACAAGTACACCCTCGGAAAAAATCGCTTATTTTGCTGTTTTTGCAAGAAACAAGTGATTGGGGGTAGCGTCACGTATTAAATTCAGGCGCGTTTTACTAGCATCTTAGAGTAAGTAAACAGTTTTTGAACAAGTACACCTCGGAAAAAAAATCGCTTTTTTGCTGTTTTTGCAAGAAACAAGTGTTTGAGGGTATCGAGAAGTATTAAATTCAGGCGTGTTTTACTAGCATTTTAGAGTAAGAAAACAGTTGAACAAGTACACCCTGGGAAAAAAATCTCTTATTTTGCTTTTTTTGTGCAAGAAACAAGTGTTTGAGGGTACGGAGACGTATTAAATTCAGGCCCCCGTTTTACTAGCATTTTAGAGTAAGTAAACAGTTGAACAAGTACACCCTCTGAAAAAATCGCTTATTTTGCTGTTTTTGCAAGAAACAAGTGATTGAGGGTATCGAGACGTAGTAAATTCAGGCGCGTTTTACTAGCATTTTAGAGTAAGTAAACAGTTGAACAAGTACACCCTCGGAAAAAATCGCTTATTTTGCTGTTTTTGCAAGAAACAAGTGATTGAGGGTAGCGAGACGTATTAAATTCAGGCGCGTTTTACTAGCATTTTAGAGTAAGTAAACAGTTGAACAAGTACACCCTCTGAAAAAAGCGTTTATTTTGCTGTTTTTGCAAGAAACAAGTGATGGAGGGTAGCGAGACGTATTAAATTCAGGCGCGTTTTACTAACATTTTAGAGTAAGTAAACAGTTGAACAAACACACCCTCGGAAAAAATCGCTTATTTTGCTGTTTTTGCAAGAAACAAGTGATTGAGGGTATCGAGAAGTATTAAATTCAGGTGGGTTTTACTAGCATTTTAGAGTAAGTAAACAGTTTGAACAGTAAACCCTCGGAAAAAAAATCGCTTATTTTGCTGTTTTTGCAAGAAACAATTTGATTGAGGGTATCGAGAGGTATTAAATTCAGGCGCGTTTTACTAGCATTTTAGAGTAAGTAAACAGTTGAACAAGTACACCCTCGGAAAAAATCGCTTATTTTGCTGTTTTTGCAAGAAACAAGTGATTGGGGGTAGCGTAACGTATTAAATTCAGGCGCGTTTTACTAGCATTTTAGAGTAAGTAAACAGTTGAACAAGTACACCCTCGGAAAAAATCGCTTATTTTGCTGCTTTTGCAAGAAACAAGTGATTGAGGGTAGCGAGACGTATTAAATTTAGGCGCTGTTTAATAGTATTTTAGATTAAGTAAATAGTTGAACAATTGCACCCTCGGAAAAAATCGCTTATTTTGCTGTTTTTGCAAGAAACAAGTGATTGAGGGTATCGAGAAGTATTAGATTCAGGCGCGTTTTACTAGCATTTTAGAGTAAGTAAACAGTTGAACAAATGCACCCTCGGAGAAAATCGCTTATTTTGCTGTTTTTGCACGAAACAAGTGATTGAGGGTAGCGAGACGTATTAAATTTAGGCGCATTTTACCTGCATCTTAGATTAAGTAAACAGTTAAACAAATACGCCCTCGGAAAAAATCGCTTATTTTGCTGTTATTGCAAAAATTAGGTGATTGAGGGTAGCGGGACGTAGTAAATTTAGGCGCATTTTACCTGCATTTTAGATTAAGTAAACAGTTAAACAAATACGCCCTCGGAAAAAATCGCTTATTTTGCTGTTTTTGCACGAAACAAGTGATTGAGGGTAGCGAGACGTATTAAATTTTTATTTTGCTTTTTAAACGTGCATTTTAAATTAAGTGAAAGTTGAAACAAATACACCCTCGGAAAAAATCGCCTATTTCGATGTTGGAAGAAACAGGTGATTGAGGGTAGCGGGATGTACTAAATTTAGGCGCGTTTTACCTGCATCTTTGATTAAGTAAACAGTTGAACAAACACCCCCTCGGAAAAAATCGCTTATTTTGCTGTTTTTGCAAGAAACAAGTGATTGAGGGCATCGAGACGTATTAAATTTAGGCGCGTTTTATTAGCGTTCTAGATTCAGTAAATAGTTGATCAAATACACCCTCGGAAAAAATCGCTTATTTTGCTGTTTTTGCAAGAAACAAGTGATTGAGGGTAGCGAGACGTATTAAATTTAGGCGCTGTTTAATAGTATTTTAGATTAAGTAAATAGTTGAACAATTGCACCCTCGGAAAAAATCGCTTATTTTGCTGTTTTTGCAAGAAACAACTGATTGAGGGTAGCGAGACGTATTAAATTCAGGCGCGTTTTACTAGCATTTTAGAGTAAGTAAACAGTTTGAACAAACCCAACCCTCGGAAAAATCGCTTTTTTGCTGTTTTTGCAAGAAACAAATGATTGAGGGTATCGAGACGAAATTAAACTCAGTCGCGTTTTACTAGCATTTTAGATCAAGTAAATAATTGAACAAACCACCCCCTGGGAAAAAAAATCGCTTATTTTGCTGTTTTTGCAAGAAACAAGTGATTGAGGGTAGCGAGACGTATTAAATTCAGCCCCGTTTTACTAGCATTTTAGAGTAAGTAAACATTTGAACAAGTACACCCTCGGAAAAAATCGCTTATTTTGCTTGTTTTTGCAAGAAACAAGTGATTGAGGGTATCGAGAAGTATTAAATTCAGGCGTGTTTTACTAGCATTTTAGAGTAAGTAAACAGTTGAACAAGTACACCCTCGGAAAAAATCGCTTATTTTGCTGTTTTTGCAAGAAACAAGTGATTGAGGGTATCGAGAAGTATTAAATTCAGGCGTGTTTTACTAGCATTTTAGAGTAAGTAAACAGTTGAACAAGTACACCCTCGGAAAAAATCGCTTATTTTGCTGTTTTTGCAAGAAACAAGTGATTGGGGTAGCGAGACGTATTAAATTCAGGCGCGTTTTACTAGCATTTTAGAGTAAGTAAACAGTTGAACAAGTACACCCTCGGAAAAAATCGCTTATTTTGCTGTTTTTGCAAGAAACAAGTGATTGAGGGTATCGATAAGTATTAAATTCAGGCGTGTTTTACTAGCTTTTAGACTAAGTAAACATTTTTGAACAAGTACACCCTCGGAAAAATCGCTTTTTTTGGCTGTTTTTGCAAGAAACAAGTGATTGAGGGTAGCGAGACGTTTTAAAATTTTCGGGGGCGCGTTTTACTAGCATTTTAGAGTAAGAAAAACAGTTGAACAAGTACACCCTCGGAAAAAAATCGTTTATTTTGCTGTTTTTGCAAGAAACAAGTGATTGAGGTAGCGAGGACGTATTAAATTTCCCGGCGTGTTTTACTAGCATTTTAGAGTAAGTAAACAGTTGAACAAGTACACCCTCGGAAAAAATCGCTTATTTTTGCTGTTTTTGAAAGAAACAATGATTGAGGGTAGCGAGACGTATTAAATTCAGGCGGTTTTACTAGCATTTTAGAGTAAGTAAAACAGTTGAACAAGTACACCCTCGGAAAAATCGCTTATTTTGCTGTTTTTGCAAGAAACAAGTGATTGAGGGTAGCGAGACGTTTTAAATCAGGCGTGTTTTACTAGCATTTTAGGGGTAAGAAACAGTTTAAAACAAGTACACCCTCGGAAAAATCGCTTATTTTGCTTTTTTTTGCAAGAAACAAGTGATTGAGGGTTTTCGAGAGTATTAAATTCAGGGGGTTTTTACTAGCATTTTAGAGTAAGTAAACAGTTGAACAAATACGCCCTCGGAAAAAATCGCTTATTTTGCTGCTTTTGCATGAAACAAGTGATTGAGGGTATCGAGACGTAGTAAATTTAGGCGCGTTTTACTAGTATTTTAGATTAAGTAAATAGTTGAACAAGTACGCCCTCGGAAAAAATCGCTTATTTTGCTGCTTTTGCAAGAAACAAGTGATTGAGGGCATCGAGACGTATTAAATTCAAGCGCGTTTTGGACCTGAGTTCAAATCTGCTTATCGCAGAGCAAACTTAACAAATATCATGTTCTGATTTACTAAAGGATAATGAGTTGGCAGTAGGTCACATTATTAATTGTTAAAGTGCTCTCTCCTATAGCCTGTGTCCACGTAGAGAGAATCTTTTCACCGTACAAACATATGTTTAGTGACTTTGCTGTCCCTGGTTGCTGCAGTTCGATGTTATTCATTATTCTTATTGTTATGCAAGAGTTTAGTTTTATATGCACGTATTGAATTGATAGTTTCAGTTGTGCAAGTTCGTGGGGCCACTTGTTTCCGGTTAGCTTTTGCGCCGGCTACGCCCCATTAAAAAAAAATCACCCCCTGGCCAAAGTCGCTTACTTTCCCGCCTTTTCAAAAAGGAATAAGTTTTGCTACATACACCAAGCTTACACAGAATTCTAGAAAATAACTAACTGCACTGAGAAACCAAGGAACGATCACGTTAGCGCCGTAATTTATACGTTTATCTCCCCAAATCTAATTGTATCCTTACCCCCGGTTCATTTTTGCCTTTCGCAGAACAAATTTAATGATCATCAAAATCGTAATCTATTAAAAAATTATTGAGTTGGCAATAGATCAACATTATAATTTCTAAAGTGCTCCTATAACAAGTGTTCCTAGCTCCTTTTTGACCAAGGTATCGAAGAGGGTGGTGAAAATAACCAAGGAAACTGAGGTCGTATGATAAGGCCGACAGAAGATTCCCTCTAATATTAATTAAACTAGAAGTAAGCATGCCAGAAAAGATAGAACACTTTTCTTAATTGTAATATGGTGTTTGGCTTCCCCCATATTTAAGAGAAAACCGAGAAGTCCTTTGGATATATGCTTCCATCGTAGCACCTCCAGCTCGTATTGAAACATCATCAGTGGTTCAAATAAGGTAAGAGAATCTTGATATAAATACTACTGTCATTTTCGCAACCTAATCGTCTTAAACAACAATAGTCTCGGCACACTCATCGCCATACAATTATTAATTAACGCGGAACGGCCGTTTGGAAACCATGGATCTTCGTCTTCAGCCGCGTACTGATAGATGAAGACCCAAGGCCTTCGAAACGGTTGTTCCGAGTTAATTAATAATTTGTGTGTGCGGAGTGTGCCGAAACTATTGTTGTTTTGCCATACTACCACACAGTCCTTGGGTATCATTTTAATCGTTCTAATTTCTCTTCTTTCCAGAAATGAAAAAAGGAGCTGACTTCATTGTATTTGGGGTGGAAGTAACAACCGGGATGAGGGATCCTGCTTCTACACCATCTGATCAGACGATTTAGGGTCTTAACCTTTAATTTGAAGGGGTAACTTACATTTTCCGGGAAAGCCAGAAGTCTTTGGATGTCTGCAGCTGTCCAGCACGGGTTCTTGACGAGGGGAACCACGGAGGGTGGCGAGGATAACCAAAGGGGAAGGAGGTGATAGTGTGGTGCGGTGTAGTGCGGGGTAGTGCGGCATAACGAAATGCGGTGTGGTGAAGTGTAGTGTTTTGGTGAAAGTCCATCCTCCTGCGCCCTTTCTTGACGAAAGGGAAACCCAAAGGGGTGGTGAAAATGACCACGGGAGCTAAGGTCGTGCGATAGGCTAGTAGGAGGGTGGGTTTTATTCGTCGGTTTAATTTTGTGATGGTAAATTTGGAAAGATGGAAATGTTTTGGGCTTTTGTAAATTTTCTTTTTTTTACAGGTGATTGGTTGTGTAGTGCAACATTCTGAAAGAATTCCATCGCCGTGCCCCCTTTTTTTAACGAAGACGCGGGAGAAATTCTTGGAAATTTGTGCGAGAAACCAGGGTCACGTCGCAAGTCATCAGAAGGTTCCCGTCGCATTATTTTAGGTGTTAGTAATTATTTTGTTGTTATGAATTAAATATTCGTGTATTCAGTTGTACTTTTTTCACAGGGGATATCTGACATCGTTGGATTGGAGTGGAAGTAACAACCGGGACGAGGGATCCCGACAATCATTGCATTGTACGATTAGGGCCTTAACCTTTAACTTGAAGGGGTAACCTATAGCCCTTTAATGTAGTAAGAACTGATTTTAACGTTTTTTAACGTCCAGGTCCTTTTCCGGGGCAGCCAGAAGTCCTTTGGATGTCTGCGGAGCCCCAGCGCGGGTTCTCAAATACGCCCTCGGAAAAAATCGCTTAATTTGCTGCTTCTGCAAGAAACAAGTGATTGAGGGTAGCGAGACGTATTAAATTTAGGCGCGTTTTACTTGCATTTTAGATTAAGTGAATAGTTGAACAAATACACCCTCGGAAAAAATCGCTTATTTTGCTGTTGGAAGAAACAGGTGATTGAGGGTAGCGGGATGTATTAAATTTTGGCGCGTTTTACTTGCATTTTAGATTAAGTGAATAGTTGAACAAATACACCCTCGGAAAAAATCGCTTATTTTGCTGTTTTTGCAAGAAACAAGTGATTGAGGGTATCGAGACGTATTAAATTCAGTCGCGTTTTACCTGCATTTTAGATTAAGTAAACAGTTAAACAAATACGCCCTCGGAAAAAATCGCTTATTTTGCTGTTTTTGCACGAAACAAGTGATTGAGGGTAGCGAGACGTATTAAATTTAGTTGCGTTTTACGTGCATTTTAAATTAAGTGAATAGTTGAACAAATACACCCTCGGAAAAAATCGCCTATTTCGATGTTGGAAGAAACAGGTGATTGAGGGTAGCGGGATGTACTAAATTTAGGCGCGTTTTACCTGCATCTTTGATTAAGTAAACAGTTGAACAAACACCCCCTCGGAAAAAATCGCTTATTTTGCTGTTTTTGCAAGAAACAAGTGATTGAGGGCATCGAGACGTATTAAATTTAGGCGCGTTTTACTAGCATTTTAGAGTAAGTAAACAGTTGAACAAGTACACCCTCGGAAAAAATCGCTTATTTTGCTGTTTTTGCAAGAAACAAGTGATTGAGGGTAGCGTAACGTATTAAATTCAGGCGCGTTTTACTAGCATTTTAGAGTAAGTAAACAGTTGAAAAAAGTACACCTTCGGAAAAAAATCGCTTATTTTGCTGTTTTTGCAAGAAAACAAGTGATTGAGGTATCGAGAAGTATTAAATTCAGGCGTGTTTTACTAGCATTTTAGAGTAAGTAAACGTTGAACAAGTACACCCTCGGAAAAAATCGCTTATTTTGCTGTTTTTGCAAGAAACAAGTGATTGGGGGGTAGCGAGACGTATTAAATTTAGGCGCGTTTTACTAGCATTTTAGAGTAAAGTAAACAGTTGAACAATAACACCCTCGGAAAATCGCTTATTTTGCTGTTTTTTTCAAGAAGCAGGGGGTTGAGGGTAGCGAGACGTATTAAATTTAGGGGCGCTTTACTCGCATTCTAGATTAAGTAAATAGTTGATCAAATACACCCTCGGAAAAATCGTTTATTTGCTGTTATTGCAAAAATTAGGCGGTTGAGGGTAGCGAGACGTATTAAATTTAGTCGCGTTTTACTTGCATTTTAGATTAAGTGAATAGTTGAACAAATACACCCTCGGAAAAAATCGCTTATTTCACTGTTGGAAGAAACAGGTGATTGAGGGTAGCGGTATGTTTTTGAAACACTTCGGGTGCTGACTTAATTCCAAATGGCTGTTGGAATCATGAAATGTTCACGCTTGATTGCCGCATTTAACTCTTTTATCTCGACTTATTTTCTACTATAACTAATCTATTAACCCAATCTCTTGCAATATCAACCTTTTCAATAATTCTTCGGTTTTCTAATTCTTCCAACGTACCCTTTAATGTCGGTTGTCGGGGTAATTAACATTATTTGTTAACACATCAGCAGTCCGTGTTTTACAATTAATTATAACAATTTCAAAGAAACCGAAATTTTCTACCTGATCTTCCGCATCTTCCGCACCATCTCTTAGCTTATTCACCCTGAAGTACGCTTTCCTGGATTATTCTTGCTTCCATTTTCTCCTCTGTTAATATTTTACTTTTCACATGCGATTGAAAAACGGGTTTTTCCTTGACAACTCAGACAAATTTTGCCAAATGCCGGACAGTATCTTACTTCATGACTTCTACGACACTTACCGCCATTTCCCCCTTCTTTGACTTCCCATTAATTTTCTTTTGTGCAACATTAGCCTGGTTTTCCCTTATTCTTGTCTTAGAACAATCTTAATTGACTTTCACTTTGATCAGCTGCTATCATATTTTCACACAGACTTTTAACGCTAAGTTTGTTTCTCGTAATAATCTTTTCTCCAGTACTTTGTGTTTAACTCCATCTACTACTCTGTCACTGACACCCTGGCAACAATTATGTGAATGGTATCTTCCCTCTTCATAAGAATCCGGAGAGCTTATTGATATCTTCTCCTGCCCCAGCGCCCCTTCTTGACGAAGGAATCCAAGAAGGTGGTGAAAATGACCCAGGAAACTGAGGTCGTGTGATAAGGCGGACAGAAGACCCATCTGATATAAATTGAACTAAAAGTAAGTAAACTAGAAAAGATAGAAATATTTTCAGGATCTTACAGAGCCTTTCGCTTCTGTTATAGGTGATAGTGCAAGTGTGGCGCAGTGTTTCTGTCGAGGACAAACGTGAGCAGCCGGGTTGAGATGGATAAGCCGACTCGGCGTTGGATTAGGGCTTTGTTCCTGTTTCTTAAGGGTAAATTATAATTTCAATGCAACAATTCGCCCTATACCAACCTATTTTCTTTTTTTATTACAGTGAGTATTGAAGAGACTTTAATTTTCGTCGCGGGAGCATCGCAGGATTGGGGTCTCGTTCTTGCATATTTGGGGGTAAGTTAGTTAGTTAAATTCCGGATGAAGGCGATTTGATTCTAACTTGCTCTCCTTTCCTTTCCAGTATGTATTGAAGATTCACCAAGCGTTAACCCATTACCATCAACACCGAAGGTTTTCCTGCATTTTGGAACGAGTAAGAGATTAGTGTCACCGAATCGCAGTTTAATCCCGCTTACCACAACGACAGACACCCTCGGAAAAAATCGCTTATCTTGCTGTTGCAAGAAACAGGTAATTGAGGGTAGCGAGACGTATTAAATTCAGGCGCGTTTTACTAGCATTTTAGAGTAAGTAAACAGTTGAACAAGTACACCCTCGGAAAAAATCGCTTATTTTGCTGTTTTTGCAAGAAACAAGTGATTGAGGGTAGCGAGACGTATTAAATTCAGTCGCGTTTTACTTTCATTTTAGATTAAGTGAATAGTTGAACAAATACGCCCTCGGAAAAAATCGCTTATTTTGCTGTTATTGCAAAAATTAGGCGATTGAGGGTAGCGGGACGTATTAAATTTAGGCGCATTTTACCTGCATCTTAGATTAAGTAAACAGTTGAACAAATACGCCCTCGGAGAAAATCGCTTATTTTGCTGTTTTTGCAAAAATTAGGCGATTGAGGGTAGCGGGACGTATTAAATTTAGGCGCATTTTACCTGCATCTTAGATTAAGTAAACAGTTGAACAAATACACCATCGGAAAAAATCACTTATTTCGCTGTTGGAAGAAACAGGTGACTGAGGGTGGCGGGATGTATTAAATTTTGGCGCGTTTTACTAGCGTTTTAGTTTAAGTAAATAGTTGAACATATACCCCTCGGAAAAAATCGTTTATTTCGCTGTTGGAAGAAACAGGTGGTTGAGGGTAGCGGGATGTATTAAATTTAGGCGCGTTTTACTTGCATTTTAGATTAAGTGAATGATTGAACAAATACGCCCTCGGAAAAAATCGCTTATTTTGCTGTTATTGCAAAAATTAGGCGATTGAGGGTAGCGGGACGTATTAAATTTAGGCGCGTTTTACTTGCATTTTAGACCAAGTAAATAGCTGAACAGATACACCCTCGGAAAAAATCGCTTATTTCGCTGTTGGAAGAAACAGGTGATTGAGGGTAGCGAGACGTATTAAATTCAGGCGTGTTTTACTAGCATTTTAGATCAAGTAAATAGTTGAACAAACACACCCTCTGAAAAAATCGCTTATTTTGCAGTTTTTGCAAGAAACAAGTGATTGAGGGTAGCGAGACGTATTAAATTCAGGCGTGTTTTACTAGCATTTTAGATCAAGTAAATAGTTGAACAAACACACCCTCGGAAAAAATCGCTTATTTTGCTGTTTTTGCAAGAAACAAGTGGTTGAGGGTATCGAGACGTATTAAATTCAGTCGCGTTTTACTAGCATTTTAGATCAAGTAAATAGTTGAACAAACACACCCTCGGAAAAAATCGCTTATTTTGCTGTTTTTGCAAGAAACAAGTGATTGAGGGTATCGAGACGTATTAAATTCAGTCGCGTTTTACTAGCATTTTAGATCAAGTAAATAGTTGAACAAACACCCTCTGAAAAAATCGCTTATTTTGCAGTTTTTGCAAGAAACAAGTGATTGAGGGTAGCGAGACGTATTAAATTCAGGCGTGTTTTACTAGCATTTTAGATCAAGTAAATAGTTGAACAAACACACCCTCGGAAAAAATCGCTTATTTTGCTGTTTTTGCAAGAAACAAGTGGTTGAGGGTATCGAGACGTATTAAATTCAGTCGCGTTTTACTAGCATTTTAGATCAAGTAAATAGTTGAACAAACACACCCTCGGAAAAAATCGCTTATTTTGATCTTTTTGCAAGAAACAAGTGATTGTGGGTATCGAGACGTATTAAATTCAGTCGCGTTTTACTAGCATTTTAGATCAAGTAAATAGTTGAACAAATACACCTTCGGAAAAAATCGCTTATTTTGCTGTTTTTGCAAGAAACAAGTGATTGAGGGTAGCGAGACGTATTAAATTCAGGCGCGTTTTACTAGCATTTTAGAGTAAGTAAACAGTTGAACAAGTACACCCTCTGAAAAAATCGCTTATTTTGCTGTTTTTGCAAGAAACAAGTGATTGAGGGTATCGAGACGTAGTAAATTTAGGCGCGTTTTACTAGCATTTTAGATCAAGTAAATAGTTGAACAAACACACCCTCTGAAAAAATCGCTTATTTTGCTGTTTTTGCAAGAAACAAGTGATTGAGGGTAGCGAGACGTATTAAATTCAGGCGCGTTTTACTAGCATTTTAGATCAAGTAAATAGTTGAACAAGTACACCCTCGGAAAAAATCGCTTATTTTGCTGTTTTTGCAGGAAACAAGTGATTGAGGGTAGCGAGACGTATTAAATTCAGGCGCGTTTTTACTAGCATTTTAGAGTAAGTTAACAGTTGAACAAGTAAAACCCTCTGAAAAAAATCGCTTATTTTGCTGTTTTTGCAAGAAACAAGTGATTGAGGGTATCGAGACGTAGAAAATTTTTAGGCGCGTTTTACTAGCATTTTAGATCAAGTAAATAGTTGAACAAACACACCCTCGGAAAAAAATCGCTTATTTTGTTTGTTTTTGCAAGAAACAAGTGATTGAGGGTATCGAGAAGTATTAAATTCAGGCGTGTTTTACTAGCATTTTAGAGTAAGTAAACATTTTGAACAAGTACACCCTCGGAAAAAATCGCTTATTTTGCTGTTTTTTGCAAGAAACAAGTGATTGAGGGTATCGAGAAGTATTAAATTCAGGCGTGTTTTACTAGCATTTTAGAGTAAGTAAACAGTTTGAACAAGTACACCCTCGGAAAAAATCGCTTATTTTGCTGTTTTTGCAAGAAACAAGTGATTGAGGGTATCGAGAAGTATTAAATTCAGGCGTGTTTTACTAGCATTTTAGAGTAAGTAAACAGTTGAACAAATACGCCCTCGGAAAAAATCGCTTATTTTGCTGTTTTTTGCAAGAAAAAGTGATTGAGGGTATCGAGAAGTATTAAATTCAGGCGTGTTTTACTAGCATTTATAGTAAGTAAACAGTTGAACAAGTACACCCTCGGAAAAAATCGCTTATTTTGCTGTTTTTGCAAGAAACAAGTGATTGAGGTATCGAGAAGTATTAAATTCAGGCGTTGTTTTACTAGCATTTTAGAGTAAGTAAACAGTTGAACAAGTACAACCCTCGGAAAAAATCGCTTACTTTGCTTTTTTTTTGCAAGAAACAAGTGATTGAGGGTATCGAGAAGTATTAAATTCAGGGCGTGTTTTACTAGCATTTATAGTAAGTAAACAGTTGAACAAGTACACCCTCGGAAAAAATCGCTTATTTTGCTGTTTTTGCAAGAAACAAGTGATTGAGGGTATCGAGAAGTATTAAATTCAGGCGTGTTTTACTAGCATTTTAGAGTAAGTAAACAGTTGAAAGTACACCCTCGGAAAAAATCGCTTATTTTGCTGTTTTTGCAAGAAACATGTGATTGAGGGTATCGAGAAGTATTAAATTCAGGCGTGTTTTACTAGCATTTTAGAGTAAGTAAACAGTTGAACAAGTACACCCTCGGAAAAAATCGCTTATTTTGCTGTCTTTGCAAGAAACAAGTGATTGAGGGTATCGAGACGTAGTAAATTTTAGGCGCGTTTTTACTACATTTTAGATCAAGAAAATAGTTGAACAAACACACCCTCGGAAAAAATCGCTTATTTTGTTTTTTTTTGCAAGAAACAAGTGATTGAGGGTATCGAGAAGTATTAAATTCAGGCGTGTTTTTACTAGCATTTTAGAGTAAGTAAACAGTTGAACAAGTACACCCTCGGAAAAAATCGCTTATTTTGCTGTTTTTGCAAGAAACAAGTTGATTGAGGGTATCGAGAAGTATTAAATTCAGGTGTGTTTTACTAGCATTTTAGAGTAAGTAAACAGTTGAACAAGTACACCCTCGGAAAAAATCGCTTATTTTGCTGTTTTTGCAAGAAACATGTGATTGAGGGTATCGAGAAGTATTAAATTCAGGCGTGTTTTACTAGCATTTTAGAGTAAGTAAACAGTTGAACAAGTACACCCTCGGAAAAAATCGCTTATTTTGCTGTCTTTGCAAGAAACAAGTGATTGAGGGTATCGAGACGTAGTAAATTTAGGCGCGTTTTACTAGCATTTTAGATCAAGTAAATAGTTGAACAAACACACCCTCGGAAAAAATCGCTTATTTTGTTGTTTTTGCAAGAAACAAGTGATTGAGGGTATCGAGAAGTATTAAATTCAGGCGTGTTTTACTAGCATTTTAGAGTAAGTAAACAGTTGAACAAGTACACCCTCGGAAAAAATCGCTTATTTTGCTGTTTTTGCAAGAAACAAGTGATTGAGGGTAGCGAGACGTATTAAATTCAGGCGCGTTTTACTAGCATTTTAGAGTAAGTAAACAGTTGAACAAGTACACCCTCGGAAAAAATCGCTTATTTTGCTGTTTTTGCAAGAAACAAGTGATTGAGGGTATCGAGAAGTATTAAATTCAGGCGTGTTTTACTAGCATTTTAGAGTAGTAAACAGTTGAAAAAGTACACCCTCGGAAAAAATCGCTTATTTTGCTGTTTTTGCAATAAACAAGTGATTGAGGGTATCGAGAAGTATTAAATTCAGGCGTGTTTTACTAGCATTTTAGAGTAAGTAAACAGTTGAACAAGTACACCCTCGGAAAAAATCGCTTATTTTGCTGTTTTTGCAAGAAACAAGTGATTGAGGGTATCGAGAAGTATTAAATTCAGGCGTTTTAACTAGCTTTTTTAGAGTAAGTAACAGTTGAACAAGTACAACCCTCGGAAAAAATCGCTTATTTTGCTGTTTTTGCAAGAAACAAGTGATTGAGGGTATCGAGAAGTATTAAATTCAGGCGTGTTTTACTAGCATTTATAGTAAGTAAACAGTTGAACAAGTACACCCTCGGAAAAAATCGCTTATTTTGCTGTTTTTGCAAGAAACAAGTGATTGAGGGTATCGAGAAGTATTAAATTCAGGCGTTGTTTTACTAGCATTTTAGAGTAAGTAAACAGTTGAACAAGTACAACCCTCGGAAAAAATCGCTTATTTGCTGTTTTTGCAAGAAACATGTGATTGAGGGTATCGAAGAAGTATTAAATTCAGGCGTGTTTTACTAGCATTTTAGAGTAAGTAAACAGTTGAACAAGTACAACCCTCGGAAAAATCGCTTATTTTGCTGTTTTTGCAAGAACAAGTGATTGAGGTAGCGAGACTTTATTAAATTCGGCGCGTTTTACTAGCTTTTTAGAGTAGTAAACAGTTGAACAAACACACCCTCGGAAAAAATCGCTTATTTTGTTGTTTTTGCAAGAAACAAGTGATTGAGGGTATCGAGAAGTATTAAATTCAGGCGTGTTTTACTAGCATTTTAGAGTAAGTAAACAGTTGAACAAGTACACCCTCGGAAAAAATCGCTTATTTTGCTGTTTTTGCAAGAAACAAGTGATTGAGGGTATCGAGAAGTATTAAATTCAGGCGTGTTTTACTAGCATTTTAGAGTAAGTAAACAGTTGAACAAGTACACCCTCGGAAAAAATCGCTTATTTTGCTGTTTTTGCAAGAAACAAGTGATTGAGGGTATCGAGAAGTATTAAATTCAGGCGTGTTTTACTAGCATTTTAGAGTAAGTAAACAGTTGAACAAGTACACCCCTCCGAAAAAATCGCTTATTTTGCTGTTTTTTGCAAGAAACAAGTGATTGAGGGTATCGAGAAGTATTAAATTCAGGCGTGTTTTACTAGCATTTTAGAGTAAGTAAACAGTTGAACAAGTACACCCTCGGAAAAAATCGCTTATTTTGCTGTTTTTGCAAGAAACAAGTGATTGAGGGTATCGAGACGTAGTAAATTTAGGCGCGTTTTACTAGCATTTTAGATCAAGTAAATAGTTGAACAAACACACCCTCGGAAAAAATCGCTTATTTTGTTGTTTTTGCAAGAAACAAGTGATTGAGGGTATCGAGAAGTATTAAATTCAGGCGTGTTTTACTAGCATTTTAGAGTAAGTAAACAGTTGAACAAGTACACCCTCGGAAAAAAAAAATCGCTTATTTTGCTGTTTTTTGCAAGAAACAAGTGATTGAGGGTATCGAGAAGTATTAAATTCAGGCGTGTTTTACTAGCATTTTAGAGTAAGTAAACATTTTGAACAAGTACACCCTCCGAAAAATCGCTTATTTTGCTGTTTTTGCAAGAAACAAGTGATTGAGGGTATCGAGAAGTATTAAATTCAGGCGTGTTTTACTAGCATTTTAGAGTAAGTAAACGTTGAACAAGTACACCCTCGGAAAAATCGCTTATTTTGCTGTTTTTTGCAAGAAACAAGTGATTGAGGGTATCGAGACGTAGTAAATTTAGGCGCGTTTTACTAGCATTTTAGATCAAGTAAATAGTTGAACAAACACACCCTCGGAAAAATCGCTTATTTTGTTGTTTTTTGCAAGAAACAAGTGATTGAGGGTATCGAGAAGTATTAATTCAGGCGTGTTTTACTAGCATTTTAGGTAAGTAAACAGTTTGAACAAGTACACCCTCGGAAAAATCGCTTATTTTGCTGTTTTTGCAAGAAACAAGTGATTGAGGGTATCGAGAAGTATTAAATTCAGGCGTGTTTTACTAGCATTTTAGAGTAATTTAAACAGTTGAACAAGTACACCCTCGGAAAAAATCGCTTATTTTGCTGTTTTTGCAAGAAACAAGTGATTGAGGGTATCGAGAAGTATTAAATTCAGGCGCGTTTTACTAGCATTTTAGAGTAAGTAAACAGTTGAACAAGTACACCCTCGGAAAAAATCGCTTATTTTGCTGTTTTTGCAAGAAACAAGTGATTGAGGGTATCGAGAAGTATTAAATTCAGGCGGGTTTTACTAGCATTTTAGAGTAAGTAAACAGTTGAACAAATACGCTCTCGGAAAAAATCGCTTATTTTGCTGCTTTTGCAAGAAACAAGTGATTGAGGGTATCGAGACGTAGTAAATTTAGGCGCGTTTTACTAGTATTTTAGATTAAGTAAATAGTTGAACAAATACACCCTCGGAAAAAATCGCTTATTTTGCTGTTTTTGCAAGAAGCAGGTGATTGAGGGTAGCGGGAGGTATTAAATTTAGGCGCGTTTTCCCTGTATTTTAGATTAAGTGAATAGTTGAACAAATACACCCTCGGAAAAAATCGCTTATTTTGCTGTTTTTTGCAAGAAACAAGTGATTGAGGGTATCGAGAAGTATTAAATTCAGTCGTGTTTTACTAGCATTTTAGAGTAAGTAAACAGTTGAACAAGTACACCCTCTGAAAAAATCGCTTATTATGCTGTTTTTGCAAGAAACAAGTGATTGAGGGTAGCGAGACGTATTAAATTCAGTCGCGTTTTACTAGCATTTTAGATTAAGTAAATAGTTGAACAAACACACCCTCGGAAAAAATCGCTTATTTTGCTGTTTTTGCAAGAAACAAGTGATTGAGGGTAGCGAGACGTATTAAATTCAGTCGCGTTTTACTAGCATTTTAGATTAAGTAAATAGGTGAACAAACACACCCTCGGAAAAAATCGCTTATTTTGCTGTTTTTGCAAGAAACAAGTGATTGAGGGTATCGAGACGTATTAAATTCAGTCGCGTTTTACTAGCATTTTAGATCAAGTAAATAGTTGAACAAATACACCCTCGGAAAAAATCGCTTATTTTGCTGTTATTGCAAAAAATTAGGTGATTGAGGGCATCGTGACGTAGTAAATTTGGGCGCGTTTTACTAGCTTTTAGATTAAGTAAACAGTTGAATAAATATGCCCTCGGAAAAAATCGCTTATTTTGCTGTTTTTGCAAGAAACAAGTGATTGAGGGTATCGAGACGTGTTAAATTCAGGCGCGTTTTGGACCTCAGTTCAAATTTGCTTTTCGCAGAGCAAACTTAACAAATATCCTGTTCTGATTTACTAAAAGATAATGAATTGGCAGTAGGTCACATTATTAATTGTTAAAGTGCTCCCTCCTATAGCCTGTGTCCACGTAGAGAGAATCTTTTCACCGTACAAACATATGTTTAGTGACTTTGCTGTCCCTGGTTGCTGCAGTTCGATGTTATTCATTATTCTTTATTGTTATGCAAGAGTTTAGTTCATATGCACGTATTGGATTGGTAGTTTCAGTTGTGCAAGTTCCTGGGGCCACTTGTCTCCGGTTAGCTTTTGCGCCGGCTACGTCCCATTAAAAAAAAATCACTCCCGGCCAAAGTCGCTTACTTTCCCGCCTTTTCAAAGGAATAAGTTTTGCTACATACACCAAGCTTACACAGAATTCTAGAAAATAACTAACTGCACTGAAATCCAAGGAACGATCACGTTAGCGCCGTAATTTATACGTTTATCTCCCCAAATCTAATTGTATTCTAACCCGCGTTTCATTTTTGCCTTTCGCAGAACAAATTTATGATCATCATATCGTAATCTATTAAAAATTATTGAGTTGGCAATAGATCACATTATTAATTTCTAAAGTGCTCCTATAACAAGTGTCCCTAGCTCCTTTTTGACCAAGGTATCGAAGAGGGTGGTGAAAATAACCAAGGAAACTGAGGTCGTATGATAAGGCCGACAGAAGATTCCCTCTAATATTAATTAAACTAAAGTAAGCATGCCAGAAAAGATAGAACACTTTTCTTAATTGTAATATTGTGTTTGGCTTCCCCCATATTTAAGAGAAAACCGAGAAGTCCTTTGGATATATGCTTCCATCGTAGCACCTCCAGCTCGTATTGAAACATCATCAGTGGTTCAAATAAGGTAAGAGAATCTTGATATAAATACGTACTGTCATTTTCGCAACCTAATCGTCTTAAACAACAATAGTCTCGGCACACTCATCGCCATACAAATTATTAATTAACGCGGAACGGCCGTTTGGAAGACTCATGGATCTTCGTCTTCAGCCGCGTACTGATAGATGAAGACCCAAGGGCCTTCGAAACGGTTGTTCCGAGTCAATTAATAATTTGTGTGGTGCGGAGTGTGCCGAAACTATTGTTGTTTGCCATACTACCCCACAGTCCTTGCTATCATTATTAATCGTTCTATTTCTCTTCTTTCCAGAAATGAAGAAAGGAGCTGACTTCATTGTATTGGAGTGGAAGTAACAACCGGGATGAGGGATCCTGCTTCTACACCATCTGATCAGACGATTAGGGTCTTAACCTTTAATTTGAAGGAGTAACTTACATTTTCCGGGAAAGCCAGAAGTCCTTTGGATGTCTGCAGCTGTCCCAGCACGGGTCCTTGACGAGGGAACCACGGAGGGTGGCGAGGATAACCAAGGCGAGGAGGTGATAGTGTGGTGCGGTGTAGTGCGGGGTAGTGCGGCATAACGAAATGCGGTGTGGTGAAGTGTAGTGTTTTTGGTGAAAGTCCATCCTCCTGCGCCCTTTCTTGACGAAGGAACCCAAGGAGGTGGTGAAAATGACCACGGGAGCTAAGGTCGTGCGATAAGGCTAGTAGGAGGATGGTTCTATTCGTCGGTTTAATTTTGTGATGGTAAATTTGGAAAGATGGAAATGTTTTGGGCTTTTGTAAATTTTTCTTTTTGTTACAGGTGATTGTGTTGTGTAGTGCAGCATTTCTGAAAGAATTCCATCGCCGTGCCTCTTTTTTTAACGAAGACGCGGGAGAAATTCTTGGAATTCGTGCGAGAAGCCAGGGTCACGTCGCAAGTCATTCAGAAGGTTCCTGTCGCACTATTTTAGGTGTTAGTAATTATTTTGTTGTTATGAATTAAATATTCGTGTATTCAGTTGTACTTTTTTCACAGGGGATATCTGACATCGTTGGATTGGAGTGGAAGTAACAACCGGACGAGGGATCACGCTTCACAGTCATCGCATTGTACGATTAGGGCCTTAACCTTTAACTTGAAGGGGTAACCTATAGCCCTTTAATGTAGAAAGGACTGATTTTAACGTTTTTCAACCTCTAGTTCCTTTTCCTGGACAGCCAGAAGTCCTTTGGATGTCCGCGGCTGTCCCAGCACGGGTTCTTGGAAGAAATTGCTTATTTCGCTGTTTTTGCAAGAAGCAGGTGGTTGAGGGTAGCTAGATGTATTAAATTTAGGCACGTTTTACCTGCATCTTAGATTAAATAAACAGTTGAACAAATACACCCTTCGGAAAAATCGCTTATTTTGCCGTTGTTGCAAGAGGTAGGTGGTTGAGGGTAGTTAGCCAGATGTATTAAATTTAGGCGCGTTTAACCTGCATCTTAGATTAAGTAAACAGTTGAACAAGTACACCCTCGGAAAAAATCGCTTATTTCGCTGTTTTTGCAAGAAGCAGGTGGTTGAGGGTAGCTAGATGTATTAAATTTAGGCACGTTTTACCTGCATCTTAGATTAAGTAAACAGTTGAACAAATACACCCTCGGAAAAAATCGCTTATTTTGCTGTTATTGCAAAAATTAGGTGGTTGAGGGTAGCGAGACGTATTAAATTTAGGCGCGTTTTAAACACATTGCAGATTAAGTAAATAGTTGAACAAATACACCCTCGGAAAAAATCGCTTATTTTGCTGTTTTTGCAAGAAACAAGTGATTGAGGGTATCGAGAAGTATTAAATTCAGGCGTGTTTTACTAGCATTTATAGTAAGTAAACAGTTGAACAAGTACACCCTCGGAAAAAATCGCTTATTTTGCTGTTTTTGCAAGAAACAAGTGATTGAGGGTATCGAGAAGTATTAAATTCAGGTGTGTTTTACTAGCATTTTAGAGTAAGTAAACAGTTGAACAAGTACACCCTCGGAAAAAATCGCTTATTTTGCTGTTTTTGCAAGAAACATGTGATTGAGGGTATCGAGAAGTATTAAATTCAGGCGTGTTTTACCCAGCATTTTAGAGTAAGTAAACAGTTGAACAAGTACAAACCCTCGGAAAAAATCGCTTATTTTGCTGTTTTTTGCAAGAAACAAGTGATTGAGGGTAGCAGAGATGTATTAAATTCAGGCGCGTTTTACTAGCATTTTAGAGTAAGTAAACAGTTTTAACAAGTACACCCTCGGAAAAAATCGCTTTTTTTGCTGTTTTTTGCAAGAAAACAAGTGATTGAGGGTATCGAGAAGTATTAAATTCAGGCGTGTTTTACTAGCATTTTAGAGTAAGTAAACAGTTGAACAAGTACACCCTCGGAAAAAATCGCTTATTTTGCTGTTTTTTGCAAGAAACAAGTGATTGAGGGTATCGAGAAGTATTAAATTCAGGCGTGTTTTACTAGCATTTTAGAGTAAGTAACAGTTTGAACAAGTACACCCTCGGAAAAAATCGCTTATTTTGCTGTTTTTGCAAGAAACAAGTGATTGAGGGTATCGAGACGTAGTAAATTTAGGCGCGTTTTACTAGCATTTTAGATCAAGTAAATAGTTGAACAAACACACCCTCGGAAAAAATCGCTTATTTTGTTGTTTTTGCAAGAAACAAGTGATTGAGGGTATCGAGAAGTATTAAATTCAGGCGTGTTTTACTATCATTTTAGAGTAAGTAAACAGTTGAACAAGTACACCCTCGGAAAAAATCGCTTATTTTGCTGTTTTTGCAAGAAACAAGTGATTGAGGGTATCGAGAAGTATTAAATTCAGGCGTGTTTTACTAGCATTTTAGAGTAAGTAAACAGTTGAACAAGTACACCCTCGGAAAAAATCGCTTATTTTGCTGTTTTTGCAAGAAACAAGTGATTGAGGGTATCGAGAAGTATTAAATTCAGGCGTTTTTTACTAGCATTTAGAGTAAGTAAACAGTTGAACAAGTACACACCCTCGAAAAATCGCTTATTTTGCTGTTTTTGCAAGAAACAAGTGATTGAGGTATCGAGAAATATTAAATTCAGGCGTGTTTTACTAGCATTTATAGTAAGTAAACAGTTGAACAAGTACACCCTCGAAAAATCGCTTATTTTGCTGTTTTTGCAAGAAACAAGTGATTGAAAGGGTATCGAGAAGTATTAAATTCAGGCGTGTTTTTTCTAGCATTTTAGAGTAAGTAAACAGTTGAACAAGTACACCCTCGGAAAAAATCGCTTATTTTGCTGTTTTTGCAAGAAACATGTGATTGAGGGTATCGAGAAGTATTAAATTCAGGCGTGTTTTTACTAGCATTTTAGAGTAAGTAAACAGTTGAACAAGTACACCCTCGGAAAAAATCGGTTATTTTGCTGTTTTTCAAGAAACAAGTGATTGAGGGTAGCGAGACGTATTAAATTCAGGCGCGTTTTACTAGCATTTTAGAGTAAGTAAACAGTTGAACAAACACACCCTCGGAAAAAATCGCTTATTTTGTTGTTTTTGCAAGAAACAAGTGATTGAGGGTATCGAGAAGTATTAAATTCAGGCGTGTTTTACTAGCATTTTAGAGTAAGTAAACAGTTGAACAAGTACACCCTCGGAAAAAATCGCTTATTTTGCTGCTTTTGCAAGAAACAAGTGATTGAGGGTATCGAGAAGTATTAAATTCAGGCGTGTTTTACTAGCATTTTAGAGTAAGTAAACAGTTGAACAAGTACACCCTCGGAAAAAATCGCTTATTTTGCTGTTTTTGCAAGAAACAAGTGATTGAGGGTATCGAGAAGTATTAAATTCAGGCGTTTTACTAGCA
Organism: Dynastes maya; assembly: GCA_029619315.2. Lineage (NCBI taxonomy): Eukaryota > Metazoa > Arthropoda > Insecta > Coleoptera > Scarabaeidae > Dynastes > Dynastes maya. The sequence goes on from JAROYE020000002.1 coordinate 72,221,451, forward strand.
TTTTAGAGTAAGTAAACAGTTGAACAAGTACACCCTCGGAAAAAATCGCTTATTTTGCTGTTTTTGCAAGAAACAAGTGATTGAGGGTATCGAGAAGTATTAAATTCAGGCGTGTTTTACTAGCATTTATAGTAAGTAAACAGTTGAACAAGTACACCCTCGGAAAAAATCGCTTATTTTGCTGTTTTTGCAAGAAACAAGTGATTGAGGGTATCGAGAAGTATTAAATTCAGGCGTGTTTTACTAGCATTTTAGAGTAAGTAAACATTTGAACAAAGTACAACCCTCGAAAAAATCGCTTATTTTGCTGTTTTTGCAAGAAACATGTGATTGAGGGTATCGAGAAGTATTAAATTCAGGCGTGTTTTACTAGCATTTTAGAGTAAGTAAACAGTTGAACAAGTACACCCTCGGAAAAAATCGCTTATTTTGCTGTTTTTGCAAGAAACAAGTGATTGAGGGTAGCGAGACGTATTAAATTCAGGCGCGTTTTACTAGCATTTTAGAGTAAGTAAACAGTTGAACAAACACACCCTCGGAAAAAATCGCTTATTTTGTTGTTTTTGCAAGAAACAAGTGATTGAGGGTATCGAGAAGTATTAAATTCAGGCGTGTTTTACTAGCATTTTAGAGTAAGTAAACAGTTGAACAAGTACAAAACCCTCGGAAAAAATCGCTTATTTTGCTGTTTTTGCAAGAAACAAGTGATTGAGGGTATCGAGAAGTATTAAATTCAGGCGTGTTTTACTAGCATTTTAGAGTAAGTAAACAGTTGAACAAGTACACCCTCGGAAAAAATCGCTTATTTTGCTGTTTTTGCAAGAAACAAGTGATTGAGGGTATCGAGAAGTATTAAATTCAGGCGTGTTTTACTAGCATTTTAGAGTAAGTAAACAGTTTTAACAAGTACACCCTCCGAAAAAATCGCTTATTTTGCTGTTTTTGCAAGAAACAAGTGATTGAGGGTATCGAGAAGTATTAAATTCAGGCGTGTTTTACTAGCATTTTAGAGTAAGTAAACAGTTGAACAAGTACACCCTCGGAAAAAATCGCTTATTTTGCTGTTTTTGCAAGAAACAAGTGATTGAGGGTATCGAGACGTAGTAAATTTAGGCGCGTTTTACTAGCATTTTAGATCAAGTAAATATTGAACAAACACAACCCTCGGAAAAAATCGCTTATTTTGTTGTTTTTGCAAGAAACAAATGATTGAGGGTATCGAGAAGTATTAAATTCAGGCGTGTTTTACTAGCATTTTAGAGTAAGTAAACAGTTGAACAAGTACAACCCTCGGAAAAAATCGCTTTTTTGCTGTTTTTGCAAGAAACAAATGATTGAGGGTATCGAGAAGTATTAAATTCGGCGTGTTTTACTAGCTTTTAGAGTAAGTAAACAGTTTGAACAAGTACAACCCTCGGAAAAAATCGCTTATTTTGCTGTTTTTGCAATAAACAAGTGATTGAGGGTATCGAGAAGTATTAAATTCAGGCGTGTTTTACTAGCATTTTAGAGTAAGTACACAGTTGAACAAGTACAAAACCCCGGAAAAAATCGCTTATTTTGCTGTTTTTGGGAAGAAACAAGTGATTGAGGGTATCGAGAAGTATTAAATTCAGGCGTGTTTTACTAGCATTTTAGAGTAAGTAAACAGTTGAACAAGTACACCCTCGGAAAAATCGCTTATTTTGCTGTTTTTGCAAGAAACAAGTGATTGAGGGTATCGAGACGTAGTAAATTTAGGCGCGTTTTACTAGCATTTTAGATCAAGTAAATATTGAACAAACACACCCTCGGAAAAAAATCGCTTATTTTGTTGTTTTTGCAAGAAACAAGTGATTGAGGGTATCGAGAAGTATTAAATTCAGGCGTGTTTTACTAGCATTTTAGAGTAAGTAAACAGTTGAACAAGTACACCCTCGGAAAAAATCGCTTATTTTGCTGTTTTTGCAAGAAACAAGTGATTGAGGGTATCGAGAAGTATTAAATTCAGGCGCGTTTTACTAGCATTTTAGAGTAAGTAAACAGTTGAACAAGTACACCCTCGGAAAAAATCGCTTATTTTGCTGGTTTTTTGCAAGAAAAAGTGATTGAGGGTATCGAGAAGTATTAAATTCAGGCGGGTTTTACTAGCATTTTAGAGTAAGTAAACAGTTGAACAAATACGCTCTCGGAAAAAATCGCTTATTTTGCTGCTTTTGCAAGAAGCAGGTGATTGAGGGTAGCGGGAGGTATTAAATTTAGGCGCGTTTTCCCTGTATTTTAGATTAAGTGAATAGTTGAACAAATACACCCTCGGAAAAAATCGCTTATTTTGCTGTTTTTGCAAGAAACAAGTGATTGAGGGTATCGAGAAGTATTAAATTCAGTCGTGTTTTACTAGCATTTTAGAGTAAGTAAACAGTTGAACAAGTACACCCTCTGAAAAAATCGCTTATTATGCTGTTTTTGCAAGAAACAAGTGATTGAGGGTAGCGAGACGTATTAAATTCAGTCGCGTTTTACTAGCATTTTAGATTAAGTAAATAGTTGAACAAACACACCCTCGGAAAAAATCGCTTATTTTGCTGTTTTTGCAAGAAACAAGTGATTGAGGGTATCGAGACGTGTTAAATTCAGGCGCGTTTTGGACCTCAGTTCAAATTTGCTTTTCGCAGAGCAAACTTAACAAATATCCTGTTCTGATTTACTAAAAGATAATGAATTGGCAGTAGGTCACATTATTAATTGTTAAAGTGCTCCCTCCTATAGCCTGTGTCCACGTAGAGAGAATCTTTTCACCGTACAAACATATGTTTAGTGACTTTGCTGTCCCTGGTTGCTGCAGTTCGATGTTATTCATTATTCTTTATTGTTATGCAAGAGTTTAGTTCATATGCACGTATTGGATTGGTAGTTTCAGTTGTGCAAGTTCCTGGGGCCACTTGTCTCCGGTTGCTTTTGCGCCGGCTACGTCCCATTAAAAAAAAATCACTCCCGGCCAAAGTCGCTTACTTTCCCCGCCTTTTCAAAGGAATAAGTTTTGCTACATACACAAGCTTACACAGAATTCTAGAAAATAACTAACTGCACTGAAATCCAAGGAACGATCACGTTAGCGCCGTAATTTATACGTTTATCTCCCCAAATCTAATTGTATTCTAACCCGCGGTTCATTTTTGCCTTTCGCAGAACAAATTTAATGATCATCATATCGTAATCTATTAAAAATTATTGAGTTGGCAATAGATCACATTATTAATTTCTAAAGTGCTCCTATAACAAGTGTCCCTAGCTCCTTTTTGACCAAGGTATCGAAGAGGGTGGTGAAAATAACCAAGGAAACTGAGGTCGTATGATAAGGCCGACAGAAGATTCCCTCTAATATTAATTAAACTAAAAGTAAGCATGCCAGAAAAGATAGAACACTTTTCTTAATTGTAATATTGTGTTTGGCTTCCCCCATATTTAAGAGAAAACCGAGAAGTCCTTTGGATATATGCTTCCATCGTAGCACCTCCAGCTCGTATTGAAACATCATCAGTGATTCAAATAAGGTAAGAGAATCTTGATATAAATACGTACTGTCATTTTCGCAACCTAATCGTCTTAAACAACAATAGTCTCGGCACACTCATCGCCATACAAATTATTAATTAACGCAGAACGGCCGTTTGGAAGACTCATGGATCTTCGTCTTCAGCCGCGTACTGATAGATGAAGACCCAAGGGCCTTCGAAACGGTTGTTCCGAGTCAATTAATAATTTGTGTGGTGCGGAGTGTGCCGAAACTATTGTTGTTTGCCATACTACCCCACAGTCCTTGCTATCATTATTAATCGTTCTATTTCTCTTCTTTCCAGAAATGAAGAAAGGAGCTGACTTCATTGTATTGGAGTGGAAGTAACAACCGGGATGAGGGATCCTGCTTCTACACCATCTGATCAGACGATTAGGGTCTTAACCTTTAATTTGAAGGAGTAACTTACATTTTCCGGGAAAGCCAGAAGTCCTTTGGATGTCTGCAGCTGTCCCAGCACGGGTCCTTGACGAGGGAACCACGGAGGGTGGCGAGGATAACCAAGGCGAGGAGTGATAGTGTGGTGCGGTGGTAGTGCGGGGTAGTGCGGCATAACGAAATGCGGTGTGGTGAAGTGTAGTGTTTTTGGTGAAAGTCCATCCTCCTGCGCCCTTTCTTGACGAAGGAACCCAAGGAGGTGGTGAAAATGACCACGGGAGCTAAGGTCGTGCGATAAGGCTAGTAGGAGGATGGTTCTATTCGTCGGTTTAATTTTGTGATGGTAAATTTGGAAAGATGGAAATGTTTTGGGCTTTTGTAAATTTTTCTTTTTGTTACAGGTGATTGTGTTGTGTAGTGCAGCATTTCTGAAAGAATTCCATCGCCGTGCCCTTTTTTTTAACGAGACGCGGGAGAAATTCTTGGAATTCGTGCGAGAAGCCAGGGTCACGTCGCAAGTCACTCAGAAGGTTCCTGTCGCATTATTTTAGGTGTTAGTAATTATTTTGTTGTTATGAATTAAATATTCGTGTATTCAGTTGTACTTTTTTCACAGGGGATATCTGACATCGTTGGATTGGAGTGGAAGTAACAACCGGGACGAGGGATCACGCTTCACAGTCATCGCATTGTACGATTAGGGCCTTAACCTTTAACTTGAAGGGGTAACCTATAGCCCTTTAATGTAGAAAGGACTGATTTTAACGTTTTTCAACCTCTAGTTCCTTTTCCTGGACAGCCAGAAGTCCTTTGGATGTCCGCGGCTGTCCCAGCACGGGTTCTTGGAAGAAATTGCTTATTTCGCTGTTTTTGCAAGAAGCAGGTGGTTGAGGGTAGCTAGATGTATTAAATTTAGGCACGTTTTACCTGCATCTTAGATTAAATAAACAGTTGAACAAATACACCCTCGGAAAAAATCGCTTATTTCGCTGTTTTTGCAAGAAGCAGGTGGTTGAGGGTAGCTAGATGTATTAAATTTAGGCGCGTTTAACCTGCATCTTAGATTAAGTAAACAGTTGAACAAGTACACCCTCGGAAAAAATCGCTTATTTCGCTGTTTTTGCAAGAAGCAGGTGGTTGAGGGTAGCTAGATGTATTAAATTGCGGCGCGGTTTACCAGCATTTTAGATTAAGTAAACAGTTGAACAAATGCACCCTCCGAAAAAATTGCTTATTTTGGTGTTTTTACAAGAAGCAGGTGATGGAGGGTAGCGAGACGTATTAAATTGAGGCGCGTCTTACCTGCATCTTAGATTAAGTAAACAGTTGAACAAATATAGCCTCGGAAAAAATCGCTTATTTTGCTGTTTTTGTAAGAAACAAGTGATTGAGGGTATCGAGACGTATTAAATTCAGTCGCGTTTTACTAGCATTTTAGATCAAGTAAATAGTTGAACAAACACACCCTCGGAAAAAATCGCTTATTTTGCTGTTTTTGCAAGAAACAAATGATTGAGGGTATCGAGACGTATTAAATTCAGTCGCGTTTTACTAGCATTTTAGATCAAGTAAATAGTTGAACAAACACACCCTCGGAAAAAATCGCTTATTTCGCTGTTGGAAGAAACAGGTGATTGAGGGTATCGAGACGTATTAAATTTAGGCGCGTTTTACTTGCATTTTAGATTAAGTGAATAGTTGAACAAATACACCCTCGGAAAAAATCGCTTATTTTGCTGTTTTTGCAAAAATTAGGCGATTGAGGATAGCGGGACGTATTAAATTTAGGCGCGTTTTACTTGCATTTTAGATCAAGTAAATAGTTGAACAAATACACCCTCGGAAAAAATCGCTTATTTCGCTGTTGGAAGAAACAGGTGATTGAGGGTATCGAGACGTATTAAATTTAGGCGCGTTTTACTTGCATTTTAGATTAAGTGAATAGTTGAACAAATACACCCTCGGAAAAAATCGCTTATTTTGCTGTTTTTGCAAAAATTAGGCGATTGAGGGTAGCGGGACGTATTAAATTTAGGCGCGTTTTACTTACGTTTAAGATCAAGTAAATAGTTGAACGCATACACCCTCGGAAATAATCGCTTATTTCGCTGTTGGAAGAAACAGGTGATTGAGGGTATCGAGACGTATTAAATTTAGGCGCGTTTTACTTGCATTTTAGATTAAGTGAATAGTTGAACAAATACACCCTCGGAAAAAATCGCTTATTTTGCTGTTTTTTGCAAAAATTAGGCGATTGAGGGTAGCCAGACGTATTAAATTTAGGCGCGTTTTACTTACGTTTAAGATCAAGTAAATAGTTGAACGCATACACCCTCGGAAATAATCGCTTATTTCGCTGTTGGAAGAAACAGGTGATTGAGGGTAGCGAGACGTATTAAATTTAGGTGCGGTTTAATAACATTTTAGATCAAGTAAATAGTTGAACAAACACACACTCGGAAAAAATCGCTTATTTTGCTGTTTTTGCAATAAACAAGTGATTGAGGGTAGCGAGACGTATTAAATTCAGGCGCGTTTTACTAGCATTTTAGAGTAAGTAAACAGTTGAACAAGTACACCCTCGGAAAAAATCGCTTATTTTGCTGTTTTTGCAAGAAACAAGTGATTGAGGGTATCGAGAAGTATTAAATTCAGGCGTGTTTTACTAGCATTTTAGAGTAAGTAAACAGTTGAACAAGTAAAACCCTCGGAAAAAATCGCTTATTTTGCTGTTTTTTGCAAGAAACAAGTGATTGAGGGTAGCGAGACGTATTAAATTCAGGCGCGTTTTACTAGCATTTTAGAGTAAGTAAACAGTTGAACAAGTACACCCTCGGAAAAAATCGCTTATTTTGCTGTTTTTGCAAGAAACAAGTGATTGAGGGTATCGAGAAGTATTAAATTCAGGCGTGTTTCACTAGCATTTTAGAGTAAGTAAACAGTTGAACAAGTACACCCTCGGAAAAAATCGCTTATTTTGCTGTTTTTGCAAGAAACAAGTGATTGAGGGTATCGAGAAGTATTAAATTCAGGCGTGTTTTATAGCATTTTAGAGTAAGTAAACAGTTGAACAAATACACCCTCGGAAAAAATCGCTTATTTTGCGGTTGTTGCAAGAAACAAGTGATTGAGGGTATCGAGAAGTATTAAATTCAGGCGTGTTTTACTAGCATTTTAGAGTAAGTAAACAGTTGAACAAGTACACCCTCGGAAAAAATCGCTTATTTTGCTGTTTTTGCAAGAAACAAGTGATTGAGGGTATCGAGACTTAGTAAATTTAGGCGCGTTTTACTAGCATTTTAGATTAAGTAAACAGTTGAACAAATACGCCCTCGGAAAAAATCGCTTATTTTGCTGTTTTTGCAAGAAATAAGTGATTGAGGGCATCGAGACGTATTAAATTCAAGCGCGTTTTGGACCTGAGTTCAAATTTGCTTTTCGCAGAGCAAACTTAAAAAATATCATGTTCTGATTTACTAAAAGATAATGAGTTGGCAGTAGGTCACATTATTAATTGTTAAAGTGCTCTCTGCTATAGCCTGTGTCCACGTAGAGAGAATCTTTTCACCGTACAAACATATGTTTAGTGACTTTGCTGTCCCTGGTTGCTGCAGTTCGATGTTATTCATTATTCTTTATTGTTATGCAAGAGTTTAGTTCGTACACACGTATTGAATTGATAGTTTCAGTTGTGCAAGTTCGTGGGGCCACTTGTTTCCGGTTAGCTTTTGCGCCGGCTACGCCCCATTAAAAAAAATACACTCCCGGCAAAAGTCGCTTACTTTCCCGCCTTTTCAAAGGAATAAGTTTTGCTACATACACCAAGCTTACACAGAATTCTAGAAAATAACTAACTGCACTGAGATCCAAGGAACGATCACGTTAGCGCCGTAATTTATACGTTTATCTCCCCAAATCTAATTGTATTCTAACCCGCGGTTCATTTTTGCCTTTCGCAGAACAAATTTAATGATCATCATATCGTAATCTATTAGAAATTATTGAGTTGGCAATAGATCACATTATTAATTTCTAAAGTGCTCCTATAACAAGTGTCCCTAGCTCCTTTTTGACCAAGGTATCGAAGAGGGTGGTGAAAATAACCAAGGAAACTGAGGTCGTATGATAAGGCCGACAGAAGATTCCCTCTAATATTAATTAAACTAAAAGTAAGCAATGCCAGAAAGATAGAACACTTTTCTTAATTGTAATATTGTGTTTGGCTTCCCCCATATTTAAGAGAAAACCGAGAAGTCCTTTGGATATATGCTTCCATCGTAGCATCTCCAGCTCGTATTGAAACATCATCAGTGGTTCAAATAAGGTAAGAGAATCTTGATATAAATACCTACTGTCATTTTCGCAACCTAATCGTCTTAAACAACAATAGTCTCGGCACACTCATCGCCATACAAATTATTAATTAACGTGGAACGGCCGTTTGGAAGACTCATGGATCTTCGTCTTCAGCCGCGTACTGATAGATGAAGACCCAAGGGCCTTCGAAACGGTTGTTCGGAGTTAATTAATAATTTGTGTGGTACGGAGTGTGCCGAAACTATTGTTGTTTGCCATACTACCCCACAGTCCTTGCTATCATTATTAATCGTTCTATTTCTCTTCTTTCCAGAAATGAAGAAAGGAGCTGACTTCATTATATTGGAGTGGAAGTAACAACCGGGATGAGGGATCCTGCTTCTACATCATCTGATCAGACGATTAGGGTCTTAACCTTTAATTTGAAGGAGTAACTTACATTTTCCGGGAAAGCCAGAAGTCCTTTGGATGTCTGCAGCTGTCCCAGCACGGGTTCTTGACGAGGGAACCACGGAGGGTGGCGAGGATAACCAAGGCGAGGAGGTGATAGTGTGGTGCGGTGTAGTGCGGGGTAGTGCGGCATAACGAAATGCGGTGTGGTGAAGTGTAGTGTTTTTGGTGAAAGTCCATCCTCCTGCGCCCTTTCTTGACGAAGGAACCCAAGGAGGTGGTGAAAATGACCACGGGAGCTAAGGTTGTGCGATAAGGCTAGTAGGAGGATGGTTCTATTCGTCGGTTTAATTTTGTGATGGTAAATTTGGAAAGATGGAAATGTTTTGGGCTTTTGTAAATTTTTCTTTTTGTTACAGGTGATTATGTTGTGTAGTGCAGCGTTTCTGAAAGAATTCCATCGCCGTGCCTCTTTTTTTAACGAAGACGCGGGAGAAATTCTTGGAATTCGTGCGAGAAGCCAGGGTCACGTCGCAAGTCACTCAGAAGGTCCATGTCGCATTATTTTAGGTGTTAGTAATTATTTTGTTGTTATGAATTAAATATTCGTGTATTCAGTTGTACTTTTTTCACAGGGGATATCTGACTTCGTTGGATTGGAGTGGAAGTAGCAACCGGGACGAGGGATCCTGCTTCACAATCATCGCATTGTACGATATAACCTATAACTCTTTAATGTAGTAAGGACTGATTTTAATGTTTTTTAACGTCTAGCTTCTTTTCCGGGAAAGCCAGAAATCCTTTGGATGTCTGCAGCTGTCCCCAGCACGGGTTCTTGACGAGGGAACCTCGGAGGGTGGCGAGAATAGCCAAGGCGAGCAGTGTGGTGCGGTGTAGTGCGGCATAAGGAAATGTGGTGTAACTGAAGGTCGGAATTTATGCGTTTAGCATATTTGGTGGAGCGTTTTATACAGTATTAAATAAACGTAGTATTTAGGCGGTTCCAAAAATTAGTTGATGCTGTTCCCGCAAATTGCTACGCCGGCTACGTCCCATTAAAAAAATACACTCCTGACAAAAGCAGCTTATTTTCAGCATCATCACATTAACGCCGTAATTTATCCGTGTGTTTCTTGAAAAATAATTTTATTCTAAACCACAGTTCATTTTTGCGTTTCGCAGAACAAACTTAACAAAGATTATGTGGTGATTTACTAGAAAATAGTAACATCGCAGTAGATCACATTACTAATTTTAAAAATCTTCCACTAACAAGTTTCCACGTAGAATGAATGTTTCGACTGTACGAACGCATGCTTAGTGTCCTTCCTGTCCCTGGTTACTGCAGTTCGTTGTTGTTCGTTTTTCTCTGTTGCTTTGCTTAATAGTGTTATGCAGTAGTTTAGTTTCAGTTGTGCAACTTCGTGGGGCCACTTGTTTCCGGTTAGCTTTTGCGTCGGCTACGTCGCATTAAAAAAGTCGCTTACTTTCCCGCATTTTCAAAGAAATAAGTTTTACTACATACACCAAGCTTACACAGAATAGAAAATAACTAACTGCACTGACATCCAAGGAATGATCACGTTAGCGCCGTAATTTATACGTCTATCTCTTGAAATCTTATTCGAAACCGCGGTTCGAATCGAGGAAACTGAGGTCCTATCGTAAGACGAACAGAAGATTCCCTCTAATATTAATTAAACTAAAAGTGCATGCCAGAAAAGAACATTTTTCTTAATTTTAATACTGTGTCGTTACCCTGTATATTTTTGGTTGGTGGCATGAAAACTTGCAAGAAACAATACTCCCCTATTACAAACCGCACGAACATTACCACATAATCAGAACTTCAGTTAACTATCTCCTTGCTGTTTCCAAATACAATACTTAAGTTAGGATTAGGAAATGAAATACATTTACTTATTGTAAATAGAACTTTTTATTTTGTAATAAATATGTGATTGAACTGAGTTATAATTTACTCGCAACGTCAAACATATCCGCTAAGTCCAAAAAGAACGAAGTGAAATACAAGCAAGTGATAAGCTCTAAACAAACAATAAGGTACCAAGTGAAGTGCCAGAGTATGGGACCCATCACTACGATCATAAGCAGGCCGGCCGTAAGTATACCAAGGCGATATTTCTATTCCCAGTGCACTTGTGTATACGAGAAAATTTGAGACGTTACTACTTTAAATTTGAAACACGTTGTAACGTTTTTAGCGACATAAACATTGCGTAAGGAATAAAATAAGATACCTTGCTATGGTGTAGAAACCAAATAATAACTGCGAAAATGGAGTTAATTAAATTTGAAATCATACATTTCTAATAAAAAAATGAGGTATTATTTCATATACATTTCTGTGTGTGATGCGTATTTCCTTCCTTGATTATTTTATTTTAACATTTAGATATTAAACATACTTCCAAATTGTAAATTGTTACTAACCTGGGCAAATATGCGGTAACAGCCAGAGGCGTGGCGAGCGCATAAAAGTTTACACATAAAATAGAAGGTAAGAAATAAATTATAGAACGTACTCAAACACTTACCGTTTTAAAAAGTCTTCCGTGAAATCACAAACTGGGTAACATCTGTTAAATATTTGAAACATTAGATATGTTTCCACAGCTGTTTCAGTCAAGTGAGTACGACGTGCGGAATAAATGTTTTTTGATGCCGAAAACGACCGTTCGACATCTAGCGATGTTATATTTGCATATTTAAAATAATCTTTGAAACAACTTAATGCATCTTCACACGCACCTTCACAAATTTGTCTTAATATAAGAAAATCGGAGTTTTTCTCTAAAACACTTTCAAATTTTCGTATTACACACCAATTTGTTTCGCCTTCTACAGCGCATAACTGTGCGTGAACATCATTCACAATTTGAACAGAATCCACTAGCGACATCGAAACATTTTGTAATTTTTCTATTCCCTCCGCTAGTCCGAAGTAATTGTTGTGAATAGTTTGTAAATCTCTTTTAATCTGACTATCTTGAAATATTTCCTGGCTTTTCTTGATTGCTGCAGCTTCTGTCGGATTGAATTTTAAAACTACCTTCTTTACTTGATCAAAATATTTGTTGTAGTAAAACGCAGTCTGCAACCATGTTCCCCAACGTGTAATAATCGGCTGTGGTGGGTCAGGTAAATCAGGATACAGTTTGTGAAATAGTCGGGTACGTTTCGGAGACTTTAGAAACACTGCCTTTGTACTAGCAATCAATGCATTTACTAGTGGAAAACATGTAGGAATCGTTTGTGCCGCAAGATTTAGAGTATGGATCTTACACGTTACATGTAAGAAGTTACCACTGTGTTCTTTAAGACATTCGGCCCAAAGAACGCATGTTTGCGGCACCCATCACTCATAAACATTAAAAATTGCTTAGTTGAAACTTCAAATTTATTCAACACCACCTTTAAAATCTCATCGACAGTACAATTTATAACTCTTTTGGAAGCAAGTAAGAAGGAGGATGACGGTCGATGTGGTTCCATTGTACGTACCATTACATTAACCACACAATGTTTTTGACGATCTGTTGTTTCGTCCACACATAACCACAGTTTTTTTATCTTTCAATTCCATTTTCATTCTTTTTTTTTATATCTTCACGAGCAAATGGCATTACATTTCGTATCGATGTCCGACTAGGTAATTTACAGTCCGCATATTTATTACAGAAGGAAACAAATGCTTCATTGTCTAGTAAACGAAACGATAGATTACATAAAATAAGAGTAACACATAAATCAAATGTAAATTTTTCTTAGTCTCGTATGCCACTTTTTGCAGAAGAATGCTATTTGCTTTCGATGTGACGTTGACAATGGCTTCTGGACCAACACATTAAAGGGGTTTTACAAACTAAACATTGAATTTTAGCGCCATTAAAAATTACGTCCGGCATGTCTACTATAAAGTTTTTAACTGTGTCTGCCATTGGTCGTTTTCGCGACGTACCTAACTGCAACATTTTTAAAGCAAACATAAGCGTACAATTACGAAATAAGTTACGACAGCCTATATATACACCGAACTACTCGCGTACAGCATCGATTTAGTATTGACGCTGTGAACATGTCAAATAAATAATCGCCGACTCCGCACCACATATCTACTACACTGACTGTTAGCGTTGTTTGCCCAGACTAATTGTTACAACTTAACGGCTAAGAACGTTACCTAAGTGTAATTAATTTAATTCCTCTTCTTGGGAAAAATCGGCATTTTGTTCTAATAAAATTAAAACATAATAAAAAACGTTTGAAATATATACTTTTTTATATTTTAATTTTATTTAAAAAAGCCGATTATTCCCATGGAAAAAGAATTATATTAATTTAATTTAATCTACATACGCTGTCGTTCAAGTGCAGATGCTGGATTTGTAAATTAATACATTGACTTATTTTAAAAGATGTTTTTAAAAATAATATTGTGTTAAGATGATAAAATGAAACACAACTTCCCAACCTTTACAGTATAAGTTATAGATTGGTGCTAATCGTTCTTTTAACTACTACCTACTCCTTTTTACATATTAATATTACCTAATAGACCATTATTTTAGCACGAAAGATATAGCAAGAACAACGAAGAAAGATTGTAGCGATTTACTGCAGATATATTCAAGACACTATATAGCATAAATATGACAATGAATTCAGTAACATGTTAATGTATAGAAACTACACAGATCATAAATAATACATAACAATAGTTGTGTACAATGACATTCTCGCACCAGTTAATTTCTCAAGCTTCCAAGCTACTTTTCGCTTTATTAAAAGTAAGCTGAATGTAGCAATACGATTTCTAATGTATGTTTTATTTGAATGATTCGTGGAGTACTCCGGGGTGAACTTCTGGAAATGATTCGTTCTCAAGTCGAAAGTGACTTTGAAATAGTCCAGGATTAAATCCTCTATGTGATTCACTCTAGCTGAGTTCGGATATTTTATCGGAGCAGATCAAGAGTAAAGAGCACTGGAGGTGGATCAGAAGTAGAGCAAGCCATACTCCTAAATGAACACCAAATACTCCATTTAACAATGTTCAGTCATACCCGAACTTGGATGGAGTAACTCTACGATATTTCCAAACGTCAATAGGGTACTTGGGGTAACTGGAATTACTCTGAACGAATATCCGAACTCACGTTAGCTTTGTTCGCTCCGCCTACACTAACTACTCCGAGTAACCAGTGTAAAAATATACGTTCGTTGGGCTTGCGTGCGTTTGTATACAACCATACACCTACATGCACATACCACTCGTGACGTCGTTTCACACTGCACAGAATAAAAAGTGCAGTCCAATCGAACGAACTTCTTCTGAAGCCGAAAGCAACCTAATGATTTATGGCATTAAGTATAGGGAGTAGGCGTAGGCAAAGTATAAGTTTATTTCAGCAGAGATCACAGATAAACTAGATTGTGATTGGCTAAAAAGAATCCGAAGCTGTTTTTGGACGATATGATAGGATTTGAATTATTTATGATTTCTTCTAGAACAAAGCTATATTTCAAAAAAGATATAAAAAAAATAGAATGCACCCTATTAGAAAATTCTTTATTCATCTTCAATTTCTAATGGATCTTTCGTTACAATCAACCCCTTTTCCCACAAATCACTTATTGCTTGGATCTTCTTGATTTCATCATCACAAGGTAAATCTTCAATGCTTACATATTGAGGATACATATTTTGTAAGGCTGTTACAGTATCTATTAGGGTATTGTCCAATTCTAAAGACTGTTCCTCTTCACCATGGTAAACATTTGCATTTTCTGTACAATAATAAAGTTTTACTCCACTTTCTTCTACGACTAACCTTTGTGAATGATATCGTGTAAATCTAACCATGGTATTTGGACTAAATGAAGCTATATTTCTAATAACACCATTCTCCATCCAATCACCATCTTCCTTGGAAGATCGTTCTTTTTCAGTGCTTGATAGATGTGGTGGTAATGCTTCGTACATAAACTTGCGTCCTAGTTGATCAGCAGCTGCATCAACCAAAGCATAATCAACCAATTTATGCATTAATTCCTTCACTTTACTAAGTATTTCCTTTCGTTCTGCAGTATTCTTCGTAGAATTAACTACACCAACATGTCTTAGATAATTTAAAGGTAATCCTTTTCTAAAATCAATATCATTTTCACTCGCATTCTTTAGCGCAATCGGTAACAACTTTTCTATGAGGTCTACATAAGCCGTGTTTTGATATACAGATATTGTAATATGTAGTGAATGCGCATCCGTGTCGGTACTAGCTTCATGAATGAAACCTCTTGGGAAATATAGTAAATCTCCTGCTTTAAGGGTTAATTCCTTAATTGGAACCTGAAGTTCATACCTTGGTAGATTTTGGCTGGAATATCTTGGTAACATTTCTGCATTATTTCTAGAAAAGAAATATTAACGTTTATTTTTTAGCATACCTACTTAATGGATATTCAGACTAAGCCATTGAAATACCAATGTATGTCAATAGCATGTCTATAGATGGACATAACTATACTGCAGTTAGGTTTATTTGTAGACAAACTGTTATACAGAATGTCTCTGAATGGTCCATACAAAATGCTATCGTAAATTTCTTAAGCAAAAATATAATGAAAAAACAAACGGTCCAAGGGGACTGTGTGCAATTCTCACAATAACTCTTTAATAATACAATGCTATCGGTTTCGAGTCAATACGATACCTACGATATAATAAGGCCTCAGCGCTTTTCGATGACGTCACGCTGGGTTGTATTTGTGGTCGATATTTAATCGACTAATTATCATTATTTGAAATTGAAAATTTACAGACATACTATTTAACCAGGGTCTTTAATTTCCCTATTATGTGGTGTTTTACCTAATCTATCATTACTTTTCCCGCAATCATTTTTAAATAGGGTATTTGTAGAATAAGTTATAATTGTTGCAATACGTTCACTGCTGTGAATATGACATTTACTACATATATCAGTATTCAAATGACTACGTTCGGTGATATAATTTAAAATATATTGTACTTCCTCTGTCCGAAAATAGTTGCTACATTTTGTTTTATGTGAAATGAAATAAAGAAACAAGGAATTACTAAACAAGGCTTTATTGTTTCAACTAAAAACAAACAAATTAACTTTGCACTACATTTATACTCGGTTATTTAAAAAATTTTGTCTCGTTTTAATTGCATTTTCGTCGCATTTAATGGATCCAATTGATGGAGCATTTCGTCTTAATATCATTTTATTTATGTGTTGCAATTTGTAGTTGAGTTATAACCTTTATGTAATAATGTACTTTCCACAGCTTTTTGGAAACACAGAAATATATTATCTAAGGTTTCCCAATTTGTATCCCAATAGCCCTTTTGTACTGCTTCAATCAGTTCGTCAATATTTTTTTGTGGCAACTGACGCTGTATTGATTGAGTGGAATTGAAAAATCCCAAGTCCAACACATTAAAATCTGGGCTGTTCGATGGCTGAGATTTCATTTTGCAATAACAGCGGTTAAATTCCAAATACACTAAAATTTTACGTTTGACAACTGCATCTCAAAGCAAGAGTGCAATTGCTACGTCACGTTTTGATCATCGCACGCTTAGATTCACACATAATCTACCTACTACATCGAACAAATTAATTTACCTCATATACTTGCAATAATCTTTAAAAATTAAATTAAAATGTAGCACCTATTCTCGGACAGAGGAAGTATTAAAACAGAACGTTTATTACACACATTTAAAAACATTTCTTCGTGTTAAAAAATAATTTTGTTAAATACAGTATGTTCCCGGATGGACTGAACAAGAGGGAAAAATTTTTTATTTGTAACTTAACGCAAAAATGTAATTCTTTATAAAATTTTTTGCTTGTCTCAAAACCACCAATTCCGAAAGAAAAATCAGAATATTCTTTTTAGTAGCTGAGAAAATTACAAAAACATACTTGAGCTAAAGAAAAACATTTTATTTTATTCAACGTGGTATCCGCCAACCTCTACACACTTTTCAGCTCTTCGTACAAATTCTTTATAAACATTGTGGATCATATCTTCAGTGACCATGTACCGCTTCCTTAATTTTTTTGTTTTAAAATTTCGATATTGTTATCCATCCCATAAAAAGAAATCCAATGGGCTTAAAACAGGGGAACGAGCCGGCCAATTGACGGGTCCGTAGCGACCTATCCATCCGTTTAAAAAATGTTCTTGCAGATAATTTCTTACTAACACTATTGAGTGAGCAGAGCATCCATCTTGTTGAAAAAATACACTTTCAAAGTTAAGTTCATCTGTTACTGCAGGCAACAACAAATTTTCAAGCAACTCCGAATACGTATTTTAATTCACATTTTCATTAAAAAAATTCGGACCGGTGATTTTTCCATACATAACACCATACACCACACATTAACCTTTTTGTAATACAGACTTCTAGTTGCAATTTTGAAATTAGGATTTTCTCTCGGCCAAAATCTACAGTTTTGCATTGCAACTTTCCCCATTGGTTGTAAATGTCGATTCATCGGAAAAAATAATGTTTTTGCAGAAATTTCGACTTACAGACTGATTTTCTCCTACCCATAAGCAAAAGTCCAAACGCAAAGCATCATCACCATTTCTTAATTCATGTACAAAAATCGGTTTGCAAGGTTTAGTTTTGTTTTCTTTAAAAATTCTTTGTAAATGTGATTTGCTAATTAACTGATTTAATGTACGCTACCTGTTCTTTCAATTTTTTCTACCAAATTTCGTAAAGCATTAACACACACGTGAACATTAGGAAACTTCTGTTGAAATTTTTAAATTGCAAAGTTATAAGAAGCCTCACCAGTTCCATACAATTGAACGAGGTAAACTCTTCGTTCTAAAGTTAGCATCACTATCAAGTAAGTCTCAGTAAAGATTCACAAATACGTAATGACATTGAGAAATAACACGTAACTTGATTTACTTATTAGGTTATCATGGAAGATAACAGGATAATCTGATTTAATCAAAAATATGAAACTTAGGAACTTTTTTGCTTCAATTTTTGTGTTTTTGTAATTTTCTCAGCTGCTAAAAAGAATATTCTGATTTTTGTTTCAGAATTGGTGGTTTTGAGACAAGCAAAAAATTGTATAAAGAATTACATTTTTGCGTTGTTACAAATAAAAAATTTTTCCCTCTTGTTCAGTCCATCCAGGGACACACTGTATAATGTAAGAATATAAAAGTATTTTATAAGTACTTTAGGACCTCACTATATAAACACACTTAATAGAATGAGCTATTTGACTGCAGAACCTAAAAGAATTACCCATCAACAAACCCAGGTTTCTGCTTTTTTCATAATTACTATGTATACCTCTGTTATTTTGCAACTTTTATATAGACGATTCTTGGTAAAATAATTTATTTTTAACAAGTTCTATGACCTATTAAAATAAATGCCTTAACTTTGAGAACACCCTATACATAAAATAAGATAAAAAAAAAAAAGCAAGAAAATTACCTTGGTGCATACAATTTCCAATTTTTATGTCCTTCCAACTGTATGACAAATGCTTCTATATCATCATAATGAGGAGCAAACCCTTGACTTCCTGGAGGTGTTAAGTAAACGTTTGCCCCTACCATTGTTCCGAAGTATTCTTGCAATGTAGATAACACATCTCTGACTTTATGATTATACGTATGAGGATTCATAAGTCGAATACTACAACCATTCATATAATAATCCCATACATTAGCAGGAATTGCTCGACCTTCAGGGTTATGTGTTTGTCGCTCGCCATTCTCATAAGTTACTACGTCTACATTCCTAGTATAATACAATAGGTTTTTTCTTAATATCTTATCAAATTGTTGTGATGAAAATATATTCTTAAAATAATCTGCTTTATCTCTAACTATATGAAGAGGCTTCGATTCCCAGTAAGTGTTAAAAAATTCAGATACATCTATAGGTGCCAAAAGATAACTTAGTAAATCTAATGGTATTTTGAGAATTTTATGGTCGATACTAATGGGTTTGTTCGAATTCAGTTTTATTTTCTGTTTCATCTTTTTCGGTTTCTTTGTTGCAATTTCCTTTTTTATAGGTAATGGTGGTATAGGAATATCTTTGCTAACTTCCTTGCTTTTGGGTAACGGTGGTGTAGGAACATCGTTGTCAATTTCCATCTCTTGAGAGGCTTTCAATTTCCTTTTAACTTGCTGCCTTGTAGATATATTTACTTTATCTACTTTCTTTAGTAGATTAGTATTTTTGGCAATTCCATTTACAATATTTTTTTGTTTTCTTTTTGATCTCCTCTTTTTTATTGCAAGTGACTGCTGTTGCAACTTCTGCTTGGGATTATTTTTTAAATCCGATTTTGTATTGTATATAGCAAAAGCAGATAACATTTTCGTAATAATTGAATGAGGTATTTTACAAGAAAATTATAAAGATATATATACTTTTTATACAAGTACTTAAATTTTAAATTGAATCATTATATAAACGAACTGTTTGATTGAACTGAAATAAAAAGGTTAGGTATGTTAGTCGTCTTAGGTATGTCGTCACAAGCAATATCACCAACCACATAAACTAAACTATAAATTCCTATAAACTCTTAAATTTCCTGTTTTGGGTGTGTTTTTGATTGCTCCGAGCTTTGATCGAATAGTTCAAGCAATACAAATGCGTTTTTTTATAAAGCCTGTTTTACGCGCCGCGATTTATTGACCAATTAATTAAAAATCGTCGGAAAATCGTGGCAAAAATAGAGCATGTTCTATTCAATTCAATTAATTGTTCGATAAATTGTTCAAGAAATCGTACCGATTTTTGCTGTTTTACACGGTACGATAAGATCAACTTGTTCAAATAATTGGCCAATAAATTGTGGCGTGTACAACAGGCTTAAGAGAAGTAAAATAGGAGCTGCGTTTCAAAATTGTTCGAAGAACTGTTCGATCAAAGCTACGAGCAATTAAAAAACATAACCAATAATTCCCTCTCAAGTGGCGCGCTTTGAAACTTTTCAAGATTGAAAACACAAAAATTATAAGAATGAAACTTTATTAATTTTGAAAATTATACATTATGTCTCACACAAGCGGCAAGATGCATTGAGTACTAAATTCCTAATCATAAGTACACAAAATCCAAAAATTGGAAAATTTACATGTATGGCAAAACTGTACGGAAAGTACCGTATAAGCAGAATTGTCACGTTAGTGATGTTTGGCGATTTTAAATTGAAAGACTCGTGTTACAATTTATATTATATAATATGTAGAAAATGAAAGCTGAATTTGCAGTAAAAACACTTTAAAAATATACAATCATAATATTCATTTATAAAAACTTTTGAGTATTTCTATAGAGCCGTTAATTTTTGCTTGTTAGGGAAGTTAAGAATTAGAAAAATTAAAAATCAGTAGAAGAGGATTTTTTTTGTTATTGAAAATTTTTTGTGTCAAAATTTTATGTAATTGTTTGTTAATCATTACCAGTTTTATTTTCTGCGAAGAATCTAAACCAAAGAGATTCCTTAAGCCTGTTTTACACGCCGCGATTTATTGGGCAATTAATTGATCAAGTTCTTGACCAAGCAATCGGTAGAAATATGCTGTTTTACATTCTACAATAAATTGAACAATTTTTTAGCGATCGTGAGTACGCCTTTAGTTTCATTAATAGTTCAATAGGGGAATTATTAAGTAGGAAATTTGCACCTGCTTATAAAAATAGATTAGCAATCTGCCTTTGTCGAATATTTTGGCAGTTTTGGTATATACCGTGTATATGCACAGATTAGCTTAGGTTGCTTCGGTTTCGGTTACTGAATTCAAATGATTCATTACATCATAATCGTCGTAAATTATTGAAATTTATCTTCACTTTACTTTAACAACACTAAACAAAATTCGTGGGTACCTTTCTGTCACTAGGTTAGTAACAAAACAGCAAAATTAGTGAAAAAACGTGGGAAAATCGTGGCAAAAAAAGAGCATGTTCTATTCAATTCAATTTATCGTACGATAAATTGTTCAAGAAATCGTACCGGTTTTTGCTGTTTTACAGGGTACGATAAAGTCGATTAACTTGTTCAATTAATTGACCAATAAATCGCGGCATGTAAAACAAGTAATTCTATAAAGCCTATAACTTGAAGAATTTCTTAGCGATCGTGGGAAATTTTCATCTGCTTATAAAGATAGATTGGCAATCTGCCTTTGTCAAATGTCTTGGTAGTTTTGGTATATGCACAGACTAACTGAGGTTGCTTTAATTTCGATTACATAATTCAAATTATCCATTACATCATGATCATCGTAAATTCTCGAAATTTATCCTCGTTTTACTTAAAAAACACCAAACAAAATTCGTAGGTACTTTTTTGTTACTAGGTTGGTATTAAAACAGCAAAGTTCGTGAAACGTCGGAAAATCGTGGCAAAAATAGAACATGTTCTATTCAATTCAATTAATCATAGGATATCAAGAAATTGTACCGATTTTTGCTGTTTTACACGTTACGATAAAATTGAAGGCCAGCTTGTTCAATTAATTGACCAATAAATGGCGGGGTGTAAAACAGGCTTAAGGCATTTTTCTTGTAGCATAGATTAACATCAAAGAAAAACAACATTATATATTTAACTTTAATTAATGAAATAGTTTGTCTATAAGATATGAAGTGATTAAGATTGACATTTTGCCCCATTTATTTTCTTCTCATTGACGAAGGTTCGAAGTGAATATTGTTTTTTGTTTACATTTAAGGAGGCTGTTATATATTATATATTTTTTCATTGTGTATTTGTATTCTAATTCCCCAGAACTTAAAGATATGTCTCTTACTTCATAATTCGAATTCCACTGAAATCCTATGACAAAGTTTTTGAAGTTCCGATCAGTAGGTGACCCGCGAATTTCCTATTGACAAGTACTTCCCTAGCGATGTTCTTATCGAAAGAACTTTTTGATAGTGTACAAACACTTTGGTGCGTAGCTGTATACGAGATCTTATTATATTAATAACGAGGTAGTGTTTATGACACACGCGTGGTAATATGTACTAAATTCGTACAAAAAAAATTGAAAGAAAATCCAGTAGGTGGTAGGTATTTTGCATCGGAACACTTTAATAATCGGAATATTATGTACTGCGAGTTATCAGCGTTACGTAGTGATAAAACTTCTGTCCTATCAACATTCCTATTACAAAAGAAGGAAATTCCCGCAGCACTTCTGCTGCCTGACGGTAACATAACCTCACAATACACGACCAGGCTCTTGATTTCAACGAGATGCGATGGCATTTCATATCGATGAAATACTCAAACAAGGGTTCATGATTAAACGTTCTCAAAACAAGAAGATCTACACACCGATCAATCATAAGCAACGCTGGTTTATCCTTACCAAACGTCATCTTATCTACTATGACACGGACAACGAGGAAGTAAGTACTTGTACCTATTTACCTCTCCTATTATTTAAGTACCTACTCTCTAGATTTTCACTTTTTTTCGAGTCAAGGCTTCTACAATTTCTTCATCAGCAAGAGATACGTGCTAATAAATAAAATTATCTCGTATTTTTTTATCCAATTTTGGCAGAGTAATTGATATACATACATACATTTTATCAATTTGTGATAATGATAATATTAAACTACATACATATGTGTATTTAAATTACAATAGAATATCATTATAGTTGCTATTTAACCATCTCCAATACATTCTTCCTTTTTCTACTTGCCGCAGCGGGCACTGAATACAAGGTGAAAATCGCCTGTCGAATTTTATGATAAAGTTTTCGAAAAATTAAATTTATGTTGCAAGTCAATTTTTATTTCATTTTATGTAATAAAAAAATATTGATTCTTACAAGCTACTAAAATTCTGTTCAGTTTTAAATGTTTTTTATATATATATATATATATATATATATATATATAATAATTGCATACTTGACCTTGTAATCTTAATATAATTGTGTATTTTCCAATGTTTTAACAATTAATTTTGGTGAACTATCGGGGCTTCTATATCGCTGGCAGTCACCCACTCGTTGCAAGTTCCAAGAATATATCGCGGGAAAAATAAATTGAGAATGCAAAACTTCTTTAGAGCAATTCGTGCTGGTTATGTTATATGCACATTTACCTAATTGGTTTTACGTTTTTGTTCGAGACGGTGTAGCTATAAATAAAGCAAATAATTGAAGTATATTCTTCGGAGAATAACTTCTGTGGTTTTGCTTTGGCCACGATACCTGATTTGCGTACTTAAATTTAAACAGGTTTTTGATTTATTCTTATTAAGAATAGGAGCAGAAATTATGTATTAATTAGCTAAACGTTGGTTTTTTTCTTAATTCACAACTTAAACGATGTTTCTAAATGAAAAAAAGCATGTCCATAAAAATTAAATTGAGTATTTACAACCATTTGCATTATTTATTTACATAAGTAGATACGTAATGGGTTTGCAGTGGTTTAATTTTGTTTAAGGTTTATCCCATGAATACCGCAAAAATGTTCCCATTTGACGTTCTACGTTGCATCCGTATAGAAATTGTAATCTTTCAATTGTTTTTTAAAGTAAACGAATCAACCAGTATTGCCAGTCCCGTGATGTAAAATTATCAGATTTTCCAAGAAATTATATTAATTTTTTGTATGTTTAAAAAATAATTTATATTTTAGGTAAAATAAATAATGTTTAATAAAATAAAGCGTTTATTAACTTATTGTTAGAGCAACGCAAACTGCGCTGAAAGCCAGTGGCTGACGCATAAAAGTTTACACAAAATAAACACGGCCGGGACAATTCGGTATAAGCGTCAGTATAACTGCGACTCGAAAGCCGATCTGTTGTGTATGCATCTACGCTGTCGTATACTATATCGTAGTTCTACGTTTGTTTTAAAAATGTTTCCTATGTCGCGAAAACGACCAAAGTTGGACACAATAAGAGAATTTATTGCAGAAATGTCTGATTTAAAGTGTGTTGGCGCTAAAATTCAATGTGTAGTGTGTAAAATAGATTTAATGTGTTGGTAGAAAAGTGATTGTCTACGGCACGTAAATAGTACAGTGCATGTTTCAAAAAAAAATTCCACACGAGATTATGACAAATTTAAATTTAATTTATGTGTTTATTGCATGTAATTTACCATTTCATTTACTAAGGAAGAAAGCATACGTCTCGTTTTGGAATGAATATTCGGACTTTAAGTTACCAAGTGAGAGAGTTGTGCCGTCTGCTCGTGAGCATGTCGAGAAAAGAATTAAATCGGAGTTGCAAGATAAAAAACTGTGGTTATGTGTGGACGAAACAACAGATCGTAAAAAACATTCTGTGGTTAATGTAATGGTACGCACAATGGAACCACATCGACCGTCACCCTCAATTTTACTAGCTTCCAGACGAATACAACAATGCACTGCCGAAGTAATTTCAATATTGGTGTTAAATACATTGGAAAAGTTTGAACTTTCAACAAATCAACTGTTGATGTTTATGAGTGATGGTGCCGCAAACACGCTTGCTGTACGTCGATCTCTTAAAAAACATTGTGCTAACTTGTTGCATATTACATGTAAAATTCATACTCTCAGTCTCGTAGCAGATAGTATCGGAAAATGTTATCCCGAGGTAGATACTCGCTCTAATAGCACATACAAAAGCTGTGTTTGTAAAATCCTCAAAACGTATTCGGGAATTTCATAGACTATGCCCCGGTATTCCTGAACCACCACAACCTATTCTTACTCGTTGGGGAACATGGTTAGAGGCTGCATTTTATTATCTTAAATATTTTGAGAATATAAAGAACGTGATTTTAGAATTCGACCCAAAGGAAGCTGCGGCTGTCAAGGTAAGCCGCTTGAAATTTCAGGATAGTCAAGTTAAAACAGATTTGGAAATTATTCAGAACAATTACGTGGGACTAGCGGATGCGATAGAAAAACTACAAAATTCTTCGGTGTCGTTAGTGGAATCTTTGCAAATAGTGCAACATGTTCACGCACAGCTATGCGCGATAGAAGACGCAAGAAATGTTTATGTTTTAGAAAGGTTTGAAAGTGTTTTAGATAAAGACTCTGATTTTGACACATTAAGACAAATTTGTGAAGGTGCGTCAACAGAACCGTTAAGTTATTTGAAAGATTATTTTACTTACGCAAATATAACGTCACTAGCTACGTATCACATTTAATTTATTTTGTGTAAACTTTTATGCAACCGCCACTGGCTTTCAGCGCAGTTGCGTTGCTCTACTTATTATACTAATAAGAAAACTTTTAATAAATAAAAAATATCCAATAATTAGCAACACAAAACAAATACCAAAATTCAATTAATCTTCTGTAGGATTTTCCAATATTATTTCGTCCTCATTCTTTGAACGCCATAAATTCTCGACCTGACAAGCTTATACAGGTTTGAACGTGTTCGAACTCCGTTACACATATGCGAGGCCTACACTACTATGGCTCGAAGAGTAGTAGTTTTTAGTAGTCAGCCAGACAACGTGACTACTGCGTGAAAATGTCTCAGGTAACGAAAATTAAGTACCGCGCGGTAATTAAATTTTTAAAAAAAGAAGGGCATATGCCTAATCTCATTAAACAACGTTTAAACGGCGGTTATGGTGATTTATCTCCATATTCCACTGTAAAAAAGTGGGCAAAATGTTTCCGTTTGGGGCAAGAATCCCTTGAAGATGGTGAGCGCCCCGGTCGGCCAATTGAACCGATAACACCTCAAAACATGTCAATTATTGAAGAAATGGTATTTAGCTGTCAACAGCACATATTATGCGTCTTTGCTGCATAAATTGAGGGACAATATACGTGCAAAACGTCGAGGAATACTGCCGCCATTTCACAAGCTACCATCCGCGAGTGCGGCTTTCAAGAATTGGAACATCCACCGTATAATCCGGATGTGGCTCCAAGTGATTATTATTTATTTTCTCCTTTAAAGAAAGACCTTAGGAGACGTCGTTTTAAGGACGATAGTGAGTTGCAAGCAGCTGTAATACAACATTTTGAGGGAAAAACTAGATTATTTTTACAAGGGCATAGAATTATTCATTGATCGTTGTAATAAATGTATTGACGTTAGGGGAGATTAGTTTATTTTTTCTATATCAGGCCGAGAATTTATGGCGCCTACCCCGTAAGATTGGAATGTGGAAAGATTTGTAAATCTAAAATAAAATTCCCAAGATGATTGAATTTTACAGTTCCTGTAATATCAGTTTTTATAGCAATATCTGTATCAGATTCTTTTTTGATATTATCTGGAAGATCTGCAATAGATTGACAAAGCGGCCGCCATTTTTCAATCAATTTATGATCATTATATTATTTACAATTCTAGGAAAGTAATTTAATATTTCGTAAAGAGAATTCGATTAATTTTGGATTAAATGTTACAATATTTATTAGTAAATATTGTAGTTGGATTTGAGATAAAATGTTGCTGTCATATATTTTGCTGTAAAATACGTGACAACAACTTTATCTTAAATCCAACTATATTCTTTTTGTTAAAGCAACTACATATTTTGTTAGATTAAATAAACGTGCTATAATTATTGGTATAAATTGCTCTTATTTTAAAAATGCAAGGGTTACTGTCCCAAAATTCTTCTCGAAGCGTATACAAATACTCTTCACTGAATCAATATCTGTTGACTCATCTATTAATACATTAAATTTTCTTTGTTTGAAAATGTCAACTATTTTCTCAAACTGATTTTTTCCTAAGACATTTGTAATGATTTTTGTAGTTTTACTTGGTCCCATTGAAATCTTTTTCAAAATTAAAGAATCTGGTAAAGCAGATTGTAATAGCGAAACCAGATGCTTAAACAACCTAATAGGAAGATTGTGCTCAGCAATTAACGCTGCCAATTTTATTTCTGCACCACGAACTTGCTCTTCTTCAACATTACTTCTAAATATCTCGGTTAATTTTCTTTGATCTTTTTTCAAAACAGAAATATTTTTGTGTTTAGCCCCTTTAGAATGATTTTTTTTTATTACAGTAAGGTCTGCGATAAATTCTGAATCACAATAGAACATTTTGCTTTTGTAGGTTGTCTATAATTAATGCCTTTAGTAGTAATAAATATTACAGTAAGTTTATAATTTTATAAGTAGTATACAGCGTGTCCATGTAGCGCCCGGACGGACGATAATTCCCTTCCTGAGCAATCTAGAGGAAAGGTTTTCAAATAAAAAATATTTAGAGACATATGTTGCATAACATCAAATTATATCCTAGTATACACGGTGTTCAGTTTTCGCAGCACACCATACAACTTAAGTTTTTTTAATGGAACACCATGTGTATTATTACGATTTTAGATGCTTCTTTTCAATTCATGTCAACTTTCATCAATATTCCTTAGAGCTATCTATCTTAGTTTTTGAGATAATTGACATTCTTTTGAGATCTTTGCGAAATGTCGCTGTATCTTCAACGCCCGATATCTTAAAAGCCTTACACCCTACGGTGGTGATTCAAATTTTATTCGGTTGAGTATTTCCTGGAGTTTCAAGCAATACATCGACAAGTTTTTTTATATCAACTGAAGTCTATAAGATGATCGAAATCGTTACCATGGTTGGTTAGCGCTATTTCAATTTTTTTTAATGGTACACTCTGTATATTTTTCTGCGATTTGATAGAGAAACTGTAATCGAATTTTTTTTGTAAACATTCTCCTATACCTAAAATGTGTCATTCTTTAGTAAATTAAATATGAAGCTATGTGGATAAGTTTTTTGCTAAAATTCATAGACGAATCTGGTTGATATAAAAAAAATCCACGATGTTTTGTCAAAAGAAATACTCAATCGAATAAAATTTAAATCACCACCATAGCGTGCAAGGTGTTTTAAGATATCGGCCATTAAAGAAACAGCGGGATTTTGCAAATATCTCAAATTGTGTCAATTATCTCAAAAACTAAGATAGGTATAGGGAATATTGGTGAAAGTTGCCATGAATTGAAGGGAGGTATTTAAAATCGTAATAATATACAGGGCGTTCCATTAAAAAAAAACAATCTTGTATCGTGCGCAGCGGAAACAGCCTGTATACTTGAATATAATTTTATGTTATACATCATTTGTCTCTGTTATTTGAAAACTTTTTCTCTGAATTGCCCAGGAAAGAAATTATCTTACGTCCACGCACCAGGTGGGCACGCTGTAGAATAAATTTACTTTTAACGGCTTCTAACCATCCTTTAAAATCACGATAGTTTTCCCAATTCATTCTGAAATGTTGTGGATTTTTTTGTCGTCTACCTTCACTTTTTTCTTTTCTTAGAATCTGAACTCGAGTCAGAATCTGTTCTTCTTAATTTATTTAAGCTACTTAAACTTTGCATTTTGTTTCAAATTAAAAATAGGATGCAGCAAAAACGTTTTTCTATTATGTAGCTCGTTTTAGGTTTTATTAAAAATGTGCAGAGAATCCCAATATTTTAAATTCGCCCGATTCTACTGCTGGGCTTCCTCGTTTCCCGTAAAAGCTGACTTTGGGGAGTTCTACATACGGACGAGTAATGTGGAAAGCCTATACAGACATTTAATTTATTATACAACATTATATGATAATTGAACTAAATAACAACAAGCAAATTTGAATTTATATATAATCAGGACCCCTGTCTACCCATAGATTTTTTTTCTCAAACTCTATTTTTTACAAATTCTTTAGTTTCTTTCCACGTTTTTCCCCTTTGTAACAAAATCTTCCCAATTGCTCGGTCCTAGGACTCTTTTGGTCTTCCATTGAAAAAGAGAAGATTCAATGATTTAGTCTCCCATATTCGTTTCATTTGTGTTTTCTTGTCCATTCTCTGCAAGTGTCCCCACCATCCAAGTTGTCTTTTTTCAATGAGATTTATTATTGATTCAATGTTCAACTCTCGTATTTATCTTTTCTAGTGACGCCTTTTACTTTTCTTAGGTATTTCATTTCCATCGCTTTGATTTTGTTCTTTTCTTGTTTGGTGAGGACCCATATGTAAGAATCGGTCGATATATCGTTTTGAAGACAGTCATTTTTCTCTGTTTAGATATTTTTTTATTGTTTATAAAACTTTTATTCATGGCACAGTTTAACTTTTTCTATTCGGTTATGTTTACCAGATTCTTCTGATGTAATACATATTGATATGAATTAACTTGTTCAATTTCCGTTTCATTTATCTCTATATGCATGACTTGTTTTTTTTCTATCTTCAGCCATCACTTTGGTTTTATTTTTATTTATTTTCATTTTATGTTTATCCAGTAGTCTGTTTCATACGTTAAGATTATATTGTAAATTTTTCTCATTTCCCGTTATTATCACGACGTTATCTGCAAAGATACACTCCGAAAAGTTGACTGTTTCTGGATTTCTATATCCTATATACAATAGTTTCGATAATCTTTCTACTTCTTTAACGATTTCATCTATATATGTTATAAATAACACATGGGCTGAAAAGTCCCGGGCCTGACAAAGAAAACACGTTTTTTTTTGTTCAAAATTAGCTTTATTCATCAACGTAATTTCCATCAAGAACAACGCAATCATTCCAGCGCCGCTCTAACATTTCAATACCACTTTTGTAAAACGATTTATCTTTTGCCTCAAAATATGCCTCAGTTTCAGCGATAACCTCTTCATTCGAGCGAAATTTCTTACCGGCGAGCATTTTTTTTAGGTCTGCGAACAGCCAGTAGTCGCTGGGAGCCAAATCTGGCGAATACGGTGGATGTGGGAGCAATTCGACGTTCAATTCATGTAGTTTTGCCATTGTTTTGATTGACTTGTGACACGATGCGTTGTTTTTTTCTTCGCCATATGCGGACGTTGCTTTGCAATTTCGGCCTTCAGACGCTCCAGTAACGCTATATAATATTCACTGTTGATGGTATTTCCCTTCTCAAGATAGTCGATGAATATTACACCACGCACATCCCAAAATACCGAGGCCATAACCTTTCCAGCCGATTGTTGTGCTTTCGGGCGCTTTGGACGAGGTTCACCAGTTGCTGTCCACTCAGATGACGATCGTTTTAATTCCGGAGTGAAGTGATGGATCCATGTTTCATCCGTTGTCACATATCGACGCAAAAATTCCGGTTTGTTACATTTAAACATGGCCAAACACTGCTCAGAAGCATCAACACGTTCTTGTTTTTGGTCAACAGTGAGCAAACGCGGCACCCATTTTGAACAGAGCTTTCTCATAGTCAAATGCTCATGCAATATAAAGCCAACACGTTCTTTTGATATCTTTACGATGTCAGCTAATTCACGCAGCTTCACTTTTCGATCATTCAAAACGATTTTGTGGATTTTTTTGATGTTTTCTGGTGTTACCGCCTCAGTTGGACGTCAACTGCGTTCTGCATCATCGGTGTCTCTACGACCACGTTTGAAGTCAGCAAACCAACGTTTTATTGTTGTTTCTGATGGAGCGGAGTCCCCATAACACTTTTTAAGCCATTGCTTCGCTTGAACGGTATTTTTTCCCATCAAGAAGCAGTGTAAAATTAAAACACGAAATTGTTTTTGATCCATTGTTTTGGAAATAACAAAAGTAGCGTCACTCTTAGCACAATAACTCACAAACTAATGAATAGAATATCATGAAATTTTAACAGCTGTCTTTTTAAGGTTAGTACTAACTGCAAAACAGGTGAATGCAATAAAACTAGCGCCATCTATGTGTTAGGCCCGGGACTTTTCAGCCCATGTGTTAGTAGGGGACTTAATCCATCACCTTGCCTTACTCCTTCATAAGTCTTGAATTTTTCAAATTTCATATTTTTGCTAATTATATAGTTCGTAGTATTTTTATATACACCTTTTACACATTGGATCAATTTATTATCAACCTTTTTGTTTTCTAGATTACTCCAAATTTTTCTACGCGGTACACGATCGAACGCCTTTTCCATGTCTATAAATGTGATATGCATATATTTATTCTCCACTATTTTGTGCCCTAGTCATAATTTTCTTAATTGTAAAAATATGGTCCATCGTACTTTTTCCTTTTCTGAAACCACTCTGTGAATCCGATATTGTTGATTCAACTATTTTCCATTTTGTCATAAAGTTTCGTAATAGTGCTAAATAAAGTTATTCCTCTGTGGTTAGTACAGTCCTTGTTATCACCTCTTTTAAATATCGGTACTATAAGACCCAAACTCCAATCCTCGGGTACTTTTTCTTCATTCCAAGCTTTATTCAAAATTTCTAAGTGAAAGTAGTTTCTGATGTTATTTTGTCTTTACCAGGAGCTCTCTCTAGCTGTTTAATTGCATTTAATAGTTCTTCATGTGTGATTCCCAGTTCATGTTCATTGTTCTGTGAGTATTTCTCCATCAACATTCTTTTTTGCTATTGTGTCAACTCCTTTACTATATCTGAGATTCTTAAGTGCTTTAGTTTTTGACTTCTCGTACTATCATTTTCCATCTTCTTTCCAAATTCGTTCCAAGACTTTTGTATTCATTCTTTTACTAGTTTTTTAAACTATTTTATTTTGTTCCTTATATAGTTTTAAGCTCGTTTATGTTTTGCCTCTCAAATATTGTTTCCACTTATTCTTTTTCAATTTTACATTTATCTTAATTTCCTGATGTCGTCAAAGTAACTTTAGAGCTTCTCAGAGCCGGATTTAGATAGGAGACAGATAAACAGACGCGGTCAGTTTTCAATTTCTGCAACATAACCTTCATTTTACTTTTATGAATCGTAAAAGTTGTTTAGCTGTTACGTTAAGTGAAGACAATTTTGTCGTTCTTTACATTAACCACATTGGTACCAATTGTTACATTATCCATTTCAAGCAGTAAATCGCATTAAATTTACAAACTCGCAAACGATGCGTAAGCGTTAGGTTATGTAGATTTACGATGAATATGTGATATGCACAAGTTGCACGATGCGAGCAGAAAGAGGAACCACTTTGAATATGAAGTAAAGTTGGATTGGGCAAATAATGGAATGACAGCTGCACTGAACTGCACGAACATGGGATTGCCAGTTTTTTTTACAAACGAACGCGCAATTTAGAAATTCGAGCTACTCCGTATTGCATTAATTGACAAACGAACAAACCTATTGAGTTTTTAGTTTACGCTGTCATTATACTCAATTTAATGCCATGGTTTTTTTTTTCATTGTGAAGTTAACACATTTTATTGGAAGAACGAGATGTCCAGACAACGTGTTTTAAGTTTTAGAACATTTTTGGATTTTCGAAAGAAAATCAACCCCGTTTTAAATAAGCTACATTATATTTTCGTATCTCTTGCGTAAGCAAACGATTGATGAGGTGCTTTCATTGGGCTACCCGGTATTTCTGCATAACGCGCAAGGCAAACTGGAGGGTGCGCACTTTGAAGGGTGGGACAATCTGACTGACGCCCAGATATTTCGTCTTTCATGTGCATTAGGTGAAATTTTGTAATTATGTAAACAATCGGCGGCATTCAAGTAGTAAGTCGATGTTAAAATTATTGTTCTTCCACTTGAATAGACTTAATTGATTGTTACTTTTGTGCTTATAATCTTATTTTAATCTTTATTCGTTTATTTGTGCCTGAGCTTTGACTTGTTTTTGAAATTAACAACATTTATTCGTATGTGAATAATTATCAAATGAATTTTTAATGTTTAATTTCTAATTTGGGTCTTTGAAAATGCTTTTATAGACGTGAGAGTAGCATAATAAATTTAGGCGATTTTAATTCTGCAAAAAGTAACTAAAAAGTTTATTGGTTGCAATTTGTAATTATTTAGCATTTAATTTTTAAATTAATACGCTATCCTCTCCGTAAGTATAATTATTAAAACATTTGATACATGTGCAATTATTAATGTAAATATTCTTATAATGAAATCTCGTAACAACCAATCTACTACTTACTTTATTGTGCAAGTTCCCATAAAAGTCAATATACCTTCAATATAAAACTTTTTAAATTGGAATTTCTGTGATATTTAATTCGTTCGTATTGTACTTTATTTATCAAATACGAACAGATGCAAAGATTTGTCATATTTTGTTAGATTGTAAGACTATACATTATCTATACAGCGTGTCCACATAGTCCGATAATTTCTTTCCTGAACAGATTAGACAAAAAGTTTGCAGTTAAACATTAGTTCTGCATAGCGTTATGATTCTATGGTAGACAGTGACACAGAAAAGCACAAATCTATCGAAATTTACAGTAAATATCCTTCAAAAATGCCATGTAAAAGTACTGGGACCGATTTTATTTTGTTGTATAACTTTTAACATTGGCTTAGTCTTTCAAGCTGTTTTTTTTTTAACCTTTTCTGCTAATAAAATTTTGACGATATTGTCTATAGTATTTTACGTCACTTTTGGCTCTGGACAACTAAACAAGTTTATAACAACGTCAAAAATAAGAAATTAAACAAGTTAAGAACACTATTAAGTATTAGTACTACTGTGAGCATTGTTGCCAGATTTTCTTGAATATCAAATTTCTACCATCAATTTGTCACCATAGTAAATATGGTCAAGTTGAAAAAAGGTTGCGCATTATAAAGTGGATGTTTTAAGCTTCATTCTTAAGAGTCAAGAAGAAACGAAATTACTAAAGAAAATAATGTAGCTAGTAGGTATTTATTATTTATCTCTTTAAAACGTATAATTTGGTAGATGTATTATTAATAGAGTTTGTTAAAAAGGTGGTACCGGCAGTGGCGCACCGCATAAAAGTAGGTACGTAATATACAATATTAGTGAAAAATAATATTGTTACCTTTTCCTGTCGTTTTGATGTCCACTGTGGCAATTGGCAACCGCCCTGGTAAGCTGCGTAGAATTGCAACATCGGCAACGCTTCCATTGTCGATTCATTCAGCCGTCGACGGTGTTGTGAATACGTTGTCGTATACTTCGAAAATGATCCTTCGACATCCAGTGAAGTAAGATTTGCAAATGTCAGATGTTCTTTTTCCTTATCTGGGCACTCTTAATTTTCAGTTATAGACCCAACCATTTGTAAATCGGGATTTTTCGTTAAAATTGCACCAAATTTTTGAGCCACATCGACTCTCAATAGCTGCTCAATAGCTTGTGCAAGTTCAGAATAGTTCATGGAAATTTCATCTATTTGTTGTTGAACGTCCGAATTGGAAAAAAATTGCTGACTATCTCGAACTGCTGCAGAATCATTTGAATCAAGTTTCAAGGTGACATTTTTCACTTGTGAAAAATATTTCTGATAGTAAGATACTGCCTGGAGCCATGTTCCCCATCACGTTATTACAGGCTGAGGTGGTAGTGGTAATTTCGGACACAATTGTTTGAAAACACGGATGTGTTTGGGAGATTTGATGAACACTTTTTTGGTAGATGCTATTAAGTTATCGGATACTTCTTTCGAATGGTTTCTGCTACGAGGTGACATGCGTGTGTGAGGCATGTTATGTGAAGAAGAGTCGGAAAGCATATTTTCAACATCCTACCAACTCTCAGCATTGTTGCGGCTCCGCCAGTAACGAACATTGTGACTTGGGTTCCTGTGATACAAAATTCACTCAACGAATCTTTTATTATCTTGACAACGGTTTCTGCATTAGTTTTCTGTATCCTTTTACTGGATAACAACAATGAAGCCGGTGGATTATCACGTTTTAAAGGACGCACTACAACATGAATGACGCTGTGTTTCTGAGCATCAGTTTCATCCACACATAGGCAGATTTTCTTATTTCTCAACTCGTCTTTTATACATTCCTTTACTGTACTTTGCACACGTGGCAAATTGTATCGTAATTGCATAGATGTTGGCAGCTTCCATGAGGAAACGTACTTAGCCCAAAAAAGACGAAAGTGTTTTTGAACTCTCTCGCGGTACTGTGGAGATCAACTACGAGTTCAAAATTATCCCAGCCACGCCGCTACCGCTACGCAACTGCCATCCGGTGCCACTTCTTTTACAAACTCTAATTATTAATAATGATAGCAAGAACTGTGGGGTAGTATGGCAAACGACACGAAGTATCGGCACACTCCTCACCGCACAAAATATTAATTAAATTAATCCGGAACAGCTGTTTCGAGGGCTCCTGGGCAACCTTATTATCAACCGAATAAGGGTACCTCATTATCAACTGAATGACCGAATTAATCAGATTTATTCGGTCATTCGGTTGATAATGAGGTTGCCCAGGAGCCCTCGAAACAGCTGTTCCGGATTAATTGGTGAGGAGTGTGCCGATACTTTGTGTTGTTTGCGATGTATTATTATATTCACTTTTTTAATTGTAGTTATATATAAAATTGGTTAAGCAGACCTTATGGGATTGCCCCGCACATAATGCTTTCTAGATCCCTTTTATTGAAGCAGATCAGTCCCTGTTTACGTGTCAGTTGATTCTTTCACTAATATTTCTCCACGACATCTTGTTTCCTTTTTTCTCTCTTTATTTGGTGACTCCTGCCCTTCTGAGATCTTCTACTTCCTTTAGCCACGTTGATTTAGGTTTGTCTCTTTTCTTTCTTCTTTAATTGTAGTTAGATTTAGAAAAAATAGTTATTTGCGATTTTGTGGTATTTAATAATAAGTTTAGTTCATTTTTAGTAGTTATTTTTTTTTTAATAAATTTCAATCTACTTTGGTCAATAGATAGTTGTAAGAAGCGGATTTGTGAAATAATGCTCGGTAAAATTTGAAAAGTGTTTCTCTCATAACTTTTTTATTAATAAACATATTTGAATTAAATTTTGGTTGATATCATTTTAGGACCTTCTGAATACGCAACTGAAGTAGTCAGATTTTTAATAAAAAAAATCGCGAAAACAATTTTGCTATTTTCAAATTCGAAAAATAATCATAGTATTCCTTGAAAACTTAGATGAACTTCTGATATTTTCTGTGGAAATAGACTTTTTGGTCCAGTATGTATTAAAAAAAATTGGTTTAATTTTAATGTAAAATATAGATTTTATAGGGGTGCGTTCATTTCAAATAATTGATATTGAAAATCGAGGTGGCTCAATATGATCCGGCATGACGACTGAAGGGGTAAGACAGCACACCGAGTTTTTTTAGCAGTAAAAATCATAAGAATATCCTGGATACTTCAATGAAAATTGTTTAAAAAACAACGCACTTTAGGTAAATGCCGCTGTTTAATAATTCAAGGATTATATACAATATTACTTTGGAAACATTGGTAAATGTTCAATAAAATACAAGAAATTGTGTTAGAATTATAGGCATAAAATAAATGACTTAAACTTTATTTTTAATGAATATCTTCTGAAAAGTTTGTGGTATTTCGTAGCACTCTGTGTATTTAAAGGAAAAGATTGTTCCTGTATTTTCATATTTAATTTTAAAAAAAGAATTAGGCTTTTTAGGTATGGGAAAATATTTTTAAAAAACGTTTCTAGATAAGCTTCTGGACAAATATATATGAAAATACAAAATAAAATGCATCAAATTTCGTGGCGATTGTGATTACCATCATTGTTATTTTGTAGAATGTACTATATAAAAAAATTTAATACTGCTGAAAGCTCTAACTATAAACAATTTCCGATAGCATATCAGACACTTTAACGTTTTCGCTCCAGAGTTATCATTCACCCTGAGAAAGTAGACACAAGCGTTTCAAAATTACTTTCTTATGCTCCTAGAAAACATTTTCTTGTTCCCTACAAGTAATTTAGACAAGAAAATTGAAGACATTTGTATGAGTACTTAATTAACGAATAATTTCAAACATTCGTCTGTTCAATTTTAAGCAGATACAATAAGTTAGAGAAATATGGAATAAAGGAAAATGAGAAGTGAATTAAATGGGAAGGACTACCATCACCATAGCCTTTGACAATTAAGGATATTGAAGTTCCTTGAGTGAAATAATAACGTTTTTTAATTTCAATAATTCCATTATAGAAGAGAAGAGAACGCGGCCGTGTTGTCTTAGAAAACGTCCATTTCGTTGAGGTAACGAACGTCGTAAATCAAGTAGACGAATACCCTTTCCAAGTTGGTTACCAAGAGTCAGGGCAAGACTATACCTTATACTTATTCGCATCAACTGAGCAAGATAGAACTGATTGGATCCTTGCTTTGCGAAAAGGTAGTTTTTTTTATGTGGTTTATACCCTTTTTTACGCACTGAATATTTTTAAACATCATCTTATACAGGGTGTATCTGAATTGCTTGATCAAACTTTACCATCGCGATCTATGGAACAAAACTGAAAAAAAAAGTTCCTATAAACATGTGTCCAAAAATGCTTCCTTAAAAAGTTAATCGCGAATTTCAAAATTTACACTTTCAGACTGTCTCTGCGTTTTGAATTGGTTTATTCAAATTATATTGATTTTATTTTAAAAAATACTATGTAGTGATATTTCCGCACTTTGTTGGTGATACCTGTAATGTTTTTCTACTGTTGTATAAGCGATAAAACCTTTTTTGAAACGATAAAAATGAGGTAACCTAACCTAACATAAGTTTAAAATATGCTAAGCTTAAAAAAGATGCTATTCTAACTCAATTTCCTAACTGTCTGTTGTATTTGACAAAAAACGTGAGGATGTTATTGTTCAAATAGTTTTATATTCTTACGTTATATTTAACATTATTTTTGAACACGAAGAGATGTTTTTAAATGTGTGTAATAA
The DNA here is from genome assembly GCA_029619315.2 of Dynastes maya. Lineage (NCBI taxonomy): Eukaryota > Metazoa > Arthropoda > Insecta > Coleoptera > Scarabaeidae > Dynastes > Dynastes maya. Next base: position 72,258,839 of record JAROYE020000002.1, read on the forward strand.
ACGTTCTGTTTTAATACAATATATTTTACATATATCAGTATCCAAATGGCTACATTCGATGAAATATATCATCGAATATAGCCATTTGGATATTGCAACAATTATAATAACTTGTTCTACAAATACCCTACTTCAAAATAATTGTGGGAAAAGTACTGATAGATTAGGTAAAACACCACATAATAGGAAAGATAGATTAAGTAAATCACCACATAATAAGAAATTAAAGACCCTGGTTAAATAGCATGTCTTTAAATTTTCTGGTGAAATTGAACAAAATTTCAAATAAAATTTCAATTACTGCATCATTTCAACCTTAGTTTCGTCCAAATACATGTACAATTACAAATAATAATAATTAGTCGATTAAATATCAACCATAAATACACCTTTCACGAAAACGGTGCTTGGGTACGTGTTTGGTTTTTGCTTTGAAACTTTGTTTTTCCAAAATAAAATCGAATGGGGTGCGAAGAAGGGCTCAGTTGACGACTGGCATCCTCTTTAATCCGGAAGCCCTTCAAAATTTAAAAAAGAAATGCAAAAAAACGATTCCTTTACCGCTTAGGCTAATATCGCGCGTGGCGATACATCACCTAAGCAGCGTGACTTCATCGAAGAGCGGTGAGGCCTTCTAGTTACGGTGGTAACGTTTTAGCACACTTGACAAATTTGAATAAACGGTTCAAATAACGCACGTAACTTTTTAAGGAAGCATTATTGGACACATGTTTATAGAAACTATTTTTACAGTTTTGTTCCATATATCACGTTGGTAAAATTTGGCCAAGCAATACAGGTACATCTTATATATTACTTTTTTTTTACATTTACAGTTAAAAATTATTAGGAGCCATAACTAGAGCTCTAAATTCTTATTCGTCTAACAGATCCGTATTCAGAGTAAAATATAGTATTTATGTAAAAAGAATTATAAAACGTGATATTTAATTCAATAAAATAATTTAGCAATACGATGTTTAGTTTATAGAAATACCTACTGAAGATTGAAATACTTCACATTTTACTTTTGTCCTATTATGTCTGTTGACGCCGAAAGTTTTCCTTTGTATAAATTCATCTTAAATAACAGAAAGCAGTCTTTTATAATTAGTAATTAAAAAAAAAAAAACATTGAACATGAAAGCTGTTATTTTATAGATTAGTAATTTTTTTGAAATTCCGCTTATTCAGTATTTTATGTTTCTTTGTAACTCCTGCAAGATATCTTTGAAATCAGGCCGTTATATACGAACTTCGTTGTATCCGGATTTGATTTATTTAGAAAAATAAAGTAATCAAAAAAATAACATGTTACCTTTGATTAAAGAAGAAAGTAAGTTATTTGTATAAAATTTATTTACTTGTTAAACCGACATAAAACTCAAAATTAAGAATTTGTTGCGTTTAAAATTACATATTATTTGAATTAATTTCTTAGGAATATTTTCAAAAATATTCTCAAAAGTGCATTTGGACGTTTACTAAAATACAATATCACAAGCACAAACTTTGAATACGAATCGCAGCTTTAGTTATGAGTATTATCTCTTAATAATTTCTATTTTCATGGCTTCAATTAGATATCCAAAACTTTGCTCTTGTTATAGTGTGCCGGAGCAACAAGAATCTAAGGAGATCATATCATCAGGGTTATTGGAACGGCCGCAGGTGGACTTGCTGCAAGAATACTCAAAAGATAGGCCAGCTAGCTTGTACGGACTGTTGTCGGTGGTTTCCTGAAAAGGACGGTAGCGTCAGTACGCCTAATACCAGCCAAGATAGTAAGTTTTAAATTTGTATTGATAAAATAATGTTGAATATGTTAATGTCAAGCTAAAGCTTTACACACCAATTGGTTGAAAACAATTCGGACGATGTAGGTGATATTAAAACATGTAGCATTTTTTATTTAGACATGAGATGGTAACCAGGAATGAGGATTGTTCCGACCGATAATATTGGACAACAAAATGTAACTTTTTTTCCGATACACGAGAATGAAACACTGATTCTGATAGTATACATACAGTATTTTTTCTGCTGATTTTAAATTTGTTTACTATTATGTTCTATCTGATTTAGTTTTGTAGTAATTGTTATTTCTGTTTTGAACCAGAAGAATTAGTAATATGAATATGACGTGACTTCGCGGGGGGTTACGAAGTTTTGCTTCTCAGCAATGCAATTACACGACGATATTGGAACAGTCGAGCGGTTAATGGTTTCTTTAGGAATATTGTTCCATTCATCTATTGCTGCTACTGCCGTTTTACAATTCGGGGTGGGTTAACGCAATTGTGAATTGATCTGGAAACCAAATCCCACGTGTGTTCAGTGCGATTCATATCAAGAGAGTTGGCTGGCTAATCCAATCTAATGATATGATCTTCTTCAGGTATCTCCTGATCGGGTCTTGTCATCCATGAAAGCAAAAGCTTGACTTAATTCGTTTCATAGAGGATAGATAATAGGCCTAATGTCGTAAGGGTTGGCAACCTTTTAGGACAGTGGGCTACTTTCAAAAGAAATATCTTTAGGCACAATCCAAAAAAAAAAAACATTATTTAATAGCGCTTTTACTAAAATTTTATAGTAAGATAATAATAAAAATGAATCTCTAATAATATAATAATATAAACGAATATAAATCATTTTATTGCAAAGTAAATATTAAAATTTAATGCAACTTTTGCTGTTGTATAATTTTTGGTAATTCATTCAAATCGGCATCAGTTTGTGATACAAAAATCCTTAGAATGTTTTGTAAATTGTGATCGGTCAACCTCGTCCTGTACTTTGACTTAAGAACATTCGTTCTTGAAGATGTTTGTTCGCATAAATGTGTGCTTCTGAAAATGCAAATCATTGATTTTGCAAAGTTTTTTAAGTTGGGAAATGTATTTTTTGGTAGACTTCAATAAGATAATGTCAAATTATTTTTATTATATTTTTGTACAACAATATGTTCGTGTTTTGCAGATCCTAACTTAATGTAAACGCAAAACATAACGGTACTAGCCTCAAAGGAAGCAATTGAGCGGACAAAATTTAGTCTCTGTTGACGACCTGGCTCTCCAGACTCTTTATCGATTCTCATCATTCACCAAACCAATTTCGGTTTCATCTGTAAAAATAACCCATCGTCACTGATGCAAAATCCAACCCTTATGCTCCCTTGCCGACTGGAAGCGGAGCTGAAACTGAAGCAGAACGGTATCTACGGGGATATTGGATCAAATACCAAATTATTGATGTCTGTATTAATCTGACATTTCAAAAAAATGTTTGCGTTGCAAAAACAACCTCAGATTTCAAGTTAAGTGTAAAATAGCACAACAGTAGAAACACAGACTTCTATTGGGTAGCCAAATAATTTCATGCGGTTTTTAGTGGTCAAATAAATGTTGTTATTCATAGAAGTAATTACCATCACAGTCAATAACCTTTTGAAACGTCACACCGATTTTTATATGCCGGTATTGTAGAACTCTACGGATATTGAATCACAAAATTGACGGATTGCATTTATTACATCAACTCGAGTATGGAACTGCATATGCCTCATACAGTTGTCGTCAAGAGACAAAAAAAGGTGATAATCACTTGGCGAAATGTCAGGTCAATAAAGAGGGTGTGGTAATGTTTCCCAGCATAGTTCAGAAATTTTTTCCGAGACACTCTTGCGGTCTGAGGTCTGGCGTTGTCCTGTAAGAATAACATTTTCTTTCGATTGATTAAAAAAGGTTGCTTCTGGATCAGTGCTGCTTGTACTCGCTGAAGCTGTTCACAGTACAAGCTAGCAGTGATGGTTTTCACCCGTTTCCAAGAACTCATAGTAGACAATTCCGGCTGGTGTACACCAAACACAATAAGATATTTTTTGGATGCAAGGAAACCTTGGGAGTGTGTGGTATTGGATCAGTTGGAGACAACCAATGATATGAGAGCTTAGAATTTAAGTACAATATCCACTTTTCGTCGCAAGTTAACAACCGATCAAGAAAAGGTTCATTGTCGTTGCGGGAAATGTTTGCCGAACAAATGGCAAGACGGCTGAATTTATCATCTGACAATTCCTGTAGGACCCATTTGCTTAACTTCCACGTCTTTCCTAGCCGGTGAAGGTGCAAACCAATGGTTCCATCGCTCACATTGAACCTTTCCGTAATCTCTAAGCACCTTGCACTAGAATTTGCCTCCACAACCTGTTGAATATCCTCGTTGTTAACGATCTCCCAGAGCGTGTTTCATCGGTCAAGCTGAAATCTATTGAAGAAAATTTCTTGAACCATTTCTGTACTGTTCGATCTCTTACAGCTTCATGAATGCGGTACATAGTTTCCACACCGCCTCTGCAGCTTAGGTGCCGAGTTTTCGAATTAAAGATTTATTCGTTGCCGTTTGAAATTATTTTAAAATATGAATGAAACAATTCTCATCAAAAATGTATATATTCAATGGAAGGATTAATACTAAAATAGATGATACTTGTGCTATCGATCAATAACTTAAAAATATTCATGGCAATTTGATGCATACAAAAACTTATTTGGTCAAGTGATATAACGATACCCCTCTCGTAGGGAGCAACTAAACGGGCAAAATGTAGCCTGTGTTGACGACCTGGTTCTTCAAACTCTTTGTCGATTGTCATCATTTGCCAAAATAATTCTGATTTAACCAAAAATTAGTGCTAATATAGCTCATGGTATTGGTGGAATCATTTCCGGCAGAAACAATGTAGCAGAGAAAATAGCGCTAACACATGAACATGTTTCTGCCTACCCGGCGTCATCAGCGTGGTTCTGAGCACAATTTTCTGCTGTTACAATTGCGTTTGCCTCTCGGTTTATGTTGCTAATCTCCAAAACAGCACTGAATATGTCTTTCGGCGACACATGTTCGTGTGTTAGCGCTATTTTCTCTGCTACATTGTTTTTGCCGGGAATGATTCCACCAATACCATGAGCTATATTAGCATTCATTTTTGGTTATTGTTACTAAGCATTCTTTCCACGTGTAATTCTGGTTTCATCTGTAAAAATTACCCATCGTCACTGACGCAAAATCCAACCCCTATGCTCCCTTGTCCAGTGGAAGCGGAGCTGAAGCTGATGTAGTACGGTGTCTACAGGCATATTGGACTAAATAACAATTCTCCCTCTCATTAGATATTCCAGGTTGTAATTTTACCTTGTATCTAATTTTTGATATCAATGCATTAATCTGGCATTTCAAAAGAAAGCAACAGTAGAAACACAGATTTCTAATATATTGTAGAAATTGTAGTCGCAATTCAGTACCTTTTTTGCCACATTGATTTACCAATTATTGGCAACACTGTCAATTTCTCCAGTGCTATTTCGTGAAAAGAACTATGCCATACCGACTCTACTATGAATAGACTTCGGGGTTGCAATCTAACAATGTCAATTCACTTGTTTTGCGTTAGTAAATTGTATACATTTAAACTTAAGTGCAATATGCACATTGTAGATTAGTTTAGCTTATTACTACAATTAATAATAATACTACTATAGTCTCAAAGTCCCCCCTGATGCTTCGCCACTGGTAGCAACCGGTTTCTTGCACAGTGATTGCATCGACAGTACTACGCCTATGCATCAAAAACTTATTCAATGTGAAATAAAAGTGCAAAGACCCGATTATTGCAGTGAAACCTGTCTTTAGACGTAACGGTGCTGCGATAGCCTTGACGGCTAGTAATGTAGTAGGGAAGCAATCGCCATGTTATGTATCGTCAAGTGTTTTCGTGTTAAATTGTCAAAGTGTCTACGTTAAAAATATTTGATATGTTGGTGTCTATGTTTAGGAGTATTCCTGGTGAGTTACACAATAAAAAGAAGTGCGGTTCATCTAGGTATTTATGTAGAACATTAACAATGAAAAAGTTATTCGGTAAAGGTACCATAAAGATGTTCATATCAACGAATGAAAGTCTTCAGCCCTGTCGTATATCTTACTGATTAAGGTTCTAGCAGATTTTAAGAATTTCGTTTGAAAAATTTGACCGTTAACTACATCAATCACCTTACTGTAATTCAATTGTTTTTTTATGATTTGAAATTTCTTCAATAGTCGCTCAAAGTTCGGAATAATGTATGGGTATACATTTTCGTACCATATGATTAATTTACGCAAGACATTCGCTTATCAATGTAATTATTTATTGGGTAGTTACTACTATTGAAGTTAAAATATTGCCATTGCTACTTTTACTTGCATTCAAAATTTTAAGCTAATGAAAAAGTTATTTTTTTCTTTTAGTTAATAATTTGCATATTCTTAACATTTAAGGGACGTATTACCCCTAAGTAACCTACAACAATATTCATATAATTTATTTATAGCGAAATATACACATTAAAATTTAATATTATAGTACTGTTACATCTTTACCTATGACGTCATAAATATTTGCAAATCAAATCGGTACGTTTGATCAAATTGTATATAAACGTTAAAAATTCAAGGACAAAATTACATTTCTATGAACACGTGTAATTTAAAACTAGGATAAAACTTAATAAACAACCAATAATATTATAATTAATTTAATTGTTTGTATATAATTATAATTACTGCTTTTATTATGAATGTTTACTAACACGTCAGCTTAGAATGACAGGGTTCTATTTGAACCCATAAACTCTATCTAGATAGAACCCTCTTATTTCATCCAAACAATTAAAAAATAAATGCAATAAAAACATAAAAGTTGCTAGACACATGTACACGAGCAAGTTCCCTCAAAGCATTTAACGAAGTAGAACCTATTTTATGAAATTTTAATAGAAATTAGGAGAATATGTTTCCTTTAAAAAGCACTGACTTTAACGCGGTAGTAACATAAAAGCTTGCAGATAAAATTTAATACGAATTACAAATAACAATGCATATGAAGTTCCAAATCCGAACTTATAATATACAGGATGTGGCGTTTAAACCATCGGTTAGCCGAATAGTGGGAATTATTACAGCAAAATTTGTCTTCGAAGATTTTTGTTGATGATTTTTCAAATAAAAATATTGACAACTCTGAATTACTTCCGGTTATAGTCCTCGTTTGTTTTTGACATTAAGTACTTTTTCCGTGCAATCTTTTTCTGCTTCATTACTTTCCTCACTTCCTCATTCCACCAGGGGGTTTGTTTTTTCTTATTGGATTTTCTACTTACTCCACAAACATCCTTAGCTGCTTTTAATATTAGTTTTTCAAAATTGTTCCGCATTATTTATATATTGTACGTCATAAAATTTCTTTTCCGTAGGTTTATTTCTTTCTCAACTTCCTGCTGGTATTTCTTTTCGTCTTTTCGTCAGAGTAATACTAACAATAATAATAATCTATCCATATTGTTTGAACTTCTATCCGTTGAATTATTAAAAGCTTTTTGCCTATATCTGAATTTAAATTCGATGTTTTTTTTTAATTTTTTTGCTAGTTAACCATCTGACCTATTCCATACCAACTTATTTTTCATTTTAAAATGCAAAGCTGACAATTACACAGTATCTTTTTGTGCGGTGAATATTTTGAATTTCATATTCCTGAAAAGTATCGTTATTAGACCTTACTTCGTCTACTTCGCATCTTCCCCCTTCGTGAAAACCCTAAAATGCTCAGATTCACTTAGAATGTCGCATTTACATGTTGTATCAAAATTATTGCTGGATTATCTATCTATTATGGATATATTTAATATATTTGGATATCTTTAACTCTGTTTAGGTGCTCAATCGACACCAATAATGCCAGGGGGAGCAACACCAGGACAAGATCAATCTTTAAGACCAAAGATCGTTGTTGCTTTATACAATTATGACGCGATGGAAACCGGGGATTTATCGTTACAAAAGGTGAGCTCAAATAGCGTGTATGATGAATAAATACGAATAAAAACGGAAATATTACATTTAGAACGCCGAATATGAAGTGATGGACAATAGTCAAGAACATTGGTGGAAAGTTCGCGACAGTCTTGGGTAAATAATATCGAAAATGATACAGCAAAATCTTTACTAACTATTCCTACTTTTTCCAGAAATATTGGTTTTATTCCCAGCAATTATGTTCGACAAAAAGAACTTATAGGTCTGCAACAGTATGAGTAAGTGATTTATTTTACAATATCATTAAAAAGAAAGGAAAAGATTTCAAAATGTTAGTACTAATTAATAAAGCTGCTTTTTAAATGCTTTTGCTATGGGAAGACGATTTTATTATACTGCCTAGTGATGCTATGAGTCGAATAACTCAAATATCTATTGTCAACTCAAGTTGTAATTCAAGTTACATGCTAGCTTAAACTCGAACAAATATTCAAAAAGTGTCATTATCCGCTGAAGTGAAGTTCGCTTTATTCCCAAGATTTCTGCAGCTCTCCTCGCAGATTGAGTCGGATTAGCAGCAAAAAAGTCGTCGACGAGCTGTTTTGCATCGTCTGTGACCATAGTAGCAGCGGCCCTGGTCATTGCATTTTTATCATCTTCCACCGATCCAGTGCGTTTGAACTTGTAATACAGACTACAGAGAAAAAGATTGAAACACAATTTTGCAAACAAACATGGAAGAAAATGTACAACAAAAATTTTTAAAACTCGAAAAATTACCTACTCCTCTATTGTCCTTTTGTCCGGCCACTTCTTGTTGTTATACTCCACCTGCCATGCTCTTTGAACTGCCTTAACATTTTCATTGCATCTGGCCATTTGTAGCACAATACAAACGCGATTTTCAATTGAACAACACGCTTCAACTCACCGCTCACTGATGAAACACACACATATACAATTGCCCACTCTATCGATCATGCGCACTAAGTTTGGATTCACTCGCCTGCACCTAGCGCCATCTGTCAGACGTTTTTTCAAACATTACCTGCTGGGCCACCCTGTATCTAATTGCGTCAAAGGAGTTATTGAAAACAAATAATGTAACTATTACTCGTTTTGTACAAGAGGACTTGTCTAGTTGTTTTTCTACTGCAAAGTATTCCAAATGAAAATTTTTTGTTAATATTAACCGACAAAGTTAGTTATATGGTTAAGGCTGTAAACAATCTAAAAATTTTTTATGCAAACTTAATTTATGTGACTTGTTTAGCTCACGGTCTAAATTTAGTAGCGGAAGAAATCAGAAAACAATTTCCACTAATTAACGATTTAATAGGTGTAAAGTAATATAAAAAAAGTATTTGTGAAAGCACCTTTAAGAGTCCAGCACTATAAGGAAAAATTGTTTAACATTCCCTTACCTCCACAACCCGTTGTAACTAGATGGGGTACTTGGCTAGAAGCTGCAATTTTTTACTGATTAATCGGGTACTCTAAATCTGTGGCACTGGAACACTGAAACAGTTCACTCAAACCCTTACCACAATACTTAACTCGTACTGTACGAGTTAAATATTGTGGAAAGGGTTTTAGTGAACTGTTTCAGTTTTACTCTGATTATTTACACGAAATCAATCCTATTATATATGACATTCATGACAACTAGTGCGTTGCCCTTGAAAATAGTGAGCGTATTTTAGTCACCATTATTAACTCGACAATTAAATTTTATCAAAATCAATTACAATTTTGTACATACCACAATTGCGAAGCTCGAAAGCAAAAATTTGTTATTACTTGATTCAGCGAACTCAGTCAAGCATTATCCTATAACATCAGTCGACGTAGAAAGGAGCTTTTCTGTGTTCACACATATATATACCGGCAATCGCTACAAATTTTACTTTGCAAATATGTATTAGTTAATGTGATTCTTGTAATATCTTTTACAAAATAGTGCATATTTAAGTTGATATCTTGCATATCTTTCCGCATATCTTGCATATTTTTCTTCATATTTTTGTAAAAACATCTGCATATATATCTACATATTTCAGCCGTTTTCTTTGCATAAAATCCTAAGCCTAGTTATTACTTTCCAAACCACGTTTGGAAATTTTTATTAAGAACAAAATTGTAAATAAGCGAAACGAAGACCAATCACGGGTTGGACAATTTTTAAGCTGCAGTTCTTAAACAAAAAAAAAATATTGATTAACCATTTCTTACTTATAATATAATAAAAAATAATGTTGGAAGTGTTAATTTTTTTGAAAAGAATTATAACCTTCGATATTTTTACATTTCGTAATATTCTACGGCTTACTTCTATTTACACTTTAAATAAATTTCGAGTACTTACTTTCCAAAAAAATTAAAGGTAAGATGTAGGATGTTTTAAAGATTAATTATACCTTTTAGTATCGCAGTTTCGTTTGAATTTTTTAGTTGGTACGTCAACTACATGTCTCGACAAAGAACAGAATCACTGTTGAAGCAAGAGGATAAGGAAGGATGTTTCGTAGTGCGTAATTCATCGACTAAGGGCCTCTATACACTTTCGTTGTACACAAAAGTGTATGTTATCCATTTCTACATTTTTAACTTTTACCAGATGACTTTACTTGCTGTTGTTTTAGGCCGCATCCACACGTAAAGCACTATCATATAAAGAAGAACTCCAGAGGTGAATTTTATTTATCCGAAAAACATTGTTGTAGTTCAATACCGGATCTTATTAATTATCACAAACATAATAGCGGAGGTTTAGCTTCGCGATTGAAGACAAGTCCTTGTGATCGTCAAGCGCCGGCGACTGCAGGCTTAAGTCACGGTAAGGAGAACTCTTCAGTTTCTTTAAATTGATGAAATACTTACAGTGCTTTGAATACGTTCTCGACCACAATACCGGGTGTCCTAGATTTAATGTTACAAGCGGTATCTTCCTTATTTATAGAGATATAAGATCAAGCATGGTGTCGTTGAAAATAGTTTGCAGAATCCTAAAAGATATACTTTTTAAATCTACCCTTTGTAAACTACCTTCTAAGAAACCTCCCCGAAACCAATTTTTTTAAATTGCACCCCCCATCTTTTTGACTTTATGAAGAGTTTGGAATACAACGGTATAAACGAAAATTGCATTGAAGAAATATTTAATACAAAATAGTCAGATCAATAATAAATAACAAAAAAATTCTTAGGAAAAGTTAAATAAAAATTAAATACAGACATTGTTCGAAATGGCCACCATTCGATGCAACACACGCTTCAAACGACTAATTAATTCCCTGGAAGTTGCTGCTGTGATGATATTCATTGTAACAAAATTACATGCACGCTGAATCTTTAAATCGTCTAAGTTCGAAGGCGGAGTAGAATACACAACTTCTTTCAAATACCCCCATAAAAAGAAGTCCAGTGGCTTAAATCTGGCAAGCGAATTGGCCATTGAATAGGACCGTTAGTACTAATCCATTTACTGGGATATACCTCAACCAATAGCGAATTATGAGGCGGAGCGCCATCCTTGTGCCACAACAAATAATTGCGCTCTGCTAATGGAATATCTTCCATTAACTCGGGAAGGTCATTTGTAAAAAAATGCACATAACGTTGCCCTGTCGAAGATCTTTCAAAGATGTATGGACCAATGATACGTCCATTAAATAACCCGCACCAAATGTCGACACCCCGTATTACCTGAAAATGAGTCTCGGGCATGCAGTGAGGATTTTTTGGAGCCCAGTAATGGCGGTTATGGGGATTCACCACCTTATTATTATGAAATCGTGCCACGTCAGTCCTTGAAATGTTATTGGTAACCGGGTTAGTTCTTTATCGGTGATACATGGACCGTATAAATACAATACCCAAGTCCCCTAAAACGAATTTGACAGAAATAGAGAAAAACCTATCAACGCACTATAGTTTCCCACAGCATAATGAAATGGATTTGCAAAGAAAAAGGCGGGTTGTAATCACTAGCACATTGGTTGCACGTTTTTCTCAGTTTCTATTAAAGGTTTTTTTCTTTTATACCTCTGTATTAATTTTTTTATTTAAATGTAGTGTAATACTTATCATAGTAACTACTTATATTAACTACTTATATATATGAACATGTATATTATAAAAAATACCCTTCCAATACATAACCATCAAAAGTTTTGTTTTGGCTTTTGAAAGAATGAAGTAACACTGCGCATGACGAGTAGTTCTTCCCGACGTCCAGAGGTCGCTAACAGTGGAGCATCTATCCGCGTTCGAAAAGTACGGTAAACATTGTCCAGAGCCAGTTATCCGCTATTTTATTTTTATCTAGGGATTACCTACTGAATTTTCGAACGCGCCCTTGGAGGAATGTAGGATTGCCCGACCATAGGAAAGATAGCCTGGGCGTTTTCTATATTAGCAGGACTCAAATTTAACAACCAATTAGACAACATCACATTTTTTACAGTGTTGTTAAATTCAAAGGTTAGAGTATGATCGATGATGCTATTTCATTAGATCCTCTTTGATGATCTAGTTCAGTCTATACATATGACCTAACTGTATTTTGATTCAGTTTTAGGCAACGCCAAATTTTTTTGGCAACCAGAGCTAAACATTACCACTCTGGATCGTCTTTATTCCCTTTCAAGAGTTGATAAAAACTGTTTTCCCGAATTTTGTGGATTTGCTGCTGAATAGTTAATCGACCTTTTGTGTCTTGATCTGTAGTAATCTTCAGATTTTCTTTAAACTGCAAACATGTGGAACATAAATCCGTTTTTGGAGTACCGAAACCAAGATTATATTTCCTTGTAAAGAAATATGTGAAAAATGACTTCTTCAGTTGAAGGTCCCTGTTTATATTGTTATTATGCATTTTCCAGTTTCTTTATATTTAATTCGGCTGGCAAGTAACATTTATGCGAAGTTTTAGGGCGGCAATAGTGAGACTCAAAATGCGTTGAGTCTCACTATTACTGACTTTACGAAAGAGTTTATAGCAACTTGTTTTTTCCTGTTGTTTTGCCTTTACGCGATTTCCTCCTCGTCGTTCGATATTCTTTAAATTGTTTTAATACATTCAAAACTCTGTCTCTTTTTACCCCCAAAATATCCAGGAAGGTCTGTCTGCACACATTGACATGTAATCCATCATTTCTTCTAACGTAGTCAGTTACTGACAGGGATTTCGGATTGTTTTTCTCTTCTTTCCGCTTTTCTATTTCTCTTGGGACCAAATAGGCTGCAGTGCAGGCTTGCAATACAAAATGGTAATGCGCAATTTTATCCGGTGTTTTGAAAAAGGCATCTAGGAAATATTTGGTGTCCCTCATGGTAAGCAACGATGAACATTGAAAAGGTTGGCATGGTTCACCTACATGATCACATTTTGGGAAAACGGGCAAATTTTTAGGTGCATACCTAGGGAGAAATACAAAAAAATCTGTCGAAACGAAACATTTTAGCTATGCTCTGAGTCTTACCGATGTTGTTTACCTAACTCCCGTGTCGACTTGGTTTTGATTCTCTTTCGAGATGTATTATTTTTTTAATATTTTTTGACAGACGCTGTTAATCCTATTGGTTTACGTGGACATGCCGGCATTTGAGCGTGAACACTATTTGGACCTGTCATCTTTTGCACCCAAACATTATTTTCTATGCTAGATTGTTCAAACTACCGATTTTTGTATTAATACTCTACAGCAACCAGTAGCCCTACATGATGCGGAAAAAGTTCCCGGAATTTTATTTTTGTGAATATGTGGCATTGCCATTGTGACTTTTTATTAATTCTGATGCTCTTATTGCATTCTTGTAATTTTGGTCAAGACTCGTACGTCATGTCTCGTGAAAATGAGCGTACCACTATCATCGAGATGCACAAGGCCGGGATGAAGACAGCCGACATTGTTCGGACGACCGATTTTAGGCAGAGCACTGTCAACGACGTAGTAAAATAGCTTAAGGAGACTGAAGGGACTGCGGACCGTCCTCGAAGTGGCCGTCCAATCACTGCAACAATTCCAGAGAACATCAACAAAGTCCGCTGCTGAATTCGTCGCAATGAGGAGGTGTCGATGCGCAAAATGGCGAACAAGCTTGATATCGATGAAAACGCATTCGCAACATCGTCAAAAGGAAGCTGAACCTGTCTAGCTACAAGATCGCCCGCATCCACTACCTCAACGACGGAATGAAGGTAAAACTGCTCCAGAAGGGTCACTGGAAGACCACAGCCGCGAAAGCCATTTGCCAGTTTCGGTGATGGATTGGGCCGGTATTTGCGCCATCAGTCTTCATCGACCGCAACGTCAAAATCTACGCCGCTAACTACCAGCAGCGAGCTCTTCGAGACGTGCTTGAGCCATGGGTAACACAGCATTTCGACGCCGACGGATTCACGCTTCAGCAGGACCGGGCACCACCTCCTAAGCTACCATCTCCGTCTGTGAAGAGTTTTTGCCGGAATTTTGGAACAAGGAGGTTTGGCCGCCAAATTCGCCCGACTTGAACTCAATGGTCTTTTCGGTATGGTCCATCTTGGAGCAAAACATTTAAGGAACAAGGCACGCCACCGTTGAGGCGCTCCAAGTGGCTTTAATGCACGCCTGGGAGGAGATTACGGTGGAAGAGCACGCGACCATCATTGGCAATTTTCGAAAGCGACTCCGAAAATGTATTGAAGCCAAAGGAGGCAATTTTGTTCGTAAATGTTTTTGTTATAATTCAATGTTGTTAAATTAATAAAAAGTTGTTATTCGTTTAATCGTGTGGATTTATTTGTTGGAACTTTTTTCGCACAGTACTCAACTTCAAAGAAAGTGTGACTTGTCAGGTTTTGCATTTAGACGACTGATGTATAGACTGATACAAGTGTTCAATTTATTTCTCAAATATTTTTATTAATACTGTTCGGATTATCAAATTTTGGATGGGATTAATGAAGTGAGAGTTTTAAATGAAACTTGTTCCGATTATTGGACGTTCGGATTATAGAGGCTGCACTGTACGTTTATTTTTTTTTGTAAAATCAATTAAAACGCGCAAATTAATTATGTAAGTATAATATATATGTACATGGGATAAATTTATTACAGGAATAATACAGGTACATTACAAATATCACTTAAATATACAAGATTTTAATCGCCGAAATATATATGTATATTTGCTTGTATATGTCTAACTGTAGATAAATATGTATAATAATAATATACATGGATAAATAACAGTAGATTTGGAACAAGTTACAAACATTGACGTGCGCTATATTAGTACCAATAAGTGAAAAAGGTGATAGCAAAAATTGGTAGAGTTGTGACAATCGTTGATGCGCTTATAGTGGTCCCGACACCTGGCGCGCCAGTTGTTCCGCCGGCTCCTCCTTCGTCGGAGCCTTCGTCAACTGCACTGAGAATATTTTGAACTAGTATCCCCTTGCCAGTCTTATCGTCCGAAATACTGACAAGCAATCCAACCAATTTACCATCACATTCAATTGCGCCTCCAGCGTCTCCCGCGAACATTTTATCTGCATCTTCGGTGGCTTTCACATCTAAATCTCCACTGTCCGCCTTTGTAACAGTTACTGGTATCGCTTTCTTGTCTGCTCCCATTCTGGGTTCTCGCTTAATAATCGATCGTTTCCGGCCCCCTTCGGCCGGCGCGGCGGCGGTAGCCTCCGCTTTTGCCTCTCCTCCCCCTTCTTCTGGTGGCGCCTCTCCTCCTCCCCATCCATGTAATTTACATTTGTCGGAAACAGCGTCACTAACTTCCGGAGCAGAGACACTAGTAGCGTAATTGAATACCACTATACCGGAAACTTCTGTCCCATCCTTAAGTTCGATTTTGCCTTCTCCACAAGCAGTTCCATCTGGCTTAGCGCACATGTCCAAACTACAACCAGATTATTATTAAATTGTCATTCAATATTGAAAACTTTGTCTTTCGAATTATACTAACATTACTACTTTTACATATTAATCTCAATGTTAGAAATTTCTTTTTCTGTATTGAAGTCGGTTTGTGTAATTTACAAGTTTGCAATTAAGATTGTATACTATTACTTTGTCTTGAAAAATATGAGAAGTATGTATTACTTGTATATGTATCTATTCATTACTTACGTACCTAGTTCCTCCATCTTTACCAGCTGCCACTTTTTCGGCTGATATTGCAGTTACGGTTACCTTTTCTGAGAAATACTAAATTTATTAATTTAGCACGTTTTTTTTTCTTATTTGTATTAAAACTTACAACATACTGAAGTGTACTGTCCTCACCCCCTTCCGTCAGAAGTTTTCTACCCACGTGAACATTATTCGAAACTTTAGAACCGAAAGTATATTGTCCTACATAATATAGAGGAACTTTAGATTGTGTTAACAGACACGTGTACACTTACCTTTCCAGAAAGTGCCTAAAATAAACAAAAATTGTAACAATTTCATCATTTTTATGTAAACGTTTCATAAAACACAAGGTATTTTTGTTAGAATGTCATTCAGTTTGTTTATATTAGACTGCTTTCAATTATTTTTATTTTGATAAATTTTCAAGTCACTTTGATAAAATAGCTACTACTATCAAGTATTTGACGTTTCTTATTTTAGACAAGTGGGAAATAGATCCACACGAGTTAGTGCTATTGGAGGAGCTCGGTTCTGGCCAGTTTGGCGTTGTGAGACATGGAAGATGGAGAGGTTCCATAGATGTAGCTGTGAAAATGATGAAGCAAGGCACAATGTCAGAGGACGATTTTATTGAAGAAGCGAAAGTTATGACGTAAGCTTATAATCATTTCTGTTATCATCCTGTAAGGGAAAAGTGAGAAGATAAATTGCCTTCGGGTGTTGGTGTCTCGGATCGGTGCAGTGCATGTGCTTAAGGGGCTATAAATCGTTCCAAATTGTTACTAGGAATGGCACAGATTCTATTGGTGTTTTGTCTTGTCACAATATAATTTTAATTATTATTTTATTCAAAAAGACCGTAAAACTTGGCTAATTTCTATGCGTTTAAGTTTCGTAAGAGAGAAGAGAGAGTCAAGCAGTATAAAATGCACTTTCGCATATCATCAAGAACTTTTGAAATTAGACCGATTTCACACCGGACCATTGAAAAATATATTAAACGTTAAGATACATTTTATTCCATTGAGTATGTTTGAAAACTACCGATTTAAAACTACCTAAAGTAATACTACGGTCATTTATTGTTTATGATTAGTATACTTGAAGGTCTGAATTGATTATATAATTTGGAATGTATTAAATAATTAATTTAGCTAGATTTAAAAAGCAATAGGTATAACAGGAGATATCGGGCGATCCAAAGTAATTGTCTGTGCCGTTACTACAATTAAATGAAATTGTTTCCATTGGCATACCCGTACAGAAAATAAAATAGAATAGCTCGAGCAAATTTACAAAAGAAAATAATTGTAAATGAAAATAATTTATTTTAGAAATATCAAAATATTTCACAACGAACTTTTTTTACTTTAAAATTAGAGACAACGCATATCTGTATATGTCAAATTTCACTCAACAAGATTTCCAGTAAAAGTAATGTACCATCGCTTTCATAAAAATCTGGGATAAGCGATACTATTACGACATTACTCATTTTAGACATGTTTATTATAGAATATTAAAAAATATGTCAAATTGTTTGTCGGTGTCAATCGTAAATGGACAAGTCATTGTCACAAGATTGAAAAAACGTCAAAATGAGCTTATAAGAGTTGTCCCAGATTTTTATGAAAGTGATCGTGCTATCGCTTTCATAAAAATCTGGAACAACTCTTATGAGCTCATTTTGAGGTTGATATTCGTTGATTTTCTGCTTTAATTGAGGGGAGGGAGGAAACAGAAAGCGCTTAGGCACAGGCATGCGATAAATTATAATCTGTATATATCAATATCGGAATAATATAGATCAATAAAGAAAAGCAATGCGTAAAGATGTTTAATTATTGAATGATTCAAATTGTACATATTTTGATATCGCTGCTTGTGCCGCTCCCTTACGGTACCGCCTGATGTGGCCACCTCTCTGCATCATAGCACGGCACGATCCTGCTATAGGCAAAGCTTATCTTGTTCTAGTTGCCTTTACCGATAAATGTTATGAATTTTTTGTTTTATACTGGAGTTTGAAGGAGGTAAATCACCATAAACGCCGTCCAAACGTTGTTTAGTATGGTGAGGTTTGTGCCCTTTTTTGTTAACAATTTTATTGCCGCCCGGTACACAATTTTCGTTACCTGAAACATTTTCATGCACTAGTCACGTTATCTGACTGGCTACTAAAAACTACTACTCTTCGAGACGCAATATATATAGTGTAGACCTCGCACATGTGCAACTATAACGCAACAAAGTTTGAACACGCTAGAACCTCTATAAGCCTGTCAGGCCAAGAATTGGCGCCTACCTCGTAAAATACGTTTGAACTTTTAATTTTTTTTGAGTAAAGTGTATAGAAGGCCTCCAATATAATTTCTAAAGGATTCTTGGTTTTTGATGTTACAGAAAGCTTCAGCACAAGAACCTTGTACAATTATATGGAGTCTGCAGTAAAGATCGGCCTATATACATTGTTACCGAATATATGCGGCACGGGTCCTTGTTGAATTATTTGAGAAGACACGAACAGTCACATTGCAACAACCAGGGATTATTACTGGACATGTGCATTCAGGTATAGTTGTAGTTTATAGCGCGTATGTAAATACTTCTTTTGTTCGCCAATTAAGAAGCAACAAGATTACGCAAAAGTCACTTCGACATCTATCGCTAAAAAACTTTATTTGTAAAACGGTTGTATTGAGGCGTCAATTGTCATTTTCAAAATTTTCTTCAATAACATATTATAAATACATTTATTCTTGAAATAAATACTTTTGTCGTTTAAATCAGTGATTCTTAACCTGTGAGGCGTGGCCCCCTAGGGGAGCATGATAACATTAAATGGGGGGCGCGAGCATATCGAAAATAAGAAAAAAACAACTTTCAGTTTTAACACATTCTTCCACATTTGCAAACATTTCTAGTTCTTTTTTTTTGCTTTATATTCCTGCTCGTCAATTCCATTTTTCTACAAAAGCATTAACTTTATCATTCGTATCCAACATATGTATGTTTGCTCCTTGGAGTTGAAGATTTAAGGTATTTAATTTCTGGAATATGTTCACCAAGTAGCTCAATTCCATTACAAATAAATCATCTCGAAACTTCTCGGCTTCCGGTCGGCTTTCCTCTTCTAGAACAATGGCGATTTCATCTCTTAATTCATAAACACGTTGCAAAAATCTCCCGCGTGATAACCATCTCGCCTTGCAAAAAAATGGTAACGATGAGTGTACTGCACCCATTTCTTTACAAAGTGCAGAAAAGATTATTGATTTTAGGGGTCTTATTTTTATATAATTTACCACAGTTACAACCGTCGTTAGCGCAATATTCAGATCAGGACTCATTTGTTTGGAAGCCCAGAGCTTCTCTGTGGATCGTGCCCAGGCAGACTGTGGAGATTTTTGCTTCACAAGTGCTTGTATACTTTAGAATCTTGCAGACATTGTACGAGCGCCATCGGTGCATATTCCAACGCAATTTTCCACTCTATGTTTTCCTCGCTTTGAGTTCTATTGGTTCACAAAAAAGTACTTGTAGTTCTTCTACTGCTGACATACGATCACGAAATCAAACACAGGCAAGTAAATGAGCATCTTTATTGCTATCTGTTGCCTCATCAAGCTGTATTGAAAACAATTTGTCACACAATTTCCCAAAAAGCTGATACTGTACATCTTCAGCTATATCACCAATTCGACGGACAAGAGTATCATTTGATAAAAGTATGGACTGCAATTGTTTGGCAAATTTATCTCCAAACATAATTTCCACAATCTCAATTGCAGCTAGCAGAATAAGCTCTTCACCAATCGTGCGAGGCTTTATACATCTCGCTATTTTCTACGAGACTTTGTAGGAGGCAAGTAAAGCTCTTTCATTCAGAAACAAAGTTGTTTAAAAAAATAATTTTTGCTTTTCAAATGATTTTAATTTTAATTCAAAGAATTCTCGAGATTTGTTGACGTATTCACTATGAAGCATTTCCAGGTGTCGTTTAAGTTTAGGTTTCGTGCCGTCTGCTGCCAACATTTTCGAGCATTTACTTCAGTGCTACCCAAAATTTAAGTATTCTTGAGAATATTTTCTTGATTTTATCTTCGGAACCACGCTCGTCTGTGCACTTGATGCTTTACTATCGTCTGATGCTCGCTTACGCCCACTTAAAAATTTATCCATGATTCTACTACTCGAATACCGTGAATTGCTGTTACATTCACCATAGAAAGAACGACTTGACTGAGACTCGTCGGAATTGAACGAGGTGCATTTATATGCGTAGCATGGTTGCGAAGACGTTCGAGAATTTTCGAGACAGATCGAAGCCGCGAGAATGTCCGATATGGTGGACATAAGATAGAGAGCAATAGCGAGGCATCAATTCTGGTTTTACCAATGCAACGGATCGCTGTTGCCAAATATCAATAAATTTACTTGTTCATGGTAATTCTTAAGATTTGTGATTAATGTTGTAGTGTAACGTCAAAATATAAGTAAATAGAATCTAATATTACAATTACAGCACGATTTCAGTGAAAATTATCGCATGAGAAGGAGGAGGGGGGCGATGAGAATTATGAATGAAAATTGGGTCGCCAATGCTAAAAGGTTGAGAACCACTGGTTTAAATAAATTATGTTTTTCTGATGTTTTTTCTTTATGATTAATGCTTTATTAACTTTTGAATAATTAACTTTATGGTAATTGATCGAAACGTAAATTCTAGGTTTGCAAAGGTATGGCATATTTAGAAAGGCATAATTACATCCACAGAGACTTAGCTGCTAGAAATTGCTTAGTTGGATCGGAGAATGCTGTAAAAGTAGCAGACTTCGGACTAGCTAGATACGTTCTTGATGATCAATACACGTCTTCGGGCGGCACTAAATTTCCGATAAAGTGGGCTCCGCCTGAGGTATTGAATTACACCAGGTTTTCGTCAAAAAGCGACGTTTGGGCATACGGTTAGTATTAAGTTGTTTTTTTTCTTAAGCGTTACATTAATCGTATCGAATCTAGGCGTGCTGATGTGGGAAGTTTTTACTTGCGGTAAAATGCCATATGGTCGACTAAAAAATTCCGAAGTTGTTGAAAAAGTGCAGAAAGGAATCATATTAGAAAAACCGAAAGGATGTGATAAAGAAGTGTACGAGGTGAGATATTCTCAAATTCTCAATTAAGATAATTACGTTTCACGCAAATAGGTATTTTTATGATAGAGATTTTCACTCAATCTACTCCGCAAACTACCCCAAAACTAGATTTAATTAAATACGAGGGTTGTCTTTTTAGTTTTTCATATAGCCACAACAGAAAACAGTTTTTCATTCTTTAAAACCAACTGTTAAAGCAGTTATGCCAGTCATCTGTTGGTACAGTCGAAATTGCCGTTTTAAAGGCGTCGACTGCTTCGTCCGGTGACTGGAATCGTTCACCACGTAGCCCATTCATGATTCTAGGGAACGTAAAAAAATCGTTACGACTTACATCAGGACTGGATGATCTAATAACTCGTGGTGGAGGATGATTGGTCGTTATGGGTTGGTTTTTCCGAACATGGCAATTACTTCTGGTAAACAAACGGTTGTATACCAATCGGCATTAACCGTTCTTCCATCTTCTAAAGAAAACATGCCCCGAAAATGAAACAAAAAATATTTTCTTCGACACACTTCGGGAACGGATAATTTTTGTTGGCTTCTCTTCTTCTTGAAACACCCACACAGCGGATTGACGTTTGGTTTCGGGTTCATAGGAATAAATCCATGACTCGTCCCCACTCACGATACTATAAACATTTTTTGAGCTTCCGTTGTTGAACAGGCTCAAAGTGTTTCGGCACTAATTAAGACAAGCCGTATTCTGTTCTTCAGTTAAAAGATGCGTGATCCAACGGGAAACTAACTTTCTCAAAGCCAATTCACCATGTAGAATTTTTTTTTATTGAGATCTTTGAAATGCCTAAGGATGTATCAATCTCGTGATGTCACATGTCGCGATCTTCTTTGATCAGTTGCCGTACAGCAGTGATGTTTTTTTAAGTGACTGCTGTCTTTGGCAGTCCTATCCTGGGATTGTCGTTGAGACTGGTGCGTCCACGTTGGAATTCGAGGTACCAGTGAGAAATTGTCGACTGATGTCGTGCTTCATTATCAAAAACAGAAATCAATCCGACGCGACTAGAGGTTGTTGAGATAATCCTCTCCGAAAGTTGAAAAAAATTATTGAGGGAAAATTTTCTTGTTTCGAGTGACTTATCAGTTTTAAAAATTCGCTGTGGCTAAATTACTTGCCCCATCTTGATGAAGCTTTAGATTTAACCAAAAATAATGCTAATAAAGCTCATTGTATTGGTGGAATCATTCCCGGCAAGAACAATACGATTAGAGAAAAGAGAGCACTAACACACGGACATGTTTCTGCCTGCCCGGTGTCATCAGCGTGGCTACGAACGTCTCATCTTTCTGCTGCCTGCATCGTGTCTATCTCTCGGTTTATGCCCCCAATCTACTCCGGTGTGTGTCGCCACGGTCTAGACGGCATGACTATGTTTCTTGGGCTAGGGGACGCCGGGAGATATTTTGAGTGCTGTTGTGGACATTCAGGGCATAAACCGAGAGGTAGACACAATGCAGACAGCATAAAGGTGAGTGCTTGTAGCCACGCTGATGACACCGGGCAGGCAGAAACATGTCCGTGTGTTAGTGCTCTCTTTTCTTTGCTGGCATTGTATATATTAGCATTATTTTTGGTTTTGTTACTAGGCATTTTTTCATGTGTTCTTTGGATTTAATTTCAATAAATATCGAAATTAATTTTGACAGGCGACGTTCCATTGGTGACGCTTTTTACGGGGCTATATGCCAAATTAAAAAGACAACCCTCGTAAAAATCAATGTTGAAGAAAATGATTACACAAGTATCATAGTAACTAAGTTTTATGAACCTTAAGTTGTGTCGACCCCCCAAGTCTTGAGATAGCCTTTATATGCTATTATTTTTAGGTAATGAAAACATGTTGGAATTCACTGCCTGAAAAGCGGCCATCATTCAGAAGTTTAAAAGAACAATTGGTGTCCGTATCGGAAAGATTATTGGCTGATTGACTGACGCGATTGTTACGTAATGCAGTAGCAAGGACGTCGACGTCTGTTACCAATTGCGATATATGTTGCCCCTATGAACAAGCATGGTTTGGATTTTGTCAAAACATGTCTGATGAAACAAAACAATCAAAATAACAAAAAAAAATAGTTGAGAAAGGAATGATGGTAAGAATACTACTGGAGGCACTAGTCACTATCGGACCAATAATTTTTCTTGGCGTCTATGACTTAATGGCAGAAAATTTGAGTAGTCTGCTATCAGTAACTGACTGTAGCAAGCGTACACTTCGTACAGTGTAGTAACGCACTTTGTTGTACGACTCATATTCACATTTGGTGTGAAGTAGATTCGAAGCAAATGGATGTCATGACTCGTCATTGTACGATACGATTTTTACCATTTGGTGCATGTGTATCCTAATTAAATGAGTAGAACTAGTAACTTAAGCATAGTTTACATGTTCGTTGTAAACTTTGAGTAAGTTGTCCAATAGGTATCCCTATTTTATATTTTTCTCTTAGAGAAATTTCTAATTTTATATACAACTGTTAACAAATGAATAAGTCTGTGTTAGCATGGTACAGTGCGACTTTGATAATCCGGAATAATTAAAATCGCGGTGATCCGGATTAGTAAATAATTCGGATTACTGAAACAGGATAGTTTTTTATTGAAAAACAACTAGAAAATAGTACATAAACAAAAAAAACTATGTAAAATAGAAGCATGCTCATTAAATTTTATATTATTTTGTGAAGTAATTTGTAGTTTTTGTTTGCTTAATCTTTTCCTGGTTCATTATAAAAGCCGTTTCTTTTAATCTTTGAAGTACAAGAACATCATGTAGTGGGATATTACTTTCTTCTGCCCACTTTTTGCACACATTGAAACTTTTAACTGCCTCGTCATTCTTAACAGTCTGGTTTGTATTATTTAACTCTGAACCTTCATTGTCCCTACTATCATGATGTTCATCTGTAGCGTCTGTGTCTTCCAGTGGTAATAAATCTTCATCATTTTCAAGCCAGTTACGTATTTTGCTCTGTGAGAACATTGAGCATATCCGAAACATCTGTTATCTCTTCAGCCAAGGAAAGCCGCAATTCACTCAGAGGAATTAGATCTTCAGCATTATATTTAGTATCCGGGTCGTTATTTGCTACATGTGCCAGCATTTCTGCAAGACTTCGGGGGAGACGTTTTCCCATTGTATAGTAAGCATACAGCGTCCCTCAAGTTAATGGTTTTTAATAACTTAACGTTCGTCTCTTCGTTATTAGATAAAATCTGGGCTAAAAGACTTTTCCGATAAAATAATTTGGTCAATCTGATGGCATTTTGATCTAGAGGTTGCAAAAGTGCTGTACAATTAGATGGAAAAAATAATGTTGTAAATTGTCCATCGTCACTAGTCAGCTCTTCTATAGTTCCATGGCTCGAGGAGTTATCGACGATTAACAGGGCTCTTTCAGTTAAACTGAGACTTCTCAAATGACTTCTAACTTGACGAATAAATGAACAATGAAACTAATCTAAAAAAACAGCTTTAATTTTTGTGAACTATCAGCATTACAACATGCTAGAAACAAGCGTTTTTTCAACATTTTCCAATACATATTTGAGTAGGTGCGAAGTTTAATTGTTTAATTTTCTCTGCAAATGCACTTAGGAAGGGATCGACAGCACTTTGATCATTGGATAGTATTTCGCCGCACACTTTTAAGGAACGCAGGCCATGCCTTTTTCTGAAATTAGAAATCCAGCTCCTGCTAGCTCTAAAATTATCATTTCCATAGATTTCAGAATAAAACTTTTGTGCTTTGGTCATAGGAGATTGGAACGTGTCTTGATCATTGTGTACAAAACCATGCGTACAAACAAGTCTCCATTTTTGGATATTCGGCTTGTCGTAATGTTTTTCTGAGGTCGGGAACGGAATCACCTTTGCCAATAAATCTAAAAGAAATTACACTACATAGTAAAAGTTAACAATGGTCTTTAAAATATATCATACCTTTTGATTTTGTCTTTGTTCTTTTTTATATCCGAAATTGTTGACGTTTCTACCCCGTATTCATTTGCCAACATTTTTCCACTTTCACCACGGACTAGTCTTTCAATTATATCGGATTTTTGTTTTATTGACAACGTAGTATATTTTCTTTTAGGAGGCATTTTAATATATGTACGTAAAAAAAAATTATATGTATGTATGTACATATACTTATGCAGCACAAGATAATACGTATGTACATACTATGTAACAAAAAACAGCTAAACAATTACATAATCCCCAGACACGATATATATCCCTCACGATCGATTTCGTCTAAAAACGCAGGTCCGGATTACCGAGTACTATCAAATCCGGATTATAAAGTACACAATGCAATTGAAATGCTTGGCCGGATTATCGAAGAATCCGATTTACTGAAGATTTGAATTATCGAAGTCGTACCGTATTGGTATTGGAGATTAAAAGAATTCACTTCTACGATACTCTGCTCAAAGAAGGACTGTAAATAAAACGCTGTTAAACTACGGGGTGTCTCAGGAGTAATTGCAAATACGTTAAGTAACGAAAATAATGTTTAATTTGAGTAAGAAAGTTTATATAAACGTATTTTCAATTCTCAACAGTTACGACAATGCAGTTGTTAATAATTGTTAGTATTTAAATCCTTATAAGCTGATGAAAGAGGGAGGTACTTCATAATACCTACTATAATTATAAATCGTACTCAAGGGGTTATCGATCCTCACATAAAAAACAGAACATGGTCTCAAGGCGTGTTAGGATACCACAGTTGAATACCACAGTCAGTTTACCTACTTTTAAAGGCAAGACCACTAAGGAGGAGAGATGTGAAATTCGTTCTATTTAGCGGTGACATGGTCTATAAATTTCTTGACAATTTTCACCTAATAAAATAAGTTGTATTATTTGTATTATTTAAATATCTATTACATAAATACAAGTGATGTTTAAACAATATAAGTAATTTTAATGAAATATCTAGAGGCAATTAAGTTAATTATAACACTTATCCATGAAACTAATTCAATATTTTGGCTTTTTTTTTCTAGTATTTGTACATCCAGAAGCTTCACATCACGTAACTATTTTGATTACGAATTGAATAAATTCACCTTTTATTGCTTTCATTGAAGTGACAATTACTTTTCCCTGTCAGCTGACTCGTGTATTTCTATCTATTTGGAATTTTTTGCTTAATGCATCTTTCTCTATACGCCATCTAATAGTTTTTAATATCATTAAGGTTCGCAAAACCTCGGGCGTGTAGAGAAGCGAGTGGTATTCCGATAATACCATGCCCCTTAAGAACAAAAAATTTTTTTACGCACGTACCTAAGAGGGGAAAAACTTAACAGTAGTGTAAGAATATCAGTCTACAGGTATAATTTCGGTTCGTTCGGCGTTACCTTGTTTTAGTAGCAAATTTGAGTGAAGAAATAATTCATTAAAATTATTGCTTGTTGACTACTGTTCGAAACTTTATTTTAAAATATCTAATTTCAAATACGACGATGGTGCGTGGAGTGTTTGTTGTGTAATAGAGGTTTACTGATTTGGAAACGATCATAAGGCGAAAAACACGTCAATAACATAAACCTTAAATGGAAAAAGCGCGATCAAAACCCTATGCCGTATTTATGATGAGTGTTTGTGACGTTCCATTTAATAACATCCAAAAATAATAATTTTGTAAGTTTTGGGAAGTATAACTCCGACTGCAGAATGCCAAGTGAATCAACATGTGTGTGTAAAAGAATAGAGAATATGATGACGATAAGTAACAGTGTACTACAAAAGAACACAGATTTGGTTGGATTAAGACAGATACATAACAACAGTGCTCCTACAGATACACTTATTTGTTTCAAAAACTATTATAGTTATGCAAACACTACGTCATTACCAAGGCTCGGCAATCCGTACGGGAACACGTCACTGCTAGCATAGCCGTTCGTTCCCGTTTATCGGTCAAAAATGAGAGAGTACAATAATATTCAGTATTGCACGGACAGTAGAAGGTATAACACATCTCTCTGATACCGAATTTTATTTATACACAATTGAAGCTTGTTCTATATAGTGCTGCTTGTCTTTCAAATTATTCTTGGGTTTAGATATTTTTCATATACACAGTAGATACATATTTTCAAACACATCTGCATTTAGTTGTTCATCCCAAAGTTTACTTTTCCTTTTCCCGGTGACGCCAGAAGTATTGTTGAATGTAAATGAATTTTAAAAGATAACTTGCTAAACGAATTACAATTTATAAATAACCATTTTACAAACATAATAATAACATATTTTGAGAAGAGCAACATAACATTAGTGGAAACTCAAAATATCTTAAATGATACAATAAATCGATTAAAAGTTATTCCCAGAGAATTTGGACAGAAGTTCAATCAGAAAATTATGTCAATGTTCAACAGAAACACAGGTTTACGTATATACTAAATTAATTGTGTATTAATGCAGATCTAAATACCGATGTACTCACAAAATACCGTATATTTATACCATATTTGAAATTACTCCAGTAACTGGTTGCGATGTTGAAAGAACATTTCCTGCATTTAAAAAAACACTGACATCAAAAAGAACCAGCTTTACAGTTGAAAATTTGGAACAGTCGCTTCTAGTAAAGGCTAATTCAACCCTTATTTCTATAAATTAAAAATGTTAATACTATTTTACGTAGTTCATCCATGCTTGCAAAGCGTAATACCGTACAATCATAGATAATAACTTTTACTTAAAGATCTATCTATCTAAAATCAGACGATAAAACCTATTGCATCGCACGTCTATGGAAGTGACAAAAATAACGTATTTCATTCATATTTGACAACTGCGTGCGAGTCATCCCGTACGTTTTGCCGAGGCTTGGTCATTACATGTCGACCTGTCGTTTTCATTTCATAAAAATATAATTGCACTGCTGTGAACAAGGTTAAAGAAAACGACAGTGGAAACGTCCATGATTCGGATGGTTAGTAGTTCGAAATTTTATTGTTTATATTTTTCGATATGTATTACGTTAATTATAAATTATAACTTATAAATACAGGATGTTTTAAAACAACGTTTGTAGATTTTAAGGGCATGTAGTACGGTCGAAAATTAGGCAAAAGGTCTTAATAAACATATGTCCGCAAATCAACCGTTTACGAGATAACAACGAATGTTCCCGATACATGAAATACTCAATGATAACACGTCCCAGTAAACATGTACTTATCGGCTGTTTTCTTTGATAGTTTAATTTGAAATTTTGTGCAATTTCCATTGCACAATCCACCAATTACAATGGTTGCGTATTTAAATGCTGGAATGAGCACGTTGCCACTATGCTGAAAAGTTTCCCAATCACCAACCTTCGCACGTAATATTTCAGACAGTGTTTCAACGACTAAAAGAAGCTGGTTCGTTTGGAAAGAGGTCTCACAATGCTGGACGGCAGAGATCAGCATTTACATCGGAAGTAGAAGAACAAATTTTGAATGTGATTGATGAAAATCCCTTAAAAGGGTTAGAAGAATTTCGACCTCAAGCGGGTGTAAGTAGCTATCTTGTTTGGGGAACTCTTCATGAGCAGCTCCCTACCATATCCAACGAGTACAAGCCTTTCCAGCTTCTGCTTATCAAGTGAGAAGGACATTCTGTGAGTGGTTTTTACGAACAGCTGCTGAACGGCTAGACTTCGCTGCTAGATCCTTTTTACTGTTGAAGCCGGTTTTACTAAAAATGCAATATTTCATTTCCACAACGAACACCTGGTGTGACGAGAATCCTCATGCTATCATTGAAGCAAGACGTCAGCAGCGTTTCTCTTTAGACATCTGGTTAGGCGTGATAGGAGACCGCTTGTTTTGCCACAACGCTTAACAGATCCTGCATACCTCGAGCTCTTGGAAAATACTTTACCTGAACTTTTGAAAGATTTACCTTTAAATCAGAAACTGAATCTGTGGTTTATGCAAGATGGAGCTCCACTGCATTTTACGTGTGCTGTTACGAAACATCTGAATAATGAATTTCCTCAGAGACGAATAGGGCGAGGGGGTCCCGTTGTATGGCTTCCAAGGTCTCCCGATTTAACTCCGCTGGACTGCAGTATTTGAGGTTATTTAAAAAGTTAAAAAAAAAGTTAACCGATCTTTCCAGAGTTACGTCAACGAATAGAACGCCCTATATGCCCTTAAGATCATTAAATGTTATTTTAAAACACGCTGCTTAAACAAAGTTTAACAACATATTTCCTATTTGGACGCTTATGATTTTCGTACTTAAGTGAGCGCGCCTTGAGTAGTACCTTCAATACGATTTATAAATACGTAGATTAATGCTTTGATCTCCAGGCGACACAGACTATAATCATTTAAGGAAGTTTGTTTGTTTGATTAGAAATGTCGTCATTTACAAACGATATGTGTAGAAAAAGAGATATTTGAATGCGAAACTTGGAGAGAGAGACCATATTCTATCTTATCGTAATCATATTTAAATAAACAAAAGAAATCCATCTAACATATATTTGAACAGTGTTCTCGCTCTATACTAGGTGGAACGTACTACATAATACATTCTTAAAAATTGATATTAGCTCTTTATAACTGCCAAAATTACAGCAAACAATTCACTCTGTAAAGATACCATATCTACATCTAGTGAATACGTTGAATAGAATATACTTCACTATTGGTTCCCTTGAATATAGCTGTGTTGTATAAATTAGGAAAATCATATTTTCATGTAATACTTGTAGTAATATAGGAAGAATAGAGGGCGAATAATGCTCCAAATTATGTCTAGTTAATTCGTATCTGAAATTGAAGCATTAAACGTCATCATTCGTTAATTCATCGTTGGTTATGTGATAGGTGCATGCAAACGTGCATTTTTTATATTTCATTTATGTCTGGATATGTCTTAATAACTATTACGTTTTACTAATTTTTATCTGAATACTTTTTTGCTAGAGTATGTTGTATTTGTATTTATTTGTACGAAAGATTTTTTATCCAATATATTTTTGAGAAATACAGTGTCTGCTCTTTCATTTATTCATACTTTTATCGTTTATTTAAGAACATCGTATATACAGGGTGAGTCGAGAGGAGCGGGCCATACTCCAGGAGTGTATTATACACGTAAAATTATGTGAAAAATATCGTATGTTCTTTTCCGATTTTCATTTTTTTAATCATAGCGTTCTTTTAATAAATGTTCAAAAATACCACCATTGACCTTTAATCATTTTATGTTTCGTCTACGAAGGGCGCCTGTTGCTCTACTGATTGCTTCATGCCTTTCTTTAATATCGGTTGCCGAGTATCGACTTTTACCTTACAAACTTTACTTTCGAAACAGCCCCGTAAACAATAGTCTAACGCTGTAAGGCCTGAAAATCTTGGAGGCCAACTAATAGGACCACCACGACCTATCGAAAGCCCCGCAAGCCTACGTTGCTTGAGCTGACGAGCGAAATGTGCAGGAGCTCCATCATGCTGATAATACATTTGCATTCTGATGTTTAGAGGAACATTCTTTAGTAGTCCTTGTAATTCATTTTGAAAATTACTTTTGACTGTTGCGTGGGGATTTTCGTTTCGCCAAACATGAAAGTTCCGAGTATTATTAATGCTGCCACGGGTGAATGTCGTCCGTAAAACACGACACGTCCACCGACAAAATTCCATACGCTTTACGTAATTTTCCGGTTGTAGGTGTTGTATACGCTGAATATGGTCGCTCGTGGAATTTATTACTCTTTTTTGTGGAATGCCTAATTGAGTACCAATTCTTCGTGAGCTGGTCGTTGCATCTTTTACTAAATCCAGAATATTTTCTACTTCTAAACCTTGTCGAGTAGCTGGTTTAGATGTTAGCACTGGGAAGCATTCCGGTCTCGCACAGTTTATTGAAAACTGATAAATGCGTTTTTACCAGGATTTCTTTCATGTGGAAGCCGTTGACGATATTCTTCAACAGCAGCTGCATCATTCCCATTACAAAAACCATAAACTAACAGCATATTTGCATATTCTAAATTTAAATAAGTTTATGGCATTTTCTAACAAAATAACGTATACACTCTAAAATAAACGTTAAATCACTGTGATAATACACTGACACTGACACATATCCGAACAACAAAATTATTGAAATGATTTTGAGCCTAGAAAGGATTGATTCAGATAGCCGGTACGTCATATGTGATAAGAAGCGAAATGTCGAACCTACCGGGCTGTTTTACATGAATAGACAATGCAACATTTTGTAAAATACGATCAGTCCCCTCACTTTTTGCATAATATCTGGTGCTCCTCAAGGATCAAATTTGGGGCCTGTACTCTTTTTCATCTTTATTAATGACGTTGATTGTTTGCGATGTGAAGATTCGTTATTGGCAGTTAATATAAAAGTACTTTCCATAATTAATGCTTAATACGATTGCCTTGCTTTTCACAATGATTCGTACTTGAACAATTATTGTAACCGTGCAAAGTGACCTCATACTGTTATGACCTTAAACTAATACGGCACAACTCGAATTAATTGTCGGGTTTTTTTGAAACCTGCAATTTACTTTGATATTCCAACACTATTAAAAAGACATATAAGTAATTGGTGTAGTTATATTTTTTTGAATAGACAAGTACATAGATAAAATACAAAATGGTTACATACATATTGTTTGATTAATTGCACAGCTTGAGTTTAATTACTACATAAACTAGCTTATTTTATACAATATTTCGCAAATATAATTAATTAATTAATAATTGTAATTGAATTTTTACTAACTAGGAACTAACCGTTACTGAAACGTTATTCAAGGTACAACAATGAATTACCACATTTAAAAAAAATTAGGAATGAGTCCAATGTGAAATAAAATTGAAAAACCAAATAATTTTTTCTGTTGGGAAGTGTTCTTGCGAACTACTGTTTTCAGTTTTTTGTCTTACGTATTACTTGATACAGATACAAACATTATTGTGATGGTAGTATCTCGATTCATTTATAGGTTTATTCTAGGCAATTCTAGAACTAGTGCGCATGTGTACGAGTACACTGTTCGAACCGCACAGTTCCAGAATTACAAATACTGAGAACTTTTCCGCATAATTCAGATTCGTAATCCAAATTCCGTTCCGAACGGTTCTAACAGCTCTTGTAGTAGAGCAGGTATTTGTAATTCTCGCCGAACTTGAGCATGCCCAATCGCTATTACGATAACAAAAATATACTGTCCAAACAAATCAGTTTTCATAATTAATTTATTTACGAAATTAAGGTATTGCAATATCTTTTAAGGTTATTCTTTTAATGAATGTTTAGATTCACAAATTTTCAAAGCAGTACCAATCATGTGCGCTGTATTTGTTGTGGAAATATCGTAAAGTAAGCTTCATTTGATTTGTAAATTCAACAAAAATACATAATAAAGCTCGGTTGTTACAAAGATAATTCTTGGAATCTAGTTATTTCGCTTTTTACCATAGTTATACAATTCTCTATTAGAAACCCGTTCGAATCTACTCATAGAACTAGAATTGACAGACATGCGTACAACTACCAAGGGTTCGAACAAACCTTATAAAACTGTATCTGAAGGTAACTACATACTTATTGAAATCTGTGTACGATTGGTGTCAAATGCAACCGTTAGGTGTGCACCAAAGTATTAACTCCAGTAACAGAATTTTTGCGAGATATTTCAATGCTTAACATGTAACTAGTTTGAAGTTTGTAGCAATTGGTTTTTTTTTATAATTAATAAGTCTAAGGCAACATTCACAGCCTCCAAATTAGTAGCTATAATTAACATTTGCAATTAGTGTTTAAAGTATAACAAAAGTGTTCAAATACATCTGTTTACAACGCTTGAAATTAAAAATCTTAATTTTGACAAAAGTTCTGATGCAGAAAAAGACAGTGCTAGCCACTGAAAAATTATTTTTTCATCCCCACATAATAAAAGAAAATTGTTTTATCATACAGCGTTCATTTAGATAAAATTTGTAGTTACATAAGTTCTGCTCAAGTTGTTCTGATGACGTAGACGGTTTAACTTAGTGTAAATAAGTCTAACGCAAACGAACACACCTAATGTAGTGGAAATAAAGACTTACCATATTAAACGATCCAACAATATTATACGATCAAACTTACAATATTGTACCCATAATATCATGTCAGTAGCTCAATTCCTTTTTGATGGTGCATTTTTTTTCGGCAAAGGATTTATTAAAAAGCAATTATTATAAAACATTACTGATTTTATACGGAAGATTGAGTGTATTTTAGATAATGATGCATTGGGCTTGAAAATACAAGTAAAAATTACGAAAAATGCCTGCGATATCGAAAACCTTAATCAGTACTATTTTGTCTTTCTTATATTTCTAAACTTTATACTACAAGTACTAGTGGAATTTGGTGTTCATATCGGCCATATGGATATGGCTGTCATATCTTCTTCATAATTTAAGGTAATCTTCATAATTTTTTATCCTGGCATGAATAATGAACTACATCTCCGTTTGGGTACCGAACCAATGCACTAGAAAAGAAAAACGATTATTTGAAGTTATTATATGAAGATCTTTACTTATATTTTCAAAGATAGAAAAAATGTTTCACTTAAAACTTCAACGCCGAATCTCTTACAAATGAAAAAAAGGAGTATGAGTAATAAGTTGATTTTTCATTATTTTATGTTGCCACTAGTTTTAATGTAGGCCCACCAGCGCTTCTAAAACTCCAGTGAAATGAACGCACGTATTTTCTCAATTATGAAACTTAACGCAAATATTTTCTACAAGGCAAGTTTTGATTTAGCGAGTAGTATTATCCGTTAGAAAAGTTACATCAAGTTTTGGGGCATCCTGTAACATGTTAAATATCGTTTCTTGTTTTGGCGTGGGAATTTGAGAGTAAACATAATCAACAAGTTAATATATTTTACTTTCCGTTGGTGAATTATGAAAATCTGGAATTTCCGACGTAATAAAATACTTGAAAAAATCTTGTTCCGGTAAGGAATCGAACATGACACCTCCCGCTTGCCGGACGGGAGTGCTAACCACTACACCACGGGGACCTTGTCGGGAACATTCACTTTTTCGATCCCTTACCGAGACGAGATTTTTTCAAGTATTTAATTACGTCGGAAATTCTAGGGAAATTACAGATTTTCATTTTCAATAAGTATTCGTATTAGTCTTACCTCTGATTTCCAAATCTCTTTTTACAAACCGGACATAGGTTTAAATCGTTAATCAGGAAGTTCTTGTTCAATAGTTGCAATCGAATCTCCTGACATTGCAAATTCTCAGCGTAAAGGAGTCCCTTTAACAATTGCATTCTTCTTCGTTCCTTTACCTTTTCGTACAGGGAGATTTGAAGGAATTTACTAATGCGAGAAACAGGAATATTCGACGGTAACACAGTTAAAGCTTTGAACGGATTGATGCACGAAGCGTATTTCTCCAGGAAATTCAACGCCATTTCCACGTTGGGTTCGGATGTTTTCGGCGAAAAGGTAACGTCCGGCAAGACTAGTGTCGCCTTATTCGGATCGAGAATTACTTGAAGTAAGTGCATGTATACCTAGAAGATATCTAAATTGATAGAACTGTTAGTAAGCCTTGTTCGCAATGGTCATAAGATGGAAGAAATTCATGGCATCAAATTATCTACGCGTTCACAATGGTTGTGTTTAGCTGGTTAACCTTCTCGTTACTAAGCAGGGTATTTCAGCTACTCCCGGTACGATTTTTGTACTGAACCGTAAATATTTTTTTATTTAGTCTATGTATCGGTAATCTTTAAACATACTTAAACGATTCTCATGATATAACAGTCATTGTCCAATTCCATGTTCCTTATAAGATAAACGCACTTAAACAGATGGGGTTTTTAATTATATTCAGTTGAATTTGGTCCCGTTCGGCTATATTCGATTTTGTTCGGTCCCGTTCATCTACATTCACCTGTATACGATTTTTTTCAGCTCTATTGGGCTATATTCTCTTCTGTTCAGGCCCATTCGGCTACGTTCGATTATATTCGGTTAGGTCCGGCACCATTCGGCTATATTATTTACAGACATGTATTTTTTATAAAATAAAGGTTCTGATGTATGAACAGATTATTTATTCTACATACATATTAAATTTTTCTCAAAAAAAAAATTAATGATTCTCATATATCTTGGTAACGGAAAGAACATCACTCATGCTTCACCAAGGATTCACTTCCTTGTCTGAACGGAACTGATTGATTATTATTAAGCTTTCCTGTTCGTTTAAAGAGCAATTTCTATTCCTGAATTACTAAAGCAACTATGCAAACGCGAACGTTTTAATGCAAGCATGTAGCAGTAACGGCCGACTGTTGTCGGCCGTTACTGCTGGACATCGCGGTGAACCGTGGACGCAACGAAATTCTATCTTTAGCCACCCTCTTTCACAACTACGCGATCCTTTGTAGTAACTCAACAATCTCGTGGGGATACAAACCCCGCGACATCTATACGCTAGAAAAGAAGATACAAGGACAAACAAAACGTCCGACTCTAAACAAGCAATCGACCCCAGGAAACAGGAAAAACGGGGGTGGCGATGTGGCGCTAATGACAGCGATTTTAAATGTGATACTTTTAATATTACAGTATGGATTGTTAAAGTTTTACATTTCCATTTATCTGAAGAAAGACACAAGACTGTTGCAAGAATGAGATGCTGAAACTAAAAAGGCAAGTCAAAGAATTATGTTTAGCGTATAATAAATAAAATAATTCTAATATTACGTGATAATTTAGAGCTTGTTAGAACTATTGCTTAAACAATAACATATTTACATTAACTTCTTCTTTCTTATGACTGTAGTGAACAAGGAATTACAGAACTAGTTATCCAAACTCGTTTTACACTCACATCTTTACTGCTAGGATCCGTTGGATCGTATACCGATTCACAATAAGCTACCGCTTTATCCACATCCCCCAGCACCCTCATATAAATGATTAAGGCGTGTTCATGCCTGCCCAGTTTTCCTAAGATGATTGCTCTTTCTTCCAATAAGCTATTTGTGGGGAAACTCATTAATACCGTATCTGGCGTGTAGTGCGGTGATTTCTGAAGAAATTCGAACAGCTTCTTGTGCGCATGGGGGGCGGAAGTGTCTCCCGACAGAGCTTTTTCTTTATAAAAATGGACTAGGGTGTTATGGAAAAGCGGATTCGTATCGTTCCACGTATGAACAACATGTTCTGCGTAAGGGATGACTAGTGACGGATGCGAACGAATTAGGTAGTCTAAAACTCTTGGTCTCGGCAAGTGTTCCACTTCGTACACTTCTTCTGTAAATATCTGAAATTTACACGACACATTAAGCACATATACTACGGTAGGTAAGGATTCATTTATAGGCGCGAGTTCCATACATATAGCGAATAATGTTGTCGCTTGTGCTAGAAGCGTCCCCGATTCGCTTCGCGCGGCTCCCCACCTTATACTTTCATAGCGGGCAAACGTTGTAACACTGTTCATATATTTTAGCGGTTCACTTTACTACGGAACTTACTAACGCGGTAGATTATGTATCGTGTAAAGCAGCAATATTATTATTAATTATACTAAATGCAAAACTATTTTGTTCATCTTATTAAACGTCTCGGAAAGACCACACCATAATAACAAAATTGTTTCAGTAGTTTACTTCTTAGTAGTAAATCATTTGGTTTAGATATTTTGTAATGTATGCAGAGTTGTTGGTACATTATTTTCCACCACATCTGTATGTGCAGCGTACTGTGTGTTGTTTTTTGTATAGCGTAGGTAGGGAATGCAAGAAAATTGTGTGTCGTCTGTGGAATTATTCCACTGTAATCGTTATAAGTAAGCTGGGCACATCACAACAGAATCGGATCAGTCGTATGGGCCGCGGATTATGTGTGATTCATAGCCGACAGAAGTGATATTTTTAAATCAATACCCCAGTGTAAAAAATAAAAGCTGACGTAATAAAAACGTTTGGTAAATAAAGCGAATATATGCACACTTTGAAGTGTTTTTATTTCCAATGTTAGTCCTTTTTTTTTGTTTGAAAACGCCATTTGTTGTATATATAATGTAATAGCCATATTAAAGTAAACAAAGTAGTTTCTTCAAAAATCTGTTGTACTTAATACCCTAACAATAAATAATAATATAATAAATAAACGTAACTTCTTAACAATGTGGATAGGATTGTTGAAAAACACCATCAGGTATGTTTCCACATTTGTCTCGGTGAAGGTTATTTCGCTGTGATGAAAAAATGTTCTCATATTTCGAGAAAGACCGTTCTACATCTACGGAAGTAACACAGGCACAATTAAATAATAATCCTTAGAGTTATTTAATGAATCTGCAGATGCACCACCACACATTTGTCTTAATCTCGTATAATCGGAATTTTTTTTTAATACTTTCGAACTTTGCTATAACGCGACCGTTTTTTGCGTCGTTTTTTGCGCCGTGTAGCAATGTATTAACTTCGTCCACGATCTGCACTGATTCTACTAACGACAACCCAGTATTTTGTAATTTTTCTATTGCATCTAGTAATCGTTGCTAATACGTTTGAAATCTGTTTCAACAGAAGTATCTAGAAATCCTTTCTGGCTTTCCTTAGTAGCTGTAGCTTCGTCAGGGTCGAATTGTAAAATCACAGATTTTACTTCTTGAAAATGTTCGGAGTAACAAAAAGCCGCTTGCAACCACGTTCACCAACGCGTAAGAATCGGCTGTGGTGGTTCGCGAATACCGGGACAAAGCCTGTGAAATGCTCGAATCCGCTTGGGAGATTTACGATATTTCCGTTTCTTTGCTACCCCGCCATTTGTCGATGCTTGATCACTCTCACTTGAATTGTCGACTTGCTTATTTAATAAAAATCTTTCCATTTTCCTACAACTTTGCGAAAACACAAAGCGACACTCTGAAACAATGCGAGCGCTCCTCTGGTAGCAGGCGTCCATCTACTTTTCTTCTCAGATGTCTACTCTTCGATTGTTATTTAGGAACTGAACTGGTTCGCTGAAGTGGTGCCATATTTATATTAGCCGCTCGACCTGCTTAGAACTTCGCGAAACTTCGACAATATCCAATAGTATGCTATGAGAGTCTACTAAAAAGTTCTATAAATTTCGCGAAAGTCCCATACTTTTCTGGAATATTCTATGTACTTGGAGAATGTTCCATATTTTTCTAAAAAGTTCTACAAGCTACGGGAACGATTTAGTCTAGATGTTCTAGAAAGTTCCATTAGCTTCGAAATGTTCGTTGTAGAATGTTCCAGACCGCTATGTCTGCTCGTATTCGCAGGAGTGCCTCGCGGCGTCCCTGTTTGTTCTCTACAGTGCCCCGGGGCGTCGCGGTGCGCACTTAGGAAACCCCTGACCTAGAGGAAAATTTCAATGCAGCTTTGTTTTCATTTGGATCAAATAATTTTGAACCTATTAAATTAATTGTTAAATTAAATAATATTGCACTGCAAGTGGAACTTGACTCTGGATCAGCCTACTGTGTAATATCGCATGATTTCTACCTAAAATACTTTTAAAATGTTAGAATAATTTCTTGTAAAACAAATTTAATTATCTACGTAGGAAATAAAATAATCCCAATGGGCAAAATTACTATCAAGGTAAATTTTGAAAACAAAGAAATAGATTTGTTCTTTTACGTCATTAAAAGCGGTAGTCCACCACTTGTAGGCAGAAATTTCTTAGACGAATTTAATGTTGGATTTCGTAGTTTCAATATATTACAAATGATATTGAACGTTATTTACAGAAAAAGTATATTAAAGTCTTCACAAATGATTTAGGAACTTTTAGTAAATTAGAATTAGAAATAGAGATTAAGGAAGGAGCTCAACCTAAATGTTTTAAACCTAGGACAGTACTATATTCTTTAATTAGTAAAATTGATAATGAGTTTAATAGATTAGCAAATTTAGGGGTATTGACTGCGGTAGATATCAGGAGTGGGTTACGCCAATTGTTCGTTTTAAAACCGGATGGTGCTGTTAGAATATGCGGGGACTATACAATAACTTTAGATCTAAATGTTTTAGTTGATCAAATCCCTTTGCCAAGTATAGATTTGTTTACTAAATGTCAATTGTGGTCAAAAATTTGCAAAGCTTGATCTTAGTCATGCATTTCAACAAGTTTTATTAACGAATGAATCACGAAAACTGACAACCGTAGCTACACATTGCGGATTATTCAGCGCCTTCGCAATTTCAGCGCATTATAGATCAATCTTTACCTAATACTGATGGAGTTTGTGCATTTCTTGACGAGATATTAGTTACCGGTCGTACAGGTGACGACACATACAATTTATTACGAATACAATTATTAACTTCGTATAAAACTTACCTTTAAACCTTCTTCGGGCGCTTTCTTTAATACCCAATCGGCAAACTCCAAAATTAACCCCATATGATCAGAACCTAATTTCTGTAAATAACTTACAGTACGATCTATAGTACCTTCGCCTTGTAATAATTCTAGGGCTTTTCTATGCTGTCCTTTCATCTGATATAAAATGATCAATTCATTATGTTTTTCATGTTTCTTAAGAATCCTCTCAGTTTCCCCTAGATGGCAGTAGTTGAGCCTTAACAGAGGCGCTATTAAAGCGTCGTTTGTCTGAAGGTAACACTTAAGCAGTGTAGTGTCGATAATTTGGAGTAATTGTTGTGTAGATTTGGTAGATGCTGATCTTTCATTTAAGTTGCCGCTAGCGTTTACCGAACCCTAAATTTATAATAAATAATGATGGCAAGGACTATGGGGTAGTATGACAAACAACACTAAAGTATCGGCACACTCCGAACCGTACAAGGATGCGCGGATCATTGCCGAAGTTACGTTCTTAATCAATTTCAGGTTCTCTAATTTAATATTATGCTCAGTTTCGTTTATGTGTTGTGCTACACTTGACGATTCAATCTTCCCGTACCTGTAGCGCCTGATGTGTTCATTGAAACTAGTATCTATCGCTCGTTTTGTTTGACCAATATAGGCTGCATCATAGCCACTGTGATAAAGTGGGTTTTCTTCTTGCATCATACGGTTGAAAATGAGGATCCGCGCATCCTTGAAACAGCTGTTCCGGATTAATTAATAACTTGTGTGTTGCGGAGTGTGCCGATATTTTAGTGTTGTTTGCCTAAATTTATATTTTATCAAATATAAATTAACAGAAGTGACCTTTAAATGTATCTACCTGAACATCAGTTTGTGTATTCCTTCTGATTTCTGTTAAATAATCAATTAAAGCTTGTATTCCATTCTCTTTCTCGGTGTCGGTAAGATTCTCGTGGGATTCTTGGTTAGTTGCCGGCGAAGATTGAGGTAGAAGATCTGGAAAGAGTCTGATAACCTCGTAAGGATCCGTTTTTAATATAAGGAATTCCTTCATGCTAGCGAAAAAATCCTTTTTCCTGAAGAGGTCGTACGCCAACAGCGTGTGAATGTGGCGGATAATTTCTTTCTTTTCATCTTCAGTTTCATTTGAAGTGTGCTAAGAAACAGATTAGTTTATAGCGTCTATACACGTCGGATATAAAGAACTTACAGTTAGTTGTATGGCCAATTCAAACTGTTTACTATCCAATAAGACTTTTCGCTGCGTCGCAACTTCCACAGCATCTATATACCAGACGCTGCTAGTAGATGCCGCAATTAATAATCCTTGACGTGCCCTAGCGATAAATCTTACTTTAGGCAAGTTATTCAGAGTCTGTATTAATCCACCCGGATCTAGATTCTGTATTTCGATTGAATCGGGCAATATACCTAGAAGATACGGTTTATCCCAGACAAGAGCAGTTGGCGTATCGGACCACTTTAGCACTTTCGACTTTTCGGCGGAACCTTTGTCGTTAACTACAACTGTTTGATTTTCTCTTCCCAATGCGAAAGACGTGTCCGTTATTTTAGTTAAACACGGTTCGCTAGATCTACTTCCGGTTGTGAAAAGCTCCTGGTGATCGCCACTCTTTAACTAGGAAACGAAACAGAAAAACTTGAATTAGATTTGGTTGAAAATTTTCGATCACACTAACATTTTTTTGCCTCCCAAACAGATACTGACCCGCATAAGTTGTAAGAAATAAAGAGATAGAAAATGATTTGTATAGCTTTTACGCGTTATTAAGCCTGTTTTATAAGCCGCGATTTATTGGTCAATTAATCGAACAAGTTGATCTTCAATTTTATCGTATCGTGTGCAAAAATTTGTACGATTTCTTGAACAATTTATTGTACGATTAATTGAATTGAATTTATGCCACTGACTTTGCTGTTTTTATACCAACGCAGTAACAGAAAAGTACCTACGAATTTTGTTTAATGTTTTTAAAGTAAAGTGAAGATAAATTCCGAAAATTTACGACAATTACGATAATTTGAAATAACTAACCGAAACTGAAGTAACCAA
Organism: Dynastes maya; assembly: GCA_029619315.2. Taxonomy (NCBI): domain Eukaryota; kingdom Metazoa; phylum Arthropoda; class Insecta; order Coleoptera; family Scarabaeidae; genus Dynastes; species Dynastes maya. The sequence goes on from JAROYE020000002.1 coordinate 72,300,493, forward strand.
ATCTATTACTGTGCCTATACCAAAACTACCAAAACATTGAAAAAAAGCAGATTGGCAATCTATTTTTATAAGCAAATGAAAATTTCCTATTTAATACCCCCGTTCAACTATTAACAAGTATATATAAGGAAATTAATATAAAAATCTCAGAACATGCAAATGTTAAATAAGGTTCACTACAATGTTAGATTCTGCTTAAATTTATACCTCCACGATGTAGAAATATTATTTCAGTATCTTTTACATGAAATGAATTAAATGACAAAACTTAAATTTGATTTTTAGTGCAATTTTTTTTAAAAGGCTAACACTGCACTATAACATCATACATATTTCCTCCCTTTTAATGAACCATTTAGGAGATTTCAGTGTATCGCACAGAATCAATAAGTATAAAGATCCCTTACCAAATGCAAGCAATATTCGCCTTTGTAACCAACACAAATGGTTTCTTCGCACCAGACCAACGTCTTAGGAATATCTTTCAAGGTGATATCCGAGTTTTCAAATAATTCAAATCCAGATTTTTTCCAGTAGTACAAATATAACTTTCGTTTAACGGCAATACACATTCTAACCACAGCTACATTCTTACCAGTCATCGACATATGATACTTGAAAATTATAGTTTCGGTATAATCGTAAATGTAAAGTTCAGGAATAGTTTAATTCAATTTACCTGTGTGTTTAAGGCAAATAACGATGCACCTTTAGAAATTTCAATTTGTTGCACCACAGGAAAATTTATGCCATTTATATCGTGAACCTGGATAAAATTATCTGTAATATTACAATGTAATGATTTCTTTTATAATTATTAAACGTAGAAATCATATATACCAGATAAGCTAATAAGGAGATGATGTTCGGGAACAATTTCCAACTGTTGAATTGCTTTCTTGCTAAACGCTTTATTCAATCTTATCAAACTTACGTCAGGTTTATCATCTTTCGGTACTATATAGTACATATACAAATGCCCTTGCCTGGTTCCCAAAAATAATGTTTCATCTTAAAATCAAAATGCAGATTGTAACAAGTAGCAATTACATTGAAAATTAAATTACCGTGAGCGGCGATGCATTCGATTTGAACAGTTAATTGTAATATGTTACAAATATTAAAGGCGTCGTGCATGTTTGGTTTTTATTTTAGAATTATTTCTTAAATAAATAGGGTCATATATTATAAATTATAACCCTGGTATAAAAGAACAATGAAAGTAAACAAATGCTCATCACTACTTGTCAAATATGACATTTACATGTTAGGCAATTGTAGTAATTTTTGTTACATAGTTCAAGGAAAAAGCGTTTATTAATTACCATATAAAAACCTATGGGCAAAATAAGTCAAAATCCAATTTTAAGCTAGTCAACATTCTCAATAGCTTGTAAAGAAAGCAAAATACCGAAAATAAATAAAAATCAACCAGGTACTTTTTATTTAACGTTTTACAATAAAAGTATACGTGAGTATGGTTAAGATTTCTTCTGCCAAAAAATGTTTAGTTTCATAAATGTCCGTAACGTTGGTAGTTCTTGTGCGTCTCATGTTAGCGTTTGTTGTAAAAGAAAAAATGATAAACAAAATATACGCAGTTTTTGTGAACTTTTAACGAACTAATGTAGTGTTTTACCTTCTGCATTTAAATATATTCGTGTGTTAGTGGTATTAAGTGATTAGCAAGATGGAAGCGAACGAATCGACTAGGGTTTCAGGCGATCTAACCTCTACCGTAGAAAGTGTATTGACCAATAATGGCCACGAAAAAAAAATAAATCATAGTGATTCGATTTCTGTCGGCGATTCTACCCCTAGCTCTTCTTCCGATGCAAATATGCAAACATCAACTATTAAAACAATACATGATGATCCTATTAGTAGTACATCAGATTCATTAACTCATGAAAATGAAATGAATCTCAATATACTTGCACCTGACCTTAATTTTGCAGCTAGTGTAGAAACTAGCGGATCAGCAAATGATTTAGGAGCCGATGCAGATTTTTTTACATCTGAATTAAGTATAGAATCTATGTCTACCGAAAAAATATCCGAGGATGTTGAAGATATTGCTAACGATTTAGAGAATCTTTTAGGAGAAACCACGCACAGTTATGGTGTAATCTGTTCTAATTCAGTTGTGGTAACCAAGACTAATGAAAAAGTGAAGGAGATATCAACTTCTAGTATAGGTATTTCTGAGAACAGCTTTGTAGGTCACAGTATAGAGATAAATATTGCGGATGATTTGTTGCAAGGTGACGGTGATCTATTAGCTACGCAACATGACAAAAATGAAGCTACTACAAGTAAGGACATAGATTTATGTAGTAAATCTGAGACATTAAAAGAAAACCAGAAGACTGATATTTCAATAGGAGATAATCCCGTAGATAAGTTAACCGATGTCGGTGAACTGAACATAGAAGGAAATAGGAATATACAAGATGAAAAGGTACAGGATGAGAATGTTTCTGAAATAATCTCTGTACATATTAAAAATCAAAATGCACAAATAAGTGCGTGTCATGACGATAAGCAATTGTGTATGGAAGAAAAAGACACAAATAATGCAAGCGTTGGAGATGAACTATCAAGAGAGAATTCCGAAGGAGAAAATGTTGGTAACGTTAACAATCCAAGTAACGAAGTTACTGCTAGTAAGGAAGATGTAAGCATTACTACCGAATTAATAGACGTAAACCAAAAGGAAGATGAACAAGATAATTCTGAACAGATTTTAGAAGCCCAATCTGTTGATGAAAGCACAGTAAAGACAGCCGAAGTTAAAGAAGAAGTCTTCCAAGAAGCACTGCCGTTAAGTAAAGAAAATACTTCTAACGAAGTAGAGGTTTTGGAGCCAGTGAATGTACAAGACACGAAGTCAGAAGGCAAATTTGGTGTAGAAATAAATTTACATCAGGAAGATAATCAATGTGCAACATCTGAAGTTATAGAAAATGTCAGTGAACATTCTCCAGAAGCGCTGCCAACAAATGAAATTAACGAAAACCTGCAGCTTATTTCTGAACAACCAAAAAAAGAAGAAAAATCATGTGAAGAAATAATTGACAATGTATCCAATGAAGTAGTTACAGAGGAATCTAATGAAGTATCTACCGTGGAACCTCATGAAGTATCTGTGGTGGAACCTAATGAAGTATCTACAGTGGAACCTAGTGAAGTATCTACGGTGGAATCTAATGAAGTATCTGTGGAAGAACCTTATGAAGTACCTTCAGAGGAACCTAGCGAAGTATCTATGGTAGAACCTAATGAAATACCTACGGTGGAACCTAATGAAGTATCTGTGAAACCTAATGATGCACCTACGTTGGAACTTAATGAGGTATCTATAGTCGAAGAAAATATTACAGAAGACAAAAGCTCTCTGCAAGAAAACCAAATTAATTCAGAAAGCGTGGAAATTGAAAATATACCACAGGCTGGTAGAGAAGAAAACCAAGTTGATACTAGCACAGAAAATGATGTTATAGAAAGCATCTGTAACGAAAATGAAGGGAAACATGATTCAAAATCTGAAGAACATACTACTGAACAAAATGAAGCTTTGGCAAATAAAACTCAAGAAGAAGAACTTAAAATAGAATCCAATGAGAATATAATAATTAAAACAACAGAAGAAACAGCAGAAACAAGTGTTGCGGTAGAAGAAGATAAAACCACTGTTCCCCAAATTTGTGAAGTAATTGATGAAGATCCTATGGAGGTTGAAGCAACAATAGAAACAATTCAACAAGAAATACCAACAGAAACACTTCAACAAGAAATACCAACGGAAGCACTTCCACAAGAAGAACAGAAGAGAGAAGATCATGATGAGATTAAGTCGGAAGAAGAAGAAACAAAAATATCAACAAATATCGATGAAATTGAAAATATTAGTGTTGATGAGAATAATACATCAAATAATGAAGGTCTTATCATACCTGAGAAAGAAGAAGAAGCTATGGTTACTGAATTAACGCCAGTCGATGATAAAAATCCTGAAAGCATGAAGGAGGTATCAATCGATGATAAAAATTCAGAAAGCATGAAGGAGCTGCCATCCGATGATAAAAATCCAGAAAGTATGGCGGAGGTGCCAATCGATGATAAAAATCCAGAAAGTATGACGGAGGTGCCAATCGATGATAAAAATCCAGAAAGTGCGGAAGAGGCGTGTTCCATAACACCTGAGAAAATTGTGAAAGAAGAAGAGGACGATAAAGAAGGAAACTTACTTATTACTGACAGAGAAAAAGAATTGGATGAAAACGCAACCATTATTTCTGAAGAAACAACAACAAAAGCGAATCCAATAGAAGATCCAGCAAAGTGTAAATTCAAAGAAACAGTCGCATCTAATCAAGATTCATCCGAAGTTTGTTCTAATAAAGATGTTGAATTTATTGTTTCAGAAAGTACGCCTGACCATTCTGATTTGCCAGAATTGAAAGAGGATCCCAGTGATGGTGAGCCAAATATTACCGCCACAGACTCTGATATGTTAGAATTGAAAGAGGCTCCAACTGTGGGCAAACCAATTCTTACCGCTGCAGACTCTAATATGCCAGAATTGAAAGAGGATCCAAGTGTTGGTGAGCTAAATACTACCGCCACAGACTCTGATATGTCAGAATTGAAGGAGGATCCAACTGTTGGCGAGCCAAATATTGCCGCCGTGGACTCTGATATGTCGGAATTGAAAGAGGATCCAGGTATTGGTGAGCCAAATATTACCGCCACAGACTCTGATATGTCAGAATTGACAGAGAATCCAAGTGTTGGTGAGCAAAATATTACTGCCACAGACTCAGACATGTCAGAATTGAAAGGGCATCCAAGTGATGAATCACATATCATCACAGAGGGTACTGCAAATATTTCATCTGAACCTGCAGTATCGGTTTCTCCTGAAGACGAAAATGATAACAAAGACCTAGACGTAAGTGAAGTACTTGAAGGCGTTAGTACAAATGATGGCCAAAATAAGGATGTTACATTAGATGTAATAGAAACAATACAATCTCCAAATGGACAGGATTCTGAAGTGTCATTAAGCTGCGATGAAGTAAATATAATACCATCCACACAAGAAGAGGAAAGAATTGAAATTGAGACAGAAGATAATCAACAAATTATAAGTGAATTGAATGTCCCAGATGAGTGTAAAGAAGAAGTGCAATTAGTTGCATTGCCCCAAAAAATTCAAGATGATTCTGAAAAGATTACACGGGAACACTTGGAAATTTCTGACCCACTAAAAGAAGAGAATGTAGATACAGTACTTGAGGAAAATAAATTAAATGAAGCTGTTTCGCCCCCAACACCTGTGGATAATGAAGCAACGAGTGTACCGCAGCAAATAACTGATAATAATGAAACAGTGTCTGTACTTGAACAAACACCTGATAGTCATGAAACAGTGTGTGTGCCCGAATGTGATAAGGAGAGCAAGCAGTTTTTGATTGATGTGGACTTTTCAAATGAATCTAAGGAAATTCCTGAAATTGGCACAGAGCAAAGTATTTGCCCTCTTCAAGCTGATAAAGAAGACGAAAATGATTGTCAGATCCTTGAAATAGAGAAAAATAGCTCATCTATACCAGAAGCTTCATGCGAAATATCTACAGTTGAACCTATGGAAGAAGATGTTCCAAATATTGAGGAAAAAACAGGAGAGTTTGATCCAGTGAGTAATGTTGAGAATGCGGAAGAGATCGTCGAAGCAGACAAGTTATCTACTACTGTTTTTTTCAAAGAAGATCAGGCGTTGGAAGTTGATCCAGATGTTACTGAAGAATCGAAGAAATGTAGTACAAATAACGACACTATAACAGAAGAACTAGGTGAAATCAATAAAGTTGAGAGTATGCAAGAAGATATCCAAGAATCTAACGCAACTTCCGAGTCTATTACGACAAGCGATAGTAGTATGGTACTAAATCTACACGAGCCTTGTGAAGTAATGCAAGATAAGAACCTTGAAGAAAAAGATAAAGTCTCCAATAAAGAAGGTAATGATGAAGTACTGCTAGAATTAAGTCTAAACGATCAGGATGATGGGAAACAAGAAGATATTTCAGAACATAACAAGGATAATGAAGAGAATGACGAGGCAGAGGACGATAAAACAGAAGATCCAGAAAAGGCGAAGACTGACGTTCAAAAAATTGTTGAAGAACTTGACGACACTCTGAAGGATCAGGATAATGCAAAAATGTTACAAGATACTCTCGAAGTGGAATACGAAATTCCGGAAAATAAAGTTCAAGTACATGATATGTCCAGTTCGTATGATGAGTGTGAAAGTTGCGAGGTCATACAAGAAGTTTCAGATAGTTGCTTTAATGAAACTGAGTGTGTTTCTACAGTACCTGTTGCTGCTGAAACGACTGCAAATGTTATTGTGCAAGATTCTGAGCAAGAAGACACAAATTTTCATAAAGATGATGTACATTCGTCGTTTGAATTACTTGAAAAGGAACATTACCAAACTGATCTAGAAAATCAGAATTTATTACAACTCGAAGAACAGGTCAGCAGTATGGAAATAGATAAGTCTTCGGAAATACAAGAACTTGCAGAGGCAGATAACTATAGTCACACTGAAGGTGTCATCGAGGAACCATCTGAACTGCAGTGCGCAATTTCTCAAATTGTGGAAGATGTTGGGCCAGCAGACCATTCTGAAGCAGCAGAATTGGAAAGCGCAATTTCACATATTATTAGTTCACCGGAAACTATGCATGATTCAAATTTGGACGATCATCATAGTGAAATATCACAAATAATAGACTCTTCGGAGGTAATGGAGGATCCGGAAACTTTTGAATTGCAAAACGCCATTTCACAAATTGTATACTCAACTGAATCGACAGATGATTCCAAACCGATTGAATTGCAAAGCGCAATCTCTGAAATCATCGACCATTCGGAGACAGCAGAAGATTCAGAGTTGCAAAATGCAATTACCCAAATAATTAATACCTCTGAATTGGAGTGTGGTTCTAAAAATGGTAGAGTTTTTGATACACCACTCGAACAAAATATTGTAGAAGATAATTCAGAGAACAAAATTGAAGAAGTTACTACTACTACTTTAGATGAAATTCATCAGAAGAACGACGAAGTAATGTTCGAGGATTCAAAACAATCTCAACCAGAGGAGATAGTGGAAAGTGAAGCAGCTCTTAAAACAATTGAAAAAGAGGCGAAACTTGACGAAATTGAAGATAAATCGCCATCTGAAGTGGAGATACAAACGTTATATTCGCAACCAGTCGTAGATTTAATGTTAGATATGGATGACCAGTTGAAAAATGTGATTTTTGAATCTAAATCCGATGATTCGATGGCAAATATTCCAACCATGAGCGAAGTCGATCTAGGTACTCCAAAAACATTTGAATCCCAACATATGGATTTAATTTTACCAGAAGAAACATCGTTATTAAATACGGACGATATTATTTCCGAAATTACGCCCAGTAATGAGAATATTGTTGGATTTTCGCACGAAGACGATATAAAATTACATTCTCAGGTTACAGCAGAGGATGAACTAAAAATAGCTGAGTTACATGCAAATGATTCAAAAGATCTTAACGATGTTATTGCTAGAGAAATTGAGTCATTGTTGGAATTTCAAACTGGAGATCTACCAAGCCATACTGTCGCTATCGACAACGATCATGGCAGTGAAGAAATGAAAATTATAAATGAAGAAAGTCAGATTAATATTGAAGAAAAGATAACTGATGTAATGCATTCAGGAGGTATTAGTTATGATCAGAATACTGAATTAGATGATAAATTAGCCCGAGAATCAAAGGGAGTAGACGAAATATCAAATGAAGTAGAATTTATTCAAAAAGAACCAGTAGATAAAATACAAGATCAAGCTAGTACAGAACCTAATTACAACAAATCAGAATTGTGCAGGCTACTAACCAAATCACCGATTGCTGAAATTTCAAGTACGTCCTTGATCAACGTTGAAGAATCCATCAATCAAGAAATTGACAATTTTATGACTTCCGCAGAAGTTACCGAGAAGCAGCCCGAAAAGGAACTTGGAGCGCCATTAGTTATTCAAGTTGGAAACCCAGTAGAAGTTGGTGAAAAAGACGTATCATCTCGTACAGAAGTCGTCGAGATTCCTACATCAAATTATAGTTCGAAGATGTCCGAGAATGAAGACTTAAAAATGACCATAACGAAGCATAAGATTGAATCGACAAGCAAAGCAGAATCTCCTGTGATAAATGAAACACATTCTATTTTGAAGATATACGACCCCAAGGATACAATTGATTCGAAGAAAATGCAAAAAGCTAAGGAAGCAATCGTACCTAAATTAATTATCAAACCAATCATTCGGTCACAACCGAGCCCTACTTCGTCTGCAAAACTTGAGGAAGTGGAACAAACTGTCCCTAAGTTGTTTATTAGAAATATGAGCCCAAATAGACCTAGTAGTCCAAAAGTTGTGAAATCCCAGAAATCTGAAATAACAAGCCCTTTGAAGTTAACTATTAAGCCCGTTTTGAAACCAGAAGAATGTCAATCTAAATCAAGTCCAAAGTTAACCATCAAACCCATCGTTAAAAGTGACGAAGAATGTTCTTCGTCTGGTCCGAAAATCACAATTAAACCTATCATTAAACCTACGGAAGATGAATTATGTCACAGTCCGAAAATAACTATTAAACCTATAATCAAACCTGATGACTGTCAAAGTGAAATGGTGCATAGTCCTCGTATTACTATTAAACCTATACCGAAACCAGATGACACAAAAGAATATATATCAGATGCATCAACTCAAAGTCCAAGGATTACTATTAAACCAGTTGTGAAGCCAGAAGAACGTAGTTCGCCAGAACAAGAGTTAATTTTAAAGAAGGCCACTGACATAGATGGCGCTGATCGTTCACATAGCCCAAGAATTACTATTAAACCTATCGTCAAGCCAGAGGACCACAAATCAGGTAGTAAACAAGATCAGAAATCAAAACAGGATGAATTTAGTAAGGTAGATAAAAAAGAAGGTAGTCCTAAAATAACCATTAAACCAATAATGAAGCCTGCTGAGAGCGAATCAGATCCTGTGGAATTGATCGACTTCGAAGAACAGATTAAGCAAGAAAGAATTGTGTTAAAAATAAATAAGAATTCAATGGGTAAAGAATCGAGAAAACGAGATTCAACTGAAGATATTGAAAAGTTGGCAAAAATAAAATTGAAGTTTTCTAAAGAAGGAGGTCGTGCACATATTGTTTCTGAACAGAGCAAGTTAAAACGTGCCTTAGAAGAAACCATAGATTGTGATCAAAAGAGAGCGAAGTTTGAAAGCGACGATCTTAGCATTATACCAATTGATGCCGATACGCGAAAAACCGAGAAAGTTGTAGATATTATTAAAGATGATGTTAATATAACACCAATTACTCCTACAAATCGAACTTCATTCGAGGACCCGCTCGAGAAAATACCCGTATTCGAAATCACACCCGAGTCTGCCGTTATGATGAAAAGTACCGTTGCTGCAACTGTCCAGCAAGTGGTTACACCTACACCTCGTAAACGTGGCAGACCTAGAAAAGTACCTCTCGTTGTTAGAGAGGAATTCAAAGACGCAAAAGAGGAAGAAGTCCCGCAACAACCAGAACAACAGCAGCCTGCTCCTGAAGATACTGGTAGACCGAAACGTAGTTGTCGAGGTCCTTCTGTACGTACTACTTTAGGTATACGAACTAGAAAGCCTAGAGGATCTGGAAGGGGTAGGGGAAGAGGGAGGGTTGCGAGAGGAGTAGGCTCTAGAGGTGGCAGGGTGAGTTGAAAGGGTGTGTTAAATTAAAAATAGATGACACTGAGAATATTACGTACATATAAAAAATATATAATTTAAAATATTATTCTAAATAGTTATAGAAGGCATTATATATTCAGGCAGCTAAATATTTTGATCATTTGTATAAAAAAGTGTGCTAATATGTGTGAGACCACCACCGTCGTGATTTTTATTTTTATACAATATTTCAAAAGAGAAAAATGTCGTGTAGAGGCCTTGTAGAAGAAAGGAGATAGTTATATAAACGCACGAAAAATGTTTATGTATATTCTTCTCATAATAATAATAATAATGTGATTCTAAATATATATGGTAGCAAACGCACGTTCTATTACTATCTCTTTTTCTCCAATACATATGTACAGTTTCTAGAGTGTATTTATAGATGTAGTAGTACTCTCCCACAGTGATTTTATTTGTGTTTAGTTTATAAAAATACACTTTATCTAATAAGGTTTAGTTCTTTAAATGTTGAATACCTACAAGTTTGTCGATACATTTTACGTGAGCTGTGTGTCTCGGGCAATGCGAAAAATTAAATAAAATACAAATAAAAATCCATTGTGAAAACGTGAAAAGAACTGACATTTGCATTTTTGTGAATGCAGCAACAGAGAGTATCCGCTGCCAAACTCAAATTGTTGAAAGAAGAAGCCGCGGCTGCAATCGCCGAGCAAACGCAAAGTCTAGAACCTGAAGATGGGGGCGACATCGAAATGAAAGAAGAACCGACGGTCGTTGAAGATGTCACGTCCGAAACTCCTGAAATTGTTCTTATTGAAGAGGAAACTAGAATGAGTGCAGAAATTAATACTAGTCGAGCGCAAACGCCGGCAAAGCAAGTTGATAATAGTGTAAGTGTTGTTTTTTTATATCTTTATTTATAGCAAGTAACAACCACTAAGATCTATTTTGCTAGTCACAAGTATTTAAAAAAAAAACTGTTTTGACTGTAGAATTATAAATAAATAGGAGATTGGAAATATTTTCACGTTAATATTAAATACAAATTATTTTATTTTTCTTCCTTTTTCTTTTATTCATTTTATTTAAAAGAGATATTTTAGAGTATAATACACCTACCTGCTTAATACAATTTATAATCTCTTGATCTGGTAAACATCACTACCTAATATTTGGTTCAAATTAATTAAAAAGTGAAATCTGTGTTTGTAAGAACGAACAGGTAACATTTAAGATGCTTGTATAGAATTAATTGTTTTCCATCTTAAGAATAGCAGACAAATTTAAGTTCGTTATTTGCGATTTTGTTGATTTATACTTTAAACCAGGGTTTCCCAACTTCTTTTTTTGTATCGACCCCTTTTACAAGAATGGTTTTCTTCATCGACCCCCTTCCATTTTTCTTTATAACCACATACACCAGGAGCCGGCAACCTTTTTAGGACAGCGGGTCGTTTTCAAAAGAAATATCTTTTGAAAATGGCCCGTACAATCCAAAAAAAAGCATTATTTAGTAGCAATTTTGTTAAAATTTTATAGTGTATTTATAGTAAATTTTGTAGATAACAATAAAAATAAAACTCCAATAATACAAACGAAAATAACTCATTCTATTGTAAAGTAAACATTAAAATTAAATGCGACTTTTGCTGTTGCTGCATAATTTGTGATAATTTATTTAAGTCGTCAGTTTGTAGCACAGAGATTCATTCTTGAAAATGTTTGTTCACATAAATATGTGCTGCCAAAAATGCAAATTATTGATTTTGCAAAGTTTCTTAAGTTGGGAAATTTATTTTCTGGTAGATTTGAATGAAATAATGTCAAATTGGTTTGATTAAAATTATTTTTGTACTTATATATTGTTTGCTGCTCGCGTTTGGCAGATCCCAACTTAATGTAGTTCGTTATTGCCTGGCGGGCCGCACAAAAAAAAATTACGGGACGCATGCGGCCCGCGCGCCGTTGCTTGCCAACTCCTGACATACACTACACAACATAATCATAATACAAATAATTGCATATAAATAACTTAAATTAGACAAGAATATGAACAAAAATTTAGAAGAAAATGTGTATTAGATTTGTTTTATTTTTTTGTATTTTTAATTTTACAAATATGAATAAGAAACGTATTTATAATTTTTTTTTAGTATTTGACCTAAAATTGCTTAAATCATCTCGTTAAAAAATATTTAACCTGTATTTTGTTTGCCGTTGTAAGTTATTGACTTGACTAAAGCCTGCTTCCGTTCACTGATCGCTGATTTGTTCATCATATAGTATAATGTTCAATGCCGATTAATCGCCGGTGTATATTCGGTTATCGACCTCTTGATCATCATTGATTCCCTTTAAAGTTTCATCGACTCCTAAGGGGTCGGTACCGACTCCGTTGGAAACCCTTGCTTTAAGCCGATCAAATATAAAATTGTAATTTTTTAAACAAATTCAACGTGTGTTACTTATTTTTAATCAAATTTGATCAAATGAACTAATTTCTTTCACTTGTTCATTGTAAAGTCAAATATCTGCAAATAAGTGTTAATGATAAACCAAAAACTATTACTGGAAATGGCATTTGGTAGATATGAAGACGTTAAGCGATGAAATTGATTTTCCCAAATTCAAAAAAAATTGTAGACATTGCATTTTTGGATTAAAGCCATTTTGATTGAGATTATACTTAACCAGCTTCTTGAGTATTTACTATCCGTGTATCCATCAAAGAGTATATGGTTCCTATCCAATAATCAGCATAAATGTTACCACCAAAAGTTTACAAAATCAGTCCAAGTTCGTGGCGTGTTTTATTAATGTTGCCATGCTTATGTGATGCACAGTGGATTTGGAACAAGATTGATATTTATTTATATATCACAGCACAGAATGACACTTACATATATAAAGAAAAGTTGAAATTGAATTGTAATGTTATCAAAAAAGTTTAGTTTTAAATTAATGGAAATCAATCCCGTCAAAACTTGATATAATAATTATCTTAATCTAATGCTGATATATATGTGGAAAATTGTTTATACCTATTCGAAAATTGCCTAATACACTTTCGCAATATGCTAAGTAGAAAATCGAATCGTAAACTAATGCATTGTATTTTTAGCGCGTTTGCAATTGCTGCAATTTTAAACGACTTGCATTTAACCTGTTATAACCCAAATTACACCTACATATCAATTAGTAACTTTACAACGTAAGTAAATATGTAAAATCCCAGTATTGTTTGTATATCTAATCTAACATAAATTTGTCTGGAAATTCTGATTAAAGATAATATTTTTTTTTTACCTGGTTACGTTTCGTACAATACCGACACAACGTTCTCCAAAAATTTAGTGATATTTACGTTTATTGTTTTCGCGTTAATATTTGCCATTATAGTCGCTCTGTTTGAATGAATTTGTTTAAAAATCTTCAGGTTCCGACGCCTGGCGATGTTGAAGATACACAAAGTTCCGTACAAAGCACCGCTACCACAGAAAGTACCAAGGCGCGTAAAGGTACAAAACAGGAAGTACATCAAGAGCCTGAGGGTGAAGTGATTTCAGCGGATCAATTGACTGAATATTATTGGGGTGGCGGTGGGCCGTATATGTTACAAGAGCAAGTGGCGCAGTTTTTAGGAATTAAGTCGTTTAAAAGGAAATATCCAGGTAAATGAAGATTACTATGTAATTATTTTTAAATTTTTAAGGAACCGCGTGTCCAAACAACATGCAAACAATTTTATTGAAAATTAGCACCAACATTGCAACAATATTCTTTTGTTAGACCTTTTCTTTTGGTGCTGATTCTCTAGACCATTGGTTCCCAAAGAGTGGGGGGTCATGAAAGAACGTTCAAAATAAAACAAAACCACCTTAACGCCTCATAAATTTAGGAACATAAACATGGCAGATTATTACGTGTCCCTAGTCATTTCGCCTAGTTGCAGTTGTATTTTCAATTAATAAAATTGGGTATTGTAAACGAAGGACAGAGAAGGGGAATCGCTAATAAAATTCTTACCAAAAGGGAGTTTAGCTTTAAAAAAAGTTTGGAAATCTCTGCTCTAGACCATTGATTTAGAACAATAAAGAAACGGTAATATATTTATTGTTTTGCACAAATATGACGTTAAGAACTGAAAAAGCATTACTACCGCTGTTTGGAAATTCACCCTTAAACGATAAACAAACTGATAAAGTCTCCCTCTTTTTTAACATTTAATTTTATCGCGCTCGAAATAAAGCAATCGCTTTATAGAAATCTCACCCAATCTAGCGGCTTTTTGTTACGTGTGTGTGTGTTTTTGGAATGTTTTTCAATATTTGGATGTGCATCTTTTCATTCAGTGCAAAAATGGGAAAATCAAACCTAAAATTACAAAATTTAACATATGATTATAAAAAGCCCAGTGTGAATGTGCATTTGTTTAATGGATAATCTCCTATCACATCAGTTGCAAACAGGACTGGCCTGATTTTTTTTAATAAAAATCCTAGATTTTAATAACAGATGAAAAAAATTCAAATTATATTAATGTATTTATTTGTTACAAAAGTATTAATAATAACAAAAATATGTTTACTTAATATACTGTATATAATAATATTTAAAAATTAAATGATATTTTCACTTTAATTGTCGTTTTTAAAAATAAAATTGACCTGTCCGAGCATTCTTTGAAAAACAAATTGCTTCAAATGTAATGAATTTATTCCTTGGTTATCCTTTCATGTATAATGGCGCAAAAGTAAACCTATACGATGCCGATACTACCTCGTCGCTTGCCCATCATCCAAGTTTACATTTGCCCCATCGTACATTAAACACAATTCTAATGAGAATTTAATTTCAATGAACGCGTAGGGTACAGCGTTAAGATTTATATTATCCACTGGACTAAGATTTGTAAAATTCAAGGTACAATGAATTAGAAATTATGTTGCTCGTACTAATATAAGGATCCCCCTTTAAGTTACCTTTAAAATTGAAACAGTAAAAATCGGTATTAAACCTTTACTTTGTTTTACAATAATGGAGATCCGCATAGCCCGGATGCACGTACACTTACACACTTTTACATAAAGCCTGATAATTCTATAAAATGTGAGGTAACCACATAAGCTCGTGCGGTTTTTGATGGTAAAATAAATATTTATTAAGAAACAATAATACACTATTATTCATCGAAGTAATTACCTTTACAATCAATGACCTTTTACCAACGTACGACACCAATTTTTATATGCCGATATTCTAGAACTCTAAGGATTTTACATACAGTTGGCAACAGACAAAAAAAGGTGATAATCACTTGGCGAAATGTCATGGGGA
Organism: Dynastes maya; assembly: GCA_029619315.2. Classification (NCBI taxonomy): domain Eukaryota; kingdom Metazoa; phylum Arthropoda; class Insecta; order Coleoptera; family Scarabaeidae; genus Dynastes; species Dynastes maya. The sequence continues at coordinate 72,315,659 of JAROYE020000002.1, forward strand.
ATAAGGAGGGTGTAGTAATATTTCCCAGCCAAGTTCAGACATTTTTTCTCTTGTCACTCTTGTTGTATGAAGTCTGGCGTTATCCTGTAAGAATAGCACTTTCTGTCGATTTATCAAGGAGGCTGTTTCTGGATGAGTGCCGTCTGCACTCGTTGAAGCTGTTCACAATATAAGTTAGCAGTGATGGTTTGACCTGTTTCCAAAAGCTTATAATGGACAATTCCGGCTACTATTCATCAAACACACAAAATCTTTTTTGAGTGCAAGGAAACCTTGGGAGTGTATGGTATTGGATCAGTTGGCGACTAACGCTTAGAATTTGAATACAATATCCACTTTTCGTCGCAACCGATCAAGAAAAGGTTCATTATCATTGCGTGAAATGTTTGTCGAACAAATGATAAGACGGTTGATTTTGTTATCATCTGACAATTCATGTGGGGCCCATTTGCTTAACTCCCATGTCTTTCCTAGCTGGTAAAGGTGCAAACGAATGGTTTCATCGCTCTGTACTTTTATAATTATACGAATTAGAATATTTTTAAAAAAGGAATATTCAACTAAAAGAAGGCCTTTCAAAAAAAAAAAAACTATTTCCTAGTATTTTTGACAATAAGCCGGAATCTGATCGTAATCCAGATCTCAGTATTTTAAATCAAATATAGGGCAGGTTGGATATGATATTGTTGCATTCTTGTGGAGATACTGTAATAGTCTTGTTGTATTCTTGTATTCACTAGTCAGTTCAATATATATGTATATATGTCCTGAGTAAAATATATTAAGCTCTTTTATTAATATACACTCACAGACGAAAATATTGCATATTTTATTTTCGGCCTTTATTGTTTTTCTCTTTAAAACTTTTGTGATTTTTGTTGCTAAATCTTGTACACTAGAATGTTTTACGTTATTGATAATGAAATAAATTACATATGGAGGATTTATAGCAAATTCGTGGAGGAATTATTAACACAATTTGTTTTTGGCCAAAAACGTTTAATTGGAAAAAGCAACATTAATTATCCATAAACATAATAACAACGCAACATAACACTTTTCCTCTTGCTCTAGCGGTATCCTGTATCCTCCTAATCATGCTGCGCCAAAGATCTTTGACGATTTCTTGAGGAATTCGATTCCATTGTTGCAGTGCAGCAATTCTTAATTCTGCAATTGAGTTAGGAGCTGGATTTCGTGCTCGTATATTTCTTTTTAGAATGTCACATAGATGTTTTATAGGATTTGCGTCAGGACTATTTGCTGGCTACTCAAGCGCCGCAACCCCGACATCCTCAAAGTATCTTCAAGGATGTTGTGTATGTACCAGTCAACATTCATTCTTAAATTTGCATCAATGAGTTCCGTGCGACTCTCCCAACTAATGCCGCCCCATGACATAATGGAACCGCCACCAAAGCTAAGATTTTGTGCAAGATTACATTCTGCGAAACGTTCTCCTGACTTTCTGTTTACACGACTACGTCCATCAGGCTTCCATAGTTGTATTCTTGTTTCGTCTGTAAAAAGAATCTTTCCCCATTGACATTCATTCCAGTTAGCATGAGCTCTTACAAATTCTAGAAGTCGAATTCTGTGACGTGGGAGAAGCCGAGGAACTCTGGCTTAAGTCTCCTTATTACTATTTTGACAGATATATTGACTTGTCTTGTATTCAATAATTTATTTCTAAGATGCGGTGCTGTAAGTGCGCAATTTTGTAAAGATTGAAGTCTCAAATATTGGTCATCTCTTGGCGTTGTACATCTTTTACGTCCTTGACCACGCCGACTTTTATATTCTCCAGTCTCATTGTGTCGTCTTACTATACGAGAGACGATCGATTGATGGATATTTGATCTCCGTCCAATATCTTGTCTGTACTCTTCATTGGCTAAACAAACAATTTTAACACAATTTATAACACTTCAATGAGGCATCTCCTTAACCGAAACTACACATTTGTGCATTAAAGCTCTGGAAATGTCATTCTGACAACATAGACTGGAGATCAAATCAGTGTTTTGGTCTCCAAGGCATATTACGCTATCGTTATCTCTTATTTACTCATAAAAGGCTATATTAAAATATTCTTTTTTTTTGTAACAAATTGCATAATACGTAGAACACTCTAGTGTAAAAGATTTAGCAATAGAAATCACAAAAGTTTTAAAGAAAAAATAAAAAAGACCTAAAATAACATATGCAATATTTTTGTCTGTGAGTGTATAATCTCAAGGTATCATAGTCCCATTAAGCAACTCTGAGGTGGAACGATTTTTATCCATTTTGAAACATATAGCAGTTTTGAAGTTGGAAAACAATATTTTAAATTTACCAATTATTTTCATTAGTTATTTAAACATCAATATTATCAGATTTCGAAATGACAGTGTAGGTTTTCGCTGCAAACGTTGGAGAATGTTCACTGTAAGATTGGGCCATGTTACAATCAAAATAAAACCAAATCTGAATAGGTTAACAGGAGAATTATTGTTAAACCCTCTAATACTACTAACCCTTCTGCACTTCCCACATCAATTTATAACAGATTATTGAATGCGATTCTCTTTCTTTTCCAGGTATTCAGCGGCGGACTGTTGACATGCAAGAGCGTGATTTTATTCGTGAAAGTGGTCTGGCGTCGGAAGCGATGTGTGATTTAGGCTTAACGGCGGTGCATAGTGCCGACATTTTGGACATATTGTATTCGGACTTTCAAAACAAGTACGAAGAGTACTGTAAGCATCAACGCGATAGACAGGCGAAGGATTTCAGCAATAAGCAGAAAGCGTTGAGTTTGGCGGCTAGTCAGGATAAGAATAAGCACGATATCATGCAGCAGGCAGTGCAATCGGCGGCGTCGTGGAACACGAATTTCAACAAGTCGCGCAGGGAAGAACGTAAGGCTTGCATGGATCTGCAAACGTTCACCATACACTATCCAAAGGGTCGGTTTAAAACCGCCGAACGCGGGAAAGTGGGCCATTATCCAGTTGCACTCGTTCCGGGGCAATATACTGATTATTACAAAGTATGTATTTGTATTTTACCTTCTTTTAAAAAGAGATTTGCTAAAAAGGAGACGTACCGTTGCTGCCACCCAAATGTGAACAAATTTTGGTTGTCATTGAATTTTCTTTTGAATTTCACTATTGTAAGTTAAACTTTAAATAACGCATTACTCAAACAGTATACTCTTAAAAAGTTCTCATTATTTTCCTCCTTCTTAATTATTGTTTTATTTCGACCATTTTTTTTCAAGAATACCTGCAAAGATAAGTACAAAATTGTTTTAAGAAAGAAGAAGAATATTAAAATTTAATATAAATATTTTATTGCTGAAACATTGGTTATCACAACACTTTCTAATCTTACATTATTAATGATAACATGTCATAGTAATTCACAAGCTCTTCCCATGAATTTTCAATTATTTTCCAAAACTGATCACAGAAACTTTAGACAGGTAAAAGTTTTTGTGGTATATTTTTTTGACCGTGAAATCCCACACGTTCTCAATGCCATTTAAGTCGGGACTTCTTGCTGGCCAAGGCAAAACATTGATGTTGTATTGGGTTGGCAAGAAAGTAATTTCGGTTTTATAATGTGAAATAAAACTAATTTTTTTTATACGAAGAATAAACTTTAATCAATTATATATTTTCCATTTTGTTCAATGACCTTTTGCCATCTTTCTTGCAGCTTCATGATTCCGCGCTCATAGAAATGTTGGTAATTATCAGCAAAAAACTGAACGATGGGCAAATTATCATTTGTGAAAGTTTTACCATACAAAGAGTTTTGTAAACTTCGAAATAAATGGTAATGGTATGGGAGATGCGACTTCCCAACTAAGCTCAAATAATTCCCCACGAGTTACTAAAGATGTGTGAGGCTTTGTATTATCGCGTTCCTTTGCGATTTACCAATTCTAGCCGTTTTTCTTTGATTCTGCGATACATTTAACCTCTCTGCAATCTCTCGAACAGTTATATGACGATTCTCTTCAATTATGGTCACATCAACTTCAGTAGGTCGACTAGAACGGAATTTTTTAAACCAATTTTGACACGTGCGTTCTGTTATGCAATCAACACCATAAACTTCACATATCTCTTTGCGAACCTCGGCAACTTTCTTTCCCTTACGGAAATAAAAAAGTTAAATTTGCCGAAAATGTTCGTTTCTGCACTCCATGTTAAAATTTACCCTATACTAACAGCTACAAACAAAATTACGTACAACTGGCTCCTAAACTAAGCTAAACGTGACTGATGTCAAATGCCAAAAGGAAAAAACCGTAACACTGACAGATGTACTTCAAAACACTTACAATGCTCTCTATGTGTGACAACCAAAAATACTTTCTTGCCGACCTAACAGATTGTATACCCAATCTCTCACTTCTCGTGCCGAATGAATGGGGGAATTATCCTGTTACAAAAATATAGGTATTAGTTATTCAGTAATTTTAGAATCATCAACATTCCTCGCAACAAAATTATTACGAAAGAATTGTTTCACTGATGGCAACATCATATTCTCTAAATATTTAAATCGTTGATTTTAGAAAAACCCTAAGTCTTAAACCTTACATTTAGAGATATGATTACAAAAAAAAACTGATTAGATTTCTCTATATCCTGTAAAAAATTCTGATTTTGGACTATGAATTAGGACAACGCCTTGATTAATCAAGAAACGTTTGAGCTCAAATTAAATTATGCGAATTTATCAGGTCAAATTTCACACGAATTTAAGGTGTTTCTGTATTAAATGGAAGACTACAAGCAAGTTTTAGAAACTTTATTACGAGCACATGTAGAGAAACACAACTTTTAGTAACAAATAAAATCTAAAGTGAAAGACTATATTTCTTAAGTAATAAAAATTTTGAAAATTATTTTTCTTTGTGCTTTTCAACAGTGGGTTACTCTAAAATATTTCTCCGAAAATTCTGAGGTTTTGTGTTTTGATCCACAAACCTATAAGACTTCTTTATATTTCCTTATTTTTTCGTGGAAACTGGAACTTTTCCATGAGAAATAGCAACTTGTACTGACATATCGGTTATCTTTACTCCCGGCAAAAGCAGTGTACACCTAACACGTTCTCTCTAAGTTGTGAAAAGTAGAACATCGGTATACGGAATTAATTGTTTCCAAAAAGTATTTCGTAATCCGAAATTTCGTCATTGGAATCACATTTTCATACAAGAAACAAAAGCAATAGAAATCCGTCCCCATACCCAAAAACGCATTTTAAATGTTAAAATAATGTTAAATAGAGAAATCAAAAAAAGTTGTACGTTTGGAATTAAAAAGAAATAACTTCACTTATTCATACAGTACCTTTAATCACTCTTTTTGGCGCATGGGTGACGATGAGGGTGAGATGTTTTTTTTTCATTTAGATTGCAATATTAGCGACATAACAAATCAGGAATTGTTTGATAGTAATTGTAGAACTTTGTTCTTTGAAAAAGATTTTCCAATAAGGTAAGAATAATATTAACAATTAATTCAAGACAGATCATATTCCATTGTATATAACTATCTCTTTTTAGAATGTACACGACTGGCGCCAAAATTCTGCGGAATTTGTAAAAGTTGTAACCGGTTGTAACCCGACTCCCTATCTAGTCAATCAAAATTTTCTTTCATAACCCGAAAATTCAGTAACATGATACTATCGTAAACCGAGGTTCCATTGTGGTTGTTTCGAGCCTTTCAAGACATTATAAGGTTGAGTGCAAAAAGGACCTAAGTTCTGGATTAAAGTTGTTTCTGCGCTCACCGTATTATTACAGATCGTGAAATTTACAGTCTCTGGATGAGATTTAAAATGTTTATGCGCTCAATTGACAAAGCTGCGCGTTCTAAATACAACTGAATAACTTGAATTTGATAAAATGTAGACTTCGGCCGTTTCTGAAATCAGCGATTCATTTGTATAATTTGCGTTCTTTAAACGCCTATCTATTTTCCAGCACACTCTAGGACCATGAACCCTTATTCGCACCCAAACATTGACTGAAAAGCGCCTACTGTTGGTGGTACGGAGTATGTGATTCTCTTCGAATCTTGATTTTTTCAGCCTTCCACTATTAGAAGACTTTCTCTTCGGAAAAGACAACATTGTCCCAACATTCATTTCCATAAAAATATATTTGCAAACTGTACTTTCCTTCATTTATGCTTGTCAGATAGGAATACTTTATGTGCATTGGCGCAGCTCTTTAATACCGCTGTTTTGGCAGACTCTGAAAACAAAGTTTGTTCTCGAGCTTTCACGACGGTGTCGAAAGGATGTTGATGAATAAATTCGACTAGAGTATTGTCACAATTTTCATTAGGGACCTTCTCTGCATCTTGCCGGACAGGTCTTTGTAGCCACTATTCATCTTGCGTTATTATTTCACGTTTTCCACCGACCAAAATTTAAAAGAAAATGACACACATTTTACAGCTAATATACAACTGTGATTTAAACTCAAAGTTGCTTATAATTTTGTCGTTCATAGTTGGATGGCGCCAACTGTACATATTTAAAAATGCATTGAAATAACCGAGCCATTTTATCAATTAAATAAACGAATTAAGTAAATCTCCGTTCAGCGGAGATTGGTATCACTGCAAACCGTAAAATATAAAATCTTTACTATCGCTGACGTAAGCGTTTATTAAATTAAATTGTAAGCGTTAGGCGGTACTATTTATTAAAATTAGAGCTGTAAGAAACATACAAATAAACGAATGTAACGTAGATTGGTTTCCGGGCTGGAAACGAGTCAAAATTGTATTGGTTAAGTTTTGTTTGAAGCATTGACCCGTGTGAAAAGGCCTGCCGAATCTCAGTAGGACTGAGAAACGTTCACGCCTTGCTATTGGACTATTTTACATTTTGACAAAACTAACCTAAGTAAATGTCAGTATTATCTAATCATTAAGCGATTTCAAGCGATTCACCAAAAACTTTTTGCATTCAAGCGGTACGGTTATTGTATTCATTGGTTAATGACGTAATAGAGAAGCCCTTCAAAACGTCATAGATTTCTAAATTGAATAACCGATACTTACCTTGCTCGAGATCTGTTTTGCTTACGGTTATTAGAGCCATTTCTTTGTATTAATACATCCTGACTTGTTGATTCGTGAGATTTGTGGTTATGTTGTGATGTTTAGTTGAGTTAATAGTGTCGATACAGATTTATCACAAACCAGCAGAAAATAATGGAAAAACAATATTTAATAAGCTTAAATTATGGAGGTAAAGATTACTAAGTGAAGATTAAGGATTTGGAAACTGCGGGGAATTCAAACCAAAAAATGAACACCTATTTGCCATGCATTGATCAACATATCAGGTTATATCGGTTATGCAAACAGAAAGAGATAAAACCAAAAGTAACCGGTCAATTCACGTCGCTGGTTAATAGAACTCTGACGTAAAAGGTATAAATCAGGGGTATAACTATAGTAAATGCCGGTAAATCGCTTGAAATCGCTTATGTCTCTATAGTACTCTATAGTAGAATGCGGTGACATCTACTAATCTCGGTCATTAATCGCGGAAATCGGCGACTATCGTTTGTGAGCAAGCACGTTACTAAATAACACGGAATTAAATATGAATACACAAACGAGTCACCGTGTAGCGTCACTCGATGGCGTCACAAAGTCGCTCGTCTGTACGCAGCTTTAAATTACTAAATCTGAGATACTATTAGGAATATCTGATCATATTTTATTCCGAAGATATATTAGACATACCTAATTTTTGATGTAATTCTTGAAATAGCACGACTCTAACAAGAAGCTACGATTTCACCTATTCAATATACTTTTCCCTTGTTGCAGAATTTTACGCCGACGGAGTTAAGTAACCTACCGATAAATACGATGTTGGAGAAGCCGATAAACATCCCAACCGAAGAGGATAGCCCATCTGACGGTTCTGGATCTGAATCGGACTCAAGTAGTTCAGATTCGGATAGTTCAAGTTCGAGCTCGACAGACGAAGATTGCAATATTTGCAGCCCGACTTCATCGAATCAAACTAAAAAGGTTCTGGCTAATTAGAAACGTGCAGTATTAAAAATCGTTTTCGTTATTATTTCTTTCTAATTATATACATACGTACTCTATGTTAAATGTATCGTTTAACATCTATAAGCGTAGGCAAAAATTTTATCTGTTTTCGTACTTTTTTAAGGATGTAACCAAAACAATAATATAAATATAATATATAACATGGAATCTCGTGAGGATATATTTGTTGAAAACTTAGAATGTTTCTTATGTAATTAATTTTAAGATGTATATATTCATATTATATTCATTCAAATATATTTTTTGTGTAATACGTCGCCTTTAAATTGTTTTTTCTTTTGATATTTTGCAATATTTGTGCTCTGAGAATATTGTTTTCGCATTTTATGAAATAAAAAATGTGAATGCTATGTGTATAAATCTTACCTACTCATAATCAGCAAGAAAGCAATTCTTCTGCGTCCAGTTGCAATTACGTTTGCATTAATACTTTGTCATATGCCACTTTTAAAATAATCCTTAATTCAATTTAAAAAAGAACTCTACATTTCTATAATTACCGCATTTAACCATAAAGTAGTACAATTTAATTTCATATTTAAAACTTGGAAATAGAACGCAAGTTCCAAATCAAAAAAAAATATATATTTTTCTGTTGCTAATAGGGATTATCTTTTTTTGTTACTAGACCGATACTGTGTTGCACTTTTTTAAAATTACCCAAAGTAAACCACCCTCTAAGAAACCTCCGCCAAACCAATATTTTTTAAATTGCAGCCCTCATCTTTTTGACTCTATGACTGAAGTACAAAGAGCTTGTAATACAACGGTGTAAACGAAAATTGCATTTAAGAAATATTTAATGCAAAATGATCCTGTCACTAACAAATACAAATTCTCACAAAAAGTTAAAGATTAAACACATTAATAATTCATAAAATTAATCACATATATTGTTCAAAATGACCACCATTTGACACAACCCATACTTCAAATCGACCAGTTAATTCCCTGAAGGTTGCTGCTGTGATCATATTCATTGTAACGGAATTACACATACGCTGAATCCTAAGTTTCAAATCGTCTAAATTCGTAGGCGGAGTAGAATACACAACTTCTTTCAAAAACTCTCACAAAAAGAAGTCCAATGGGCTTAAGTCTGGCGAGCGAAGTGCCCATTGAATAGGATCGTTAGTACCAACACATATATTGGGGTATACGTCATTTAAATATTCTACAACCTACCGCGAGTTATGAGGCGGAGCGCCATCCTGTTGCTACTACAAATCATTGCACGTTTTTGGAAAAAATAGGTCGATTTCTATTTATTGTTAACTAACTTTTGCTGTTATTCGCACTTCAATTGTATTTCCGGTGTCACCGGAAGTGACGTAAACTTATTTTAAATAGAACAGTCTGTATATTGTTACGTTTCTGGAAAGGTAATCGAAAGGCGAATCCAACGATACCACATATGTTGTACTTTAACTTGAGAAATATGACAATATGCAGCAATAAAGGTTTTGGTAATCTGTTTTTGTTGTGACGCATAGTTGGCTAGGAAAGAGAGAGAAGGAACGTAAACAACAGGAATAATTTGCACCTTTGGAATTGAGATTTGACAGTTTGGCAATTGCTATGATTACTTTGCTTAGTAACGAGCTCTTCAGATCACTCTGGTGTCACAAGAAACAATGTGACGCTCTTTCCTAGCCAACTTTGCGTAACAACAAAAACAGATTACCAAAACCTTTATTTCTGCATATCGTCATATTTCTGAAGTTAAAGTATAACATATGTGGTATCGTTGGACTCGCCTTTCAATTACCTTTCTAGAAACTTCAAAATATATAGGATGTTCTATTTAAAATAAGAAAGTTGACGTCACTTCCGGTGACACCGGAAATACAATTGAACTGCCGATAACGGCAAAAGTTAGTTCACAAAAAATAGAAATCGACCTATTTTTTTCTAGAAACGCTAGCTGCTGTCATTTAAAAGTTAGCATGGGGGAGGGGGCGTGGGGACACTTTAGGTCCGCACTATATATTCAATATTTTCAAGTTTAAAAATTATGTAAGAATACTATTAGCTAATCTTTGTGTATGATTACAGCGCCCTCTAGCTTAAAGAGGGTGAATTTTCTGAATAGCAAATTAAAAGATTTTTACTCTGAAGCAAGGTGCTTGAAACTATTAATTAACAGATGTCGCGCAATACATTAAGTTCATTTTCTGTTTCTCATAATAAATATTGTGATAAAAAGCTTGAATTCTATAAAAATATATATTTTTAAATGTTAAATATTAATGAAGGATAAATGAATATATATTCAATTTGATATCAAAAGGATTTATTATTTCTTTACAAGCCATCGATTTCGACGAATGTCATCATCAGGCTTTCAGTCATTGACGTAATGAGAAAAAATACACATATCACAACATCATGGCAGTGGAAGTAGTCAAATTTAAATAAATTTAAAGGTACTAATTAAAGATCTTTTACAAGATTTAAATTTTTGTATGGATATTTGGGAAATGAAATTTGAAATCTTTTTTTTTAATTTTTTGAGATAATTGTAGTATTGTTGGTCGTATGACCAACAAACGCCCGTACAGTAATATCGGTTGCCCCTTCCTACCACATTTCCCTCTTCCGATCTCCTTTCCATACTATAATTGTCTCAAAAAATTTCATTAAATATTAATATTTTTAATTTCATCATTATTTAATAATTTGTTGTTCATCCAATTATTTTTTAATAACATACGGTGAATAAAACTAATGTAATTAATAGAATAATTTATTTTAACAGGCCTATGAACAATTGACAGTGTTGATTTTTGACTTCCACACTTTCGAGATGTTTTACCAGAATGTGATGGAATGCGAGACACGTAGATTTTTTCTTATAAGGTAAAACAAACCAAAGTGCAGTCGTATGAAATTGGCAGATTTACAAAAATATAATTTTACTAACCAACAACAATTTCAACAAGTTTACATGATTTCTTTTAGAAATATTTTTTTAGATATTTTTTATTTTATTACAGTGTATTTTTTTAAATGTTCTTTTAGCGCAAATCTTTAAAAAATATGCAATATATTTTAAATTATGTCAAATATTAGTTATGTAAAATAATAGTTGATTTTTCCGAAGTGGTTCTTCAATGCTGTGTAGAGTTTTAGCAGTCTTGCCGCAACAGTCGTCGCTTTAGTTGGATATTATATTTTTTTTACTGAGGGCACTTAGTAGACGGCAGCTAGAAAATAAAATGTATTAATCTTTATGTAATTACCTAAGTGGTGTTAGTAAAAGAAATTAGGCAACGATGTGCCCTGAAAAATTAAAAAAAATACAGGACAGCTAACGAGAGGAAAATATCTTTCTATTCTAGAGAGGTTGATTGTTTCATAGGTTAGGGAATTTTGAATGTCGGGACAAAATATACGTACCCACCGGCAGTGTTATTTTATTTTTGCTTTTTTTTTACTAGAAAAACCGTTTCCGAAAGCTGCTGTCCCAGTCCAAAATTTAAAATAAAATATTTGGCTGGTTAGATCTCGTCAGGCTTCGGCTAGACTTACCGAAAGGTCTTATGGGGTGTTTATCCCATAGATAGGTCCTCTTCACGGGAGAGAGGTAAGAGTCCCTAAGATAGAATGGAGAAGTCCATCTCGGGAGGATACTGTATGGACGTAGAAAAGGCCAGTCCCACCACCATGGGTCACGGATGAAAGAGGATATTGGGGCATAGGGAGAAGGATTTAAGAGATCTCGAAATAGTCTCTTACTTGGAAAAAGCCCGCCGCGGGAGTAAATTGGTTGTCCAGCGTAGTTGTAGGCTACTTCTGATGGACGTGGTGCCCATTCGCCTGGCTGTAAATCAAAGAAATAGAGTTTTGAGTACAGGTGACACTAAACACGCTTATTTAATACTTACTTTGATCGGTGTAGGTGACGTGTATCTAGGCCAGAGATTGGACAGCCTGTCGAGCAATCCCATACGATCCAAGTGGTCTAACCAGTCGCGGTGTGGATCGATTGGGACTGGTGGCGCTGGTCTTTTGCTGTATACCAGGTATAGAGGATAACGACTGAATGGATAGGTTGTGTGGAACACGCTTGGTTCTCTCTTGGCGACGCGATCCAAATGATCCCTCCAGGCCTTATCGGCGTCGAAGGGCTTCAATTTGGTTATATGGTATACTGATCAAAAGGAGGAGTACTAAATTACTTCAATGGCTTCTTTCCTTATTGTTTTTTTTTACTTTTTTTAAACAGAGTACGAGTCAACAGCTAGCAAAGTTGTTCTATGTACTTTTAATAAAAACGGGATACTTTGTAAAATCTCTATTATTTATTGAAATTGCAATACCATTAAATAATAATCGCATCACCTTGAAAGTATTGAGATCGTGCTTACTATAATTGAAAAAACGAACGCAATTTTCATAGTATTCGATTGGCTCTGATTGGTTCTTGATTCTTCTATGGATAAGACTAATAATAACTCCTTTCGAATATTCGAACGCGCTAAAAAGTTTATGAACGGTACCAGTTGCAAATAAAAATATCTAATATGAAAGTACTCTAGACAATCATTTTGAATTGCGTAGGTACACCTAATTTGGATTGCATTTGCAAGATTGTTGACTCATTTTGAAATGTCGTAAGCCCGTCTAACACTTTACCTTTTTTTTTTGTCTAGAAAATAGTATTCATGTCCAACAGCGTTTTTATTCGAATATACTTACAATTATTTCAACTAATTGAACACTGCAAGTATTTTAGTATTTTTCTTAGTTGGAATGAATTTTGGTTTGATCTTGTTGTTGAAAATAAATATTCCATTTGTGAAATACGAGGGTAAGTCAAATATTATCTACACTTTCGCCATAACAAGCTTTGAAGGTTATCGTAGTGGCGGCCGCTTGCGCATGCGTTGAGTCGGCGCCTCTGTGGTCATGTGTGCGGAATTTAATCACGATCACGTCATTTGTCTGCTCGCTACAACAGCATAAGCATGTCAGCTCCGCTGCACTAGCGGAGCTGACATGCTTAGCTCCGCTATTGTTTGCACCAAAGAGGAACAACGAGCAGTGATCCGATTTTTGTGGTCGGAGGGTGTGAAAGGTGCTGAAATTCACCGAAGACTTTTGTCACAATACGGGGACAGTGCTTTATCTCGTAAAAGCGTTTTTTTTGTGGATCGAAATGTTTCAAAGTGGCCGTACGAGCGTAACACAAAAAGAGGGAGCTGGATGGCCGTCAATCTCGACCACCGACGATAACATTTAGCAAGCTCGAGAGATGGTCACAGCAGATAGGTGAGTTACCATAGGTGAGGTTGCATCAGTCACGGTTCTGCCTATCAAATTATCCACGAAGAACTGAAAGATGCAACCTCACCTATGGGTAACTCGCCTATTTGCTGTAGCCATCTCTCGAGCTTGCTGAATGTTGTCGTCGGTGGTCGAGGTTGACGGCCGTCCAGCTCCCTCTTTTTGTGTTGCGCTCGTGCGGCCGCTTTCAAACATTTCGATCCACAAAAAAACGCTTTTACGAAATAAAGCACTGTCCCCGTATTGTGACAAAAGTCTCCGGTGAATTTTAGCACCTTTCACACCCTCTGACCACAAAAATCGGAACACTGCTCGTTGTTCCTCTTTGGTGCAAACTAATAGCGGAGCTGACATGCTTATGCTGTTGTAGCTAGCAGACAAATGACGCAATCGTGATTAAATTCCGCACACATGACCACAGGGACGCCGAGTCAACGCATGCGCAAGCGGCCGCCACTACGATAACCTTCAAAGCTTGTTATGGCGAAAGTGTAGATAGTATTTAACTTACCCTCGTATATATCTATTTCAATAATCGTTAACTAGGGGTTGGTAGCTCTAGTGTAATGTATGTTATTTAAAAAGAGCGCCAATTTTCAACTCAAAAACCATTATGAATAGGCCCAAATCTAATCAAAATCAAAATTTGATACTATATTGTAGCCAATAAATAGTATTGCGTCAGACAGACTTCACATTTTCACTTGTTTTTAGAAAAATATGACTGGCAATAATTATTTGTCACAAGAGACGTATGTAAGTGCAGTTTTGTGGTCGAGGATGTTGTTTGCAATCCATCCCAGACCACAAAAGCACTTACGACTCGAATGGCATACAATATTTTTCTCGCTACCGGCCCAAAATTTCGAAAAAATCAGCATTTTACGAATATATTTGACATTTCTTTATAGAGGATGAGCCGGGATGAATGGACCAAACTCCAGGAGTGTATCGTACCGTTACCTCCGAAACTAGAAGGCCTCTTCGATGACGTCACGCTCGGTAGGCGATGTATCGCCATGCACGATATTAGCCTAAGCGGTAAAGGAATCGTTTTTTTGCATTTCTTTTTTAAGTTTTGAAAGGCTTCCGATTTAAAGAGGATGCCAATCGTCAACTGAGCCCTTCTTCGTATCTCATTCGATTTTATTTTAGAAAAACGAACTTTCAAAGCAGGAACCAAACACGTAACCGAGCACCGTTTTCGTGAAAGATGTATTTGTGGTTGATATTTAATCGACTAATTATTATTATTTATAATAGTACATGTATTTGGACGAAATTAATGTTGAAATGATACAGTAATCGCAATTTTATTTGAAATTTTGTTCAATTTCACGAGAAAATTTGCAGACGTGCTATTTAACCAGGGTCTTTAATTTCGTATTGTCTGGTGTTTTACTTAATCTATCTTTCCCATTATGTGGTGTTTTATCTAATCTATCATTACTTTTCCGACAATCATTTTTAAACAGGGTACTTGTAGAACAAGTTACTATAATTGTTGCAATACGTTCACTGCTGTGAATATGACATTTACATATATCAGTATCAAAAATGGCTACGTTCGGTGATATAATTTAAAATATATTGTATTAAAATAGAACCTTTATTAGGCACATTTAAAAACATCTCTTCGTGTTCAAAAATTTTGCTGAATATAACGTAAGAATTTAAAACTATTTGAACAATAACATCTTCGCGTTTTTTGTCAAATACAACGGACAGTTAGGGAATTGAGTTAGAATAGCATTTTTTTAAGCCTAGGATTTTGTAAACTTACAGTTATAGTTTCCCCGGTCCTTGATTCTATAGCTGTCGCAAAATGAATAATATCTCCTTTTACAAAGTGTAACTTACAAACAAAACATACGAAACAGCCGACGCCATGTTAGGTTAGGTTATCTCGTTTTTATCGTTTCGAAAAAAATTTCATCGCTTATACAACACTAGAAGAACATTACAGGTATCACCAGCAAAGTACGGAAATATCACTACACAATTTTTTTAAAAATAAAACCAATGTAATTTGGGTAAACCCATTCAAAACGCGGAGACGGTCTCAATATGTAAACGAGTTTATGGCTGATCGACGGCCTTCTTCAAAATACGTCACAGCTTGCTGACGGCAAAGTTGTTTGGCCTTGTAATCTCGGAAGTAACGATTGTACACGTGAAAATAATATAAAAAAACTCATATGGTTTTATCCGATTTTCATTTGTTTTCAAATTACAGCGTAATTACAAATAAACAAAATTTCCTACATTAACATTTTTCATAACATTGGACTATAGTGATCTTCTAATAAATGTTCAAAATGATTTTGAGCCTCGAAAGGGTTAATAGCCGGTACGTCATATGGGATAAGAAGCGAAAAAAACTTTTAATGGCGAACGTACCTGACTTTTTGTTTTACATGTGTAGTCAATGCACGGATGTTTTTATTTTAATTTAACTCGAAAACAAGCGAAAATTTGGACCATTTACAAGAACGCCAGTTAATTACGCTATAACTTAAACAAATGAAAATCGGATAAGAAGATAAGAGTTTTTCTACGTTATTTTCACGTGTATATTTATATAATGTGTTATGTATTGGCGCCTATTGCTATATTAATGTATTATTACTTTACGTCCTTAGGGGCGTAAAATTCCATTATGTTCTATGTAAAGGGTACATAACCGGTAAATCGCACTCACGTCCCTTCAATCAGGGCAGTAATGGTAATGGTTGACTTGCATAGCCGGTAGTAGGAAAATAATATTTTTTGCATGATTGTTATACCATTTTGAATTGTAGGCATTATTTTCTGCTGTAGCGTCATATTTTGTATAAATAATATAATTATATATATTGAATTACATATTTTTTATTATTTGCTAAACTTTAATGGGAAAAATATAAAATTGTTTATAACCTCTTATTATAGAATTTGACGGAGAATCCTTTAAGTTATAGGATAATAATATTTAATAAAGAATTACAGTTTTAATAGTAATTCCTTTCATTAAAAATGTTGATACAAATAGCAATCATGATGCAAAATATAAAAAAAATATGGACAAACATAAAATAAATAGCAACAAAACAGGTTCTGCATTCTAAAACGAAGTATTATAAGCAATCGTTAAGCTGTTAAGCTGCCATATTAGTATAGATGAAAAAATGTTGCTTACCTGTCAAAAATCTTCAAAAATAAATCGTCCTATTACAAAAATAAAATGGACCGATAAAAAAAAATATGTTAAAGTTATTATATTTACGGAATTTTCGCAACATCCCTGTAATGTTATTTTGGCAATTTTGTCATTATGGAATTTAGAAAATTTAATTCAAAATTACGAATGAAAAGGTGCAATCGATGAATTGCTGCTTGCGAGACATTTTAGTAAGCTCGATGGTGATCTGTGTACAGTCGATGTTGCGAAGTGGTACTGCAGATTTTACAAATAGTTGTAAATACTGGATAATCAATAATTTCATGTGAGAAGTAGTTAAGCAGGTAAAAAAATAAAATAGTCAATCGCCCTGGCAAATGCTGGAGCGGGTTAATGAAAAAAATAAGCTGCTCAAGCACACCAAACGTTAGTTATATAATAGTAATAATAATAATTATAGTAAAAACAAATATATACTGTTTCGAATATCGAAATACATAATGGGGAACAAAAATGGTGGATGTGATAATAGCTCAAGCGTTTGCGTGGGCAATTTTGTTAAAAAGTACTCCTTTTATAAGTTTTTTATTCCAGTAAACTCATATTATAAACAATATATTTTATATTTACAAATCCATCATCAGTAACTTACTTTTTCTTTTTTCAACAAAAAAAGAAAAGACAGAAGAAACACGAAACAAAAACTCTACAAACGAGTTCGAATATAGATATAATGTAATAATGATAATAGTAATAAAGTATAGAAAAATGAACAATAATTATTTGTATGTGTTGAAGTAGTAGTAGTTTAGAGAGAAACGCTACATTGATTATATTAAATCAAATATGTATGTTGGCTATGTGTACGGATGTGTAATTAATGAAAATGAATGAGTTAATTATTACAGTATATGTATATGTGTATATAGGTACGTATATTTTTGTTTTACTTTGTTACCTTTACGAAAGCATAATGATAACAAAGTATGTCACTCTTCGATATTCTATATTATATTATTTGTTAAGTCGTGATATCAAAGAACTTAGTAGTAGTATAGTAAATATAGAAGAAGGTCTTTGAAAATTATTTTCACCAGACGTCTAACCGTTTTCTTTTACTTTCCTATAATACTAGAAATTATTTTTTTTTTTGCACTCCACATCATGGTTGTTGTTGTCAAGATGTCGTTTTTGTCGATCTGTTTTTGTTTTTCTTTTTAATAACGTCCTGACTTACCCGGTCGGTACCTGTCTATGGACGAGTAATTGTGCGGGAAGATCGCCCTCGGCGAGTAACCGTAGGTGTCGCGGTGAAGTGGGTCGTACCGGTAGCCGGGTACGGTGATACGATCGGCTGCAGCCAGAGGATCGTCGTAGATCGATTTGCCGTATGGCCATGTGGAGAGGAATTCGGGATAGTCGCTGATTGGTCTGAAGAGGCTGCGTGGTCTGACGCTGTCTGTTGCACGGATATCGTCGGATCCTTCAAGTTTAAGAACATATTAAGTGTTACGTCTCCGATATAAATATAGATAAATAAATAGTATTGTAATTTTATTATACGATTTATCGTTTGTTTGATAATTTTTTTGTTTCTATCAATTTTTCATGGTTATACCTTGTTTTTTATTAAAAGTTTTGTGAGGTAAGGCAATGTTAGTATCTTTTGAAATTGCTTGATGTTCGATTTGTTAAAGAAGCAAAATCCCTTCAACCACAACAGCTGAGAAATTTTTTTAATTAGTCGTAAGTTCAATAGGGAACATAGATATCGTCAACAGATGATCATAGATAAACATCAATAAATAAAATGGTGTGAATGTCAACTTATAAATAAAATCAGTAAACGGTAATATGTCAACTGGAAAGATACTCTGCTGCATTATAAAAAAGGTGTTCATGTAGGTAGGCATTTACTCTTTTTTTAAGCTATTAATGTATTTAATGTATTATTGTAGTTCTTATTAAAGCAAATCATGGAATACAAGTGGGATACACAGGGTGAGTTAAAAAAAAGTGAATGAAATTTGTTCGTCCCAAAGGGGCCTATTACCAATTTCGATCCTCGACTTCCGTCCCTTGTGGGTAACGCTGGGGGAAACTTTGAAATCTCAAATGGGAATTCCCTTTTTTTATTCCAGATTTGGATTTTACCGGAAAAAATACGTAACTTGTATGCCAAACATTTTGTCAAAGAAATATAATAATTGCGCAGGTTATAAACAGTTTAATGTACCATTAATTTTTTATTGAATTAAATAATAATAATAGCGTCTAAGTCTCAAACGCAGCTATGGGATCTCCATCGTCTCCTGGCGTCGCCAATATCTTTATGGAAGCGTTCGAACAATAACCCCTATTATCTTACAGCTTTAAGTCAAAATGTTGGTATAGGTACGTTGATGACACGTTGGTCATCTGGCCTCATGGAAGTGAATGTTTAAACAATTTCCTATCGTTTCTGAATTCTCAACATGATTCCATACGCTTCACCATGGAGGTCGAATCGGACGGTTGCCTTCCTTTCATAGATGTTCTCGTGCACCGGCGTCCTGACGGTGGGACATTCTGTTTGCGGGTTATCAATTCTTTTATCTAAAGGGCCATTTCCATATCGGAACCCAATTCGCTTCCTCAAGAACTGAACCGCAATAATTATTCTAGGAAAGATATTCAAGCTACTATCGACTGTTACATCAACCCTTCTCCACAGCAACTCCCCTCATGTAACATTAATTCTGTAAGCAAGCGTGCATACCGTACACTCAAGGTGTCACCGATCACATCAGCAAGACTCTCTTCAGGAAGAACATAAAAATCATTTTCAAATCCAATTTCAAATTCTCAGACTACTTTCTCATCAAAGACCGTATCCATCTGGAAGCTCCTGGTGTCTATCAGATTCCATGTTCGTGTGGAAGTCTGTGTACATCGGTGAAGCAAAGCGATCGGTTAGCATTCGTGCTATTGATGATTGACTTAACACACACTTAAACAATATCACGTTTTCAAAATTTTTGCAAAAGGATATATTATTATACAAGGTTATCATAAAGTAAGGGATATATTTCAATTTATTATATAACTTCACCAAATTAAGCCAACAACAAAAATCAATAGAAATTGTTCAATATGATCTCTATTTTGGTGGCATAAAAGCACCAATCGCATTATGAAGAACATTTCGGGTTGAATTGCAGCAATTTGCTTCCTAATATTGTCTTTTGATTCTTCCGGTCGTATTCCAATAACAAAATGTTTTAAATAACACTAAAGCCAAAAATCCGCTGGGTTCAGGTCAGGCGATCTTGGTGGCCATGAATTTTTAAAATATCTGCTTATAACACGATCTTGAAAAACAGCAGTTAACAAGTCTTTAACTGGTCGGTTAATGTTTTCAATTGCGTCCTTGTTTTGCAATTGTGGAACTGCATAATTTCTTAACATTTGCAGGTATCGTTCACCAGTAGCAGTTTATATATTTATACAGATCAATGATGAAATTAGCCGTGAAATCGTAGCGACTTTCTTGTCATAAAGGCCTTCCTGTGGATTTTCACTTGACCATATTCGACAGTTTTGAGAATTGACTCCATCGTTAAGAGAAAAATGGGCCTCGTCTGTCCATAAAATACGGGATAACCGTCAGGTTCAATTTTAATCTGAGCCATTATTCGCAAAGAAAAATCGTACCTGATTACCAAATCTGCCTCTTTCAAATCAAACAGTCGTTGCAGTTTATAAGGATACATTTTTAAGATTTCGTGTAAAATTTTCCAAATCGTGGTATATGGCATCTGCAGTTGTTTTGATATTGCATTGGCACTACTGATTTCTAACGGATTAGTATTGGCTATGTTTTGATTTTCCTGAAAACTTCTGTAACTTGAACATCATTAATCCTTGGCCTTTCTAATCTCGCGAAGTTAATTACAGACCCTGTTCTTCCAAATTTGCTAATCAAATTACAGTATGCCTTCATTTTAAAGCGGCCTGCTTCCAAACCCATTCTCAGTAATCTTTTTCACATTCATCATAACATTGTACTAAACTTATTGTTGTTTACAGATCCATTTTTTCTTAAGTTCAACACGTTTGATCAGTTAAGACCAGAGAATAAATCACTAAATTGCAATCGCGTTGTTTTGACACTTGCCGCTGTAGTTTTCTTGATGAAACTTTTGTTTTCCGTAGATACATTGGCTTTGTTTTTCTTCCACGGTTGAACCGATTCAGAACAGCTCAAACCCGTCGTCCTTGAAAGTAATATAGACTTTAGTAATAAAATATCCAACTATACCACCATTTGCATTGGTGAACCATTTTGGGCGGTTTCAAATCGGTCCAAATGTAGAAGAAAAACAATCCTATTCAAATCCCATTATTGTAGCAACTAGGATCCAATTCCTATTTGCAATTATTTCAATTTACTGAAACTGTATAAGAGCTTAAAGTATATTCTTTCACTGAATTTTTTCAGCAATCAGAAAATGTTGATAAACACAAGCAAAGATTTCATATAATTAGCTAACATCAATACCAACCTTTCAAGGATCTGACGAAAGACTGCCAGAATTTTGCTTTTTTTGAGGCCGTTTCATTTCGGCCTATCATTTCTAAGTGGTTTTTGAACATTTTGGCGTCCTTTTAGGTGGTCGATCGGTCCTCTGTAAAAATTACAAGTTGTATCAGAACATGACAGACATACGCAAGATAAATTAGAGAAATATGTAAATTATGAGTATATTACTTTATCTTTTAATAATCATTTGATCTTTTTTCTCCTTACACACAGAGAAATGATTTTCTTGCAAAAATCAGTCTCTATTCAAGAAAATAATTTTATTACAAGACTATAAAAATGTATAATACAAGAAAATAATTTTCTTGAAATTTTATTTGCATTAAATAAATATTTTCTTAGGGTTAGAAAATCAAGAAAATCCAAGATAGAAACATGTTTCTTCCAAGTAAATCATTTAGTTTTAAGATAAGAAAATATTCATATTAAAGGTAGGAATGAAAAAATAGTCCAGTTCTCACATTGAGAAATTGGGCCACCGGTTTCGTGCTCAAAAAACACATCATCAGGCCAGCTACAAGGATATCCAATAAAAGAAAAATTACAATAATGGAAAAAAAACCTAAGGTTAATAATTAAAATTAGGAGCGAGTGAATGAACTAATGAAAAAGGGTTTTTTTTTACAGTATAATGAAATTATTTCTTTAATAATATAATTAAATAGGAATTATTTTTATGTTGTTTAATAATTAATGAGTTAATATTTAAGTTATCTCTTTTTATTATTATTATTATTATTTGTTATTATTATTTATTATGTATTTAAAAAACTATATTTAAATTAGTACAGGTGGTAAATAGTAACGAAAGGAAAAAAATATTACATTAACCGGTATCTTTTGAAAACGTTGTACGTTAAAAGTTATATCATTGTATGGGTAAGTATGGGATCTGTATTCCGGTTTGCGCCGCTACTTTCTAACCGGCAGTAGGTGACGCCAGGAAATACTTCAATGCTGTTTTTGAAGATTAGTGGCATAAATTGAGAGATAAACAGCAATGTGGGCAGGAGCAAAAGGCGTTAGTGCTTTTCTCTTCTCACATTGTCTTTGCCGGGAGTGATTCCATCAATACCATGAGTTATTTATATTAGCATTATCTTGGTTATTGTTTCTAGGCACTTTTTTCATGTAAACTTCTACATTAAGTTCACTTTTGTTTTAACATTATTCTGTAGATAAATCTCTACCTTAACCTTTTTAAAATCACAAGCAATGAAAATAATTGACTACATTATGTTCGGATATGTCGTACTGTTTTAAACAAGGTAAGTGCAATTAATAATGTGGATATAAGTAATATGCATTTCAAGAATTCTAAATAAATAAATGCTTTATTTTAAGGAAGACTTTTAAAACGGTAAGTGTTTCAGCACGTTTTATAATTTATTTCTTACCTTCTATTTTATGTGTAAACTTTTATGCGCTCGCCACGCCTCTGGCTATTACCGCGTGTTTGCCCAGGTTAATGATAACACATAAGAATAATTACAATAATTCAAGATTGCTGTTAGGAAACTTTTTGCTCAAATTAATTCATGACCACCTAAAATATTCATTTCAATTTAATTGCTCCTGAAAAACCAGTGTACATACATCAGCTAAACCTAATGTAAATATTGTAGAAATTGTGAATTTTCTTTGAAGGTTAATCTTAAATAAAAATGTAAAATAATTTGAACTTGACAACGTTGCTAAGCTATAAAAAGATCATTATTTAAACTCTCGCAAATATATATACAACAAAGTTTGTATATGATTCAGAAGAGGATATTGCATATTATTTTAGGTTCGTTTAGTGAGAAGAGCCGTGGAAATGACTGTATATCATTTTATCACGTAATTCGTTAGCCAAAAAAAAAAAGGTTTAGAGTCAGTATTTAAAGCCCTAATGCTATTTTTGAGGTGATTTTTCGAAATGTCAATATTGTTTACGTAAGTATAAGTGTCTTGAATGAAATTCTCATCACCAGAGCTTTTTCCACGCCGTTTTTTTTTCTCTAAAATCTATTTTTATAAATAAACAAATGAGATCAATAGCGAAAAAATAAGCTGCCACCCACGTCATAGCGTCTTGAGTGGATTCAGACGGACGCTACAGCAACGGGCGTTGCTGATTTTGGTCGAAGCAACGGCTATCTCGTCGTTATTTATTTTTAGAGTCGGTTACAAAAACCGTCACGAACGAAATTACGGCGATCATCATCGCCCCAAACCGTTCTCCGTTTATTTTTCAACAAATCGTATTTATACATTTCGCGTATTCGAATATGCCCCCTAAGAGCTAATCTATCGCGGTAAGAATGAATGGCGGAGAAAATGGCGTCCGCCAAATTGCCAAATTACTTACTCGAGCCTGTTTTTTGCGCGATCCAAATGACCTTAACTTAAAACAGTGCCACGGAATTCGTGTTTCGCAAACTTTACGCAGACACGTGAACTATATTCTCACGTCCTAATTTTGGGCGTTCGGTCGGCTGATCTTGCCTTCGTTTTCTACTGAAATTGAACTTTGTCAACTTGTAATATTGAGGTGGGCTTGCCAAGCTTGTTTTTATCTTTTGAAAGGAATTGTTGAAACGTTTCTACGATTACGTAATCCTTGGCCATTAATCTTAATGAATTGTGCGTTAGAGGGCGTAGTTTAGTTTAAAGCGTTTGAGAAATGTTATCGCAAATATTTGCCGTGATGTTGAATATTGATACTGTTCCTTATGGATCCTTTTTGGCTATTATTTTCTAAATTTGTTGAAATTAAATTAAAATTGTTATGGTATCTACCCAAAAAAATCAAATCCCAAAAGTTAAATGTGTAAAGACGTAGATTAAATGAAAATTTATGGGTTCATATCAAGATTCCAAAATGTTAAATACAAATGCTTGATTTTATGGAAGATACGTTAATGTTCTTGATGGAGATTTTCAAGTATACTGAAGGTCGAGGTCTCTATGATTGAAGCGAAATTCCATTGGCCTTGATATTATCAGCCCCTGGTGATTATATAATTGGATTTAAATAAAAGAAAATAACTAGAAATTACTTCAGCAAAAGTTTAGTTTAATTCTGATGGGATTGTTTATAGATTTGTAAATGATAAATTATTTACTACAATATCAAAAAGGAACAAAACCAATGGCTTTGTTCCAATATAGACAGACTTACTAACTAACTATTATAGAAGCTTTGTCCTCAGAAAACTAAAAAAATGTTAATGCTTCTAGACAACGAGCTTTTATCAAATAATTTTTTTGAAAATAAGTCACTGGTATTTCAATTTTATTTGACTGCAATCATATTTGGTTCCAATTATTCCAATGAACTTGAAAGCAAAAACACTAATGGAATAAAATGCTCTTTCATTCTACAAAGTAAAATGGTATAATCCTAAGTATTTTCTTCTATTGGTATTATTAATTGCTCATAATATACAATCACAAAAATTTAATTCAAGCTAAAGCTTAAAATTTGTGAGGCATCAAGTAAATCAAAGATTATTCCACATTTTTCTGAATTATCCTCTAAACTGTGCCCATTTACTAAATTATTGGTTGAAAAATCTCGTAACAAATTACTACGGTTGCGTTCAAACGTGTTTTTGGCAGAAAGTTTAAATATTTCAGCGAATCCTTACAGTATAGCGCGTGTGAAATTTTATATTTGCCTTTTGCACACCGCGCAACTGGCTATGTTCAAGGCCGAACATGTTTCAAATTGAAATCCGAGTATTTCTGAAAATTTTCTCGTTCGATTCCAGAGAGCGAAAAAGATGTTTACGCGTCCTCCCTCAGGAAATGGTTTAAATTACTTAGAATTTCAAACGCTTACACAGGAAATAAATATTTTATAATTTATATCGGATTCCCAAGAAAATCCAAGTTTTTAAATAATTCTTATTCTAAATCGTTTCTTTCTGGACACGGATACGCCTTTCCTTGCGTCTAAATAACGATTAGCATTTAATCGCAATGAATGACGTTATTTAGCATCGGCCTGGGATCTTATATAGGCCAGATCTAAATATAGACCCTGCTCCTGTTCTAGCTAGCCGATCCCTACCTTACGAATCCACTGATCAAACGAATCAAAATTCCTTGTTTGCAAATTTTCGAATCGACTCGAAGTTAAAATTAAAATGTAAAAATACGCGACAACCTTGCGGCTTTCGAAAACGCGAAACCAAGACGCTTTGGAATCTTTAGATTTAGGCAGGAATTTCTTCGTTGTTTTCTAATTTTCGGAAACATTTCATGGCTATGGCCCAGACATATCGCACAACGATTTGTAAAGAATTATAGTTTAAATATAAATGAATATTAGCACAGGAATGTCTTGATGAAATGGAATGAAGGTTACGCAACACATACACACATACATCTAAAACTATTGAGAAAAAAAAATGAAATGTAAGTGGCTGTGTATAAAAAATACTTTCAAAGAAGAAAGGTATATGCTTCATACTTACGAATGATTGGATAGATTAAAACGTCAATTTTTTTTTGGTTTTTTGTTAACGCGTACACTTTTCAAACAATCGTTCGTTTTTATGCGATTATATACAGAGAAACAGTGTCAGGTGTAAGATGATAACGTAACTTATGTTACTATTATTGTTATGTGTGCAATTTGGTACTGACCTAAGTGTTCTCTAATCGAGTCGTTTGCGGCGACTGGTGTTCGATACTAACTGGTAGCGCGTCTGGACGCCCAACGTCGATAGCATACAACGTCGCTCCCCTACCTAAGCGTCGCTTACATCTCTTCGAACACACACGTCACTGGACCAGCAGGTCCTCGTTTTTTTGTTTACAACACCATTCAAGGATTATGCCGAAAATTTACCTAAGAAATGTGCACATTTAGACTCACACGCGCTCTTCCCACAATTTCGAAATTTCTTCACCAACGCATAAATCATGACGATTAACGAAATGTACTTTCTCTTTCCTATAAGAAGATGGAGATTGATTTGAATCTATACGCATTATTTCAAGCTTAAATGGCAATAACTAAAATATTTTTCGGACTAATGATAATACGTTTCGGTACACACTTGAGATAAATAACTACATTAAAACGACTTATTTTCGATTAAAAAATGTAGCCACATACAAATGATTTAGGGTTCTTTTGTGATTCATCAATTGCGTACCTTTGTATCATCCATCTATTGATATTGAGACGTCTAATTGAATTCAAAAAAATCAAAATTCCTATTTAAGACTCATATATTGCATTGATTGATTTTGCTCATAAGCAGTATAAAGTCATTTGTATCATTAACACTGCGGCCTAGCGAACCTATCGTATGAATCTTACTTTAGTTTTAGTTTTACACAAACGGGTTAGTTCTATTGATTAGGTTTAGTAATTCTTTCTCTGATGGTGCATCAATTGCGATTTGTAGGGCGACCATACGGATAAACATTTACTTGTACCAAGACTGTCCGCCTCAATTCAAGACAATTACTGTTTCATTTATCTCACAATACAATAATTGTGCGTACGAATGGCAAGAGGCCTGATTCGTAGCAGGTGGATAATCGGTTTATTGCACCCTTAAGCATTATTTTTAAAACCAGCAATTATCTGTGGCAATAATGTATCGGGGTATTACTCAAATAACAATTATGCTTTTAAGATTTTCGAAATTAAAATTATATTTGATAAATATTCTTATAAATTTAATACTTCTGAAGCGGTCCTAATTCCATGGCCAAGGATTGTAGTGTCACAAACACTCAAAAGTAGTTGAACAATGAAATAATTTTTAGTTTTTGCATTCGCGTAGCGATACTCGTTTCGCCATAGACTAACACTGTTCGAACGAAGTTTTTTTATATGATCTTTAAAAATCCTACAATAATATATCACAAAAGGTTATTGGGTATATAGAGGAAATGGGTTTTACTAAAGCAGTGCTTATGTCAGACTCTCAAAGCGTACTCAGTGCACTGAGACGCAGAAAGTGGTTTGCTAAAATTGCTGAGCTTAAATTACAAGATACCAACGTAAGAAAATTACAAGATACCAACGTAAGAATCTTTTGGGTTAAAAGTCATGTGGGGATCTCCCCTAACGAGGTAGTAGACCTTTTAGCTAAGTCGTCAGCAGCTAACGGCGAAATCGCAAATCTTAATATCTACGAATCGGAAGTTTTATGTAACCTCAAAAGATTCTTTCTAGAAGAAAAGTGGGAAAGTAGGTGGCAAGCCTCATATGAATGTCATCCCACGCAGTATGCCATAATCCACCCCTCGATCTTTCATACACGTTGGCATAGTAACTCTAGAGCGTCACGATACGAATATTCTGTTGTTGCTAGATTGAAATTCGGACATGGTTGCTTCCCTTCACATTTACACAAATTAAAGATTTTGGATTCTCCAGCTTGTATATGTGGATATGAGGTGGGTGATTTAAATTACCTTATTTTAGCATGCCGCGTCTATGAGCACCAAAGACGAAATCTGTTTGAGAATTTAGTAGCACATAAAGTAGCCTTACCCACTTCTATAATACTACTACTACTAAGGTCTAACAACATTGAAATTTACAGAGTTCTTATTAAGTTTCTCGTTGACTGTCGAATTACAATTTAATAGGTGAAGTTTTTTATAATTTGATACATTGCGATAGTAATGTGGCTGATGGGATTTGATCCCTCAATGCCAAAAAAAAAGAAGGTTATTGGGATGGATAATTGTGCTTTAAGCGGAAATGCTTTTGGGATATATAGGATTATAGGATGAACAGTAACTGATATATTAACAACTAGAATTTTTGTTGTTGTTCCATAATTCTATCATTAACATCACTAGCAGTACCAATTTTGAATGTCGCTGTGTTTAGATTCATTTATTTAATTTCGTTCACCTATTTTATTAATATTTTGATGTTTATGAAGATCACCAATCCTTTTATGCAGTTCATCTAAGGATTCGAGAATTCGTCGGGTGACGACCAAAATTTTAGAAAAAATGTAGCTCTTTTAAATTTAGAATAAGATTCGTCAATGAGTTAAAATAGATACCCAAACTCGTGAACACAAGGATTCAAATATGTTAGGAGCTTTGATGAATCAAGCTATACTCCTTGGTGTTTTATCTTTCCGATTTTGTTGAACATTGAGAAGACTAATTTAGAGATTATAAAATTTGCAGATAACATCACACAGGACCTAGGTCTGAATAACAGATGACCTAATTGTCATCAGAACTATGTGTGAACACCTGAAATATTTATTTTTGCTAGGCAAAACGTATTCAAGACATTTTACAACCGCCAAAATATTATTCATACAACCGCTTTCTCAGTAGAAGATTTGTACCCAAACATAGGAAGCTATCGAAAATATTAATCTTCAAGATTGTTATAATATTTATGTGCAGTACTAAATAAATGTAAGGACCAAATGCTGGTAAAAGGTCTTTGAGGCTGTGTAAGTTGCTGATACTTACACAGTAATAAAACTCGGAGAAATGCCTACTGATACCTGACGAATAAGTCAGGGGTTTGAGAAATCAAACTCAGCTCTACCAGCAAACCCTACTCTCACGTCCTCGAAGACGTTTGGTCGCGTGGTCCTTGGGTATATGACGTACAATAGGTGTGCGTTATATAGCGGACGAGAGAGGGTGAAGGGTGACTTCCGGCGCCCTTAAATAACCGGAACAAATCAGCTAAGGCAGAAAATCCTGGTCCTCCTGGTAGGGGGTTAAGGCGTTAGACTAGCTCTTTAACACTCATAAAACCAGGTTATTGCTAAAAAACCTAACGAAATTCCTTGGAGACGGATTGGACTTAACGACACAAGCAAAGAAAACGCACAATGAGGTTTGGTACCTGGAATATCCACAAAGCGCAAAGAAGTTGTGACTGAGGCAGAACGATATAGAGTGGACTGTATATGTTTGACAGAGACCAAAAAGAAAAATTACAGTCTTGAGAAGTATCTGATGACATAGAAGAAGAACATAGTAATATAACAGAAGCATTTGGGCAGAAATGTAAAAAAGAGTGGGTCGACCCATTATGGTTGATACCTGAACCGGAAAATAAAATAAAAGAAAAAAATATCCTATATAATAAATAAGCTAACAAATAGCACACAGGAAATCGGACCAGTTATAGGATAACACAGAAACATGTTAGAGACGAAATTAAAGAGAGTAAGAACGAAATGTGGAGAGGAAAATGCATTGAAATAGAAAGCACATTAGGCGCTACGCAACCATCGGAAACTTGGAGATGTTTGAAAACAATGAAAACTAATAAAACAGAAAACTCCAACACGATTCGAATATCAGAATGGAAACAATACGACCAGACCTTATTTACTGAAAACAGAAAAGAATTTATAACAGAGGAGAAACAAGATCTAGGGGGAGTGGAGGACGACTTGGAAATTACAGAAGAAGATTTAGCTGAGGCACTGAAATTAATGAAAAATGGTAGAGCTCCAGGCCCCGGAGGAGGCCTCATGCAACGCTTGACCAAACAATTGTGCAAAAAATAACTAAATTCCTAGAGAATGGAAAACTTCTTACATCTCTTCGATCTACAAAAAAGGCAAACGCAACGATCCTTCAAACTTTAGAGGGTTTACTTTCAATTATACCCTCAGTAGACTATTTTGTAAAATCATACAGAAATTATCATATTAGAAATGGAAACACGAGGAAAAATAAGCGAAGATAAAAGTGGGTTTACTGCGAGATGTTCATGCGTGGACAATCTATTCGTTATTCAGCAACTCACAGAGAAAAGGTCTAGCCAGAATGAAGAGACCGGCATAGCTTTCGTGGACTTAGAGAAAGCATACGATTCTGCTCCCAGATCAATAATGACAGCAAGGACTGTGGGGTGGTATAGCAAACACAATATTCATGGCCACACTCGGCGCCACACAAAGTATTAATTAACTCGGGAAGGCCTTTTCGAAGACACGTGGGTCATCAGCATCAGCCAAGTACCGACAATCGGTACTAGGCTGAGTGTCCCATGAATACTGTGTTTGTCTGTTCCCAGAATTAAGTTATGGCACGCTCTATCCGAAATGTACATAAACCCATCAATTATAAATATTATTAAGATGTTGTGTGATGGCAATGAAGGGTACGTAAAGGTAAATAATCAACTATCGGATGCAATTCACATTAGTAAGGACCTAAAGCAGGAATGCAGCCTGTCGCCGCTGCTATTTAATATTTACCTGGAAGTTGCACTGAAGGAATGGAAGAGAAGTTGTGGACGTATGGGTATTACTATCGGAAACGAATGCCTGTTTAATATTCATTTAGCTGACGATCAGGCAATACTCGCACAAGACTCATATGACATGGAATTATGCTAACCCGCCTATATGCAGCTTATGAGAAATGGGGATTAACTGTCAACATCGGTAAAATAGAATACCTCGTCATAAATTCAGAGGCTAACTTTGAAATTCTGATTAAAGACAATACAAAAATAAAACAGGTGGATGAATTTAAATATCCGGGAGCCCTAATAACTAGAGAAGGATTCGGTAAGACAGAAATTCGAAGGCAGATAGAACAAAGTAGGAAGGTAATAGGCTGCTTGTACTCCGTATGGTGGGACAAGAATATCTCAAGAGTAGAGTAGAGTCAGTTTTGATGTATGGGAGTGAAGTCTGGACATTAACAGCCGAATCCAAAAAACAATCTGGGCAGAAGTGCTGGAGTCTCTAGACTGAATAGAGTACCTATCGACGAAATAAGAAGAAGAATGCAGACTCAAGACACCGTGGTGAATAGAGTGAAGAGAGGAACTCTAAAATGGTTCGGTCACGTACTTCGGATGGACGATCAGTGATGGCCGAAGAAACTCTTTAAGTGGAAACCTCCGGGTAAAAAGGAAGGAGGAAGGCCAAGACTATGCTGGAACGAAAATATGAGAAAGGCCATGGAACATCGACAATTAGAGGAAGAAGACGCGCAGGATAGGACTGGATGGCGGTCAGGTGTGGGGATGCGGCACCGGCCGATGTGAAATCTTATATTATTCAACGTCTTTTTGATTAACAAAGACAAGCTCTGATCATTAAAACAGTAATAGTCAAATTAGAAAGTAGAGATAGATGCCTCTACACTTACAAGTGGAAAGTTTTATTTTAACCAAAACTTGGTTCAATACACCTATTGGCTTTCATGTATTATTGTTAGTACCTACCACTTGTTCCTATATTAACACATATGCGCTTTCTTAATAAAAATAGATAGCGAAGGTAAATGACAGTCTTATAGGATAAAAAAATTTCCCTGGCGAAAAGCCATACACTTTCTCATTCTAATATATTTTTACAATGCGTACGTATAGATTTTCAGTCTGTCTAAAATCTATTTTAATTTACTGTATTTTTCCCTTCGTTGAAATGGGTTGCTGCTGTCGCATATGTTCTCCAAATACTCCCCAAAATAGTCCGATATCGTCGTGACGTAATTTATAGAAAATGCCTATCATATTAAAAGCTCTTCGAGAGAAGAATGTTAATGTCTAGACGTTTTACATCATAATAAAGTTATCGTACTCAAAATTCTTTATACATTTTTAACTCAATGAGAGAATATACACTTATATAGTTCGATTTTTCAAACGATATGACCATTAATGAGGTTACTAGCATAAATATTTGGGCAAGCGATTTCGGCTAATTTCTAAGCTTATACATATGTATTAATCATTACTCTCTGGCACCAAACGATTCATCCTATAATAATATTAGTGATTCAAGTTATGTATTTATATATCCTGCGTTCCGTTCGAGATTTTCGCTAACATCTTTAATTTAGAATGCCTAATTACATCAACATTCTCTCTATATGTCGACCTATTTTCGTAACACAAATTGTTGACCTGACCCACATATTCTAGCTGTATATAATGCATTTTTAGCTTGCAGATTTCGTCGGCCAGACGAAATATTACAGAAAATAGAAGACTTTCGGCTTCTTCGGATCCTGTCAGTGGCAGAGTATTTATATTGCGAAGCCTTATGGCAATTTTATTCTTATAAATAACTGATTTAAGCAGTAGATGTAGGTACAATCGAGAGGGCCATGTTTCCGCATCATGACGTAAGGATTTTTACTGGACCATATACGGATGGTTTGTTTGTTAATAAAACCATTAAGGTGCAACGTCTAAGAAGAAAGATTTGTCAGGGATATTATTATTATTCATGTGTTAGCTTTAGTTTGATATGAATCCAAGTTTTTTTATGGCTTTTATGAATACGTCATTCCTTCTATAAAAGCCGATGTGAAAATGGTATAATAGTATTTTTCTGTGGGTGTAATGTAAAGGAAAGGAGCTTATAATCCACTTCCGGAAAACATCTAATCTAAAACACAATATTCGGAATGTTACTGAAAATATTCCAATGGAAATGCTAAATAGAGCATTTGATAGCCTTCTGGTGAGATGAAATACCTGCATACAAGAAACATTGAACATTTGTTATACTTCTAAATGATTTTTTTGTTTTTAGTTAATTGTAGTGTATCATACAGCTGCAAGTAAATGTAACTTGAATTGTAGCTGTGTTTATTCTTCTGTTAGTCATGGCACGCTGGATGTTCTGTTGTTTCCATTTTTGATTTTACAGTGGTACCTTAATAAAGGTTTATCTCTGTTATTTCTCAACCGATTTTAATTTTGTAAATAACATTTAAAAGCTAAAAGAAGTGCCTTTTCAAATTACTGGAGATAAATAAAGCATTGCATTAAAAAAATTCAGTATATCGGGTTTGCAAATTATGCCATTTTCATTTCGGTTTTTATAGAAGAAATTACATATTCATAAAAGCCATAAAAGAACTTGGACTCATATAAAACTCAATGGAGAAAACCACGTCTTAATACTTCATGTTTATTAACTTTGTGACTCTTTTATTGTATTTACGTACCTTTTTCGTTCAGTGTAGGTTTATTAAATTATTATCAACACTTTTATCTTGTTGTCGTCTTTTGAAGAGAATTTATTATTTCATCCCTTTAATCATTCACAATTTGCTATCATTAGTTGACCTACATGATCTGACATCTTGATGTTTTAACTTTTCTAGGAACTTTTACAATAAAGTAAGGAATAAAAATGTGGTCAGAGATATTGTTAAATCTTATTGCTTACATCTATAGATACATGCATGTTATTTCTTTTTCAAGAACATTTCGGTGATATTGGGGATATTTTGATTATCTAATCAAAATCATAATATATCTTATATATTTTTAAAAATTTTGTGTATGTATGGAGTAAAACAATTTATTTGTATGATTTAATAGCACCAAAGAAACGATCTTCAAATAACTCTATTAAATCAAATAAACTGAATAATCATAATTTTTTGATTCTTTGGTATTTAAAATGACAACCTCGAAATACACTTGAATTTTTACGTAGTGTCGCCAAAATCAAACATGACCTTCCCCAGTCGAGTTGAAGGTGTATATTAATAACTCACCTATTTTAAAACACACCTCTCCAATAACAACCGAGAATATAATTTCAGATAAACGCCGTACTCTTCGTCATTTTCTTTTGATGTTTCCAGCAAATCTATACGTCGGTCCAAAATATCAAAAGGTACTTTTACAACGAGATACTGTTATAAGCTACGTTTTTGATATATTTCTAAAGTTTAATTTTTTTTCGATTAAGCACGATTGTGTTGTGAGTTAAAAACGGGGAGATGATTCACCAGCGAAACATTTTTTTTGGTAAAAATAAATGCGGATCCGCCGCGAGTGTGATTAGTTGCTCTAAAAATAGGAGAATTATTAAATGTTTAAGCTTTGAGTTACTGTACTCGATCCAGACCATTCTTTTCTTTCATATTCATACCGCCCAAACAAAACAAGTGACTCAAGGGATACTTATTCACGAGAGATATATTTTGTGTTTACTTCGAAAATAACTGGTCGTTAGTTGTCGTAGATTTCAAATATGTGCTTGTACTTTCATTAAATAACTTACGTTTAGTATTCTATAGTTCTTGTGATGAAACATTAACTTTTTTAAATGGTACATCCTGTATATTTTTGCACCAGTTAATAGAAAATAATTTTTGCTTGCAAAAGTATAAGGGGTGTTCTTTCTAATCTTGATAGTTTTTGAAATATTAAAGGAAAAAGAAAAATGTTCCTTTTTAAAATAAGGTGTGCCTTGAGAACAAAATTATAATTGAAAACATGTGCAAAATAGAAACGAATTATTTGATTAACATAGTGACGCTAGTAACACAACGAGAAAATTATGACAAATACGAGGAGAAACGTATAGAGGTAAGAAGTATGGTAAAAAAAAGTAAAGGCAAGTCATGGATAAAATTTGGTAACAAGTTAAATAACTACAACATTTAACAAAAACCGAAAATGTTTTATAATACGCTTAAACATATGATAAAATCAAAACCAGATATGCTGAAGAACATGAAAGAGAAAAATGGAAATATACTTACAGAAGAAAAAAGAATTCTGGAAAGATGGAGAAGAGAAAACAGAAAAAGATCTAAACGAAACAATATAAAAAATGAAAAATGGAAAAGCACAAGGACATGATGGGGTGGCCACAGAAATGATTAAATTGATGAATGAAGAAAGACAACAAGAATTATTAGATATTATAAATCAGGCTAAGAATGAAAAGAAATTACCAATAGACTGGCAGATGGGCATACTGATATATAAAAAAGGAGATAGCAAAGAATATTCAAACTTTAGGGAAATAACCTTAGGAAACACGGTGGGAAAAGCGTATGCCGGAATACTAGAATCCAGATTAAGGGAAAGATTAGATAATACTCTGGAAGAAAACCAAAGTGGATTCAAAAGAGAAAGGGGAGCCAGCGACCAGATATTCACAGTACGTCAAATAGCAGAAATTAGTGGGAAGGCGGATACACGCTTGCTTTATCGATATGGAGATGACACCTGACAAATTTTAAAAGATAGAAAAATCGAAAAAGACCTTACAAGGTCTCTACGTGGAAACTGAAAGTTACGTAAGGCTAAGAAATGATGGGTCACAAACTTTTGAGAGTAAAATCGAACTGAAGCAGGGGTGTGTTTTGAGCCCACTACTTTTTAATATAATATTTAGAGTAAGATAATCGTTCGTCGCGCCATAGGCGTGCGGTTTCTTCAATATTTATAATACCGAAAAAGAAGTAATAAACCGAATAATAATAAAAAAAACTAAACAAGAATTATAATATCTGTAAGGCTCTTAGGCAGCGTAATCAAGTAGGCTGGCGGATTGCATTGGAATTACTGAACATGAGAAGTAGAAGCACCATCATCAGTATTATAACCCAGTGGATAAGAATCGTAAAAAATTGATAGCATCAGATATGTTTCAATAGTTGTTTCGTGGAACCGTGTTCGCAGTAGTGAAAAAATGTGTTTATATTTGGAGAAAGATCGTTCGACATCTACCGATGTAATACATGTACGATTAAAATAATCTTTGAACTCAATTAATGGATTAGTCGAAGTACCATTACAAATTTGTTGTAATGTCATAAAATTGGAATCTTTCTCTAACACACTCTCCAACTTTTTAAGACGCGAATATTTTTTGCGTCATCTATAGTGCGTAGCAGAGTATGTACTTCGTCTACTATTTGCAGTGACTTCACTAACGACAACGCTCTATTTTGTAATTGTTCCAGTACGTCATGTAAGCATTTATAGTAGCTATGAATACATTGGAAATCTGTTTCAACAGAAGTATCTTGAAATTTTGACTGGCTCTCCTTAAATAGCTGCAGCTTCGACAGGATTGAATTGAAGAATAACAGCTTCTATTTTTTTGAAATGTTCCCCAACGTGTTAGAATCGGCTGCGGTGGTTCACGAATACCGAGTAGAAGGGAATAGGTCCAGAAGCTTTAATTTTATACTAGGGATTACACTGAGAAAAACAATACATCGATGCTTGACTTATGCAGACAATATTCTAACGACAAGAACGAAAAAAGGACTGTTCTTGATTATAGATATAAGTAAGTGATTTATGAGATCTTTTAGAAAGTTCTTCGAATAGATTGACGATAGAAAATCTCTTAGCCAAGAATATAACAGCGCACATAAACTCGATAGCCGACGAATAACGTACATAGGAAATTGAAATGGTGCTATATTTATATTGGTCGTGATTTATAAGAAATAATAAACGAAGATCATCCAGTTATTTATAGTAGGTGCTGTGCGCTGGGTGTTTGCGTTGACGCGCTGTGAAATTGCAAATAAACATTGAACCGTACCTTTGCGGTTTAAAATACCCCACAAATCATTACTACTTTTCTTCAGACGAATTCAATTATCATCCGACACTATTAATAGAAATCCAGTATTTTTCTAAGTGTGGCTACCGAAAAAAACCGTCACCAACGCAGTAAAGTCGCATTCTCTAATTAACTGTTAATACACACTGGCGTTATTGAAAACGTTAATAACATTTGAAATATAGAAATTTTTAATTACAGGAACAATCTAGTCGATGCGACACGGTCTTCTTATGGTCTCAAGGCAAAAGGAAACGCACACTGCAGAATTGCTTTTCACGAAGAGCTTTTTTCTACTTTGTGGTTATAATCTTGCAGAATGCTCGGATGAGTTACAGGTTGAATTTTCATTCATAAGTCTTCGATCTTCGTAATGTAACTATTTCAGTACATGCAGTGTTAATTTCTATTAATTCCTCTTTTTTTTTTAATTGACCTGGAAAGAAATGTCATGTATACGTACACGCAGAGAAACGTTTACTTCTATCAAAGCTGTCCGCCTTAATTCAAGACAATTACTGTTTCAATTATCCGCGATACAATAATAATAAAGAAATATTTTCTTAGCGTTACTTTCCCCGCTTAAGAGAAGTATATACTTGTGATGAAATAATTGTATTTCTTTGTTTGACATTTGTTAACTTGATTCAAGAAAATCTTGCAGAAAATTTGAAGAAAGCGATCCTTAATATAAGTTAATGGCCAATATAGCACAAAATAATATTTTTTTCAGGATAGTAAATTGTTTTCTTATTTCGAGAAAGCGTTTTAGTATTGTTCATAAATCAATAGTTTCATTTTCTTAAAATAAAGCATTTTTTACTTAGAATTCTTGAAATGCATATTATTTATATGCACATTATTAATTGCGCTTACCTTGTTTAAAACAGTGCGACATATCCGTACATAATGCAGTAAATTATTCACATTGCTTGTGATTTTTAAAAAGCTAAGGTAGAGGCTATCTATAGAATAATGTTCAAACAAAACTGAACTTAATGTCGAAGTACATATGAAATAATAACCAAGTTAATGCTAATAAATAGCTCTTGGTATTGATGGAATCACTACCGACAAAAACAATATGAGAAGAGAAAAGCATTAAAGCTTTTTGCTCCTGGCTACATTGCTCTTATATCTCTCGGTTTATGCCACTAATCTTCAAAATCAGCAACTGAGATAGTTCCTAGTGCCACCAAGTGCTAGTAGTTATAGCCATGCCTAGATAATAGCGACGGAACTAGAATACAAATATCATACTTACCCATAGAATGATATCACCTTTAACGTACAACGTTTCATATTTCATAAACATTTTCAAAAGATACCGGTTAAGGTAATATATTTTTTCTTTTTATCACCATTTACCACGTGTATATATCCTAAATCTGAATTCATTAAGTGAGTTTTGTTTTTGTAAATTTCCATGCCTTCATAACAATTTAATTGATTTAATCTTTACATTTTTAATTAACTTTATATTATCAACATTATGGTTATTTTCAAGCATATGTAGGGCAACGCTAGATTTATCAAACCTTCTGAATTTGAGATGAGCCAAATGTTCTTTGTACCTAATTTTGATTGATCTTTTTGTCTGCCCAATATACACTTGATCACAATCTTTACGTGAAAATTTGTAAATTCCTGATTTATCCATATTATTTACAGGGTTTTGGAACTTCCTAAAAGGTTTTTAAGGTTATTGCTTGAAGAGAATACAATCTTGTGGTCAACTTTAGAAAATATTTTTTGAAAACATCACGTAACTTGGATAAAAGGGTAATTTAACATATTTCTTATTATTACGGCCGTCAATGCGTTCTAGTGTGCTTATATTTCTAATTCTTAATCTATTCTTATGTTTCCTAATACTATTATAGTCGATATCTTCAGGGAATCCGTTAAAGTTAGCAGTTAGTTGATGATTTCTTTTAGTTCATTTTGATATCTATCTTTGGTTAAAGAAACATTGGGTTACCGGTGCACCAAAAAGTTAATAGCCGAAAGTTTAAGTAATGGTTCTATTACATACAAAATAAATTCTAATTTATTTTGAACATTTAGTGTTAACGTAATAAAGAAGACAATGCACACAACTCTCAAATACCAGCTACTTAACAAGTAATAATCTTCAATACAACATATGTAGATATACATTCAGT
The DNA here is from genome assembly GCA_029619315.2 of Dynastes maya. Lineage (NCBI taxonomy): Eukaryota > Metazoa > Arthropoda > Insecta > Coleoptera > Scarabaeidae > Dynastes > Dynastes maya. The sequence continues at coordinate 72,354,277 of JAROYE020000002.1, forward strand.
ATATTACCAATGAACGTCAATAAATTTTTGAATATTCTCCTGTATTCTATAACGTGTGAAATGTAAAATCTAAAAATGTCCATACCACACAAAGATACACACCCACGCATTTCTAAAGAACTCTAGAATATCAAGCGAGCACATACAATATCGTGTGCTCTACACTCTATATGTATTATGTACCGCATGATGCGTCTTCTTCAAACAATCGTTAGTGGTGTTGAAACATAGTAAATAGGCAGCCGAACGTCGGCCGTCGTCGACGACATCGGCTGCCGTCCATCTTCAAACAGAAAGGCCCCGCTTGACTTCAATTAGCGATAGTGTCGCGCATACGATGCATCTATAAAAGCCGGAAAGAAAAAACAAATATTTACTCAACGTCTATGTTTCGTGCATGTTACATCTATTGTTACATGCATCGGTTAAACCTACGTGCGTATATGTTCATCTAATTTACCAGGGAAAACATGCCAAGTCAATGGAAATAATGACGAGGAATTATTTCCATGGGAAGTAACTGCCGGTACGAATAAAATTGTAGCACAACCTTTTACTGTAAAATTTAGAACAAATGTTTGTGAATAATATTTAGAACTAAATTAAGCAGAAAGAATGTTGCTAACTTGTTAGCAATAACTTATATACAAATAATGTATGTATTGTTATGATGAAATTTTAAATCGTCAAATGCAGCTGTCAATTCGGTACATATAGTGTGTTCAGTATGGCCACACGGTAGATATGAAATTCCCTCTAGCGGATATTAGTTATTTTTCAGAAGCCTCCTTTCCTCTTCGGGCCTCCGATCTTCGGAGTGGAGGTACTAAATAATTTATTGAACTCCAGCCAACGACGACTAATATTCGAAATTGATGTCAAATTCTCCTACAACAAACAACAGGGTAAATTCAGAGGTATTTCTAGCAGGGTTTCGTAAATTAAATATCTATCATAAAGTTATTAAGTAGAACGTCAGTTAATTTTGTCATAATTATGTTGTCGTTGTGGTTTTGACCACAGAGTCGTCTATTTTTAGTTGTCTAGTTCCTCCTTACGTTATATTTAGATACAAATCATTAAAATTTGCTGTGGATAAAAACAATCGCCATTGCGATTAAAACAAAGCAGAAAAGGAACGCTAATTAAATTAATCATCTGGTCCCAGTTTAAAGTGTCTAATATTGAAATCATAGTATAAATTCAAGGTAGAAGAGAAGGTTGGAGGTTAGAATAGGCAGGTTCGTTGCGAAACATAGAGTTTACATGACATCTTCGTAAAATTAAGGTTAGTTTGCATTTTTCATTTTTTAACATTCGTTAATTTCCTTTTACTGATATCAAAATTCGTTTAAAATACTCCCGAATCCCACAGTTCATTTAAAAATCTGATTAATTTACAAAAATTCAATTTTTTTGAACAATTTCTCTGAGATAAAACATTTCAATATGTGAGTAGAGGCCTAGAATCTATTTTATTGCCATTGATATTTTTCTTTAACCGTTCAAAACTTATTTTGGAAAAACGAAATTTGGAGCACAATTGAAGGTCAAATTTCACCCCTTAAATATGCAGCAACAGAAGGTACCGTTGAACAACATTCGATGGGATCTACAAACCGACTTTCAATGAAATCGGACTTTGCGTAGTTTCCAGGTATCTAACTTGTATCAAAAATTCTATACGAAATGCGAAGCATTTCGAGAAGATATCCAAGGTTTCGTCTTACATGAAAGCAGATTAAAAATGTGAGCCATATAGGTACATTATATTTCAGAAAACAACATTGCATACGTCATCCTATAGCCCACGCGCAGGCTCCCCAATGGACGTCACTTCTCGATGTATTTGTTTCATTTTTCGCTTTCATTTAAGGCAGATATTGTGATGCCGCCAATTCGACGAAAACTTCCTACGCAACGGAGAACATGCGTTTCGAGGGCATTTTTTACCGCGGCTCGGCCTCCTCGATACAACGGGGAGATCGTAACGAGCTGCAATAACACTTTTATCGAGCAGCACGCCGAAAATAGCGTTCGTGAAAGTTTATTTGTGAAACATTAATTCAACAACGGCCGATTAAAAGAATAAAAATATTTTATGCAGGCGCGTGCGACTCTGTTTAAAGCTTAAAGGGCGGATGTTGCTGAGAGGCCTCACGAACGTTCGGCTAAAACCTTGATGCTGCATGCAAGAATTTTGTTAAAATTGCGTTTGAATTAAATTTAAAACGATAAATAAGCGGTAATTTTTCGGCAGGATCACTATTCGAAATATATTATAAAAAAATTGGCACGGTTTCGATTTTGTGGGGGGCGCGCAATGAATTAAAAATTGTTAGCAAGTGTTCGGTGACCTAAAATAACAGAAATACATACGTTTTGATTTATCACGTTGAACGTGAAAGTGCTGAAATAACCCGTGCATTTCAGACAAGTTGATCTCGCTTTTCAAAATGTTATTTCGAACGTGTAATTTGGAAGTTAACCATTTATGGAAGTTCTGGGATTCGATGATGGCTGTTCGAAATTCAATGTTTTCGATACTATTGATATATCCCATTGAAATTGGAAGGCACTTATCTGCGTGAACCACGTCATATTAGAGCACTGCACGGGCCTATTTTTCACGGCCCGGCCCGGCCATGGCCCGTTACTGCATGGAGTAGGTCCGCCCGGTCCGCCCGTTGCGTTCATTACCTCAGCACAAGGCCCGCCGGGCCCGGCCCGTTAGGAAATTTAGGCCCGTTTGGCCCGTCTAAATTATTTTAGTCTGTTTAAGTAATTATATCTGCACCGTCTATTTCTAAACATTTTTTAATTACTACATTATAATGAATAGAATGAAACATTTATTTTGTTTGTATTTGTATACTATATTGTATGAAACCAAAAGAAAGCGTAACATAACATTGCATACATTAAAATAGTTAATACAAATAAAAACTAAACAGCATTTACTGCATACGTTATGTCCATTCGATGTATTTAAGACATTCTCGGCCCGTATAATTTTAGGCCCGGTCCGCAATGAAAAGAGAGGAGGCCCGCCCGAGCGGGCCGGACTTTTCCTAGCCCGTGCAATGCTTTACGTCATATGACTATATTCTATAAGCCATCTTGAAAATATCGGGTAAAGAAACGTACATATGTGAAACGTCAAATGTATATACATAACCTTACTAAAAATAAAATACTTCGCATATCACTCTCATTTTTTAATTTATCTATTGCTCCACAGAAAAATAGCAATATGCAGTGGTTTTATATGCATTATCGTCAAAACTATTCTACATTATACATCGTCAAAACATGAAAATACCAAAGAATTAGAAACAAGAAATAATGTTCAGTTATTTTAATTATTTTATATTATTTTTATAACAGCATATTTTGAAAGGAGAAAATATACTTTGCATTTCATTATAAGTCCCTTTGCTATCAGTGTTTGTAGAAACAAAATAATAACTTCTACAATAAAAAAAAAAAAATGAAAATGTTAAGCATGGAATCGGTACGTGGCTGAACATGATGACCCACGTGTCTTCGATACGGCCTTTCTGAGTTAATGAATAATTTGTGTGGTGCGTGCCGAGAATATCTGTTTGTCGGGCTCCTAAGCCAAAAACGGCAGTTACCGAAAAGAACATTAGTCTTGTACGAAACATGATTGAAGAGGACCAGCATGTTACTGTCAGATATGGTCAAGCAATTTCAAAGATTGGTGTGAAAATAATTGACACCATTTTACACACACAGTTGATAGTACGCAAGCTGTATGCCCGTGGGATTCCCCACAATTTGATTCTAGTTCAATAAGAAAACCGTGTGGTATCGTGCAGATCTACACTGGATCGCTTTGACACTGATTGACACAAAAATTATAAATAAATGTGTTGTCAATAAGTTGTGTATTACTTTACTAGACTCAACGGAAAGAGGACAGTCCTCGTATGTTAAAATCCTTTAATTTCTGAAAATTCTGCAAATAAAATTCTTTAAACCTATCGATATTTGAAGTATAATTATATGAAATTTTCGCAGTTGGAAATGTACCTAACCATATAATAGTTTGACATTTCAATATTCACAAAACGAAAGAATTTATTACTTGGTTTATTTTAGCAGCAGAAATGTTTTATGTACAACGCTACTGTAGCGTATAAAATTTTCGGTAAATTTTAAAGTTTTACGAGCGAGGAACACAGAACTATGTTTTGTTTTTGAACGTATCGACATCCAGCTGTCGTTTTAGAGAAATAATTTCGTATTATTTTTACGGCTCCGTTGCTAGAAAGACCGGATTCATGCTATAGATGAGTTTTAGATGTTTTTGTCTAAACCGCCTACAGTAATTTCTTAACGTCATCGAACGTCCGATTAAAACATGACGTCGGCATCAACTAAAAACAGTATATCCTTTGTGACGCAAGTGTCGATCTAGGCATACGCACTTTTATCTATTCATAAATATAGTTTGAAAATTATATTTAGGACCCTTTATTTTTTTTAGAATTCGAGAATTTCAACTGATAAGAGGAAAAAATATTTTACATGAAATTTGTGCATAAGTGCAGCAGTGACGGTCCTACGAAGTGTATCACTCTTGAAGTTCGTCGTAACCTCAGAAGTCTTTCAATGTGTAAATGGTATTTGTAAAGTGTTTCATGGCGTTGTTATTATTACCCCCTTGCCCCTTGTGAAGAGCAGCATGTGAATGGCGATTCGGGATTTTACCGGACCTACAAGAAAAATCTCCCATTTGACCTTGGTAGGCAGGGGCGGTGTGTCCATAAAGCCACAAGAGTGCACGACCTCCTTGATATATCGTTTAAAAATTCCATTCCATTCATAAACAAAATTGTTCCGTGGTCAATACTGTGAAATGAAACCTTACACCTCATACAATAAGTTGCAATGAAATATTTTGGACACGTTGAAATCAAACAACCAATCAGAGGCTAGCCGATGTATATGCTTTTGGGATGCACATTTTCCGCGTCCAGCTTTATGTTAGCTACGAGAGGGAGTGTTGTCATTTAGTACAGATGCTTCCATCGTTTTTATGTAGTGAAAAATAACCTTAAAAATGGAACAGTGTTGATGTAATTTTAAAAAGTGACTTTAGTAGACCTCCTCTGGAAGAAAAAAAATAAAATTAGAAAAATTAAAATTAGAACAAAGAAATAATTGGATATATGAATGTGATGTTTCAAATTTATTATGTGTGCTGTTCTGTAATATTGCGTCTGGATCATCAGATTTCAGTTTGGCTAGAACTAGTCTGAAAGATCTACATTATTTAACCACTAAAATAAAGAAACATGAAAGATCTCATGGTCACATTAATGCCTGTATGGCATTTGCTTTACTTGGTGAAATAGACATTCAGATAGAGTTCATTTCTGCTTATTGATAATTTGTCCCAAGTATAAAAATGCCTGTTTCCTATGTATTTTTGCACGCTGAATTCAAATTCACTTTCAAAATTACTGCATCACGCACAGTTTTTGAGTTCCAGTATATCCATGTAGCATAACACTGTGTGCTTTACAATAAGATGCCGATAAATATGCCGGTGATATTTATTTTCTAAGTAATCTTAGAATTCGGAACAGACAGAACAGGTCTCGACAAGCTGGCCGGGAGCAATATAAGATTTTTGACCGGGAGCGCAGTTGCAGTAAATTGACCGGCTAGAGAACATTGCAGCTCCACATTTGCCTTGTTCTAACCCTTGAGAAAGTGTGCTGTTGTGTTTAAAGTGTTGTGTTGATACCCCAAGTGCCACAAAAATTTCGTTTTATCGTAGTCGTCATGCCAAATTCAACGATTACTTCTCCCTTGAAGATGACCTGGTGTTCTGCAATGATATTGTCTCGGTTATGAGTGCACTTGGCCATGAATATCACACTGATGAATGGCGTTTGTTCATTGATTCATCCAAAGCTAGCTTAAAGCCGTTTTACTTCACAATGGAAATAAATTGCCCTCAATTCCTCTGGCCCACTCAGGCAACATGAAGGAAACATACGACAACATGAAGATTCTTTGGAAAAAATCAAATACGATGAATTTAAGTGGAATATCTGCGGCAATCTAAAGGTTGTGGCGCTATTACTCGGATTGCAACTCGGCTACACGAAGTACTGTTGTTTCCTGTGTGAGTGGGACAGTCGTGACAAGAAAAACCATTATGTAAAGAAAGTGTGGCCAACACGAACATCATTGACTCCAGGAGATAAGAATGTCATCAACCCCGCTCTTGTCAATCCTTAGAAAATGTATCTGCCCCCTTTATATATAAAACTAGAACTTATGAAAAATTTCGGCAAAGCAATGGACAAAAACGGTCGCGGATTCGCGTATTTGAGGAATAAGTTCCCCAGAATCAGTGATGCTAAAGTGAAGGAGGGTATATTTGTAGGACCCTAGATCAGCGACTTGTTTCGAGACGAAAAGTTCGATATAGAACTGAACAACAATGAAAAATCCGCCTGGCTGTCATTTAAGAATATTTGTGAGAACCTTTTAGGCAATCACAAATCCGAAGACTACAAGAACTTTGTAAAAGACCTTTTGACTTTGTATGAAACATTGCGGTGCAATATGAGTCTAAAAATTCATTTTTTAGACTCACATTTAGATTTTTTCCCGGGCAATCTTGAAGCCGTCAGTGACGAACATGGAGAAAAATTTCACCAAGATATTTTGGACATCGAAAAGCGCTACCAAGGCAAGTGGAGCCCCCCTCTATGCTGACAGACTATTGCTGGACACGGATGAGAGACGTTTCTGACGCTAAATATAGCAGAAAATCATATATTTGTACATTTTAGAAACATTTTTTCAATACACGTTGTTTTACTATTTATTGCGCTGTCACTTAGAAACCCTGTCTGATAGAATATTTCTGAAAAAAGATTTGAATTCAGCGTAAAAAATACTGCAAGGTTCACATATACTAATTTGCGAGACAACAAAAAGTTTAAATTTTGTTAACCAGTGTTATAGAAATAGGGAGATGCTAGTGTAGAGGTTTCCACGTTCTTTAATTTGCCGAAGGTACATAAAGAAATAAATACTGTGGGTTGAATTATGTAAAAAACTGCGTTTTGCAATGTACCTCCTTACCGTGCATACAAAAGCAGGCAATCCAGATAACACCACCTGTATTGCCTCATTGTCTGATTGTTGTATGTTGAATACATCATACAAACAAACTAATTGCAAAACCTACAATTTTTTAGTAACGTTTTGCAATAAATTTACGTTTAATAAGAGTGGACTAACATAAAATTTTATGTTATAAGTAGAGCAACGCAAACTGCGCTGAAAGCCAGTGGCGGACGCATAAAAGTTTACACAAAATAAACACGGCCGGGACAATTCGGTATAAGCGTCAGTATAACTGCGACTCGAAAGCCGATCTGTTGTGTATGCATCTACGCTGTCGTATATTATATCGTAGTTCTACGTTTGTTTTGAAAATGTTTCCTACGTCGCGAAAACGACCAAAGTTGGACACAATAAGAGAATTTATTGCAGAAATGCCTGATTTAAAGTGTGATGGCGCTAAAATTCAATGTGTAGTGTGTAAAATAGATTTAATGTGTTGGTCGAAAAGTGATTGTCTACGGCACGTAAATAGTGCAGGGCATGTTTCAAAAAAAAATTCCACACGAGATTATGACAAATTTAAATTTAATTTATGTGTTTATTACATGTAATTTACCATTTCATTTACTAAGGAAGAAAGCATACGTCTCGTTTTGGAATGAATATTCGGACTTTAAGTTACCAAGTGAGAGAACATTACAGAGAGTTGTGCCGTCTGCTCGTGAGCATGTCGAGAAAAGAATTAAATCGGAGTTGCTAGATAAAAAACTGTGGTTATGTGTGGACGAAACAACAGATCGTAAAAAACATTCTGTGGTTAATGTAGTGGTATGCACAATGGAACCACATCGTCACCCCCAATTTCACTTGCTTCCAGACGAATACAACAATGCACTGCCGAAGTAATTTCAATGTTGGTGTTAAATACATTGGAAAAGTTTGAACTTTCAACAAATCAACTGTTGATGTTTATGAGTGATGGTGCCGCAAACATGCTTGCTGTAGGTCGATCTCTTAAAAAACATTGTGCTAACTTGTTGCATATTACATGTAAAATTCATACCCTCAGTCTCGTAGCAGATAGTATCAGAAAATGTTATCCCGAGGTAGACGCTCTAATAGCACATACAAAAGCTGTGTTTGTAAAATCCCCAAAACGTATTCGGGAATTTCATAGACTATGCCCCGGTATTCCTGAACCACCACAACCTATTCTTACTCGTTGGGGAACATGGTTAGAGGCTGCATTTTATTATCTTAAATATTTTGAGAATATAAAGAACGTGATTTTAGAATTCGACTCAAAGGAAGCTGCAGCTGTCAAGGTAAGCCGCTTGAAATTTCTGGATAGTCAAGTTAAAACAGATTTGTAAATTATTCAGAACAGTTACGTGGGACTAGCGGATGCGATAGAAAAACTACAAAATTCTTCGGTGTCGTTAGTGGAATCTTTGCAAATAGTGCAACATGTTCACGCACAGCTATGCGCGATAGAAGACGCAAGAAATGTTTGTGTTTTAGAAAGGTTTGAAAGTGTTAAAGAGTGATAAAGACTGTGATTTTGGCACATTAAGATAAATTTGCGAAGGTGCGTTAACAGAACCGTTAAGTTATTTGAAAGATTATTTTACTTACGCAAATATAACGTCACTAGATGTAGAACGTTCGTTTTCGGCATACAAAAACACTTTTTCTTCACGCCGCACTCACTTTGCCGAAACAACTTTGGAAACATATCTAATGTTACAAATATTAAATAGACATTATCCACTTTGTGATTTCACGGAGGACTCTTAAAACGGCAAGTGTTTGAGCACGTATCACATTTAATTTATTTTGTGTAAAGTTTTATGCGTCCGCCACTGGCTTTCAGCGCAGTTGCCTTGCTCTAGTTATAAGTCTATAACTCACACAAAATGTAAATTGGAACAATGACGTCATCGATTCTTTTTCAATTATACTTTCTATATATTTTTTACTTTTATATTCTCTAAAATGTTTTCTATTTTAAACATTTATTTGGATCGAAGTGTTTTAGAATTGCACAGGTATAAATTATATAATTAAAGATTAAATCATTTTTAGGACGAAAATTTGTTACTTTCTTAGGAACCATAAGAGCCAAAAGAGCGTTTGTGAGCTAGCTCAGATCACTCAAATTTTTTGATTTTTGTGATTCTTCAAAACCTGGTTTTATATTTTTTGTATCTAAAGTTTTTGTGTTTCTTTTAGTTTTCATTGCTATACTAAAAGAAAAAAATAGAAATTATAATTTTAATTAGCTATAATTGTGATCACTTCCTTCGAGTTCTTCTAACATTGACTGCAAAAGTTTTATTGGTTTCTAGGATAAAATTCATCTGCTAATAATTTTACTGTTATGAATCATAACTTATGATTCCTTCGGCAATTATCGTAAACCTCAGTTTACTGATATTTTCCAGGAAGTAAAGTAATGTCAGTAATGTAAAGAGAGAATGTAGTTTGTTAAAGGTTACAGAGGGTTTTTCATGTTTATTGAGAATTGAACAAGCGGGATTGTAATTATCACGCTACGAATATATAAAAGCTATTTCATGTTATGAATTAGACAAATTTAATTTTTATATTAGGAGATCATTGAGGAAATTAGTGAGGTTAGTACTAATTTTAGTAATAAGTAGGTATTCGTATTATATAAAACTAGTGCAATGTTGGGATTGGGATTAGGGTAGTATAAATAACATTCTCGAGAGGCAATGACGTAAGTCATGATCTGGGTAAGTGGATGTAATTAGGAAGTGATACATCAGACTGATTGAAAAGTTATTGGCAAAGTTTGATGGACACGTACTATATACATAGATCTACGCTGATTCATTTAGGAATAAAATTAGATTCGAGTGTTTTTATTCTGGAAATTTCAAGCATAAAGCAATGCGAGTTACCAATACTATGTAATAACATGTGTTAATAAAAATAGCAAAATAAATTAAAGATGATTGAAAATCTTTAAGTAAGTAGTAAAATTTCAATGGATTGAAGTAGAAACATGGGAGAACAATTTGAACAGAGTTATTCCAAAAAGCAATTTACCAATTTCTTATTGATATTTGGTTAGGCACGTTAATGTAATTAACAAGGAAATACCGGTAATTGATACTCGTTGATGTAACACAAACTGTGGGTTTATACACCAACCCCGCTCCATCGTTTTGTTGATCATGCTTTAACATCTTTTTTACACTTTTTAGGCTTATTAATGTATACGTTACCGTTAATTTGATAAATGTGTTAGTATGCATAATAACCGATTACTAAAAATAATCAATATATGTGGTTAATGTGATGAAAAGTATGCAATTAATTATCTTAACCCCTTGTTTTATATGGTAACCAATCCTCTTTGGCTGAAGTGATAGTCTCCTAGCTCCTTTTCCATTTATAATGTTAACTCATTCTTTATACGTATTGCAAGTATCTTGTAATTCATTAACAAGATAAGATAATCGTGTCATCCCAGCATAGCCGTAACAGCTGGAGCAGCCAACGGAATTCGGCGCGCGCCTGTCAGATGCGATGCGTAAATATCTGCCGGGTGGCAAAGCAGTTCAAATTCGTACACATTCATCATCACTAGCGCAGCGTGTGCGTGTGAATTACATCAGGCGAGCGGAATACTGGTCATTCAAGAAAATTTTTAATGAAAAACGTCTAGTGTGCGCAAGGCTAAACAGCCACCCTTTGCTGATAAAGTAAAAAACTTTATCTGTGAGTTTCCAGATTTGTTGTACGACGGCCCTAAAATAGTTTGTAAAGTGTGCGGGAAAACTTTGATGTGCTGGCAAAAGAACGACTGTAGGAAGCATGTAAATAGTGCAAAATACAGAAATAGAGGAAACGGGGCATCAAATATAAATGGCTTTATTTTCGATTTACTTGTCATGATGATAACATGTAATTTGTCACTTAACATATTGGATAAGAACTCGTTTAAGAACTTTTGGAACAAATACAACCCGGAGTTGAAGTTGCCAAGTACGGCTACAGCACGTAAGCATGTTTTATTTGTACGCAAAGAGATGGAAAATAAAATCATATCTACATTAAAAAATCAGTTGCTTTAGTTGTGTGTTGACTAGACAACAGATTGTAAAAAAAAATCTATTATACATGTTATAGTTCGTGTACTGGATCAACATAAACCGACATTTCCACTGTTACTAGCTAGCAAAAGGTTCCAAGGGTGTATTAGCGCAGCAATTACGACTGTGATACTTACTACGTTAAAAAAGATTCAAGTCTCAACACGTCAAGTGTTGATGTTTATGAGCGATGGTGCAGCGACAATGCGTGCGGTAGGCCGTTCTCTTCTTGAACACGGTTGCGACTGTTTACATGCAACTTGTAAAGTGCATGCTTTACATCTTGTGGCACAAACTATTAGACAATGTTATCCCGAGGTAGATGCATTAATATCAAGTACAGAAAAGTCTTTCTCAAATCTCCAAAACGTCTTCGAACATTTCACGCACATTGTTTCGGTATTCGCTTTATTACTTCTTTTTCGGTATTATAAATATTGAAGAAACCGTACGCCTATGGCGCGACGAATGATTATCTTACTCTATTTATTATTATCTACTAAATTTTTTCTGTACATAAGAAATAATGGTGGTGTGATTTACGAAACTTTACCCTACTTTGCTTCACTTGACGAAAATGTTGTTAGAATGGGAAATAAATCATTCTATTTGTATCTCATACATCAATTAGCTATGTGAATTACGAAAATAATTGCAAAAAATAGTTTACTTGGCATTTGATCCATGGAATCATCTAAACCAGCGATTCCCAACTTGTGGGGTGCCGTGATAGTAATAAATGGGAGGCGCGAGCGTATCGAAAATAAGAAAAAATATTATTAAAAAACTTATTTAAGTTTTACTGAAAGAAAAGCAATAAAATACATTCTGACACAAAAAAATAAAATATACGTTTACACTGATATAATACTTATAAATAAGATTATATCAGTACTGCAAAATGTATTTAATAATTAACTTATCAATACTAAATTAAAAACAAGTTTAATTATTATTAGTGACTCCCTTGGGCCTGTCTTGCAGAGCAAAGTGTTTCGAAGAAAGGTTTAATACTAGAAATTGACACTCTTAGTCCCTTTTCTATATTTAGCCGAGATCTATATCTTGTTTTCAAAGCAGCCACTGCAGAAAATAGGGTTTCGCAAAGATAGGATGTGAAAATGGTAATAGTATACGAAATGCTCTTGTTTTCAGTTCAGAAAATCCATCATCCCCCTCTGCCCAAAATCAAAGAGTGATTCTTTACTAAACTGCCTTTTGATTTCGCCGCTTGCCGTGAAGTCTATGAAGATTTCTTCTTGAAATTGGTCTCTAACCCACTCGTAACTTTCTACCAAGTTGTCGTCAGCAAGGAAATACTTTTTAAAATTCTCTGCTAATGATTTTCGATGTTTACAAAAACAACTTTCACGTGTTGTTCTTCAGCCTTGTAAGTTTTAACAAATTTCTCCACATTTACAAACATTTCTAGGTTTTTTTGCTTTACATTTTTGCTCCACAATTCCATTCTTCTACAAAAAGCATTAACTTTATCATTCGTATCCAATATATGTGTGTTCGCTTCTTGGAGTTGAAGATTTAAGGTATTTAATTTCTCGAATATGTCCACCAGGTAGCTCAATTTCATCACAAATAAATCATCTGGAAACTTCTCGGCTTCCCGTTGGTTGTCGTCTTCTAAAGAAATGGCGGTTTCATCTCTTAGTTCATAAACATGTTGTAAAAACCTCCCACGTGATAACCATATTGTCTCGCGATAAAACAGTAACGATGAATGTACTACACCCATGTCTTTACAAAGTGCAGAAAAGATTCTTGATTTTAGGGGTCTTTTTGTATAATTTACTACGGTTACAACCGTCGTTAGCACAATATTCAGACCAGGATTCATTTTCTTGAAAGCCAGAACTTCTCTGTGGATCATGCAATGTGTCCAGATGCTCTGTGGAGATTTTTGTGCTTATATACTTTGGAATCTTCCAGACATTATACGAGCACCATCGGTGCATATTCGGACGCAATTTGTCCACTCTCCACTGTTTTCCTCGTTTACAAAATCATTTAAGATAGCAAATAACACAAGTGTTGTTGTTTTGAGTTCTATTGGTTTGCAGAAAAGTAGTTCTTCTACTGCTGACATACCATCACAAAATCGAACATAGGCGATTAAATGAGCATCTTTATTGCTATCTGTTGCCTCATCAAGCTGAATTGAAAACAATTTGTCACGCAACTTCCCGAAAAGCTGATATTGTACATCTTCAGCTATATCACCAATTCGACGGGCAACATTATCATTTGATAAAGGTATGGACTGCAATTGTTCGCCAAAATTAAGGGGGGTGAATTGTAATTGAAAATTGGGTCGCCAATACTAAATTGTTGAGAACTACTGATCTAAACCGAACCAAAGTAAACGAATCAGTTTTCTCATTCAAGTGTAACTGAACTCTAACCCCCACATATACGCGACACAATAGAGAAAAGTCTGCGTTAGAAGTTGAATCGTGACAGATGTCCGATGCTTTATATGCACGAGTGCTCGGACACCGGAAAAGCGCAGTAAACATCGTATAATACCCGGACTGGCGTTCCGGTGTCGGAGCTCCGCTCCTTCCGTTCCCCGTTGCGTACGCCATCTATCGTTCGTCGCTCGTAACAACAACGGCGGACTGGCTGTTCCCGTCTCTTTCCGAACTATTGCCGAGAGACGAGCGGCTGGCAAAAAAATTCTGGTTCCGTCTTCAAGAAAGAGCGCTCCATTTTTGCAACTTCAATCAAGAGGGCTAATGCATGAAAAGTTGACGATCACAATGGACCGATAATAGCGTTTGGAAAGTTTTAATACGTTTTCTGTGGAAATTTTTGCGATCGTGTGCTTGTCTGAACGATTCTGCTTCACGATTGTCGATTTTCTCGAAGAAGTTCTCTCGAAACTTTTCGAATAATAGCGGACTTGGATTTTTTTTATTGAAATCTATTGTAAATAGAACGAGTTTATTTTAATAGTATAAACATAGCGTTTAGAAAAATACAGTAGAAATGAAAATAAATAGACGTATTAACAATATGATATCCATATAATTTTCAGTTTTACAGCATGACCCATTTGAAAAACCTATATTTTACATTAAAATGAAATCAATTTTGTTTAATACATAGTGGATCAAAAAGTCTACTTCCACAAAAAATTTCAGAAGCTCATCTAAATTTTCTAATGCACACTATGATTATTTTTCGAGGTCGAAAATAGCAAAATGTTATTAGCGATTTTTTTTATTAAAAATTTGACTTCACCACTGAATTTAGAGGTCCTAAAATGGTATTAGCCAAAATTTCATTCAAATATACGAGGGATGATTGTAAAATAAGGTTCCTAAAACCCTACAGGAGCAATAAGGCGTGTTAGGCGAAATCCGACAACATTGGCGTGTGCCGCAGCTCTCCCACTTTATATACGTATCACTCCCGTCTCGCTACGCCGCTCAGTGTTGGCTAAGCAGCCGTCCGAGATGGAACTCTTGATCGCCGCTATCGCCAGGTGCGAAATTCGCGCTGTGATACGTTTTTTAAACGCGAAAGGGGTTTCACCTACAGACATTCGTCGTCAATTAACTGAAGTTTATGGAGAAAAGTGTATAGCTGTTCAACACGTCCGCAAATGGTGTAAGGAATTCACTGGGGGTCGGACGGAAATTCACGATGAAGAGCGGAGCGGAAGTCCATCAGTTTCAGAGGAAATCGTTGAAAAGGTCGAGAGCATACTGCTTGATGATCGGAGGGTCACCATTCGTCAAGTCGCTCTTGGGATTCCTGAGATTTCCAACATCACAATTGAAATGATTTTGACTGGCGGCAGAATTTTACGACATGCAGATACAGAAGTTAGAGCACCGTCTGCAAAAATGCTTGGATAGAAATCGCGATTATATCGGAAAATAGCTTAAGTTTTTACCTTTGAAACGATGTGTAATGTTAAGGAAATAAAGAATGCTGTCTATTTTTAAAAAATATGGGAACCTTATTTTACGATCATCCCTTGTATTTATTAATAAAAACGTTATGAGAGAATTATTTTTTAAATTTTACCGAGCATTATTTCATAAATCCGCTTCTAGATGTTATACATCTATTGTCCAAAGTAAATCCAAATTTATAAAAAGAAAACAACTAAAAAGTAACCAAACTTATCTATTAAATGCTACAAAGTTGCAAATAACGATTTAAAAAAAAATCTAACTACAATTCCAAAAATTAATGTAACAACACATTTAGCAAATTTTAAAGAGATAAGTAATACCTACTTGCTACATTGGTTTCTTAAATGATCTCGCTTTACTTATATTTAGTGCATTTTTATATTGCAGTACCTTAAAAAAGTGTTTCAATTGTTATTTAATGTAATTTAAGTAAAATCCAAAGTAGGCTATGATGTCGAAATTAATATTTTATAAATTAAGTCAAATGCAAGCTGTGACATTGACAGTTACTGCATAATTGTTCATAATCTTCATTGATAGTTGAGTGATTGTAAACTAGCTTTGATAATTGTTGAAGTAAATCTGAATAAGGAATTGCATTTGTTTATTTTTTGGTTGTTTTGTTTTTTAATAAATGTTGATCTACCTCGATCAGTAGATGTTGTAAGAAGCGGATTTATGAAATAATGCCCATTAAAGTTTGGAAAATGATTCTCTCATAACTTTTTTATTAATAAATATATTTGAATGAAATTTTGGTTAATACCATTTTAGAACCTTCTGAATTCAGTGGAGTAGTCAGACATTTAATAAAAAAAATCGCTAATAAAAGTTTGCTATTTTCGACCTCGAAAAATAATCGGTTTGAAGCCTTGAAAATTTAAATTAACTTTTGTGTGGAAGTAGACTTTTTGACCCACTATGTATCCAAAAAAAATGGCTCTATTTTAGTTAACATAGGTTCCACAGGGGTGCTTCCATTTCAAATGGGTCACACTGTATATCCCAATTACAAATCACGACCTATCGCATGTACCCCATAAAAGTCATGAAAATTGTACAGTTATGACAGAACTTAGAAGTGTTTTAGAATGTCTTCAAAATCATTTTAAACATCATAGATCAGGTTATATCAGTCACAAAGGAAACAAATTGTATTCAATTTGATTTACTTGGTCCGACGAGCCTGCTCGGCCCGATAAGAACATCCGCTGTTAAGTCTGAACATTTTCTTTTGAAATTTAAACTTATTCTTCCCAAACTTTTCTTTTGAGAAGACGTAGCAAGTATAAATATTTTAATAATTACATACTTTTAAATGTAATATAAAATAATAAGAAGATACAGGGTGTCTCACAAGGATTTGTTACATTAATAGGAGATGCAAGGTGTTCAATAAAAAAAAGACAATTTGTTTCCCTGTTGCTTCTCAAATGACGGAATACTATTTCACCTTTTTGGAAGGAGCGGAAAATCTTGTAAGTACGTTATATCAGATTTGTTTAAGAAAAAATTGAATTCTGACGAAAATGCAGCTTGACTAGAGCCTATATACCACTTTCTTGTCATTGACATCATTCTGTTAATCTTAATCATTTTATCATTCATAATTCCAGCTTGTTTTTCTTTGGACGTGTTTCTGTGGATTATCTTTAAACTTATATTTCATTACCAAATTTCAAATCAATTTTTTCAACCTATTTGCGGTAGATCTTAATAATTTGTCCAAAAAATTCATTTGCTTGAACACAAGTGGAAGAAATTACATTTTCTTGGAAAGAGAAAAAGTAAGTTCTTGAAGGTTTACTTATGTCAAAGAAGAAATGATGTATTTGGTAACTACAAAAGTACTTCTTACTAACTGAAGAAGGATTATTAATACTGTTGTGATAAAGATTTCTATTTCAATTTCTTTCTGCCTCTACAAATTAAAGAGTAAAATTTATGTTTGAAATATTTTAGAGCAAGATTTGCTTGGTTCAGGAAGACATTTCTGAATCTGTTGAAGTTAAAAATTTAAGGTTTAAAATGCGGATATGTTGTAACTTAATTTAACAAATGTGTAATGTAGATGTCACTAATAACACGGAAAAAAATCACTTGATAGATTGTGCTACAATATTGTAGGAAAAATATTGTAGCAGTTATTAACACAATTATCTAACCCGACCGCAAATTTTTGTTAATTGTTATGGTCATGTTTCTACTGTATTGTTAAAAAAAATGTATCATTTTTTTCCAAAATTGGCAATTTTTGACATAAAACTTCCTAATTTCTTCAAAATAAATAATAGAAAATGAGTCAGTTTATAAATAAATCATCAATCTGTAGTATTTTATTATCGAAGCCTACCTAAATGCATGAACCAAATGTTTCCCGCCTTAGGATTAGAACCAGAGAGCATTGATTTATTCACCAATAAATGTCGCAACCAAACCTTTTTTTTTCTAATAAATCATCTGGTTTTGTATTGTCAAATCATTTCCATCGGTTTCACAATTCTTTCGGAATAAGGCCTTCCGTAATTTATCCCTTTATTCCAAATTTGTCGATTGTTTGAAGGAATGGTATTATCACATATCTGCGAAATAGCACAGGTGTTGGTAACATTCTCGTGGCTGACCAATGTTACTTGTGAATTGGGAAGCTCTTGGTGATACGAAAACAAGAATAATTATTGTTATTGTGTTTTACTTGTTCTTTCATCCATCATAACACTGCATACATATTGTATTATGCAATACAATCTTTACAACAATATTGTTGCATTTGTTGCAACGTGTGTAACTGAAACTTGTACAGTATTGTAGCAACCTTTGTAACAGATCATTGACTAAATTTTTACAACAATAATGTATTTAATAGAAGCGCAATCTGTTAATCACAATCGAGTAGTAGGGAAATTGTAACCAGTCGTATATTCTCAAACAAATTGTAGTAAATTGTTCTACAATTATTTGATCCTCTATAAAATTTTCTTCTGCGAAAGGCATGCTTTATGGAATACGTTTTAGATTTCAGGTACACGCATACATATCGCTACTTGAAATTTTAATTTAAAAATCAAAATATTACACATTGGGTTAATAACACCATTCAGTTTAAAATTGTTGAGAATAGTGATTAGTGATTTGTTCCGTAAATAAGAAAGAAAATGTTATGCAAAGTTCTGAATTATCTTATGCAACCTATAAATAATAATCTATCTAAAATATTTTATAATTTTAGCCTACCTAGATTCTGATTTACAATTCTCATGCACCCATCAATTTCACTCCGCTTCTTGTTCCGGTATACGAGAAAATTAGTTCTGATGAGATACTCAAAAAGTCCAAACACAGAACTGAAAAGGAAAAAGAATAGAAGTGTACACTTTTAGCTTCGTTTTCGACGAGGATCATTTCTAATTGAGTTACCCCGACGGTGAGGAAGAGAGAAAAGAACATGCGCTGAACGCGAACACCTCAATTCCGTCGCAAATGGGCGGGGCAACGATTTCCTTCCGGTGAACGGCCAATGCCGTACATCGACCAGGTGTAGCCATAGCAACAGGGCCGGATATACATTACGGGATAATCTAGCGACCCCTGACCTCCCTTCTGTTGATTAGCTTCGCTAAACGGGAGTTATGACTGCCGTATATTTACCGGTAACTGCTTCGCTGTCTCACTGCTCACTCCCCAACATCATCAAGTCGAAACGTTCGAAGACATCGAAGCTCGTCGTCGCCTGTGCTATTACCTTCGTTTAGGTTTCAATTCTATGGATCAATCTCGGTTGTTTTTCACGGACAATTTGAGTAATTGACAATGGGTTTGTTTTCTTTCGTTTTCTTAATTAATTCTGAAATGTCTGATGTTAAGGTTGTTGTTGTTAAATCAATTACCATCTGCGTCTTGTAAATAAGTAAAGTTACTTTGAAATAAGGGTAATGCCCTTATTTATTAATTATTGTAGTAACCCACAAAGTCTTCTCAGGAATAAGGAATTTTATTCAAGTATCTTGAGTGATAGTTAATTGATACGCCAACACGCGTAACCGACAAATCGAGCAGCTTATTAGATCATATTTACATCTCAGATGTTTCATTAGTTGGATCCTCGGGAGTTATTGAGTGCGATATTTCAGATCATGATATAGTTTACTGTGAGCTTTTGATTGCTAAGTGTATATCGTAACCTAGAATAGTTACTTTTCGCGATTGCAAATCTTTTAACGCAGATATTACCTTTCTAAATGATTTACATTCCACACCTTTCCATTTTATTTTTAGAATAGATGGAGCTGATAATAAATTATGCTATTTTAACGATTGCATATTAACATTATTTAATATTCGTGCACCCATCGTTTCCCGAATATTTACTAAACTAGCAGAGCCTCTTACTGATGATTTGCGACTGCTTTGCAATTGAGAGACAAAGCAAAGGCCATTGGGACTACCACAAAATGCTTAAAAATCTTACTAACTCTCCCTTAAAGCAAAAAAAGGAAAACCTACTTCGAGTTTACACTTAAAACTAACCAAAAAATTAATGCTGATATAGCTCATGGTCTTGGTGGAATTATTTTCGGCAAAAAACAACGCGCTGAAGACGCCAGGTAGGCAGAAACATGTCCCTTTAACCTCGCTTTGTTTTTTTCCGGAAATCATTCCACCAATACTATGAACTATATTAGCATTAATTTTTTGGTTATTGTTATTAGGCAATCTTTTCATGTGTATTTTAATACATCATGGTAAGCCTGTAGGAATCGTTTAAAGGTGTGGACACACGGCTTCTCAGGCGTCATGCCATCTTGCGTTAAGCAACCCAGGAGCTGCTCGATAAGTGGTAGGAGTCTATATCCCGAGTTGTTGTCGCTATTCTCTAGATGGCATGTCTATGTTTCTCGACGCTAGGTGTGGTGGGGAGATATATCGTGATTCTGTTCGTGGAGAATGGCAACATATACTCGAGAGGTGAAAAACAATAGCGAGGTAGAAGGACACGTACGGAACCGCGCTGGTGACGCCGGCTAGGCAGAAACATGTTCGCGGGTTTACGCTGTCCCTTTTCCCTCGCTTTGTTTTTTCCCGGAAATGATTCCACCAATACCATGAGCTATATTAGCATTAATTTTTTGGTTATTGTTACTAGGCAATCTTCTCATGTGTAATTAAAACTAAGTCTAAATGCGATTTCTTTAAGCATTTGCAACATTTGAATCTTAATACCAAGACCAGAAGCTAATATTCCTGACAATGTAAAATATGAGTGTTTCTCACTCTAATGAATTGTTTGCCGAAATTTACAACAAAAAAATTTCCTTTCAATCAGTAAATGAGTGTGATGTGTTCAATGCTATTGTGTCAATCAAATCTAGGGCTGTTATAAAAGGCGTATCTGTTGAACGGATACGATTATGCTGTCCGGAAGTATTACCCTATCCTACTCACTTAATTAACATTTGTTTAGAAGAAGGGATATTTCCGTATGAGTGGAAACATGTACTGGTTATGCCTCTGCCCAAGATCAAACAGTCAGTATCTTATAAAGACCTGTGACCGATTATCATTCTGCTAACACTTTCTAAAATCCTTGAAAAAGATATTCGCAAACAAGTCACTTCCTATTTTAAAATTGATAATTTATTTGCAAGGACTCAATCTGGTTTCCGTAAGGGTTATAGTTGCGAAGCGGCTCTTTTATGCAGTACCGATGACATTCTTGTGGGTAGAGATAAAGGCGTTTGACACGGTGGACCACAATTATCTAGATAGAATATTACCTTCATCGTCATCTAGCGGTTTTACCGATGGAGCAGCCAACCTACTACGCAGCTCTTTAAGTAACCGTTTGCAGAGCGTGGAGTTAGGGGGCGCAACTTGAGCAGTTCTTGTGAACATTATTGTTTATTTATTTTAATTGTGTTGGAATGTCTTAAAATACTGTTATTGCTAACGCCTATCTAGAAGATTTAGTGTTAGTTTCGTAACGCAGAATAAGCTTTCGCGATATTAAGCATTTTATAATAGGTAACATTCGTTTGTCTTCCTTCGGGGTTTTATTTTTTTACTACCTCAACATTGTTCTCGAATACAAAAACGTATTAACACGAAAAGTACAAAAATAAGCTTCATGTATTGTAGTTAACAAAATAAACGTTTTTCTATGTGAACCTAACAAAATTCTTCTTCTGTGTGTGTGTGTGTATATATTTTGGGCTTAATCACTGTTTTTCTCCTCTATTTCACTAAAACGTTTCCAAACCACATTGAACGTATTCGGGCATTCTATTCGAGTTCACAGCATCCAATGTGTTTTGATTTGGAGTAAATATAAGTTTAATGCTCGTCCGTCGTACGAAGTGTGAAAATCCTGACGGACAGTTGTATCTGGATTAGAGTAAATACGGGGATCGCTTTACAGAACAAAACGGCTCAGACAAATTGACCTATTCTTCTCGGCGTCACTACCTGGCTTCGGCTAGCGAACGCCTTAGTCGGGACTGTGATCGATTCGAGGTGTTTGCGGACGCGCTAGGGTCACATTATTAGGTAGGTTTAATGTGTATGTGTGTGTTGTTCGTTGGTAGGCAATTGAGCGTGATTTCGCCCGCCCCTTGTATTTCACGCAGATTTGCCGATGTTTAACTGCACCGGAAACTCCGGTATTCATACCCGTGGCCCGTCACAAGCTTTCGATTTGCCTCTTTATTCTCGTCTATCGCCCTTTTCTTTTCTCTTCCCCATGCGTGTGTGTATATAGGTATATACTATATATTATTATTATTGTTACTGACTGTGTATCTGCTCGCCAACTTTATTCATTCATGTGAAATTACTTTTATTTCTAAGGTTTTATTATGCCTTGCATTGTTTGATGGGTCTATGGCGCACTTATACAGAGTTAGACAAATATGAACACCGAATTTCTAGTTGAACCAATAGAAACAGAAAAAATTATAGATTTTTCTTAGGCTGCCTATTGACACGCAAAAAATGCTATAAAATCAATTATTTCGGATCTTATTAAAGATAATTTGTCATTTTAGCCGATTTCAGTTGTTAACGAGATTTTCTTAACTGGTAAATACAAATTTTTGGATAAGTTGTAAGGATATGCTTGGGCCGCTGTTATTTATAATGTGGCAGTTTGATATCGGGACTTCAACCAGTATAAAAAAAAATAAATTTTAACCAATATTTTGTTTTATTTCAAAACTTCAACAGGGTCGTATTACAAATCAAATTAACAAATATTAAATTATTGAAAATACTTAATTGACATCTCCCTCTTGCCGGACGGCGTGCTAACCACTTCACCAGGGGGCCTTTACATCAGGAATATTCACTTTTTAATATCCAGTTGTTAAAAAAAGCTAACGTTCCTGGTATTGCGGGACGTGTCAGGTTCAATCCCTTACCGAGACGAGATTCAAGTATACAATTACGTCGGAAATTCCAAGGAAATTACAAATCCTAAAAATTTTCTCTTTCAGTGTACAAAATTTATTATTAAATTTGTTATTCAACAAAATGTCTGTTGATTAAAACTGCGTTCTTCCATTATTTTATCGAATGTTTGCAAACTAAAAAATATACCATTGTAATTGCTGAAAAATCGATACCATAAACCGGGGCTACTTTGGCATTGAGGATTAATTTGACACATATTGGGACTATTTTGAGATGCATTCGCTAATTACTTTGAGGTTAAGTTTTCGCTGCATACAAGCATATGTGCAAATTAAACAATCACCTAAGCTTTGAAGAAGAAGAAGAAGAATGATTAGTTTAGGATTACGTTTATGTTGGTATTGCTGCAATTCGTTAAACAATCATCTAATTTTGAAAAAGAAGGAAAACGATTCGTTTAGGATTATATTCGTGTTGTTGCCTAACATGTTCTAAATGAGTTTGATGGAGGATCCAAAAATACCGTGGATTTTTGAGTGTTACCTATTACATTTTCCCATTGCTATTCTTGTGTGTCACAACATTTCTGGATCCCTTCTTATATTTTCCAAAAATTACTACATCTTGATTTAATGATAAGTATTACAAAAAAAACCTTTAAAACTATGGCAATGTAGTCCCGGTTTATGGTATGCGACATTCATAATCTGAAGAAATTTAAGAAATCCTTCATTAACGATATATTCCGTTTCAATTATTTAGTCAAAAATCATGTTCCATCACATTTGCCCAACCCTGTACATATGTTTGTAGATATTCATTCTACTTTTTGGTAAATAAAGTATCGAATGTTTCTATGTGTATGTGCTACGGTAATTTGGCTCACAAAATTTCAGCGATGAAATTTTATGTGGGTTTAGCTGACGTAACATAAGTAAATATTTGTACAGAACAACATAATATTTTTTATAGACAAATATAAAAGTTTGTATTCTCAGAGATTTGTTGCCAAATTGAAGATAATCAATTCTCGCATGAAATCTGCTTAAGTAAATACAAATGGTAGCAGCAATATAGTATGATAAATACCTGTTTTAAAGAAGACAACGAAATTGCTTTGCATTTAGTAAATTTATTTCTCGACGTAATCTCCTTGTAGCCCGATAGATTTAGTTCAGTGATGTTTCAACCATCTTAAACCATTTAAATAATAGGATTTGTCGAACTCTGTAAAATAGGCATCTGTTTCGGTAATGACCTCTTCATTTAACTAAACTGCTTTCAAACAAGCCATTTTTTCAAGCTTGGAAAAAGAAAGAAGTCACAAAGGGACAAATCTGGCGAATATAGTGAATGGGGCATCAATTCGTACTGTAACTGGACTAATTTTGCTGTGGTAATTACTGATGAGTGAGCCGGGGCGTTATCATGATGGTAGAGATCTTTCCTTCGGTAGATGGAGCCCTTTTCTCTTTGGTTCAACTGCGAATCAGTCCCGTGATTGTCGTTACCTTCTCCAAATAATCAAGATTATGCCTTGTGAATCTCAAAAAATCGTCGCCAAGACTTTTCCGGCTGATGAAATTAACTTCGCCTTCTTTAGTACACCTTGGCCAGGAAAAACCTATTTTCCCGACTGATCTTTGGTTTTTGACGTGCGGTGATGTATCCATGTCTCATCTACAGTCACATAACATCGCAGAAACTCACTCGTATTGCGCGTAAACATGTCCAAACATTCCTCTGAAGTTACCACGCGATTCCGTTTTTGATCAATCGTCAGCAGCATCTCGCCAATAGAGCTTTCTCATACTCAACTTTTCGCACACGTCCAATCGAGATGTTTACCGTATTAGCAATCTCTTTAATTTTTACCAGGCGGTCTAATGATATGATATCATCGTTATGACGACTTGGCCACTCCTGATCAAAGAAGGATGTTCAGCCACGCTTAAATTCATTAAACCAGATTGTAGTGTGCATCCAACTTCTCTTTGATATTTGCACACGTTTTCCCATCCAAAAAAAGAAATCAAGTCACTGACCGGTGTTGTTCTTTTTCCACAAATACATAAACTTGCTCATTTTCAACAGCTCTTAAAACAACACTACCCGATGAATCTTTACGAAATTTTGACAGACGTTGACTAAAGAACAGTACTCACAGTCGGTAATGCAGATTTTGGCGCAAAGCGCCATCTGTCTTCAAACACGGATACTTCTTATACCATCCTCGTATATACTATGATCATAGAATAGAATCCTCTAAGTTGTATATCGAGTAATATCTGAAGAACCTAGATCATGTTTCTGTCGACCATGCAAACAATGAAGGAAACGAGACGTTTTTACATTTTGATAAAATATACGTAAAATGTCACATGGTTGTAATTAAAAATGAAAAATGGGATACTTAAAAGTAGTCACATGTTTAATTAAAAAAAAAATATATTTTGATTTCTTCTTCATTTTTATGGTTGCGTAAACAATGCTGTAAATTTTTCAAATCTGGTACACTCATTTATTGTATGCAATGTGGGATGCCTTGTACTGTTTTGTTGGTAGCATAGCAGTTTTTACAGGCTCTTGAAATAATTTTGGAGACTTGAAAATCTAAAGCTTACTGTTGTTTTTCCCTTAGCTTTTGCTCACAATTGTTTTCTACGAAATCTTTATGTGTTAAAAACATTTACACTTCAATGTTTGTTTCACTTACAAAGAAATTAGTAATGTAAACCCTAATTGAGAACGGCCAATCACCCCTTGTATCAAATTGCAGCGTTTAAAAATAAGTACATTACTATTATTATAGTCGGGCCATGGCACAGATGCCTTTAGTCACTGCGACCTTAATAAATCTGTATTATCAAAATGTCCTTGTGTGTGTTGGAATCGTTGGAGGTTTTTCATAAACCTTAGTACTACTCTAGGACTTTAGTTCCGTAGATGCAAGAAATGGCCTACTGAAGTGTTGGAGTCCTATGCGACTGATGGTAACACATTTACAGAGAATGTATTCTGCTGTCTCCAGATCTTCTTGGCACAGACGATAGATTTGAACTTCAGCTTTTCCTAGTTTAAATAAGTGATATTTTAGGGCTTCATGACCTATCAAAAATCCTGCCAGTAGTCTAAGGTCCACTTTGCTAATCGATAGCACTATTTTTGCTGTCTTTGGCGAGCCTGATATGAGTGTTTTCGCCTGTTTTTGACATGGAACACTTTCCCAGTACGAGGCCTTTTAATTATCCTCCTATGTCTTGCTTGTTTTATGTAGCTCTTTTGGAGACCACAAAAGGAGTTAGGACCAATGAAAGGTATGTTGGCTGCTTCTTTGGTCAGTTTATCCGCTTTTTCATTTCCTTTAATCCCTTGGTGGCTTGCAACCCATCGTAAAGTAACCTGATTATTGTATCCCAATTGCTCAATAAATTGTGTACAAATTCGTGTATTAGACCAGATTCGTATGTGCATGCCTCAGTAGCTTGTAGAACTGCTTGATTGCCGCTGAATATATTTATAGTTGCGTCTCGTATCCCTTTCTCGGGGTTCTTTATGGCCCATAGGTTTAAGGCAGAAATCTTCACTTAAAATATGTTAGTGTGGAGTCCTGTAGGCATTTTTAGGTGGTAGTTAGGACCACAAATGCCTATGCATGTTCCAGTCTCCTTCTATTCTCGAGCCGTCCGTGTACCATGCTAGGGTACCTCTTTTGCATTCTGGCCCACCAGATACCCACTCAGTATGGCTTGTTGTATTGCATAGGGAGACATGCAAGTTTCTGAATATGTTGAAGCTACTGATCAGGGGTCTAATACTGCTGTCATTAGAAGGTCATTTGAGGCTTAAGACTCCAGTTCTTACCACGCAGCCATAGTAGTGATGCCGTAATACCTTTTTTCCATGTTAGCTTTTTGTCGAACGTAACTCCCAAGTATTCAACTTCATCGCTGAAGCTAATGGTTTTCCCTTCAATGGAGGGTGATTTTAGACAGACCTTTCTTTCGAAGAAGGTTGTCAAAAGCACCCTCCATGTACAAGAATGCACAGAGAGCTATTTCGAGCTATTTCCTTAGAATTATATTATTTCTTCAGGCAGATTGGATATGCGTACACATTTTCTAAATATGTCATATATGAATTCGTCAAATTTCACAAATGTTTCAAAAATTTAGAATTTACTCAATTAAATACGCACAGGAAATATGATACCGGGCATAAAAACACCCGAATAACGTCTCTCTGATCGATGGCGTGATATACTGGTTCCCGATTGAATGGTGTCACTGCGGGATGCTCATTATTGTTGGGCTATTAGTCGATCTGCATGTCCGATAGAATGCACGTGGCATTGCATGAATGATGGTTGTGCTTTTGTTAGCGCCACGTGGACCTAATAGTGGAAACTAATAAACTGTGCAGTCACGTGGCACTGAATTCACTTCACTCCTACACCTACGCAAAAGTGTTGATGAGCATTTCAATATATTTTTGCCAAAATATTACTGAAACGGATATGTACTTAATTTTTCATTTGATTTAAATTATATTTAAGCAGCATTTTTGTTTGCTAATTTGTAAGTGGCAATTCTGCACTATATTCCCACTTTAATGATAATATCAGAGCGTTGCCAAATGTTGTACAATTTCGCAAAGTATGTTTACAACACTTCCTCCAGATGAACGCCGTTTCTCTATAACAATTTGATATTTATAGATGAAAAACCTGGTCCTTGGTGCGTTCGTCAAGCTTCAATTTCACCGGCGAACTATTTTAAAGATTCCCGAGGTCGAGCTAACTTCTCTGTTTTGATTGCGCTGGTGCCGTAACAACGTTCAATACATCAGTACGATAATACAAATTTATTTCTGAGGTTCTCCTTTACCCAAGTTGCTTGAATGATGTGCGTCTGTCGAAAATGTATTTTTGGAATGCTTAATGTTATATAAATTATGTGAAAAAGCCTAGCTTAATGACCTTCAAGTACTGGAGGAGAAATGTTCTGAAAATTTGTTGAGCTTCAAGGGGAATGTTACATCTATAACGATAGAAATAGAAAGTCGTTAAATTCAGGTGTTTGGAGTGTTTGTAGTTAGTGGCAGCACTTAATTTACATTGCAATGTTTAGTAATTTAGCAATGTTAATTTACTTTTGTATTTATGGATTTATATGTTTCTTGTATCGGAATCTGTATTTCTTGGAGATTTATACAAGTTGGATTTTGTTTTGGCAACACTTGTAAAAGATGAAATATGTCTCAGTAAAGTAAAAGTTATTGCCAATGAAAAAGGATTTACAGATTATTATTTGCGATGAGTTATAACTGTTAGTACAAAATTTTCAAAGCAGTAGACTACACAAATGTCACAAATGTGTTTAAAATAACCTTGGAAAGTGACCAAATCGTGTAAGCTCATTTGTTACAATCCAACATTTTGCAATGGCAACAGTTAAACGTAAAAGTTGCATATGTCATTTCGAATAGGATATCAAAAATATAGATTGAAGATGGATATTCGAAGTACGTTATGTAAGCTCTAACTCTTTGAATTTGGCAACTCTTTAATTATACTTATGGAATCCTCTCTTGCGGAAAGCGTTAAAGATAGTGGCTACAGGTCAAGATTTATGTGCTTTACGTTTGGAGTTCCCCGGGGTTCCAATTTGGGTCCATTAATGTTCATTGTATTTTTGAATGACCTAATAACTTCTCTTAATTGTACTCTATTTACATATGCAGTTGATTTGATGAGTTACTTCAACGTAAGAGACTCAAATGATGAGGAATTTTTTCAAAATAAACTAGACACAATTTGTAATTTGGTGTGGTGAATAAAGTTAAACTAAATAACAGAAACAGTTCACTAAAACCCTTACCACAACACTTAATTCGTACTGGGCGCACGTTTCGATAGCCAAGCTATCATCATCAGCAGCAAGACTGATACTACTACAGTCTTGCTGCTGATGATGATAGCTTGGCTATCGAAACGTGCGTCCAGTACGAATTAAGTGTTGTGGTAAGGGTTTTAGTGAACTGTTTCAGTGTTCCAGTGCCACAGTTTTAGAGTATCCGTTTAGTTAAATAACAGAAAATGCTGTGTTGAAACATTCACGTCGAAAGGAAAGGCTCTATCGAGAATCCTGGTGTAATATTTGATTTTAAACTTACAATTTGCTTCGCTGATCAAATACTGATTATCACCACCTCTGTATACTGATCACTAGGTCCCCTTATCACACTCACTTGCAATTATACTAACATTGTTGCTTTAAATATCTGGCTACTAGTGTATAGCACAAAAATGAGAAAAATGGAGTGCCACCTCAAACCCAACTTAAGTTGCATTTACTTCTGATGTTTATTGTTTATGGGCTACACCTTCCCTTACTCGATAAAGAACCGTTTCGACAGTTTTGGCGTATATACAATCCTGAGTGGAATTTACCATCACGGACAGCGTTACGGAAAGGGCTACCAAGAATACGTAACGATATCGAAAATAGGATCAAAGCAGAATTAAAAGATAAACAGCTGTGGCTATGTCCTATTAGCTAGCAAAAGACTAAAAAAGTGTACTGGCGAAGCAGTTACGGGCGTAGTGCTCGATACGTTACAACAATTACAAGTGTCAAGTAGTCAACTACTTATGAGCGATGGAGCAGTGACAATGTGTAGTGTAGGCCAGGCCGTTTTCTTAAAGAAAAGTGAGACGGACTTTTACATGTTATGTGTCAAGTTAATGTTTTACATCTTGTGGCACAAAGTATTCGAGAATGTTACCCGGAGGTGGATGCACTAATAGCAAATACAAAAAGGTGTTTCTCAAATCTCTCAAATGGATTCGGGCATTTCACAGGTTTTGTTCCTGTATCTGAGAACCACCATAGCCGATTTTTACGCGTTGGGGAACATGGTTGCAAGCGGCTTTCTATTATTCTGAACATTTCCAAGAAGTAAAATCTGAGATTTTACAATTCGACCCTGGCGAAGCTACAGCTATTAAGGAGAGCCAGAAAGGACTTCTAGATACCTCTGTTGAAACAGATTCAAAAAGTATTAGCAACAATTATAAACGATTATTAGACGCAATGGAACAATCGCAAAATACTGGCTTGTCGTTAGTAGAATCAGCGCAAATTGTAGACGAAGTTGACACATTGCTATACGGTACAAACGACGCAAAAACGGTGTTTAACAAAAATTCCGATTATACGAGATCAAGACAAATGTGTGGTGGCGCATCGGCAGATTCATTAACTAACTGTAAATATTATTTTAATTATTCCTGTGTTATTTCCGTAGATGTTGAACGGCCTTTTTCGAAATATAATTCATATATTCACCGAGACAAATGTGGAAACATACCTGATGGTGCGAGTTTTTCAACAATCCTATCCACACTGTTAAGAAGTTACGTATACTTATTATTAGTGTAACCAAAACTTGCGGACTCGCATAGGCGTCGGTATTACGGTTTAATATAAGAATACGAAAAATTCATAAATAAACTTACTTGCTAATTATTCAACAAATTAGAGGCATCAGGATGTGAACTACTGTAAACTTGCATCATTGCATATGTTTCCACAGTTACTTCTTTAAATCTTGTGCGTCGACAAGAAAAAATATTCTTATACATAGGAAACGATTTCTCCACATCTAAGGAAGTTACATTTGCATGTAGAAACTGTTTTTCAAAATCACTTAAAAGTTCACTATTCTTACACTTATTATAAACGGCCTCTAAAGTATTAAAATCGGGATTTTTCCTTAAAACATCTGCCAACTTTTGACTAGCGCATAATCCTGGCGTATCATTTAATGTGTGTAATTTATTTTTTACACTCTCCACTATGTCTAATGATTCCTGCAATGACAATTCAGTACATTGTAGTTTTCTGATGGCATCTAGTAATACTGTATAATTGGTACATATTGTTGTTAAATCTTCTAAAAGTTGAGGAATTTGAAATTCTCTTTGACTTTCTCTAATTGCTTTGGATTCATTCCGATTAAATCGCATTATAACTGATTGAATTTGTTGAAAATGGATCAAATAGTAAGAAGCTGCTGTTAGCCAAGTACCCCATCGCGTTAAAATTGGTTCAGGAGGTTCTGGAATACAGCTTTTATTTTTTACATTGGGATATTGATTTCAAAATATCACTTCTGTCGGCTGTGAGTCACATACACTATTTATAATCCGTGGCCCGTGCGACTGATCCGATTCTGTTGTGAAGACCGATTGTGCCCGATTGTATCTTTCTTGATTTTCTTGAAAAATGTGAAGTTGGTGCTACATACGTTTCTTTTTTAGATTTTCTTACTTATTTATTTTGACATTGACGTTGATGTACCTAACCCCCTGTCCCCTCTCAACCCCTACGCACAGACTCGCCTTCGCCGAACCAAGGTTGCCAGATCTCATTTGGCAGAATGAGTCAAACGTTTGAGCAGAGCATGCTGGAAGGTGATGACTTAAAAGCAGAGAGAAAAAATTACAGAGCGACAGGTATACAACAAACCGTGGTTTGTGGTATTACTTACTTTTGTTGGCTGCGCTCAAGTTCAAATAGGGCCACTTTTGTTAGGGCTGATTCAAAGAATTGGGTAGCAAGTTCTGCAATTGGTTTTTTCTGACTTGGGTGTTTCAAGACTTCTGTTATGTTTACTAACGAGATATTTCTTAGAATAGTTAAATTGGATGGCAGTCTTCATCTCAATTCAGAAACTAACTTTAGTATAAAAGCAATGCAACGTTGTCTAATGTTTTTTGAAGATTCACAACTTAAATTTAAAGAATTACAGGCACCTTCAAAAACATATCCTATATAACATTTTGGATCCAAATGATTTTCCAAATTATCTTCAAAAAAGTTAAATTTATTGTACATAGTAGGGATCAACACTTTCAAACATAAATTTTTTATCAAATTTTCCAGTCTCCAATAATTTCGTTGGGTCAGCATTTTCACTCTCAAACAGTTTGTTATATTTCTGTACTTGTTCAACAATTGGATATAAAAATTTCAAGTATAATAAATTGTCATTATCATTATACATTGCATACAATGTCTCAGCCAATCTGACAATTATCCTCAGAACGAACAATTTGGAAGTGTGTTTTCAACTCAATCCACGGTGCTAAAATTTGTTGAAGTGCTGGCTCAATTGAAATCCACTGTGGAATCTTCATTGGATTTTTGTCATTGTTAATTAATTTATAAATTTGCGCGTACTTTTTTTGTCTCATTGTAGAATGTGAAGTTGGATTAATCCTGTTCGACAGATATATTATTATTCTTATTATTATTTACCTACAGGCAATTTCTAAGCAGTCAAATTCCTGGAAGAATCTGATATATCTGAGCTTGAACATAAATCTACCAATGCTATAATCAAATGGAATGCATTTCATAACTAGGAGATTACGTTCCTGGTTTTATTGATTACGATCATCGACCATAGACTGTAGTGTAGGAAAAAACCTCGATTGTTAGAGGTTACTGCTGGATTTTTATGGCGAAACGCCATAACGATATTTCTTTGTTTGCGTCGCAAAGAAGTCGCTGGATAGCGCATTTCACAGACGACTTACGAGAAAGTAGAAGCGCAACAATATCGAACAAACAAATTTACAAAATTGGACGACACGAATATAGAAAATTAAACATGAGAATAATATAAACTGGTGCACCTGGACGAGTCGTTCGGTGTTGTCGGCGATAGCCGGGACACACATTACATGCATATAACACTAATTGTTTCTATTAGTTTCGAAATGGTTTTCATATATTACATGTTGTGCACGGGACAATTTACCGCTATAAATCATCGTTTAAATGCTACGTGGTTATTTTTAAGCTGCATGTGCGTATGAACGTATATTATTAATGTATTATTAAGCGCTGGATCAATGTTCATTTGCAGTATTATAATTATACGTTGATACTTATTTGTTGAAAGAGGAAAACAATATAGAACAATTTTTCAACAAAGAAAAATGCAGTAGTCTTTATAGTAAGAATCTATGCAGATGCAATTATGATTAGCAAATTATTTCATCACTATTACAAAAACTAAACAGAAATGTGATGTAAAACGAAAAAAAAATTAAATTTTCAATATGTTTGGGGAAATTGCAATTTGTGTTAATGCAGACAGACTATCTGACTTTGAGTTTTATTTGTCAAGTTCGGATCATTTTGGAGATGAAGCTAATTTCTTTTTATTGGGCAACCTTAATAAGCAAAATCTGCAATATTGGTATGCAGAAAACCCTCATGAGGTGCATCAAAGACCTTTACATTCACAGAAAGTTACTGTATGGTGCGGTGTGTTAGTCTTTGGGATTGTCGGTCCTTATTGTTTCGAGGATGAAGGCAGGACAGTGACTGTTACCTCAAATCGATATTTGGTTATGCTTCAAAACTTTTTGCCCGGCGAATTACAACGATTAGGAAAAGATATAAATGCAGATGAACTCTGATATCAACATACGGCTAGAATTTGTATGACAGTTTTGAGAGACATGTTTCCGGGACGTCTCATTTTGAAAAACGGGGATATTCATTGGCCAGCAAGATCTCCGGATTTGAGATGCTGCGATTTATTTTTGTGGGGATACCTGAAGTCCAAGGTATTCGCTACTCTGGGAACTGCAATCGAAACTAGTGTCAGTACGAAGTACCTACCTCTTTGCTAGAGCTGGCTCTGGTCGCGCAGCTCGGAGTTTGAGTGGGGGAAAGATGAAAAAACACGCAAGGTGGGTCGTCATTTTAGTGATGATATGACGGTGTCGTGTTAGGGGTCTTAGATGGTCGTCGGGGGCCTTGGCCGTTGCTCAGCGAAGAAGTCTGCTGGACGGCGGGTCCTCACTCGAGCTGGGGGTCTGTCCTGTGGGACGACGACCATCTGCACCCTGGGGTTTTCGCTCCGGAGGGCCCTTTCCCACGCGGAGGTGAGGATCTTCTCAAGATGCTGGCGGATCGGCGGAATGTCCAGATCTCGACGAATCTGTTCATTCCTCACGTACCAAGGGGCGTCGACAATGATTCGAAGAGTCCTGTTTTGAAGACTTTCCAGGCTCAGGAGATGCCCCGGAGCCGCCGATGACCAGGCCAAGGCGCCGTAGGTCAGCAACGGCCGGAGTGTCGTCTTATAGAGAAGCAACTTGCTGCCCAGGTGAAGGGGACTCCTTCGACCCAGGAGGGGGTATTCGCTACTAGACCTCAAACAATCCAACAACTAAAGAACAAGATAGCAAATGAAATTAATGCTATCCAGCTGGAAGTATTGCAGCGCGTCATGCAAAACTTTATCCGCCGTCTCGCCGAATGCGAAAGGCATAATGGATCACATCTGTCTACAATAATTTTTATTTAATAAAATTAAATATGACAAAATCGCATACTCTAATGAATAAAATTATGTTTTTGTAATCTGCGAATTTCAATTCCTAAACCTACCATCACATCTTAAAAATCGTCAATACCAGTTGCCGGACCCAGTACTTTTGTTAATAAAGTTTTTCAAAAGATTGTGTATTTTTAAACACATTGTTACCCTATATGCTCATAAATGGATGCTTTCTTCTCTAAAAAGAAGAAAGCATCTATCGTAGTAACCATTTCAGTGGAGTAGTAATACCAACAGAATAATACATTTGTTAAAGTAACAGCGTTACTTACAGCATTCCAACTTTAAATCTCAGAAATATTTTGTTAAGCAAATACATATTTATCTAAGATTTTAATGGCGAACGTTCCCAGAGTGGAAACTAAAAAAGAAATTGATGAATTTTTGTTGAATTAATCGTATTATTTGGATAAGATTTTTATAATTAACAATCAGAAAAGTTTACATCTATGTATATTTTAAAAGATATACAAATTTTATGCAAATAATATGATTAATTCAATAAAAATGAGACTTTTTAGTGTATTCCCATTTTGGGAACATTCGCCATTAAAAGGTGAAGTCAAATAAATGGTAAAGACATATATATTTCTTTCAAACTGACGAAGTTCTTTAAAGGAAAGAACTGCATTGTTGAATCAAACATATTACATATATTAAACCAAACAGATATATTTTCAAATCAAACTTGAGGCTATTTGTTTCAAGAGAATCAAATAACGATGTCAAAACATTATTTCTTTAAATTAATATCTTTGTCGCCATTTAAAACTGCGATTTGGTTAACTGAATGCATATTTGTTTGTGTCAAGACCTTTTTTTCTCTATGTAGCTTTATTAGTATTTAGATCCCATTTGCGATATGATGTATACAATCTTCTGAGCATAAATTCTAAGTCAAAAGCCTATTGAGCCATAATAACTTAGTCATCTACGAAGTTGATGTGAAATAAATAATTATCCCCAGTTAGTATTCCAATTTGTCGACACTTTATTTTCCATGTGGGCGGTGGTGAGCACATCAAGGTGTCCCGGTGGCAAGCAGATAGCATGACACACTATGACGTGTTGCAAAAACTAATACATTAAACCATATCTTAGAGAGCAGATGTGGGCAGTCGATATTGCAATTGAGCAGTTTATTAAAGGTGACAGGCGAAGATGGAGTCCCAGTTTCCTTACTCAAGAGTTGTGCCGAGCATCTTGCACCTCCACTAGCTCACATCATAAATACAGCATTCCAAACTGGTAAGTTTCCTGAAAGGTTAAAATACTCTGTTGTTAGACCTATTCACAAGAAGGGAGATAGGGATGACATTGGTAATTATAGACCTATTCCACTGGTGTCTAACATCTCCAAAGTTATAGAAAAAGTTTTATATGACAGAATGACTAAATTTATGATCAAACACGACCTCCTGCAGCCAAATCAAAACGGATTCATAAAGAAACGATCTACCATGAGAGCGACTTTTCAACTGCTGGAGGAACTATTGATTGGAGTGGCCAACAAGGAAATCACCACCTGCGCGTTTATGGATTTATCGAAAGCGTTTGACTGCGTGCATCATCAGGTTCTTTTGCACAAATTGGAAGTAATGGGTGTCAGAGGTGTGTCTTTGGAATTGCTTCAGTTCTACTTAACAAATCGGAAACAAGCGGTAGTAACTTCCGGTTTGGTGTACCCCAGGGTTCTATTCTTGGACCACTCTTGTTTTTGCTGTATATCAACGACTTACCGGAAGTCATTGACGGCTTGGCAATTCTTTATGCTGATGACACTTCATGCATCCTTCGAGAGAAAACATGTGAAAAAATAAAAAGGTCTCTAGAACAAAATCTTGGTTGCATACACCAATGGTGCGAAAGTAACAACTTGATGCTAAACGCAACCAAAACAAATATTCTATCTTTTAAAACAGCGCAAGAAGAACTAGTAATCCAGTGTGGTGGAGAATTAATTTCTTGTATGGACCATGCTCGCTTTCTTGGTGTGGTGCTTGACAACGCTCTATCTTGGAGAGACCATATTCGGGATCTCGCTGCAAAGTTGGGTAGTTTCTGCTACAGTCTGCGAGTGATTTCGCGAAGTGTAAGTGTCGATACCGCATTAAATATTTATCACGCATGTGTCAAATCCCGGCTACAATACGGAATAATGTTCTGGGGAAATGCAGCAGATTTCAACAGGATTTTCGTATTACAAAAAGCTTGCATAAGAGCCGTCTTTCAACTAAAACCTAGGGACTCGGTATTCAGAGAAAACAACATACTTACCTTACCGTCAATGTATGTATTAACATCATCAATATTTGTAAAGCAGCACTATAATGACATTTTTAAGAAATATGAAAGAGACCACGAACGCAGCACTAGGTGCAAAGTTAATAATCAATTACTGCCGCCTCAAACACATTTGACTAAGGTTCAGAAACAAGCTGTATGGCAATGCATTAAGATATACAATCACTTACCGCAGGAATTAAAGCAAATGCCATCAGTACAGTTTAAAAGAACTTTAAAAAAGTATCTTTCTAGTCACACATTTTACACTATCAAAGATTTTTTTAACGCACCGTGTATAGTATAATTTTCTTTTATTTATTTATATATATATATATATGTATGTATGTGTTTGTTTGTACTATTTGTTTCATGTTTATTGTATTCTATGCTATTGCATTATGGAATAAACGGATTTATTATTATTATTATTATTATTAATAAATCGTACACTTTGGAGCTCTCTTCCAGTTGTAAGCGCATTTTTGATTCATAATTTCATCCAGGTTGGAACTGCGTACTCGATAATTACCAGTTGTTTTGTAAGTTACGAACTTCAACAACCTTCGCTAAATCTGCTTTAACATATAAGAGTGCGTTGTGCAGGTTGGGTACCATATGTTGCTACCATACTCGAGCTTATTAATGACAAACATATTATACAACTTATTACGTAACTTATTAAGGTGCGGAAGGGTGTGAGCTTGGAATCTGAAAGGATTCCAAAATGGTGAAGGCTTTCGCTTTGTGGATAATGGTGTATTACATAGGAGGTAAGTATCAACAATCTATACATGTTTGGTGAAGGTAAGATTAGGTAAACTTTCGCTGTAACTTCTACATATCAATATGCATATTACATCTTTTGGACAGTACCACAGTACCTACCATCTACCAATACTCAATAATCTTCCATATGATAAATCTAAAGTTCAATTCAGAGCAAATATGAAACAGCATATAACACTATAAACATAAATTTCATACAATTACGTATTATACTCAAATAGTACAACTTACCTGACCACCAAGACATGATCGATCTCCGGTATCCTGGTAATTGTACGAAGGACAGTAGCAAAATTTGTTGGTCATGGGCGGAGACACCGCCGTCTTTTACAAACCTCCGAACAATCCGGACAAAACTTACACGTGTAGTCTATTCAGGCCGATGCTGGTTTTGTGTACCGCAAATATTGATTTTTTGGATGACTTTCGCTATTCATTCACGACGTGTTGTGCAAGACTTTTATATGCGATTCCGCTCAAAGGAACGGTATCTCACCGGAAATTCGGGAAGAATTCAAGACGTACACGGCCACGGTTGCAATTTCTTCAATTGTAGCATAGTTTAGAAGTCGTTAGGGGGGTGTGACGAACCGCTACTAATGTGCGCGACCATTCGTCGTATTTGTTGCACAATTTGTCAGAAGAAAAAAGGAACGACTGCGTTGTTGTATTGAATATTGATAATATCAACTGGATAATATTCGGACGTGAAAAAAGAACCATCTGTACTATCACACTATAGTCTGTATTATTTGTTAGAAGTCGCTAGAAAATGAATAGTAAAAGAAAAGGAAGTTTAGGAATTAAAATCTTTCTCATAAATTGATTTAGATTCTCTTTGACTGATGATTAACCTGGGCAAATATGCGGTAACAGCCAGAAGGGTGGCGAGCGCATAAAAGTTAACACATAAAATAGAAGGTAAGAAATAAATTATAAAACGTGCTGAAACACTTACCGTTTTAAAAGTCTTCCGTGAATAGTTTGTAAATCTCTTTTAACCTGACTATCTTGAAATATTTCCTGGCTTTTCTTGATTGCTGCAGCTTCGGTTGGATTGAATTTTAAAGCTACCTTCTTTACTTGATCAAAATATTTGTTGTAGTAAAACGCAGCTTACAACTATGTTCCCCAACGTGTAACAATCGGCTGTAGTGGTACGGGTAAATCAGGACACAGTTTGTGAAATAGTCGGGTGCGTTTCGGGGACTTTAAAAACACTGCCTTTGTACTAGCAATCAATGCATTTACTAGTGGAAAACATATAGGAATCGTTTGTGCCGCAAGATTTAGAGTATGGATTTTACACGTTACATGTAAGAAGTTACCACTGTGTTCTTTAAGAGATCGGCCTAAAGAACGCATGTTTGTGGCACCATCACTCATAAACATTAAAAGTTTCTTAGTTGAAACTTCAAATTTGTTCAATGAGTTCAACACCACCTTTAAAATCTCATCGGCAGTACAATTTATAACTCTTTTGGAAGCAAGTAAGAAGGAGGATGACGGTAGATGTGGTTCCATTGTACGTACCATTACATTAACCACAGAATGTTTTTAATGATCTGTTGTTTCGTCCACACACAACCACGGTTTTTTACCTTTCAATTCCGTTTTCATTCTTTTTTCTATATGTTCACGAGCAAATGACACTACATTTCGTATCGATCTCCGACTAGGTAATTTACAGTCCGCATATTTATTCCAGAAAGAGGCAAATGCTTCTTTGTCTAGTAAACGAAACGATAGATTACATAAAATAAGAGTAATACATAAATCAAATGTAAATTTTTCTTGGTTTCGTATGCCACTTTTTGCAGAAGAATGCTGTTTGCTTTCGATGTGACGTTGACAATGGCTTCTGGACCAACACATTAAAGGGATTTTACGAACTAGACATTGAATTTTAGCGCCATCAAAAATTAAGTCCGGCATGTCCACTATAAAGTTTTTAACTGTGTCTGCCATTGGTCGTTTTCGCGACGTACCTAACTTCGACATTTTTAAAGCAAACATAAGCGTACAATTACGAAATAAGTTACAACAGCCTACATATACAGAGAATTACTCGCATACAGCATCGATTTAGTACTGACGCTGTGAACGCGTGAAATAAATAATCGCCGACTCCGCACCACATACCTACTACACTGACTGTTACCGCTGTTTGCCCAAACTACTGATGATTTCTTCTGGTCAGAAACGGAACAAAATGGAATTAGAAGCGATTTGTTCATGGCAAAATACAATTCACAAAGGGATGCTCAGGAGATACATATTTCATAAATAAACATTCGGTCATATAGCACTTTACCCCCAAACTCTCAGAACATGTATTAATTGAATACTTAGCTAGACATTTCAATTTTAAAATCACCAAAGCAATAAATATCTGTACAGAACATACGCGACAGTGCATATATTGTTCTTAACTCTCATAATATCATGGGGTTCCTGAAGATCCCAAGCGATCTTTAAAATAAAATAGTTGAAATAGAAGATTGTGTCGGAACAAAGATCATCCCGTATAAAACCTACTTTACAGTTATTTTAAGGTATTAAACTTAAACTATCTGATTGCACCCCATCTGCGAAAATTCTCCGGTCTCTCGTATATATACAGGGGCGTAATTACATCTTGCCCTTTTCTCGAGTACGTTTTTCCACCCATTTTCGTAATTAAAAAAGCGTAATGAATCTAGAGAGCTGCTCTCAATTAGCTTCTATTAGAGAGAGATCTCGAGGCCGCGCCTCTTTTGTTTCTTAACGACTTATTTAATAAGATGCGTAATGAAGAAATACGGAGGCAATCATCTAGCGAGCGCCGCTCCCCGGCCAACTAGATTACGTCTTATTATCTCGTTAAATATCGCACGCCCGCCGAGATAAAGGTTCTTTCATTTTCTACGTCCGCCTTTCCACTAGTGCCGTTTAATGAAAAATTTTCCTCTTTAGTAAAATTTATGACCGGCCGTATATTACCAGCGTTCCTGATGCTGCTGGCGTTGAAGCGCGTTGGAGAAAAAAAGGATTTTTACACCTGAACGTAATGGCGTTATTTACAGCACTTTTCTTGAAAAGTTCATTTAAGACGTGTTGTTGTATTAACCGAATATAATGAGTTGCCGAGTGCATAAGGCGAAGACGGTTTATAATTACAGGACGTTTAAAAAGTGTCAGGCATGACACTGATCTGTATGTAAATATTACGGGCAAATTATATAACATTACAGGCAAGGTATTCGAGTTGAAAAAGCTATTATATTATGGACTTTCAAATAAAGGTATGTATACATGGTGTCTCACCGGAAACTGCATCGATCGATATACGAAAGTGTATGGATTGTAAAATTCTGAAAACTTGGTAATATACTATAGCCTACATGTGTCATTAAACTAAAATATTTTTAATAATCTGACACATCCGGTTATACCGGAAATATCTGTCAACTTTCTTACTTTAAATGGAACACCCTATATATTATTACATTTTTGAATTATTCATTCAATTTTAAGGTTTATTTGATAAAACGACTATGTTGCTATTTCTAACTATTTACATTTTTTGAAAATTTTTGACAGCTGGACGAGTGCATGTGAACTATTATAACTGTGAAGATGTTTAACTTGGAAAATTGGAATTTTGCAGAATTATTGACCGTATAGGGTAGTATTACAATCCGAATCAATTTTTTTATAAAAAAGTACCCACCAATGTATGTACGGTGTAAGAATGTAGCTTACATGGTTTTTTAAAATATGCCGTGTATCTAAGTTAGTCGTGACCATTAGGAAACAATCCAGCATTGATGAAATGTCGAAAAGTTTCAATTATGAACAATGCCGGCACGTTTAAATTATACGAACGAAGATTATACAGTGAGGGCCTAAATTGCCCCTCCCCCACGCTAACTTTTGAACGACAAAAGCTAGCGTTTTTAGAAAAAAATAGGTCGATTTCCATTTTTGGTAAACTAACTTTTGCCGTTATCAGCATTTCAATTGTATCTCCGGTTTAACCGGAAGTGACGTCAACTTTCATTTTTTAGGAACACCCTGTATATTTTGCTATTGATATGCAACAATAAAGGTTTTGGTAATCTGTTTTCGTTGTTACACAGAGTTGGCTAGAAAAGAGCGCCAAATTGTTTCTTGTGACACCAGACTGATCTAAGAGCTCGTTGCTAAGCAAGTAATCATAACAATTGCCAAACTGTCAAATCTCAATTCCAAAAGCGTAAATTATTCTTGTTATTTATTGTTATTACAACCTGCACTTGCCATACTTTCGTTCTTTTCATTTTAATTTGGTTTGTTAATTGTTGTTATCTCATTACTTTCATATCATTAAATCATTCATGCATTTTTGTTTCTGGAGCTCTTTTACATGAACGATTAATGGAATACCTCTTCAGAAGTTTTTGCTGTTAATCACTCACGGCAAAACCAATGTGAGGGGAGAAAACACTAGCCAACGGAGATGTTTCTACCTACCCGTCGTCATCAGCGTTGCTCCGAGTGCTTTTCTCTACCTCACACCGCTACTACCATTCGAAATAACAAGCAAAATATCTTTTAGCGCCATCTAGCGCCAAGAGATACACGCCTGCCGTCTAGAAAGTAGCGACAAAAATCGAGTACAATTAACAATCTAATTCTCGAGCAGTTCTTGGACTGCTAGTTCCGAGACGGCGTGCGCGTGCGCCCTCTGGTACTTGCACATGTAAGTGACTCTGATAGGCTTACCATAGTGTATTCAAAATAAAGGGTAGTTATATAAGCCGAGAAGGCAAATGACGGTGTGAGGTAGAGATGCACTTTAAGCAACGCTGATGACGCTAGGTAAGCAGAAACGTGTCCGTTGGCTAGTGTTTTCTCTCCATACACCGTTTTTTTTTTGCCGTAAGTGATTCCATCAATACCATGAGGAGCTGTATTAGTATTATTTTGGTTATTGTTTCTAGGAATTTTTTGATGGGTTTAAATGGGGTTTGAAACTTCAAATATAAGAATTGTTGATTGGAAGAAATGTGAATTAAAAAGACAAAGAAGAAAACCTGAGCAAGTCACCAGAGAAGAGTTAAGGAGCACATCCATTTGGGAACAAAAGGCAAGGGACAGATATAAATTGCAAAATGTGTGATAATTGTTAATTGGGTTTTGTTTTTATTTTAATGGAAATGAAAAAAAAGAAAAATCTTGAAAATTTACATACCTACATCCCATGCTTATATGCTTATATGGTCGCATGCGTTATGTACAATATTATTTAGTAAATGTTTCCGATCAATACGAAGCGGCTATGTATACACCTGATGTAGTTTACTATATTCTATATATCATCATCCATCCAGTTTGACTGAATCATAAATTTCTATTATGGTTAAAATATTGCCAGTTCACTGGGTTCGATTTATAAGCAGGAGTATGGTGAAATTATTTAATATCTGTTCGTAACGACTCGCTTAACAGCTGAGATATCGTTTCAGCTAATGCGATATAATATTACTACTTTTATTAATCGAACCCCACAAACATTGATTTTAGAATCTTAGATTATTTACACAAGAAAGGACATTAACAAAAAACATGGCTGCCAATTAAATTTCTTTCTTTTTTTCTCAGCTTTTTAAGTAGTCTTAAAATTGGATAGAAATTAATTACTATTGAGGATAATAGATTGCATAATTTTATAATAAAAATTATGTGAATTATGTGAAATCAAATGTTATACGTCGAATTCCGGCACTGGATAAACAGCGGCTTTTAAGAAGAATTGACATTATATAACACACTAAATGTGCTTTATACTCTCAAGTCAATATTACCTACAATTTAACTTTCAAAGATTCATCTCTAACTCACGCGTTTAAATATCCATTTATATAGGATGACAACAGTTACAAGTCCAATTTAATTTGTCGTATAGCAAGGCCTATAGTTTATGAGTTAATATAGCACGGGCGTCGCGTCGTTCGCCCCACAAAGTACCGCATTTAATCCTGAACGATTGTAAATACGTTGTATTACAACGAGTCAATGTTTCTCACCATTATTAAATGAGCTATTTGCCTCGTGAACTCCCCTATATTACACAAGTGTTATGTACAACGGAAAACTCCGTGTAATCTCTTGTCCGTGGGGAAAAAGAAGTCATGAATCGCAATGAAAGGTTCTTGTAATGCGTCGGTGTTGAGAGAATTAGCTTTGATTTGGTGTTGTATTACAGTTCGTGTAGTTATTGATTTCACTGTGCTCGAATTGGAGATTTTTTTGCAATAA
Source organism: Dynastes maya (assembly GCA_029619315.2). Taxonomy (NCBI): domain Eukaryota; kingdom Metazoa; phylum Arthropoda; class Insecta; order Coleoptera; family Scarabaeidae; genus Dynastes; species Dynastes maya. The sequence goes on from JAROYE020000002.1 coordinate 72,397,643, forward strand.
GCTGGACACCCGGGGGGTGAACCTAATTCGAGTATGTTGAATTCAATGATGCTAACCGTTTTTAAAAGTTAGCTCGCGTTTTCGAGCAATTTCAATTTAAAAATTTTAGGCCCAAAAACTCAAAAGAAACGTAATTTTTATTATTTTTTGACCATTTATTGAATTTAAATCGATGTAAATCGATCGAATAATCATATCGGCGAATACACATCGAATAGAAACTATTAAAAAAAATGAATGGATTCAGTCGTTTTTTCATCATTTTTTTGCAACAAAATGATTTTCTTCATTTTTCATTCTCTAATTGCTCTGATTCTTTTGTATCGTCATTTTCTTCTTGTAAATTCCAACAAATGTCACCCAAGAGTATGTACCTTTTTGCTGCTATACCAATGTTCAAGCCTCGCCCTCACTTGATGAAAACGTTCGCCATGCTCATCAGATTTGTTAGGTGATTGTTTGGCGAATTTTTCTACATGGGAATGCAAAAAATGAAGTTTTAAAGACATTCGAACATTTATACGGAGAAAAGCAGTGAGCATGTCTTCAATTAATTTGTGCCAATTTTCTGATCGATGAATTCCAAGAACATTGTCAATAACCAATACAATCCCATGCCATGAGCTCCATGTCAATGAATGCATTTTGAAATCGTTTACCCCTCATCAAACGACGAATGTCCGGTCCATTAAATATCCCCTTTCACTTAACCGTGGAAAATTTCCTTCTGGGTTCAATGCTTTTATGAAATTTTTAACAATTCTTAGTTTGATGTGGAGCGGTGGTAACAAATTTTTTTTGATCGGTCCAAGTGGAATCTCAATAATTAATATTTAGATCTTAACATTTTGACTTCTGAAAACAGACTGAGCTCTCAGCGGTTAATAGCGCCGCTTATATATCCATTTGACCACGTAGCAATAGCGGGGATGGAAGTTTCTGGAAGGTACACGAATGGTCCATGAACGCTCCATGGAAGGTTCTCGAAGGTTCCAGAAAGCTCTTCGGCCATTGATCAGATTTTCCAGAAAATTCCAGAATGGTCTTTGGGCCTAAAATTTTTAAATTGAAATTACTCGGAAACGCGGGCTAACTTTTGAAACCGGTTGGCACCATTGGATTCAGCGTACTCGAATTAGGTTTACCTCTAGAGTACCCAGTTAGTTGCGTTTTGTAACTAGCACAATGTTTTCAACGATTTAAGGGAAACATTTGTGTATGATTTAAAGCTTGGTTTTCCCAAAAATAGTTGAGTGTAGGTTTATATGGTTGTAGTTAAATGTATATGTCATCTACGTATCTTTTTGAAATTGTCAATAATTTGTTTTTCTAAGCCTTCAAGGACAAGGTGTGCTATTGTACTTGAGATTGGAGAATCCCTTGCGCAACCATCTGTTTGGAAAACTTATTTTGATCCAAAACAGTAATCCACAGCGGCTAAGACACTTTCGCCAATTGAACACTATTATTTACCTTTTTAATCTACTTGATATTATCTTCAGAATGAGTCAAAGTTTTTGAGGATCGGTTGACATTCATTAAGGTTACAGGGACTTTTGTCATTAACCAAACTTGAAGAATTATTCATGAAATTACACCGTGGCAAATGATAGTACAGAGTTACCGTAAACAGCGTCCACCTCACCTTTAATTTGTGTGGGCGTATTGCCTTTCAAATGCAAGAATTTAATGACGGCTCGATATCCTATTTTTTCCATTTTTATAGAAGCACTAACATCGATCGACAGAAACGACTGTTAAACAACAACTGAGCGTCGAACATGGTTGAAATTTTCAAAAGTATTTTTCAACGCATGCGTTGTAACGTCATCTTTATGTCAAGGCTTGAAACTTTTTAGATTACGCTCGTATGATGTTCGAAATTAATGTTGCTAAGCAGGTGTGTGAATAAATTAATACTTTTCGAAACCCATTTATAAGTTAAAGCTCAAAGCTGCTAATAAAAATTTCAATCACACATCGGAATAAATCGATCATCCATCTCATTGTACATTTTGCATCAGCGACATCATATCACGCGGTTAATCTGGTGGTATTAAATCATTCTCCCTTCGTAATTTTAAAGTCAGTAAGCTCCGTAGCATACACTACGAGGTTTTAAATTGAGTACCGACTGCGGGTGTAGTAGTCGCTCGCAATAAGTCTAAAATTTTAGACTGGTTAAATGCTGTTTACTTATTGTTAGACCGAAGTTTAATATACTAGAACAGCGCATGTGTTATTTTAACATGGGAGATTCGAACAGGGCTAATATGCTAAAAACAAGGGATGTCGTTGTTAAATTGTGCGCGACGACGTGATTTTACAGTCGTTTGTTTTATGTTATAAGTTCGTATGTATAGTATAGGGAGTCATTCCGAAAGAACCCCCTTGGAACAATCGAAGATCGTCGTAAATTGATATGCTTCAACAAAACAAAGGGAAATGTAATATTAAGGATTAATGTTCATGTTCTTTTCTTCTATATAAGTAATATGTAATATTTTTTGAAATATTTTTGGTGAAGATTACTGAATTTTATTCATAACGCAAATGGCTCTTTCTATCCAACTGGCTGCTAATTTTAACGGATTCTCTGAGGGTGTAGTCTATAATACTATTAGGAAACATAAGAATAGATTAAGAGTTAAAAATATAAACACCCTTGAACGTATTGACAGCGGTAATACGAGAGATTCTCGAAAAATCTTTTCTAAAGTTGACCGCAAAATGGTTTTTTCTTCAAACAAGAACCTCAAAAATCTGTTAGGAAATACTAAAGATCCAGTAGATAACATGGATAAACCAGGAATTTACAAAATTTCATGTAATTATTATTATATCCGGGACCATGGCACATATGTCTTTAATTACTGCGACCTTAATAGATCTATTGTAACAAAATGTCCTTACGTGTATAGCCTGCTTCTGAATGTGGATGTGAAGCGGCGTTATTAACAGCAGTACCTCCAGAGCTGCTGTGGGGCAGGTACGCATCGCATCTGCGATGTTGAGACATGCAAGTCTCTGAACATGTTGAAGCTGCTGTTGCACAGTCTTCTGAGTTGTTTTTGGTCACCACACCAAAGAGGCGTAGGTGATCTTGGGTCTGATTATTGCTGTATATGACCAGAAGGTCATTTGAAGCTTAACACCCTAGAACTTACCAAGCAGCCTTCGGCATACTAGTGATGCCGTAATGGCTTTTTTCTGTAAGTTGGAGATGTGGGAGTTCCATGTTAGTTTCTTGTCGAACGTAACTTCCAAGTATTTAACTTCATCGCTGAAGTTAATGGTTTTCCCATCGATAGAGGGTGATTTAAGACAGACGTTTCTTCTTCGTGTAAAAGGAACAGTTGTAATTTTTTGCGGGTTTATGCGCAGGCTATGATTTTGACACCATCTATAGATGTCATTGAGAACTCTTTGCATAATTTACGGGATGATATTCTCATATTTTCTACGGATCATGATTACCAGGTCGTCGGCGTACCCTTGCACCTCATATCCGTTAGAAGTTAAGTTCTGTAGGAGATCATCTAGAACAAGGCACCAGAGTAGAGGTGACAGGACCCCTTCTTGGGGGCAGCCTCTGTTGGCTCTAATTGTTGTCGTTCCAGATCCCAGCGTAGCGCTCATTCGTTGACTTTGGAGCATGGCTTTAATCTATTTTTAAGACGAAGGGAGGTGAAAACCTTTGGCACAAGTTGCTCTCTCGATGCTTTCGAAGGAAGAATTTTCTGTAAAGCTGCCGTCAGGTTTCTGAAGGTGCCCGAATTCATTTACATGTTCTCTGGCGAGGACTTTTTGTAGACGGGCTGCTGTTGGCCTTCGCAGAAGCTCCGGCAAGTTCTTCTCTTGGCTTTCCTTAGTTCGGAATTATACTGAGCTAGGGCTTATCTATAGAGCTCCCATTGGTGTTCGAGCCTTGAGTTTTTGGCTTTGTTAAACAGCCTTCTAGTTTTAGCTTGCAGTAGTTCAAGCTCCCTGTTCCACCAAGGCACTTTATGCCTGTGCCTCTTTTGTGTGGGGCAGCTTGCCTCAAACACTTTATGAATTAGAGAATGCAGTTGAGAAGAAGCTATCTCCAGGTCTTCTATATTCTGTATTTCGGTGCAGACTTCATCTCCTTCCTCTCTGATGTGTCTTTCATAAGAACACCAATCAGTTTTCCTTGGAAAATTTCATGTAAAGATTATGATGAAGTGTATATTGGGCAGACAAACAGACCAATCAGAGTTAGGTACAAAGAGCGTTTGGTTAATCTCAAGTTCAGAAGGCTTGATAAATCTGGTATTGCCCTACATATGCTTGAATTCAATGTAAATTGTTATGAAAGCATGGAAATTTATAAATACAAACATAACTTAATGAATTCAGATTTATTGATTTAAATTGCAGCATTTATCCTTTGTTATATTACGTATACTTGAAGTTAGTTATCCATAACTTTGAATTTTGCATAGTTTAGGATTTGCATATTTTGAAATGGCATATTTTAACATTGTTTGTTTTAAAATCGCATACTTTAGATTTGCATAATTTAAAATCACTTTATTAGGTTAATTTTTCGCTTAGTCTGTTAGTTTTATTGCTGATGATGATAGCTTGGCTATTGAAACGTACGCCCAGCAAGTGAAGTACTGCGGTAAGGGTTTGAGTGAAGTGTTTCAGTGTTCCAGTGCCACAGAGTTCGAGCACTTGATTGTCTTTCCTTGAATTTGTTAACCATTCTTATACTTCTATACGCTGCTAAACGCATATAAGTGGACCTTTGCTTCAAAGTTGTTTGTTGTTCCTTCACTTTAATTTAACTTTTTACGGTTTCGACCTGGTCTGACATAAATTTCTCTGAACATTTTTTATCTTTTTTAGTATTATACTTTCATCTAGTTTATGCTTCATCCACCAATACCCTTGAATATGTTTATTAACGTTATAAGGTGAACATTTAGACACCTTAGAAATAGAAAACAAGTGTCACAACTGCTAGTATCGAAAACTACTCTAACTTTCATGGTATTCTATTCAAAGTAGGTACATTGAAAGCCAGCCGCTTGTCGGATCCTGGTCGTTTAAGCTACGAGAATTTCGCAAAGCTCCCCGCTTCGTATAGAGTCATCTACGGCGTAATTAGATGTCGAGGTGACTTTACTAAGTGGATCACATCAGATATTCAATAAGCGCCCCCTACACAGCAAGCGTTTTAGCCGAGTCAGCGTCCCCTATGCGTATCTGATATTAGCCCAGAAAGGCTTTACTTGTCAAATGTTATTGCTGCAATAATAGCAGGAATAGGCTTATAAAACGATGTCTGTGTTAACCAAGTATGACGGTAAATGATTTTCAATAAAGGCCTGCGCCGTGATTAAAAAATATTAAACAAGAAATGAGAACATATTTTTATTATTAATTTTGCTGGTTGGTCTTTGTACTTCAAATGTACAAACTTTATAATCTTTGGAGATGTATTCGGTAAAATAACTTTTTTCCAAATTTCTGTTTTTATTTATTTTATCCTTAGATTCTCTTTGTGCTCGTCCAAAACCGATAATAGGTGGGTAGCATCGATAAAATCGTAGAGTGCCGGAGATGGCGCTAATGCTCTCTCGGATACGATATTATGACATTAAAGCGGAGAGAGATAAGAGAGCCAATGGACTGGACATGACTGTGCAGATCCTGTCCCATTCATCATACACAGCATATTGTATATGCACTGGCCACAAGAGTCAGCCGACTTGAAACAGAGATAACTCTAACGGATCGGCATTTATTATTGGGGAAGCGCCGGACAAACTACCCCTATCTAAGGGTTGAGATCAATTTTTGTTTCGTTCGTTCGGGCGTACAGATTTACGAAAATATGTATGTACACATATAAACACATATTTATGGTCGCTCTAAACGTATCGCAGACCCTATACATAATGGAATTGATGTGATCAATACGCCGCGCCACCTACCCATTCTTTATATTTTATTCGGTGAATACAAGATAAATTTTTGTAACTTGGTATATTATAAGCTTCAATCTTCTTTTTTATACCGGCAAAAAATCACTGTTTGGTTAGAATTTTGGAACCTAATATCTATTGTAAGTAACTTGGGCAAATATGCGGTAACAGCAAGAGGCGTGGCGAGCGCATAAAAGTTTACACATAAAATAGAAGGTAAGAAATAAATTATAAAATGTTCTGAAACACTCACCGTTTTAAAAGTCTTCCGTGAAATCACAAACTGGGTAACATCTGTTAAATATTTGAATCATTAGATATGTTTCCACAGCTGTTTCAGTCAAGTGAGTACGACGTACGGAATAAATATTTTTTTAATGCCGAAAACGACCGTTCGACATCTAGCGATGTTATATTTGCATATTTAAAATAACCTTTGAAACAACTTAATGCATCTTCACACGCACCTTCACAAATTTGTCTTAATATAAGTATTTCTCTAAAACACTTTCAAATTTTCGTATTACACACCAATTTGTTTCGCCTTCTACAGCGCGTAACTGTGCGTGAAAATCATTCACAATTTGAACAGAATCCACTAGCGACATCGAAACATTTTGTAATTTTTCTATTCCCTCCGCTAGTCCGAAGTAATTGTTGTGAATAGTTTGTAAATCTCTTTTAACCTGACTTTGAAATATTTCCTGGCTTTTCTTGATTGCTGCAGCTTCTGTCGGATTGAATTTTAAAACTACCTTCTTTACTTGATCAAAATATTTGCTGTAGTAAAACGCAGCCTGCAACCATGTTCCCCAACGTGTAACAATCGGCTGTGGTGGTTCAGGTAAATCGGGACACAGTTTGTGAAATAGTCGGGTACGTCTCGGGGACTTTAGAAGCACTGCCTTTGTACTAGCAATCAATGCATTTACTAGTGGATAACATGTAGGAATCGTTTGTGCCGCAAAATTTAGAGTATGGATTTTACACGTTACATGTAAGAAGTTACCACTGTATTCTTTAAGAGATCGATCCAAAGAACGCATGTTTGCGGCACCATCACTCTTTGAAATCTCATCGGCAGTACAATTTATAACTCTTTTGGAAGTAAGTAAGAAGGAGGATGACGGTCGATGTGGTTCCATTGTACGTACCATTACATTAACCACAGAATGTTTTTGACGATCTGTTGTTTCGTCCACACACAACCACAGTTTTTTATCTTTCAATTCCGTTTTCATTCTTTTTTCGATATGTTCACGAGCAAATGGCACTACATTTCGTATCGATGTCCGGTAATTTACAGTTCGCATATTTATTCCAGAAGGAGACAAATGCTTCTTTGTCTAGTAAACGAAACGATAGATTACATAAAATAAGAGTAACACAGAAATCAAATGTAAATTTTTCTTAGTCTCGTATGCCACTTTTTGCAGAAGAATGCTGTTTGCTTTCGATGTGACGTTGACAATGGCTTCTGGACCAATACATTAAAGGGATTTTACAAACTAGACATTGAATTTTAGCGCCATCAAAAATTAAGTCCGGCATGTCCACTATAAAGTTTTTAACTGTGTCTGCCATTGGTGGTTTTCGCGACGTACCTAACTGCGACATTTTTAAAGCAAACATAAGTGTACAATTACGAAATAAGTTGCGACAGCCTACATATACACAGAACTACTCGCATACAGCATCGATTTAGTACTGACGCTGTGAACGCGTGAAATAAATAATCGCCGACTCGGCACCACATATCTGCTACACTGACTGTTACCGCTGTTTGCCCAGACTAGTAATATTTATTCACAGGCAAAGAAAAAGCACAAATTGTTGTTAAAAGAAACAAAACTCTTCTAATTCATCGAAGGCTGCATTGCAAATTACACTGGTATGGATTTTTAAAAAGCAAAATTGCTTCAAGAGTGGAAAGACTTGATTTTAGTCAATTGAGATGCACTGAATTCAGATCTGTTTTTAGTTTTTCTCTATCACAAGTTTTTTTTTTAATTTGTAAGAAAAGATATTCAAGAATTCTTGCTTTTATGCAAATTTATGATGGACTTCTTAGTGTTGATATACACTATACACGTATTTATTTCGGTTCTGTATATACAAAGTACATAATTGATGTGCTTTATAAACATACTCTGCATATTCTGTTGATTTAAAAGAAACTTATAATAACCTTAAGCTGATGATAAAGCTGATAAAATTGAGTATGGCAAGCATTCCTGGACAATGTGTGGGTTTTAATGTATTGGCGACTCTTCTTGGCCAACAATCCGGTTTCACTAAGTATCCTTGTTTTCTTTGCGAGTGGGATAGCAGGGCGTGATCTGAGCACTAGGATAGAAAACACTGTCCCTTAGAACAAATCTTGTACCAAGAGAAAAAAATGTACTGTCTGAACCTCTGATTTCTAGAGAAAAAGTTCTGTTGCCCCCTCTTCATATAAAACTTGGACTTATGAAGCAGTTCGTGACAAGCTTAAATAATAAAAGCAATATTCTTTTATACTTTCTCACTAAATTTTCAGATAAAACTGACGCGAAACTGAAAGCCGGTGTTTTTGATGGACCGCAAATAGAGAGAACTTATGAGAGACTCAGTTTTCACCTCCTCGATGAATGAACTCGAAACTTCTGCATGGTCGGCGTTTAAGAGGGTAACACTTTCTTGGGAACAATAAAGCTGAAAATTATAGGGAAATTGTTGGGAAAATTTCAAAGCCTTGGGCTGTAAAATGAGTGTCAAAGTACATTTTTAATATAGCCATATCGACTATTTTCGCAAAAATCTGGGTGCGGTCAATTTATTAATCCGAAAAAAGCCTTGCCAAAGGAACTAAATAAACTACCTCTTCGTTATCCATTTGACTATCCAACAAAGTTTTTCTAAATATTCCATAGTTACATCTACCGGAACACTAGAAAGCTCTGAACTTACATCAAGCACAACTAAAACTTCCTTATCAGTAAGTTCAATTTCCTTAATTTTCTCAATGAACGCATATGACTTTTTAACGGTTAAATACAGAATTTGGATTGGTAAGTGGTTAAATTTGTTGGACAACCAGCTGGAATACAAGTAAGTTGGACTATTGATGTTGGAGACAAATGATCTCCTACTACCTCCTTCCTGTTGTGGAATGGGTGCCATTGGATTAGCCTCACACATAGAAGTCAAGTAGAAGAGCACCTTTTGTGAGGTCCCCAGAACGTTGAGACGTAAAAGTTTAAACTATCTACATATCGTTTAGCATTAATGTTGAAAACAGATTTTTTTTTAATCTAAGAACGACATAGTTTGACAATGATTATTTACATTATTTTCCTTACTCACAATGAGCTAGAGATCAACATTCTTTTTTGTTTGGCTTCCAATAATTTAATAGAACAACAACACAGTAAGCGATATAGCAGCTTTCACCAAACAATTTGTTTGGCATTATCAGTGAAAACCACACGGATAATCTATGACTGCTCCTCTATACAATTCAACACAAAATATGCAGCTCGTCTGTACGCCTGAAATAAATTATCTGCAATGAATTTTACTTCAATGACTGAATGAAACGCACCTATGAAGTATTGTGGGTGGTCAAGGTGATTTGTCCGTTAAATAAAGTATGAATGAAACGTTCAAGAATGGTTATTTACCACAAAGGATTTTGCGTGGGCGTAACTGGCTATCTACGGCAAACGTTGTACTACGGTATGTTTGCCGGAACGCATTGTATGAAATTTGGACGTTACAAATACTGTTAGGTCCTTCAAATACGATCAATATGTGCATCTTAGAAACACGTGCGCTATCTTGTAACAAAATACGGCCCCACAATATTAATGTGTGATATTCGCAACATTTGTGTAATTCGTATTTGTTTATTGTAAACGGTTCTTTCTGAGCTTATTGGTTTTTTTATTTTATTTTCTAGGTGTAGTACGTAGGAATATTCTGCGAAAAATAATTATTTACTTATGTATTGAAATGTTTTATCTCAGGGAAATTGTAAAAAAAATTTCATTTTGTATATTCATGAAATTTTTGACTCTTTTGTGGGATTTGGGAGTCTTCTTTGGTACTCATTTGGCATATTTTAATGAATTTTGATTTCAATAAATGGAAATTAATGAATGTAAAAACTGAAAATGCAAACTAAACTTAATTTTTTTACGAAGGCGACATACAAACACTAAATTTCTTATGACATTTACGGGAATCTGCCTGTTCTAACCTCCAACCTTTTCTTCTACCTTGAATTTGTTCTCTAATTTCTATATCGGACACTTTAAATTGGGACCGCAGTCAAAATACTAGTTACTACTCGAAGAAAGCTTAACCAGAATTGATGAATTTATTGGCGTCCCTTTTCTCCTTTATTTTAATCGCGATGGCGATTGTTTCTTTCCACAGCAAATTTTGATGAATAAAATTATTTTCAGAAGTAGCATGAGAGAATGAATGTAGTGACGCTACTAGATAACTTAAACTAGACGACTCTGTAACAGACAAACCCTAAAATACGATATTTTACTGCTGCAAACGAAGATATCTTAACGAAACATATTTAATATACGAGATAATGTTAGGAATAGTTGCCATTAGTCGCATACGACACCAACATTTCAGTAGACTATTTCTGGCACTTACTGAACTGAAGGAAACAGATCCTAGAGTAGTACCAAGGTTTATTAAAAGCCTCCAACTATTCTAACACACATAAGGGCATTTTGCTCTAATACAACTATTAAGGTCGCAGTGACTAAAGGCATCTGTGCCACGGCCCGACCATAATAATAATAATAGTAATGTTATAAATACCTTTGAATTTACCCTGTTGTTTGTTTTAGGAGAATTTTACATTAATTTTGAAGAGTTACGAAAATAGGAAGATGAACTAAAGAGGAATAACTTCACCGTTTCTCCACGTTTGTCGTTATCTGGACTTGAATTAATTTCGTAGTACCCTCGGCCCAAGGCCAGACGGCCTGGGTGGATATTGTGGCCTTCGAAAAATAGCTTTTATCCGCCAGAGGGAATTTCATTAGTATCGGGTGGCTATTCTGAATACCCTATACGTTTGAAACTGACAGCTGATATTTTCGAAGTAAAGATTTAACATAACAGTATATTTTCTCAATTATCTTTCCCAAGATTCAGTAATTTTAAATTCTCGTTTTATCCTTTCCTGTTGTTTATTTTCTTAGTTTTGACATTTCATTTGGAAATTGTATGACATTGCGTTTGTTCTTCACGCACCAAACAAAGTAAAAACTCTTGATTCCCATATGCCTCAAGCATTTTAAACTGTACAATAGTATGTCATGTCACAAACTCGTTAATAGCATTATTACGAGGTAGGCGCCATAAATTCTCGGCCTGAAGGGCTTATACAGCTTCGAGCGTATTCAAACTCCATTGCGTCATAGTTGTACATGTGCGAGGCCTACGCTATATATATTACGGATCGAAGAGTAGTAGTTTTTAGTAGCCAGCCAGATAACGTGACTAGTGCATGAAAATGTCTCAGGTAACGAAAACTGAATACCGCGCGGTCATTAAATTTTTAACAAAAGTAGGGCATACGCCTAATCACATTAAACAACATTCAGACGGCGTTTATGGTGATTTATCTCCTTCATAATCCACTGTAAAAAAGTAGGCAAAATGTTTCCGTTTGGGGCGAGAATCCCTTGAAGACGATGAGCGTCCCGCTCGGCCAATTAAACCGAAAATTGAAACTCAAAACATTTCAATTGTTGAAGAAATGATATTAGCATATCGCCCTTTGAAAGTGAAGGAATTGGCAGTAAAATTTCTGAAACAAGTATTCGCGGAATTCTTCATAACCATTTAGGTATGAATAAGATTAATGTAAGATGAGTACCGTATCTTCTTTCTGCTCTCCACACTGCGGTCCAGAGAGCTTGTTGTATTATTTAAAGTTATTCAGACAGCAATGATTTCTGACCACTCTCCTCAAACATATTTTTGATTTAAACGATGTAGATGATTTTTAAGAATAAATTCACGATCAATTATTTGTTATCCATTTTTTATTGTAGGGTATGGTCTTCGTAGTTGTTCCCTGCAATTTTGAAATACCCTGCGTATCTAGTAAATAGCATTCTTCTTTACCGTAGCAAGGAACTCGACGTTCAGTGCCAGACGACAGATTGTCTACAGTGTCCGACTTCCCTCGGGGCAAAATTAAAGATCCAAATAGGATTACGAACTTTTCTAATCCCGTCTTTTGCGCTCCCCGAAGAGAAGCTGTCAGTACCGCCTGTAAATGATTTAAACGGACGTTCGTTCACTTTTACAATTTCTATACGTTACCTTTTATAATCTCTTAAACGTTTCGCTATTCTAGAGAGGTATTATGCTTTTTATTATAGAATAAACGTCGACTAATTGTAAAACGAAATGTGCGGTGGAAACATGTAAGAATGGGTGTTTGCAGTAATATTGTAAAAAGTGTAATAATTGTCATTCGCTTTTATTGCTAAGTTGTGCTAAGGTTTTCATTAAAAGCTTACTGTATTGTGCTTTCCTCCATTCACTTTTTGCCTTGCACTATAACAGTTTGTAGGAAATAGTAGTTTTATTAAATTTTAGAAGAATTTAAAATTGACCTAACCATAGTACCTTGCTACGAAGGATGATAAAATAAGATTCCCATATTTTTTAAAAATAGACAGCATTCTTTATTTCCTTAACATTACACATCGTTTTAAAGGTAAAAACTTAGGCTATTTTTCGACATAATCGCCATTTCTATCCAAGCATTTTTGTAGACGGTGCTCCAACTTCTGTATCCCCATGTCGTAAAATTCTGCCGCCAGTCAAAATCTTTTCAATTGTGGTGTTGGAAATCTCAGGAATCCCAAGAGCGAGTTGACGAATGGTGACCCTTCGATCATCAAGCAGTATGCTCTCGACCTTTTCAACGATTTCTTCTGAAACTGATGGTCTTCCGCTTCGCTCTTCATTGTGAATTTCCGTCCGACCTCCAGTGAATTCCCTACACCATTTGCGGACGTGTTGAACAGCTATACACTTTTCTCCATAATCTTCGGTTAATAGACGACAAATGTCTATAGGTGAAACCCCTTTCGCGTTTAAAAAACGTATGACAGCGCGAATTTCGTACCTGGCGGTAGCGGCGATCGGGAGTTCCATCTTGGACGGCTGCTTAGCCAACACTGAGCGGCGTAGCGAGACGGGAGTGGTACGTATATGGAGTGGGAGAGCTGCTGCACACGCCAATGTTGTCGGATTTCGCCTAACACGTCTTATTGCTGCTGTAGGGCTTTGGGAACCTTATTTTACGACCATCCCTCGTATTTGAAAAGCGAGTAATAGTAAGAATTATTGTGCGTAGGTTTAAAATCTTGGATGGATAACTAAAACAAATTAAAACTTTAAATTTAAAAATGTTGGAATGCAAATTAGAGTCCTGTTGTGGAGTGACAATCTGCTTGATCAGCAAAGTTGCAACTGGTGTAATTGCTGTGAAACTTTCCTTCTTTATTTTGCTTATTGCTTTGCCTTTGAAGATTTTTTTTCCCAAAATGCTTTCCTAAACCGATATTCTGAATGTAGATCTGTGATCAGCTATCCCGAAAACTCTCGCCTAACTTTTTTTAAGCGATTTTCCGAGATTAATGTTGTCCAAAAATTTTTAAACATAAATGGGACATTAGGCTGTAATGCATAATGCTTACAAAGTACTATAGATTAAAATTGGTATGTTTTGAGAAAAATCTCGGATCGAAACAACAAAATTCGCTGTTCTTTTAACGTAATCTCAAATACTACCGAGAACCATCTTTTTGGCACCTTGAGGTTAGGATATCTCGAAATCCTGACGTGCTAGAGAGACCAATTTTGCGGCCGGATTTGGATTCAGCATCAAAGATTGCACAAGAAATGATATGTTTGACTCAGGTGGTAAAACTTTGTTGAATTGTGTTATCAAAGTTATATTTCGGGCTAACGATAAGACGCTAATATTAGATAGAGGGGAATGGAAAAAGGGCCCTTATTAAAACCGAATTTATCTGGTACACGGATGGCTTAAAGATGGAGATTGGAATTGGTGCCGGAATCAACCGCAAGGCAACGAAAAGCCCAGGAAACTAATTATCGGTCCGTTAATATCCATTCATATAGTTAAACAACGCCAAGGGCACTGGAACTGACATAAGACTTCAGGAACACGCTAAACGGACTGGGTAACCAAACTGAGGAGACCTTAGTGTGTGTACCAGAACATGAGAGGCATCGAGCAAAGGAACTAACCGAGTAGGTTCGTCAATTGCTGGCAAGTCCTCTGTAGGCACGGCGTACATGGTAATTAATCCAGCAAATAAATAACGAAATGGAAAGAAATCTTAAGACATTTTTCTTAAGGTTTTGCTTTTTTAATCATTCTTTTGACGAAAGGTGGTAGTAACTAAATTCTTTGCTTTTTGTATTGGTCATTGGCGCTCTTTGCATAGAGAAAAAACAGTTCTTGACTCAAACAAATGTGCATTCAGTTAACCAAATCGTAATTTTAAATGGTGGCAAAGAGAACATCCATTTATGAGCACATAGAGCGGCAATGTGTTAAAAATACAATGTTTAGAAAAACTTCATTAACATTGTCGATAAAATAACAAAAGTACATAAAGAATAAGTATAGTGCCGAAAATTAATCTCCATTTTGTAGTGACGTGGTGCTTTTATTCTTGTAAATAAATCCCAGCTCCCTAAAATACCATTAGCTTCCTCTATTACGTTAAGGTGACATCAAGGCCTTCCCAAAGATCTACGTGGTCGCAAACAAAAACCTTAAACCATTCAAGTTTGTTCGAGATTACTCACATTTGCCAGGATCCTGTAAAGTGAATCTGGTTAGGTTAGGTTAGGTCTCGATGTCGAAGTTGTAACCTTATTTTAACACTATTAATGACATCAAAGTTAAATATACTGCGCTGATAACTTTAAACAGACTGTAGTATATCCAAATTGTCATAGTATATAGCTAGAAAAATACGTCGACAAAAAAATTGTTAAAAGGTATGCACAATTATCCATATATACGTAATTTTGTAATCGTATACGTACAAAATTATTTCAATAAAGATGACATAACCACAAAATAACTTGTGTGTTGTGCGTACAGATACATAAAGATTAAAGTGATACGAATTTTGTTTGCAAAGAATATTACAAAACTTACTATCTCGGTAATCTCGTAGGAATACTGAGAATCGCGAACGAATGACAGGGATAACTGTATGGTTAGGTGCTAGAAGGGTGCTAGGTATTATGACAAAATGGGTAGGAGATAGAACAGCAGATATCTCAACGGACTTATGCATGCAAGCATGTCTTATCACTTGCCTTTGCTGAAATACCTGTTATATCAAAAAAGGAGGAAATATACTAACAATTAGTTAGAAAATATGAAAACGGAATGATCAAAGCATTGTTAAATGTGCGATGAATTAAATCGCAATTTATTTAAACTGCTAACATTGGTATTACTGACCTTAGAAACAATATCGGCGAGATTTTTGCTAATCCCTAATACAAATAGGAATACAGACATTCATCAATCTGTGGCAACTATTTTATTATTTTTTTTATACAGAAATTTTAACGTTAGTTATCCAATGGTAATCATATATAAATCCATTATCCTATTTACCTATTATTTTCTTCATTTAAATCTCACCGCTTACGAACCACCAGCCCACCTAAACTAGGACTACGATTGCGATTGCCTTGCGTTCACGCAACGGAAACTGCCGACGACGCGCGAAGGGCACAATTCTAACATATATTTGTTTGACTCGACAAAATTATATCAAATAAAAACGTTTGTATATTCAGATAAATTCAATCTAGTGTTCTTAAATAATGTGCTTTCACTCAAATAAACCTTGTTGAATTAAATAAATAATTTCAAAGATATATATTTTTTGATTCAAGAACTTTTTTTTCTCTGTGCAAATGCGTTGGGGCAACATAACAAGTAATTAAGAATTTGTTATTGTTCTTATATTTTTCGTTTTTCTACATATGTATCGCTTTTATAACATTCTTAGTAGACCCAAAAATTTTACTTTATTAAGGAAACTACTCAACCGCTTGGATAGTACATCCAATAAATCCTACTACACGAATCCAATCACTTAATATGTACGTTGTACATACATACATAACATATACGTCTCTCGTTTCAGCAACATTTACTTTCGCTACCATAGAATGCGTTGATTTACGGTCCTCGGACATGCCACCGTCCCCAGTTCAATCTACAACTAAAAAAGACCTCCCGTCGCTTAAATTTCACGGCTTGCTCGTCCGCTCTTCCTCGGCGTCCTTCTCGCGACCAGATGCCGGTCCTGCGGAACGAGAAGGACGCACAAGAAATGAATCGGCCGGACAGAAATTAAGTCGGATTAGCGTCCGTAAAAAAGAGGAAACGGAAAAATAAATAAGAATTGTAGAGGGAACTCGCCGGGCTCCTCTTGACAAATCTCTCTCTTCACAATGAAAATAGAAAAGTGAATAGAATCCGCCCTGGGTTTGTATCGTAGGATGGGTTTACTTGAATTACGTAAATTAATGAATGGTAAGCGAAAAAAAATTGTATTTTCTTTTTTTTTTATTTAATATTGGTACAAATTGACAAACTTGACATGAATTGAAGAGGAACATCCAGAAACGTAATAATACACAAGGTGTTAAATTAAAAAAAACAAACTTCTATCGTTTTAGCGGAAACTGAATACTCTGTATACTTGAGCATAATTTAATTTCATATAGAACTTGTCTCCGAATATTTTTTATTGGAAAATTTTTTCTCTAAATTGCCCAGGAAAAACTTATCTTCCGTCCGCGCGCCAGGAGGACATTCTGTATGTTCTATTTTTGAGGAAATCTTGGTTCAATTCGGGGAAAAACAAAAGGAACTACGCGATATGTTAATCGCCGATTTTCTTTAAATCAATTCAAAATACTCCGAACTTTAGTAAAAAAACAAACCCAATCTGCATACAAATCATATGTAAATAAAATCGAAGCATCTATTGTTAGCAATCCTCAAAAGTTTTGGTCATTTGTTCGAGATAAGGGGAGCCGCACTCGTATTCCTGAGTTAAAGGAACTTCCATGTGCGATGATACTTTTATAGGTACTTCTGTAGTTAATATGTATTTTATAACTGAATCGGAGGTTCAAGATTCCATTAGGGAATTAAAAAACAAAATGACATCGGGTCCAGATGGAATACCAAATTTCTTGGTCAAGGATTGTGGAGCTGTTCTTGTGAAGCAATTGTTTTGAATTTGGTACTTACAAGTGTCGCTTTTCCTGTTGCATGGAACATCTCAAAGGTGGGTCCGATATTTAAATCTGGGTCACCTGAAGATATTGTCAACTATCGCCCGATATCGCTACTAAATAACTTCGCACATACATCTGCAAGTAAGTGATTTTATATCACTACATCAGCATGGCTTCATGGCAAAGAGACCAACGGTTACCAACCTAATGTACTTTACTCAGTCAGTATCACATGTTCTAGACAGTCGTGGCCAAGTGCCATATTGATTAAGGAAATAGATTCATTCGACTTTAGCAATCGTTTGCAGTTATTTTTTCTTCATATTTTTGCGATAGAGTCCAATATGTATCCTACAATTGATATAAATCAACATTTTACAAAGCAACATCAGGTGTACGACAAGGATCCAATCTGGGCCCACTTTTCTTCACTTTGTTCATAAATGATTTGCCGGACAGGATCGATTGCAATGGATGTGTTTTCTGATGACGTAAAAGCATTTAAAGAAATTTGTGTACAAAATATAAAAAGAACCAAGCGTATGTCACAGTTGCATAACAAGTTGCTGTTAATTATTTTACTGTGTTTGCATTTTCTGCGGGTACTAATAACAACAAAATTATATCTGGGTATTTGTTACCTCTTTATTAAGTGCAAGCTTCGTGCTCACACATCCACTCTATTTTTCGAGATCTATTACAATTAGGTACTTGGTGCTTGATATGAATTTACACCAATTTTTGACGTGCAATACAACTACATAACAATATATACGATATCTCGTTAAAATAAGGGAGTATTTGAACAGTTATCATTTTGTGGACATCTGTATAATTATCAGTACTCTGGGTAAATATGCGGTAACAGCCAGAGGCGTGGCAAGCGCATAAAAGTTTACACATAAAATAGAAGGTAAGAAATAAATTATAAAACGTGCTGAAACACTTACCGTTTTAAAAGTCTTCCGTGAAATCACAAACTGGGTAACATCTGTTAAATATTTGAATCATTAGATATATTTCCACAGCTGTTTTAGTCAAGTGAGTACGACGTGCGGAATAAATGTTTTTTAATGCCGAAAACGACCATTCGACATCTAGAGAGAAACAACTTAACGCATCTTCACACTCACCTTCACAAATTTGTCTTAATATAAGAAAATCGGAGTCTTTCTCTAAAACACTTTCAAATTTTCGTATTACACACCAATTTGTTTCGCCTTCTACAACGCATAACTGTGCGTGAACATCATTCACAATTTGAACAGAATCCACTAGCGACATCGAAACATTTTGTAATTTTTCTATTCCCTCCGCTAGTCAGAAGTAATTGTTGTGAATAGTTTGTAAATCTCTTTTAACCTGACTATCTTGAAATATTTCCTGGCTTTTCTTGATTGCTGTAGCTTCTGTCGGATTGAATTTTAAAACTACCTTCTTTACTTGATCAAAATATTTGTTGTAGTAAAACGCAGCCTGCAACCATGTTCTTCAACGTGTAACAATCGGCTGTGGTGGTTCAGGTAAATCGGGACACAGTTTGTGAAATAGTCGGGTACGTTTCAGGGACTTTAGAAACACTGCCTTTGTACTAGCAATCAATGCATTTACTAGTGGAAAACATGTAGGAATCGTTTGTGCTGCAAGATTTAGAGTATGGATTATACACGTTACATGTAGGAAGTTACCATTGTGTTCTTTAAGAGGTCGGCCCAAAGAACGCATGTTTGCGGCACCATCACTCATAAACATTAAAAGTTGCTTAGTTGAAACTTCAAATTTGTTCAGTGAGTTCAACACCACCTTTAAAATCTCATCGGCAGTACAATTTATAACTCTTTTGGAAGCAAGTAAGAAGGGGGATTACGGTCGATGTGGTTCCATTGTACGTACCATTACATTAACCACAGAATGTTTTTGACGATTTGTTGTTTCGTCCACACACAACCACAGTTTTTTATCTTTCAATTCCGTCTTCATCCTTTTTTCTATATGTTCACGAGCAAATGGCACTACATTTCGTATCGATGTCCGACTAGGTAATTTACAGTCCGCATATTTATTCCAGAAGGAGACAAATGTTTCTTTGTCTAGTAAACGAAACGATAGATTACATAAAATAAGAGTAACACATAAATCAAATGTAAATTTTTCTTGGTCTCGTATGCCATTTTTTGCAGAAAAATGCTGTTTGCTTTCGATGTGACGTTGACAATGGCTTCTGGACCAACACATTAAAGGGATTTTACAAACTAGACATTGAATTTTAGCGCCATCAAAAATTAAGTCCGCCATGTCCACTATAAAGTTTTTAACTGTGTCTGCCATTGGTCGTTTTCGCGACCTACCTAAGGGCGACATTTTTAAAGCAAACATACAATTACGAAATAAGTTACGACAGCCTACATATACACAGAACTACTCGCATACAGCATCGATTTAGTACTGACGCTGTGAACGCGTGAAATAAATAATCGCCGACTCGGCACCACATATCTACTACACTGACTGTTACCGCTGTTTGCCTAGACTAATTATCAGTATCAACCTTATATATACTATTTGATAGCAAATACATCTATTACAACCGTTTTCTGAAATTCGAACAAATAAGCGTGACGTATATTGCTCCGTCTTTATTGTAACACCCTTTATATGTATATCCGCACCAGCCGAAAGAGATCATTATATGATATGAGTCCCCCATTAATACTTTTTTCTATCTTAAACCGTCAAAACCTATTTTGGAAAAACGAGATTTGGGGCGAATTTCAAGCACAAATTTCACCCCTTGAATATTCAGCTTTGCAGCAACGGACGGTACGGTCGAGCACCATTTGATGAGGTCTACAAACTGAAGTTTCATTAAAATCGGCGATTAACACTTCGGGTAATTCCCTTGTAAAAAAAAATATATCAGGGTGCTATATTCTCAAGCGAGACACAGTATATAGAAACTAATTTTGGTGTTCCTTGATGAACATAAATATTATTTCAATATTGTTCTTTGGTAATAAAAAATTTTGCAAAATTGATATTGATTGTTATCTAGTAAATTAGTTAAGATTGTATTTTCATTGCCATTACTGCGTCTTTGCCCCATTACTCTTATAGACATTGCACAAACTAATGGTATAATGGTTGAAAGGTTAATAATTAACAATAAAACAATAAAGTAAATTTCATTTTCAGGAGAACCACTAAAACAGTTTCAAAGTAAGAAGAATCCTTCATTATCCACATTTCTTAAGACCATTGAGTTGTTTAAAAAAATGAGTTAATCATGCCGTTCATGGTCTCATTTAATAATTCTTTTTGAAAGACTATATTGGTTGATTATACACTTATAAAAAGCACAAACTATTAGGTTATTTTAAATGGAAAACGTTGCCTATACACTTTTTATAACTATTTTTATTATGATTAAGAAAATAATTTCTATAGCATCTCCGACATTGTAAATTATATTGAGCCTTACAATTCAGTCAATAACGTTAGCTTTTATATAAGTACACGAGAGTATAAAACCATTATAAAACCGGATCCTTTATGCAGGACTAAAGCAGTTCACAACTACCGCTGATGGATACAATTGAAGATTGATTATCAAGCGTCTAAATCGAGAACAGAAGCTTCTTTACGACGTCCACTTGAAAAGGAAACGATTCAAAAAAACCACTTGTTTCGTTTACTTTTTACAACACTAATCGTTACAGTTATTCATCTATACATTAAGAAGCTAAACTCACACATATGTACAACTTGTTTATAAAAGCATACCAACGTTACATTACAGATATATTCATATTACGAGCTGTACCCTTATTACCTTTATTTTGACGTATGTGTAACGTTCACAATGATATAATGGCTAAATGGTGAGATTTTACAGATTAATCCGCCTCAATAAGCATACGGCTAGTTAATTAGCTGGCAATGAATGTTTATGTCGTGGTCCGGCTTAAATTACCTGTGAAATATTTCACAGTTCGTTACCGGCATTTCGACACGTCTCATAGTTGAAATCCAGTTGTGAGAAACGTTCCAATTATTGAAATGAGAAAATCGCTAATTTGGCAGTCTGTTTGAATTTGTATGAATCTAAAGACAAATCTTTACTTTATGATTTGCGAAATTTCTTGTAAAAGAATAGAAAAGAATTTCGACCAAACATTTTTTTAAATTTCACAGTGATATAATAGGATTAAAATTTAGAATGCAAAAATGTTCTTTTAGTTTTTTGAAAATTAACAGAGCTGTCGCACCTTTTCGTCCCCAATTAATCGCTTGGTAAACTTCTATGAAATTTGTTGTGGTATATAAACGCAGTAACTGGCCCTAGTTCAACTTCACACATCACATTTTCAATTTGGCGCTTTTTTTATGAAATACATTGTTTACTATTACTCACTAAGATTTATTTTCTTTACCGCCTATATAACTCTCTTAGCCACCTCCAAACAAAATAACAATAATAATAATGATAATAACAATATAAGCTTTATTCATGCAATGGAAAAATTTTGTAAAAGCCTTTAAAACAATTTGTAGTGAGTCGGCTGATGTTGATTTGGAAAGTGTAGAAGCCTGGAAACCAAAGTTACAAGTAATCTTCACCAACAAATGTGTACAATGCTGACGAAACCGGACTTTTATATCTTGCAATGCCCAACAAAACGTTCGCCCTAAAAAACGATAAATGTGTCAGTAAAAAAACTGCAAAACAAAGATTGACAGTTTTATTTTGCGCAAATATAGAGGGTGACAAGGAAACCCCATTAATCATTGTGAAATGTAAAAACCCTCGGTGCTTTAAAGGATCTCATATCGACAAACTGCCCTTAGAATGGGTATCTAATAAAAAGCTTGGATGATAACAGAGATTATGACTTCCTGGCTAAAAAAAAAATTGACGAGAAAATGAGAAAAGAAAATAGAAAAGTCTTATTA
The DNA here is from genome assembly GCA_029619315.2 of Dynastes maya. Taxonomy (NCBI): domain Eukaryota; kingdom Metazoa; phylum Arthropoda; class Insecta; order Coleoptera; family Scarabaeidae; genus Dynastes; species Dynastes maya. Next base: position 72,419,899 of record JAROYE020000002.1, read on the forward strand.
TTTCTGAATAACGCCACGACCCATCCAAAAGTGGTACTAGAAAATGTGAACATCATTTTCCTGCCTCCAAACACCACTTCCCATTGTCAGCCATTGGATCAAGAGATTATCCATAAGTTTAAGATGGGCTATAGAAAATTTCGAATCAAAAGGCTCCTAACATTCACACACCTCGAAAGTTTTGAAGATGCAGAAAAAAGTATGAATTTAACCAGCGCTTGAATTTGGATATCAGCAGCTTGGAAAGACGTTTCGCCAGCTATAATTTCAAAATGTTTTGCAAAAGCAGGATTCTCGGAAAATAATCAGTGTAGAAGAATCTGACATTTGTAATTCAAACATTAAAGATATGGATGAAGTGTGTGAAAAACTAAGACATGTACAAAGTTTGTGATTTTGTAATGATGAAAGTGAAGCTGTACAATTTGTTCAAATTTTAACAAAATGTTAATCTCAGGTTTTACAAACAGAAATTAAAAGCTTGAAACAAACCTCAATTGAAAAATATTTGAAATAAGTATAATAATGCTTGTAAAATATTTTTTTTATTATTTAAGATAATTTTTTATATTTACATTTTTTTAATAAAGGAAACACAAACACAACACTACCCCTCCCAATAACGGCCATTGTTACAATAAATTCTTGTGGCTGCTATTTAGAGGTTTTACTGCAATTACATATGTGACAAAATAAGAATATTCTGTATTCTTTCACACATACATGGTAAATAATTTCGTAATGTTGATTCGTTTGGTAATCTCCAGTTGAAGTTGTATTTGTTCCAAAACTTACGAGACTGTTCTTTTTGGATGTTATCAAATAGAATGTTATTCACACTCATCATAAACATTAATTCTATTATAAATTCGGCTTATTATTCTGTATTAAATGTACTATTTTGAGTTGTGAATTCAATAAAAAAATCTATTTTGCATATTCCTCTCAAGTTATGTTCATGATCGTCAAGGAAATACAGTTATTTTGTATAGTTTCCGTACCTGTATTTTTTCTTTAGTTAACGTAAAAATAATCTAAATATAATACGAAAAGTTCTCTTTCGCGTAAAATTACTGTTTCCATTTTCAGCATGTCTAATTACTTTCTTTCATCGTATTTGTCAACAGTAAACAGCCACGACTTATTAGCGCAAAACAATTAATTACAAACAATACCAGTAACAAACTTGTTCCTGACGGCGATAGCAATCACTCTAACGTTTTAATGACCAAGATGGATTAGTACCTTTATCTTCCAGTTGCGGTCTTTATAACATTTTGCCATACTATTTATGCTAGATTCGTCACGTTCAACGGCGGTTACCTTCGTTGACAGGCTCGAGACAAAAAATGAAATTTAGAAAGCGGAAATTGATATTTTAACTTTGATTAATGTTTTTAAAGACACCATACTGGTTTGATTAATTTTTATGTAAGGATATATCAATATCCATACATACTACAACCGATATCAACTGGTTGTAGTTGATATGTCGTATGTATATCAATTTGAAATACACTCTGTGCATTCGTATATTTTAATTTATACAGAAAAAGATGATTCCCTTCATTCTCCTTTGTATATTCTCATCTTCTTTATGAGATGCTCTCGCTATGTGCTTCAAAAGGCCAGCGTCAGCAGACATACGGTAATACAATCAAGAGCAACCGAGAAGTCCACCACAATGGCACGGTGTGTGGTTCCATTATCGCTAATTGCTGACCAGGTGTTAGCACAATCACATCGTCGAGAGTGTGTTTTACATACGTTAACAAAACATCTTTTAAATATTAGGTAGATTGTATATACACATTCTTGGTATTTTCCTTTCTATTAGTATTCTGCTGCTTGTTAACTATGTTAAGGTAGGTATCTACTAAAATTAATTCTGTAGACGATTGCTATCACTCGCTAAATCATTTATCGGTTAGTCATTGGCAAATCCACGACAATTTTGGTTTCAGTAATTTGATAAAGACAGAAGGTTCTGCTTGATCGCAATCGATTCACTGGATAATTTTCTATCGGAAACCGTCAAATTCGTCGACCAGAAACGCATACCTAACTAGAAATCAAAGGAAAACTAGAGCGATGTCGATTTAAAGCCTCGTTTTTTCGCCATTTTTGGAGGTGCGAAAACTTCAAACGCCCATATCTCCATAACGGCTAGAGGTACCGGACTGAAATTTTATTACGCAAATATGCAACCATAGGGCTACAATTCCGTACCATCAGATTGGCGAAATTCCGACTTTCATTTTTAGGCCCTTGAAAAATTTCATCACTTTGGGTTCAAATTTTTAAGGCTCTCTTATATCTCAGCATCCAAACGTGCCAGGAGGCTGGCTTTGGGTCCGTTCGAAAGATCTCGGCGAAAGCTTTAAAACTATAGAAAGCTCAACCCTCTGGCTCTAACCGTTCCGACGCTAGGGCGTCTCAAAGTTAAGAAAAGAAGATACCGTTTTTTAAGTTTGAAGCGCTATAGTTCCTAAACCAAAGGAGGTAGCAGGTTCTGCTTGATCGCAATCGATTCACTGGATAATTTTCTATCGGAAACCGTCAAATTCGTCGACCAGAAACGCATACCTAACTAGAAATCAAAGGAAAACTAGAGCGATGTCGATTTAAAGCCTCGTTTTTTCGCCATTTTTGGAGGTGCGAAAACTTCAAACGCCCATATCTCCATAACGGCTAGAGGTACCGGACTGAAATTTTGTTACTCAAATGTACAACTATAGGACTACAATTCCGCACCATCAGATTGGCGAAATTCCGACTTTCATTTTTAGGCCCTTGAAAAATTTCATCACTTTGGGTTCAAATTTTTACGGCTCTCTTGTGTCTCAGCATACGAACGTGCCAGGAGGCTGGGTTTGGGTCCGTTCGAAAGATCTCGGTGAAAGCTTTAAAACTATAGAAAGCTCAACCCTCTAGCTCTAACCGTTCCGACGCTAGGGCGTCTCAAAGTTAAGAAATGAAAATTCTTTTTTTTAAGTTTGAAGCGCTATAGTTCCTAAACCAAAGGAGGTAGGAGGTTCTGCTTGATCGCAATCGATTCACTGGATAATTTTCAATCGGAAACCGTCAAATTCGTCGACCAGAAACGCATACCTAACTAGAAATCAAAGGAAAACTAGAGCGATGTCGATTTAAAGCCTCGTTTTTTCGCCATTTTTGGAGGTGCGAAAACTTCAAACGCCCATATCTCCATAACGGCTAGAGGTACCGGACTGAAATTTTGTTACTCAAATGTACAACCATAGGACTACAATTCCGCACCATCAGATTGGCGAAATTCCGACTTTCATTTTTAGGCCCTTGAAAAATTTCATCACTTTGGGTTCAAATTTTTACGGCTCTCTTGTGTCTCAGCATACGAACGTGCCAGGAGGCTGGGTTTGGGTCCGTTCGAAAGATCTCGGTGAAAGCTTTAAAACTATAGAAAGCTCAACCCTCTAGCTCTAACCGTTCCGACGCTAGGGCGTCTCAAAGTTAAGAAAAGAAGATTCCCTTTTTTAAGTTTGAAGCGCTACAGTTTCTAAACCAAAGGAGGTAGGAGGTTCTGCTTGATCGCAATCGATTCAGTGGATAATTTTCAATCGGAAACCGTCAAATTCGTCGACCAGAAACGCATACCTAACTAGAAATTAAAGGAAAACTAGAGCGATGTCGATTTAAAGCGTCGTTTTTTCACCATTTTTGAAGGTGCGAAAACTTCAAACGCCCATATCTCCATAAAGACGTGATGAATGTTATACATTATGGTAATGATTATTGAATGATAAAAAAATTATAGACACATAACATTGGTTTTACTATGATTAATACTTAAGCTATTAAAAAAGTAGTAAGTAACGCTAAGTGCTTGGGACCATTGTCGATGACTGCCACACGCTTAGATCCTACAACTGCAAAGGAGATATCATCGGCGTAATTCATCACCATGGGTTTGTTTTCCATCGAAGGGCATTCGACAGTGTAAACATTGTTGAAAGAAATTATAAAGAGCCGTGGTCCCAAATTGCAGCCTTGAGGCACGCTTTTGCAAATAGTAATACGAGTTGAATGAACACCGACCCCGTAAGAGTTAATCTCAACAGTCTATTCTCTATGATTCAAATATGATTTGAGTTAAGACAAAGCTGTTCCCTTAACACCGCAACATACCAGCCTGCAATTAATTTGGAACGGTTTATGTATGCGATCGAATAAGACGGTCATTCACACCCTCCAGGGGTCACCATGTTGGTGACAAGTCAAGTTGTACTTTGTAAAGGAGCTGTAAGTGAACTTGTAAGCCTATAATGATTGAGGCCTGTAACATCGCCTTTTTTGTATAAAAAAGCACCACAATTAGTCAAGAAAGTTACCTTTTTCAAGAGATTTGTTAATGATATGACAGTGCGGTTTCAAATAATATTCTGGACAGTTTTACAAAATAAATTGGTATAGGTATTATCAACCCTTAAAGGTCCGGATCTCCTTAACTATGTAGGAAATTTATATGAATAAATGAAGTTCGTATTGGCAAGACCAATCATTCATAGGTAGATAAAACGAACCAATTTACAGTTTCGGAAACCAGCATTCGATTAATTGACTACGAACGGTGTTTAATCGCTGCAATTTGCTCTCCAACTCCAACAACAGCGAGCACTGTGTTTAACGGGGCATTTTGTGCGTGATCGTAATCTAAAACAATGAGAGCGGGCAGATGCACAATCTAATAGCCGATAATACGAAACGGAGGGTTAAGTATTGGACAGCTGATTAGACGTGATTCACACCACCTGCACGTCCATTCAGTAAACACACCGCCGCATCACGTAAAACCGATGTGTTACATGCGTCTGCACGCACATAGTGTATGTAGTTACCTTTGGAATACGTATATCAACATATCCAAATTAATAAGCAATCTCAGAGTATCTAATAGAGTTACATATACACACATTATAATTAGTTAATACACCGTATAGTAGATGTATTTACCATAGAGAAAATCACCCTATTTTATCTGGGAAGAACGAAATATTGTCCTGAAGGCGTTTCTATTTTCCACCTACGGCAATTTTTTACGTAAGATGAAGTTGGCGTTACCGTTTTCCCAATTACAACTGGAACACCACTACATTGCACTGTATATCATTAACGACGATAGATGTCGCCTATACATATCTCATACAATGTTTTGCGAATTAGTAGCACGTATGTTTGTTAAAGCTGTTACAGTGTTCACTCACAAGAAAAATTAGCATGTGGTTCGTATTTATCTACCTTTCTATGAATAAATGAAACATTTCCTGGAAAGAAGAGTTTATGCTATAATTTATTGCTGACAATGTAGGAAAGACGTTAATTACAAAAAATGAGATTGAAATTACTTTTTATTAACAATGTAATGATTTTGCCGTTACAACTAACGGCGTGAATGGGTCGCGTAGGGCTGAAATATTCCAAATTCTGGCCGGACCAGGATTTTTTAAAATAAGCCCTAAGATAAGCTCGTTCGTTGTTAATTTTGAACAATCTTTTTTCAAAATCAAACTTTGCCCAATCTTTCATTTAGAGAACACGTAGATATTATAATGTTATAATTTACATACAGTGAGTTCAGTATGTTCACTCTTTCAACGTCAAAATCCCTCTGGCGGCTATGAGCTCTTTCTCAGTAGCTTGAACTCCTTTTATAGCCTCCTATCGTTAGAACGGACGTGATAGAAGATCATTTTTAGTTCAATCAACGACGATCATGATGAAACGGATAAATAACTTGTCTTCTGTTCATTTTCTTCACATTCTAAATCTTCAATTTTAATGGAATCATTCGGATGCTGTGATACAGGAGAGCCGTAAAAATTTGAACCCAAAGTGATGAAATTTTTAAAGGGCCTAAAAATGAAAATCGGAATTTCGCCAATCTGATGGTGAGGAATTGTAGTCCTATGGTTGCACAGTTGCGTAATAAAATTTCAGTCCGGTACCTCTAGCCCTGTAGTTCCCAAACCAAAAGAGGTAGAAGGTTCTGCTTGGCCCAAGTTAATTTTGGTTTCAGTAGTTTGTAATCAAATAATTCGAGAAGGTGGAAAAGTTGCATCTTGCCTGTGTACTGACCGTAGTTCCAATAATCTATAAGATATATATTCAGGATGTCCCAATATGCGAGAAAATTGCATCTATTGTATAAATAGTGCTTATTAGAATTCCTTCCTCGCACCTCGATATATTCGCGCAATTGTTTGTAACAGCTGTTATGCATTTTTCTTAGCACACTAACTGAATGGTTGCGTTATACCTAACTTCATGTATAAATCGTATGTGTTAACGCCTTTTTATGTAAATTATTTTGCAGGTAGCTACTTGGGCTTAATATTTCAAATCAACAGTTAAGAATAACAACGTCAGTATGTTTTTTTTGCTGAATATTTTCCTACAACAATTGACAACATAAATTCAGTTGTATCTTTAGCCTAATTTCGAAAATTAAATATCGTTCGTCAAGTAATCGTCTTGTTTGTCAGTAAATTTTAATATTGCACAGTTGTTAGTAGTGTTCAATGTCATAGAGTAGCATAGATTCAGTTTTCCAGTTGCGTCCCTGCATGTCTTGCATTATTCGCTGCTTTGTTCTTTCTTCAATTCTTGACTAGTTTTATAATTTTATTCTTCGAGAATCCAAATAAGTTTAGAAATTGATATTTATTACATTTGTCATGAAATAATTTCGTATATTATTTAAACTTTTAAATTTTATCGAAGAACTTCTGATGTGCAACTCGTTGCCGAAAATTGTTTATCCCATCTCATCTTATTTTTCAATTTAGATCCACAGTTTACTACCTGAATTAAATCGAATAATATCCCTGATGTTTTCAAAATTCATCGAAAATACCTTTCGCTTCCATGGGGACGATGTTCAAATATCAGAATAGTTACTGTTGTTTACTGGACTCTTTTATTATAAGAAGGGAAACAGGTCTGGAGAAAATTTGAGGGAAAACATCACCAATATCGCTTCGGCCCGTAATAAAATTGAACTAAATGCCATCAAATATCAAAAGGATACACTTTAACGTAAGTAAATAAATATCATAACAGTATGTTAGTACAGTAAAACCTGTCAATAACGGCCACCAAAAAAAGAAACAGTATTGGCCGTTATATAAAGGCCGTAACTGTCAGGTTTTTCGTCTTACAAATAAAATACATAATTGTTTTTTAAGATGTTTTCCTTTATTTTATTTATTAATGTAAATATTATATAAATACACATATGTATACGGAAAAACATAATTTGTTAAGCTTTTTTAAAGTATGGTCCATCTTTGTTTACTTTAAATTTTTTAGCTTCGATTTAAAAACCACAGCTTGACATGTAAGTAAAATTCGAGAAACATCCATAAAAATTTCACCATTGTTATTGCACAATAAATAATTCTGTATGTCTCTTAATTTTGTACACACTTCGCTCATACTAGATAAAGTAGAATTTGGAGTTTCACATTCGTCCACATCACTATTATCAGAATTATGTTCTCCATCGTTATTGCACAATTCTTCAACAATTTCTGTAATACTGAAGTTAGGGCTCTCTGTAGGCACATGACTATCAACAGAAGCGTATTCATCTAAATCCACAATTTCGTTACGAACTGTAGAAAAGAGTTGGGCAAGCGGTATTTCGTTTTCTTCATCAAACATTGTATCTTCTTGGATAACATCAGAGAATCCGGCCTTGAAAAAACATTTCTTAACTGTAGCAGGAGATACCTTTTTCCAAGCAGTTGTAATCCATATAAGTGCATTGGCTAAATCTGTTTTTTCCAGAATTTTCAAAATCACATTCACTATCAATAAATGTTAGGAGCCTTTTAATCAAAAAATTTCGGTAAATCAATTTGAAATTCTGAATTATTCCTTGATCCAAAGGCTGACAATGCGAAGTGGTGTTTGGCGGCAGGAAGACTAGTTTAACATTGTCTAATGGAACTTTAGAATGTGACGTGGCGTTATCCAAGAAAAGAAGCACTTTTCTATTTTGTTTTTTCATTTTATTGTCAAATTTATGCAGCCATCTTGTCATAATTTCCATTGTCATCCATGCCTTTTTGTTAGAAACCCATTCTAAGGGTAATTTGTCAACATGATTACCCTTAAAACAGCGAGAATTTTTACTTTTTCCAATTATTAATGGATCTTCTTTCTCACCTTCCATATTTGCACACAGTAAAATAGTCAAACGTTGTTTTGCTGCCTTCATTCCTGCACAATTCTCATTTTTTAATGCAAATGTCTTATTTAGTATAGCGCGGTAATAAAGACCTGTTTTGTCGGCATTAAAAACATCTGGAGGAGAATAATTTCTTAAAATCAACGGTAACTTGTTTTTCCAGTCCTCTATATCGTCCAACTTAACCTCTGTGGACTCACCACAAATTGATTTAAAAGTTATACTGTGTCGCGGGCAGAAACTTTCCAACCATCTATTAGATGTTGCGAAATTTTCCATCTTTAAACTGCTTGCTGTCTCCAGTGCTTTTTGTTTAAGTAGCGGCCCAGATCCTGGAATTGCTTTATTTCTGGCTTTGCAAAACCAATTGTAGACGACTTGATCCACTGCCAATCCTTCCGACTGCGGAAATTTTCGTTTTTGCTCTAAGTTAACACCTTCCTCAACCATCTTTTTTAATTCACCCTTATTTTTCATAATATCGTTAATTTGTGTTTTTCCAACCCCATATTTTTCGGCCAACTTTCGCGAACTTAACGTATACTTTTCACTTTCCGCGATTATATTTATTTTGTCTTTTAGCGACAAACGTTTTCTTTTTAGCGACATACTTAATTAAGAACCTTTCGAATTCAGAGACAACTTTAAACTAATCAAGTAACCGAAAGAACCTTTCAAATACTGAGAGAATTTTAAACTAACCGCAAGTAAATGAAAGACCACATTATATGTGAACTTATAGAAATGAAGGCGATCTCTGCTTGATCAAACATAAACGTGCACTTATTGCGCCGGCAATTTGTTGTCGAAGCGTGTTCGGTACTGAGACCGCATTCATCGCACAAATACGAAATAATATTGGGTACATATTTCCATCAATAAAGATACATCATAAATAGTCCGCCGATATCGGCAGGTAAATTTCTATGAAGATAGGCCGTAAAAATTTGGGTTTATTTGGCCGAGGTCGTTTTATAAGGATAGCCGTACATAACGGGTTTTCGTATATGGGAATTTCCTTATAGTCGATTCGGGGAATTTTGAAACTGTCCGTTACCTCAGGTGGCCGCTTTAGACAGGTGGCCGTTAACACAGGTTTTACTATATTTACTTTTAAGATTATTAATGTGTACATTCATAATTTACTGAAAAATATTTTTCAACTAAATAAAATATAATTCATATGGTCACTATAGAAGATGATTGTATCACTAGCGATACCCGTTGTAAATGTCTTCAAATTTTACATCATAATACTGTTTTGAAAACCATCATAGCTTGATTATCGATAATTTCATAGGAAAAACGTAATTCACGTTACTTGCTGGGAATAAATAAATAATAAATAAATCGTCGTGAAAATTATTATTAATGTTTTTAATTATGAGAATAGTAGGATATGAAATTTATTTTCTTGAAGAAAATTCTTTGAAATAGAACTGTATAGATTTCACCGTCTCCTTCTCGGGATAAACTGGCGTGTCAAACAGGCTTAACGGGTTGACAACTGGCGAAGCTGTCAAGCCTACGGACGGGCCGGTCCTACATAATTCTCCAAATACACACCTTTAATTACAACTACAAGTATAATGTTGCTTTTTGTTTTGTTGCAAAGAATAATAGCCTAGGTATTTAAATTTTTTCACTGGCCTCTGCGTTTGAAAACAAATCTAAGCTTGGTTTAAATAAGAAATGTTCAGTGGTACAAAACACGAAATAATGACTTTAGAGTTACCTAGAACAGATTAGTTCTAATCTAACATTCTATAGACTTCCGTACATTGAAAACATAATTCTATGCAACAAGTCTATAAGTCTCAAGAAACAGACTTTCAATTTTTTTTTTTTATATAAATGAATATTCTTTCTTCACTTATGTCCTGTATAAATTTATGTGCCTAATGCAATAGTTTCTACATTCATGTGTCTGTGACGTCTGTAGTATCCTTGTCGTTTAATGTTTAAACGCACCCCAACATAATATCAACGTCTAAATACATTTAATGGGTGACTCATCAACTCCACCTTAAAGTTATTAAAAAGCGTGCTCCTATCGTATGCAGCTGCAAACTTCTCTTTGGATGATAGGAATATAATATTTTGATTTGCTTGCTGATTCGGAAATAATACATTTTAACAAAACTATTTTCTTATTACCTTCCATCGATACTTTAAAATTTTTATTTCTTTAGTACTGTTTTGTATGATAATTGCAATTTGAGAAGGTTATTTAATCATTGTTTTCCGAACTAAAATGTACATTTCTTAAATGTGCATGGTTTTGAGATAGATATTTAGTAATAACAATAATTTCTTTACTACCACCAAAGTCGATCTGGGATCTGAAACGACAACAACTAGGGCCAACAGAGGCTGCCCCCAAGGAGGGATCCTGTCACCTCTACTCTGGTGTCTTGTTGTAGACGATCTCCTACAGAACTTAACTTCTAACGGATATAAGGTGCAAGGGTACGCTGACGGTCTGGTAATCATGACCCGTGGAGAATATAAGAATATCATACCGCAAGTAAAGCAAGGAGCCTCTCAACGACACCTACAGATGGTGTCAAAATCATAGCCTGCATATAAACCCGCAAAAGATTACAATCGTTCTCTTTACAAGGAGAAGAAAAGTCTGTCTTAAATCGCCCTCCATCGAAGGGAAAATCATTATCTTCAGCAACGAAGTTAAATATTTGGGAGTTACGTTTGACAAAAAACTAAGATGGAACTCCCACATTTCCAACTTACAGAAAAAGGCCATTCCGGCATCACTAGTACGCCGAAGGCTGTTAGATAAGAACTGGGATCTTAAGCCTCAAATGACCTTCTAGTCATAAAACACCAAGGAGTATGGCGGTCGTTAGGAACTAATACAGAAAAATGTAACTCTTTTAAAAGAGTTACATTTTTCTGAAACCTTGGTCGTCACCCCGACAGTTTAAAACTTCTGATCGTATACAGCAGTAATCAGACCCATGATCACCTGCACCTCTTTGGTTTGGTAACTAAAAACAACTCAGAAGAACAATAGCAGCTTCAACATATTCAGAGACTTGCATGTCTCAACATCACAGGTGTGGATGCGTATTTGTCCCATACTAGCTCTGGAGGTCTTGCTGGGAATAACGCCGCTTCACATCCACATTCAGAGCAAGCCATATCGAGTGCCCTCACTCTTAGTAGAACGAAGGGATTACGGAAGGCATCTTAGAATCCTTGACGATCCCAACATAAAGTATCTGATGCATATTGCACAGGACATGAACCCTATGCAATTCAATTTTGATCAGCCTTACAAGGTAATCATTGAAAGCCGTTCTGTGTGGGCATCCGGTGAGCTTCAATGCAAAAGAGGTGCCCTGGTATGGTGCACGGACGGCTCTAGAATACAGAGTGTCGGAACAGGTATAGGCATTAGTGGTCTCAACTACCACCTAAAAATGCCTACGGGACCCCACACCAATATTTTTCAAGCAGAGATTTCTGCTTTAAATCTGTGCGCCATAAAGAACCTCGAGAAAGGGATACGAGGCGCAGCTATAAATATATTCAGCAACAGCCAGGTAGTTCTAAAGGCTATTAAGGCCTACACATACGAATCTGGCCTGATACACGACTGTGTACGCAATCTGGCAATTGGGACGCGATAACCACGTTACTTTGCGGTGAATCCCTAGCTACCAAGGAATCGAAGGAAATGAAAAGGCAGATAAGCTGGCCAAAGAAGCAGAGAACATGCCTTTCATTGGTCCTAACCGCTTTTGTGGTCTCCAAAAAAGTCACATAAAACAAGCAATTAAGACATGGGAGGACAATCAAAAGACCTCGTACTGGGAAACTGTTCCAGGACAAAAACAGGCGAAAGCACTCATATCAGGCTCGCCAAAGACAGCAAAAATAGCACTACCATTCAGCAAAGGGAACTTTAGATTACTGGCAGGATTTTTGCCTAGCCCTAAAATATCACTTATTTAAACTAGGAAGAGCTGAAGATCAAATCTATCGTCTATGCCAAGAAAATCAGGAGGCGGCAGAACACATTCTATGTAAATGCGTTGCCATCGACAGCAACATTTCAATAGGCCATTGCTTGCATCTACTGAACTGAAGGAAGCAGATCCTAGAGTAGTATTAAGATTTACTAAAAGTCTCCAACTATTCTAACGCACACAAAGGCATTTTGTTGCAATAGATCTATTAAGGTCGCAGTGATTAAAGGCATCTGTGCCATGGCCCGACTACAATAATAATAATAATAATTTACTAGCACATTATAACATTAACATAGAGGTATCTACGTTTAGCCAAACCAATTGTGGCAATCCCAGAGCGAAATTCAGAAAAATCAGTAGCTATACTGAACTTCTCCTTTGCCTCCTAAGTCCGAATGAAAGTTGTAAACTATGTATGAAACAAAAACTATAAATGACATATAATAAATCGGATTGTAAGCTACAATTTACAAATTAATCAAATGTTTGGGTATTTACTACGAACTAATTGTTTTTGGTATGTTTGTAATCTTTTTCCAAAATCAAATGTGAAATACGAAATTATATAAAAACAACGATTGCCACATAGCATTTTATTTGTTGGCTAGCGAATGACAAGAAGTAGTAACCATTTAATATAAGTTTGAAAACAAACCCATAAATGTAAAACTATTGGAGGTAGTGTTCACCGCTACCTCCACCAAATTTGTATAATTTATACAAATGGATGTATCTAGGCATAATGTGAATAAATTATATAAGATGCAAATTACAGAAAATATAAACAACATGAAATGAAGCTGTAAAGATATCTTTTCAGCATCTAAAAGTATAAATAACAAATTCTTTAGAATTAAATTAGTTACAAGCAGGTTTTTGTGCTTACATCAAATGATATGTATTAGTCATTTGTCTTCGGTTCACTGAATTGTCTTTGAAACTGAAGATCTTCTGATACAGACAAGATCAGCACTAAAATTAAGAAAAATTGAACTTACATGTAGTTCTTTTTCAATACAAGCGTATATTACCAATATGATTTCATTGTGAAAGTTTCTACACAAACTTCGTACGACTAGAGCTTCTTTCCGTGCGCTTTATGAAGTTCCGAAAGCTCGTTTATTTTCATTACCACTGTCGGACGTGCCTCGCTCGAACCCCAAAACGAATAGGGTAGAATAGATTCAGTTTGCGCTTCTACGTATGTATACATTTATAAAACTCGAGGATAGTTGAACAGCACGCATTCAAAACAGCAGTATTAATCAACTGTAACGAATCTGATGCTAAGACGCATATTGGTAATTGATTAAATCAGGCTCAGTTATCTCAATTTTACAAAAAGCCTTAGTTTTTCAAATTGTCTATAAATAACGGAAAATATTATACATGGATGATAGAAATGTTCATTTCATTGTTTTAAAGGATTTAATTACGTAGCAAACCGTGTAGATACGCAACCAATGCTACAAAGCCACGTATATTAAGTTGTTGTTTGAAGTCATTGATATCAATTTAAATTGAAAATCTATAGGAATATGTACATTTAAATATCAATTTTTATGTTTATAAAAAATAGTTTTTAACGATTGCGCATAGTAGATATCCCTGCTAAAAGATATTCTACTTAAAATTAAATAAACGCGTTGAAATTTTGATTTATCTGTTGTTAAAATTATATAATTCTATACCAAAACAGAAAAGCCAAACAATATTCAAGGTTTTGAGATGATTTCATAGCATCTTATCAAATCTGACAGGCAAGTAGTGAACATTACTTACAATTAGAACAAATATACTTCTAAAAGATAAAAAACTCGATTAGTTCGATAAGAAAAGTGTAACATGCAAAATGTTTGCTAAAAAATTAATAATTGTAACCGGATATATATGAGTATAAGTGCTTTAGACTCTAAATTCTTCTAAGAATCTTGTTGAGAAGATGAGAGATTGTTATATTAACATAAGATGTTTTACGTTTTCAACAATAACATGATTGTACCTTATCTGTATTTATATTCAGTTTTTTTTTTGTTTATAAACAGTCAACGGGAAATTTACACACTTTTTAGAACAATTTGTAAGGGAATAATAAGGCACCGAGGTGAAATGCACATCATGTTATCCCTATAATTTGATCGTTTGTGGACGGTACAATTCTTTTGTCGGATAGCTTATATTACAACGTTTTGGAATATTTAAACCGAATATGTTTGTTTTTTTTTAATAAACAATTCGAAAATGTTATCTTCAGGAACAAAAAGTCAAGTTAGTTAATTTACGTTATGGTCCGCTAATTAATTATTTTACGAAACGAAATTGCCTAGATAAGATTAAAGACACCATACTTGAACTAAATTGATTAATTATAAAATATGTAGTAATTATTTTAATTACATTAAATATTTTCACTGCATTGTGACAATATGACATGTACCTTAACCTATAAGGTCTGTATCAATCTATCTAGCAACTCAAGTTGAAAGTAATCTAAGTAACGTGCGTACTTTTCTCGTCAGCAGTTCCCTAATATAAAGGGTGAGTCGGAAGGAACGGATCAAACTTCAGAAATACAGTGCTCGCCAAAAGTATGGAATAATGACATTTTCTTCTTTGTTGTGAGAATTATCGAAAAACTGTTTGACACGTTAAATTAATTTTTTACTTTAGAACCAATTTGCGATTATTTTTAATTTTCCAACTCTGTCCGTTTTCGGGCAATGACGTCATCTATATTTTTTTTAAATGGCTAATCCCATTTTTTTTTGCATTTTTGGATAGATTATGGAATTCCAATTTCAGCAATGCTAATATAATATAACATTATGCCCTTCGAACCAAAACCTTGTGTGATGTTCGTTCTAATTTTCGAGCACGATTGGCGTTCTGCCAAGAACAAAATGCTCTTCACTTTGAACATTTCCTGTAAAAGATTTAGATTTTTTTTAAGAACATTGTTTACTCAGTTCAGTATCGTTGGTGCAATAAAAATTTGTTTATTTGGTGAAGAATCAATTTACAACTAGCCCTTTTTTCCGATCTTATAACATTAATATCTCAAAAAGTATTGATTCGAAGCGCATAATGTTATACATTGCTGAAATTGAAATTCCATAATCTATCCAAAAATGCAAAACAAATATCGATGACGTCATTGCCCGAAAACGGACAGAGTTGGAAAATTAAAAATAATCGCAAATTGGTTCTAATGTAAAAAAATCAATTTGACGTGTCAAAAAGTTTTTCGATTATTCTGACAACAAAGAAGAAAATTTCATTATTCCATATTTTTGGCGTGCATTGTATATTCCATACGTAAAAGTAATTCAAAAAAGCTCAAATGTTGTTATCCGATTTTTATTTGTTTTATTAAATTAAACATTTTCTACTTCGTCTACGAAAGGCGGTCGTTCTTCTTCTAATTGGTTCGTACCTTTCTTTAATTCAGGCTATAGCATTTCTAACACGTCAAATTAATGCATTCCAAACGTCGACTTTTACTTTGTATACTTCTTCTCTGACCGTGCCTCATAAAGGAAACCTTGCATCCAAATACTTTGCCTGTTCGCAGTGCCGCTCCTCAGGGTTCAACTTTGTGCCCACTTCTTTACACACTTTATACCTCGAAATTACACTCCTGCCTAAACCATTGCCGTTATCATTTTTATGCTGACGATACCCAGATATATTATTCATTTAAGATGGAGGATATGTTATCGGCCAACGACTGCATTAATTCCGATCTTAACCAAATGGTCACATTTTCTAACCAACCTAATTTACATATTAACGCAAATAAAACATCCTGATGATACTTTTTGGTAAGAAGGTTGATGTTGAACATGCCGCTAATTTAATGACGTTAAAGATTAATGATTCCATTTTAACTATAACCAATTCGGTTAAAAACCTTAGCCTTCTTATGGATTCAGACTTTAGGTACAAAAATCACGTTAGTTCATGTATCCGTAAAGCTTATATCAGCTTAGAGTGTATCTACCCGCACAGGAGTTATCTTCCTGTTGCATCTAAAAAACGTCTGTCTAATGCTCTCATATTATCGCATTTTAATTTCTGTGATGTTGTATACGCACCTTGCCTTGACAGCAAGACTTCTCAGCGAATTCAGAAACTTCAAAACTCCTGTATTCGTTTCATTTATGGCCTCCCAGACGTGAGCATGTTTCCCATAAATTGCGCGAGCTGAATTCGTTAAGCATCAAGAGTGATCTTCGACGTTTGCACCAATTTAGCTTTTATTACAAGATTCTCACCATGAAGACTACTCCCTATCTTTATCTTAGGTTAAGATTTAGGAGTGATGTTCACAACGTTAACATCAGGTTTCCTCATTATATCACACCGCCTGCCCATCGCACTGCTTTTTTTGAGAGATCATTCTCGTTCAACATCGCGCGATTCAATAATAATCTTTCCGCTCAGGTTTTCAGTTTAACACTCCATTGTTTTACATGTCATATTCGACACATGATTTCGAACTCTGACATTTATTGAATACCGTTTTGATTTAGTCTTGTTATTTGATATGCAATTTCGCTTTCTTTTTTTTCATTCTTTTTTGTATTTTTTCGACATAATGTACCTCTTCTTGTTGTTATAGCTGTTGTGGGTGAAATGAAAAACAGACACTGGCACATTTATGCTAACTGTCTGATTTCATCCATTTGCCATCTATTACTTTGATAAATATGTACTATATTTGCATTCTTTTCTGTATTTGTATTTTAATTTTGATGTGCAATATACATATATCATTAAATATTGTCAAATGTGCAAGAGCTCCATCTTGCCAATAAAATATAACTCCTAGAATTTGGTTCATTCTTCCCGATTCACCCTGTATATAGTATAAGTATGGAAGTCATTTACATTTTATGGAATTTTAAAGGCTTTTTAGTAAATTTGAAAGCAGGAGTATTTATTTTCAATTTTTTTTACTAATTTGCATAATGGCAAATTCTTTATTAATTCTATACCCTTGAAAAATAATCTAAAGTTTTTCCCTTAAAATGTTGTATTACAGCTGCTTGCAACTCACTATCGTCTTAAAAACGACGTCTAAGGTCTTTCATTAAATGAGAAAATAAATAATAGTCACTTGGAGCCATGTCCGGACTATACGGTGGATGTTCCAATTCTTGAAAGCCACATTCGCGGATGGCAGCTTGTGATATGGCGGCAGTACGGACGGGTGCATTGTCGTGCAATAATCGGACACCTATTGTCAATTTTCCTCGATGTTTTGCACGAACATTGTCCTTCAATTTATGCTGTTGACAGTTGTATTGCAGCTCTTTAAAGTAAGTGGATAGAATATCCTCACAATCCCAGAATATTTTGGCCATCACCTTTTTCGTTGATTCAACGCCTTTCGGACGAGGTTAATTGGGTCGCCGTCATTCCATCGATTCCTCTTTGGATAGAGGATCATAGTAGAGAATCATTGTTTCATCTTCTGTGACAATGGTCTCCAAAATGGGTTTCGGGTCGTCTCCACACATCTTTAAAACCGAGCGCGCGCATTGGACACAACGTTCACGTTGAAGAGCAGAAAGAAGATGCGGTACCTATCTTGCACAAATATTATTCATACCCAAATGGTTATGGAGAATTCGGCGAATACTTGTTTCAGAAATGTTAGACATCATCATTGCTAATTCCTTCACTTTCAAATGGCGATCCGCTAATACCATTTCTTCAATAATTGAAATGTTTTGAGGCGTTATCAGTTCAATTGGCCGACCGGGGCGCTCATCATCTTTAAGGGATTCTTGCCCCAAACGGAAATATTTTGCCCACTTTTTTACAGTGGAATATGAAGGAGATAAATCACCATAAACGAAATGAGTTTTACTGCTGATGACGATAGCTTGGTTATCGAAACGTGCGTCCAATGCAAATGAGGTATTGTAGTAAGGGCGCTTAGTGAAATATTTTAATTTAGCGATAACATATTACATCTTTTACTTTTAATAATAGTGTGAATTTTATAACATTTAAGAAGAGAGAATTTGGAAGATTAATTCTTGGCTTCGTTCTATTTGAAATATTTTCGAAACCATTCAATTCAACTGCAATTGTCAATTTAGTCTGTCATTGTTATGAAAGTCCCGTTGAATTGGCAATAAACTAAGTAGTATACATAAAATCGCCACTTCAATATAATTATTTAATAGCGATTGTATAGTACTCAATATGATGATGAAGTCGTATAGCCGGTAACAATAACACTATCAAGAGCCAGTATTAAACCGGCTTAAATCGAAAGTTTTATACACGTATAGGTAAGATTATTTTTTGATTAGCGATGCTTTAATTCGAGTACTTTTACTCAAAATAAATGTCAATATCGACTTAATACAAATAAGTATTGTACAGAGAACGACCAGCCAATCTATATAGTACGTGTATTTAAAAAATTCCGATCGTGCCTACTTATCGAGATGGGGATCATAATAAAGGTATTATCTTTATGTTCGGAATTTAATTAGGTAGCTGATGGAGTTTAATAGGTAACATGATTAAATTACATTGAATTGAGAAAGGATTTAATAATTATTTATTGATAAAAAGGGAAATCCAAAAGATTTTAAACTTCATGCAAAAATGTATCCAACGCATCACAAAAAAATAAACTTCAGAATTCTGCGATTAGTTGTTCATCTTTGTTTGATTGATGATGTAAATAATAATAAACAGAGTTTATTTTATGATAAAAACCACCACATAACAAGACATTGTCTTTACACATGTAGAAAACTGCCATTGTCATTTCATGTATGTAAACTTTCGTGCGCAGAAATCGGCCCCACTGCACGCTTTTGACTTTAACTGTATTTCTTTTAGAAATTATACCTCAATCAAAACAAAACTTATATACGGGGGTAAGTCAAAAATTACTTACACTTTTAGTTCTACAACTGTATTAAACAAAGATAGGTGTACAACAGATACATTATTTCTCGATATAGTCTCCACCTTTACAATGCACTTGGTCCAGCGAGCCACAAGCTTCCGTATGCCTTCCTAGTAGAAGGTTTTCGGTTGGTCGTGAAGCCACTTTTGCACCGCATCCCGAACGTCTGTGTCTGAGGCAAATCGACGACCTCTCAAAGCTTCCTTGAGCGGTCCAAAGAGATGTAAGTCTGAGGGAGCGAGATCAGGGCTGTAGGGAGGGTCTTCCAGGTTCTCAAAGTCCAACCTGTCGATAGTTTCTATGGTGTTATGGGCCGTGTGCGTACGGCCTTGCAACAATAAAACTTTCTTTGAGAGTTGACCACGGCGTGTGTTTCGAATTGCTGGTTTCAGCTTATTCGCCAACAAATCACTGTACCTCGCACTATTTATGATAGTCCCTCTGTCTAAGTAGTCGTCCAATACAGGGCCTTTTTCGTCCCAAAAAAGCCCAGTTAGCATCACTTTACCAGCCGATGGCGAGGTCTTGAATTTTCTCGTGCTAGAGGATCCTGGGTGTTTCAATTCTATACTCTGGCGTTTCGATTCGGGCTCGTAGTGATGAACCCACGTTTCATCAACGGTCACTATTCTGCTTAAAAATACGTCGCCTTCCGCGTTGAAGCGATCCAGTAAGCGTTGGCAGATGTCCAAACGTTTGCTTTAAAAATGTCGCAGTTAGGTACGTCGCGAAAACGACCAGACAGTTAAAAACTTTATAGTGGACATGCCGGACTTAATTTTTGATGGCGCTAAAATTCAATGTCTAGTTTGTAAAATCCCTTTAATGTGTTGGTCCAGAAGCTATTATCAACGTCACATCGAAAGCAAACAGCATTCTTCTGCAAAAAGTGGCATACGAGACTAAGAAAAATTCCCATTTGATTTATGTGTTACTCTTATTTTATGTAATCTATCGTTTCGGAATTGAAAGATAAATAACTGTGGTTGTGTGTGGACGAAACAACAGATCGTCAAAAACATTCTGTGGTAAATGTAATGGTACGTACAATGGAATCACATCGACTGTCATCCTCCTTCTTACTTGCTTCCAAAAGAGTTATAAATTGTACTGCCGATGAGATTTTAAAGGTGGTGTTGAACTCATTGAACAAATTTGAAGTTTCAACTAAGCAACTTTTAATGTTTGTGAGTGATGGTGCCGCAAACATGCGTTCTTTGGGCCGATCTCTTAAAGAACACAGTGGTAACTTCTTACATGTAACGTGTAAAATCCATACTCTAAATCTTGCGGCACAAACGATTCCCACATGTTTTCCACTAGTAAATGCATTGATTGCTAATACAAAGGCAGTGTTTCTAAAGTCCCCGAAACGTACCCGACTATTTCACAAACTGTGTCCTGATTTACCTGAACCATCACAGCCAATTGTTACACGTTGGGGAACATAGTTGCAGGCTGCGTTTTACTACAACAAATATTTTGATCAAGTAAAGAAGGTAGTTTTAAAATTCAATCCGACAGAAGCTACAGCAATCAAGAAAAGCCAGGAAATATTTCATGATAGTCAGGTAAAAAGAGATTTACAAACTATTCACAACAATTACTTCGGACTAGCGGAGGGAATAGAAAAATTACAAAATGTTTCGATGTCGCTAATAGATTCTGTTCAAATTGTGAATGATGTTCACGCACAGTTATGCGCTGTAGAAGGCGAAACAAATTGGTGTGTAATACGAAAATTTGAAAGTGATTTAGAGAAAGACTCCGATTTTCTTATATTAAGACACATTTGTGAAGGTGCGTGTGAAGATCCATTAAGTTGTTTCAAGGATTATTTTAAATATGCAAATATAACATCGCTAGATGTCGAACGGTCGTTTTCGGCATTAAAAAACATTTATTCCTCACGTCGTACTCACTTGACTGAAACAGCTGTGGAAACATATCTAATGATTCAAATATTTAACAGGTGTTACCCAGTTTGTGATTTCACGGAAGACTTTTAAAACGGTAAGTGTTTCAGCACGTTTTATAATTTATTTCTTACCTTCTATTTTATGTGTAAACTTTTATGCGCTCGCCACGCCTCTAGCTGTTACCGCATATTTGCCCAAGTTACTTATAATCCTATAATTTTTACAGGAATTTATGTCGTCCTGTTTGCGAATGGGAAGGACTTTTGCGACTTTCAATTGCTTCGGAAATACTCCCTGTTGGACGGATTTAGCGAAAACTATCACCTATGGCTTACTTATTAGTTCCTTCACTTGTTTTAAAAGATATACTGAGACATCATATATATCCGCAGTGCGTTTTCTTTTCAGTTGTTGTAAGATTTCGTCTTTTTCTTCAAGAGTTATTGGGTTGAAAAAGAAGAAGCGTTCATTGTGCAGCTTGACGTTCTGAAGGAGTTTGTATGCCGAATCAGTCGTGCTTATGCTACTTGCTATTATTCTCTAACATTACTGAAATACTTATTCATATCTGTAGCCGACATTTTTGTTTTTGGTTTAATTTCTTTGTTAATGATATCGCATATAGCTTTGGTTTTATTGCTAGATCTTTGGATGTATTTCTCGTTGAGCTTTTGCTTGTCCTTCGCAATAATTTCCAGATACTCCAGTTTTAGTAGCCGATATATTTGATATCCTTCTTGATTTTTCGTTACCCTTGCCACAGTACCCCAGGCGTCTAATACATTTTGTAGTTTTGTGGTTTCTTCATTATTTATTACTTTGCGTTGTATTTTTGGTCTTACTTGTTGAACTTTCCCAAAACAGCTGTTACGGAATGCTAAATTTTATGCATACATGTTGCAAGACGGGCACCTCCAAAGTATAGAGGGGTACAAAGGGACAAAAATCGTGCAATGAGTTTTGCTATTCCTATGCTACCCAAAGATCATATAACCGACTGCTATTTCTGTGTGACACCACCGATGTTAGGAATGACATCAAAGAAGTGGAACTCGGTTCAGTGGATTTTCCCATTCCAAAACCTCAACAGAATTGCAATTTGAAGAAATACTATGATTCGGAAGTGGAAAGCATTTTCCCAACTTCTGCAGAGAGACCTGTCCTCGATTATGACTGCAATGCTTCAAGAGAACCGCATTTAATTACTCCAGCCGGATTAAATGATTTGGTTAGGGAAGTAAGGCTAAAGCAGAGTTATTGGCTTCTCGTCTACAAGGGTGGAGTAATTTTTGCTATTGACGTAAAGGGTTGAAATATGATCTTGCATGTCAGACACTCTACGCCCACCAAATAAACGCTTCAGCACGTACATGGTATTCCCATGCAGTGTTCTGGTATTGAACTAGCCTATAAGTCCACTAAATTGAGTTTAAATCGGAATTTTTGGTTACATACATGTATTTTACTAACAGTAAATGATAATATCCTCATCAATAAATAATGTAATCTAACTTCAGCTGAGATGTCAAAATATTTCCACATTATCAATACAAAAAATGTCATGCTACATCGGTTACTTATCTAATCTTTTAATATATTCGTTAATTCATATAAATAATATTTCAGATATGCCTGTGCTCCTAGCAATTAAGATATCCTACTTTGGAAAATCTACACGCATGCACTTGGTTTGTGATTTTGTCTCGGTTACATAAATCTTTATCGAACGAGTATATTATTTGTTGATCTTTATATACATGTAATTGAAAAATAAATACCGAATATCGATAGATTAATTAAATAATTGCAGTGCCGTATATATAATTGGCTAGATAATACCATGATAATACTTCTTCTTTGAAATAGTACGATAAGTATGTAAAACCATGCATAATATTTAGAAAAAAGAAGCTAAATAGGAACATAATGGAATTCCAAATTAATCGAAACTAAATGGCGTTGTCATCGCTATAAATGATCGATCATACCATACAATACCACCTCATTTCGTAGAAGCTGTTCTTGGAAATGAAGTAAAGTGTTCTCAAGATAATTTTAATCACTAAAACATCGTACATCCGCAAACACTTCCACATATACAAATAAACACTCACACATACACAGGAACAATTTCTCAAAATTACATTTTTAACTCGAGAATCATTATAGGATGTATATTTCCGATGATAATCGATATGATTTAAATTTAGTACGGATATAAGGATTTTAGCAGCATCTGGGATAAAATAATTTTAACATTTTGTTCATCATTAACACTTTATCATTGTTGGTTACCTGAACCTTTAATAAAACTTTATACTTAACACACATATGTATGTATATTGTATTGAATAGAGAACGCAGGACTATTACAGGACTAATACAATCCTACTTGCACCTCCCGAATGACTACTAAATTTGGAAGGAAATAACTAAAATACAGCCTTGGCCAATGAAACAGGGTATTGCGAAAAATTGGTGGCTACAATAGTTAGACGTATACAGACAGTCTTTAACGCACGAGGAGATCATACGCAATATTCATTTGGATTCTCTTCTTTGTTTTTGGCATTGATGAAATCATACCTGAAGAATTGACATGGTTATGTATACTACAACGGTTTAACTTCAACGGAGTATAGCATCCCGTCGGGTGAACCCCAGGGATCTAATTTAGGACCGTTACTATTCTTACTTTATATGGACGATCTACAAAAATCACTTAGCTACCCTGCATCGACCTACGCTGATGATTTAAAAATCTATTCAACGATCTCTGGGCCTGATGATATTGCTTTGCTTCAACACTTGTGGTCGCTGAGTGGTGCTAGGACGAGGACCTGGAACTTAATATTGCTAAATGTTGTAAAGTTACATATACAAAAAAAAAAATAGGACGTCTCGTTAATATTTACCTCCTGTGTGGCACACCATTATCCACCAGTGCAACTTTTCATAATCTTGGAATTCCTTTTCACAGTACACTCACATTTGTTCCACATCTTAATGAGTTGCGTGGGTCAGCGTCGAGAATGTTGGAATTCGAAGAACTTGTAGGGAATTTACCGACATCGCCGCGATTAGGCTGTTGTTCACACATTTGTAATCAGTTAGTTCGAGTATGGCAACATTGTATGATATCCAATTTATACAACGCACTCTCATATGTTGGAACAGATTCAGCGAAGGTTCTTGAAGTTCATAACTTATAAAACAACTGGTAGCTACCCCGTACGCGGGGACTTACAACGAGAAGAGATTCTTCTTTGATTAGCATTAAATGTAGTACTAAGTTCGATGTTTTACGTGCTTTGAAAAACATTAAAGATTCCTGTACTATGGGTGATGATAATATATCTGGCTTCATGCTGAAAGACTGCTCTTCTGTCGTAGCTGAGCCGTTAAGTCTTCTCTTTAATCCATTTTTATCCACTGGTACTTTTCCCGATATATGGAAAAATGTGCGAGTTAATCCTGTTCACAAAAAGGTGTCATTTCCTTGGTGGATAACAACCGACCTATTGCAATTATTAATAACTTCGTTAAAGTCTTCGAAATCTCTTTGTATAACAATATATACCCTTTATTCCGACCTTTCTTATCCAAACATCAACATGGATTTGTGAGCAAACAGGCTACAGACAGTATCGAATCTTGCTGTAGTGACGCAGTTCTTATCGGTGTGACTGGATGATGGCGAGCAGGCTGATGTTATATACACAGACTTTTCGAAAACGTTCGATAGTTTAACTCATGCTAGGTTTTTAATGAAACTTGATACTATTGTATTCTCTCCGTTACTGCAATCGCTTTTCAAATCCTGCCTCTCTAATAGAAAACAATATGTAAGCTATAAAGGCCATCGTTCAAGTCATTTTTCGCCTACATCTGGAGTACGGCACGGTAGCAATTTGGGTCCATTACTATTTCTAATTTTTATAAATGATCTTCCTTCATTGTCAATATATTGTTAATGTGTTGTATTAATAATATAACAAGAGTACTCCAGAAGACTGCTAACATCTCCAAAATCAGCTAGATTTGCTATTGATCTCTGGTGTGTTGACAACGATCTCAACCTTAACATATCGAAGTGTAACATTTTCTCGTTTTCACGTAAATCTACCTTAATAGAACATCAATATCGTATTAATAATATTGCAGTGAATCGATGTGATAGTATTAAGGATTTAGGAGTGACATTTGATTGTAACCTTACCTTCAATAAACACATTATTATTAAGAACATTATTTCATAATCTTTAAAGTCATTTTTTGGTTAAATGCTTTACTTATATTTTTTAATTTTTGTATTATAGTATTTTGTTTTATGTATTAAGTTATGTCCTGTATTCATTTCCTGTCTTGTAATTGAATGTACGAGGTATGGCAATTAAATAACCGGACTGGTGCTACTATCGGCAAACAGCAAGCACGCCACGGCAGGTTTGAACATGTCTGCGCTTGTAGATGCTTCCCCTACCCTGAGCTCGATGAGCACGGTTGTACGTCGCTCAGTCTCGCTGTAGCAATCGTCCGTTGAAGTCCTTACGCTAGCGTCGCGTCGGAAAAATGCAGAGTGTTCAGATCGAGCAACGAGTTAAACTCAAGTTTCTTGTGAAACACGAGGTTCTAACTACTCTTCCTGAACGAGTGAGAAGACGAAGACTCGATTTGAGGAAGAGCAAATCCTGGATGCTCCATCAAGACAATGCGCCAGCCAATTCCGCCTTGTCTGTGAAGGTGTTCTTTGCGAAATCCGGCATCACCGTGTTGGACCACCCACCGTACTCGCCCGACCTGGCCCCCTGTGACTTTTTTTATTTCCTAACGTAAAATCGGAGCTTAAGGGGACAAGATTTGACAGTGTGGGAGCGGTGAAAGCGAAAGCGACGGTGGTTCTCAACAAGCTGACAGGAACGGACTTCCAGCACTGCTTTCAACAATGGAAAATTCGTATTTGTAGGGATTGGCAAGGAGAGTAGATTGAAGGGCATAAACCTTGTAATGTAATTGGTGATCAATAAAATGTTTTGTAACACCAGTCCGGTTATTGCCACACCTCGTATGTTATATCATCTGTTGGGCAGAATGAAAATTATTTTTATTACATTTATTATTATTTTAAATCTTTCATAATAAAATTTATCAAATCTTGTCTCTCTCATTTTGGGAACTTAGCGTTTATAAGCGTAATTTATTTGAAATATCACTCTATCGATTTATGAAAAAACATACAGAGTTTTTAATAAAAAAGCGATTTATTTAAACAAACGCTGAAATGCGATACCCTTTTTATTTTTTTTTTGATTACACAATTTTATTGGGCGGAATAAATTAGATATTGTTCCAATATAAATTTCATCGTATCTCTTTTGTTTTACATTTTAGGGCTATAATACTAGAAGGATATTTTACACAGAGTTTCATTTTCTATCGAATAATTGAAATGTACAGGGTGTTCAACTTACAAAATATGAAGAATTCAAAGTACTGAAATGCGATGTGCAATTATTTTTTCTCAACGCCACTGTGACCAGCCAAAAAATCACTACATCGTCGGTAGTTTCACCAACATCATAGCTACAATAGTAACAAAGTTAGAAATAATGCGATTTGCAAAAATCTACAGATGCTCCGTTGCCTTTGAACAGTCAAGATGCTAAGTTATTATTTTAAAGTTCTTCACCTTTAAATACTCAAACCCTTCAGTGGTTTTATAAAAACTTCACAACAGAATCGAAATAATTTCAGCAAGGTCGGTTCACCATAGCATTGGCTACGCAATAAGAACATTCCCGGTACTTTGCCAATATTAATCTAGAACTCGTTGAAGGATCAATCTTCTATTTCTATTTCTATTACAGAATCGTTAGCATAAAAGACATGATAGGGTATTATGAGTTGACAAACTGTAGTGTTTTGAGGACCTCGTCTTTAGCTGTAAAGTTATAATCATAAATCTCTAAGATTATGACAATCTAGAAAATAACTCGAAAATATTAAATTCGTCAATAAATTGGCTCTATTGTGTGTATATAATTTAGCCTAAAGTATCTCTCCGAAGTCAAAACAACGTTTCAACACACAAACCGTCGCGCATCGGCTGGAAATTCTGAGCCATTCGTTATTGTCGAATTGATTTATTTGTTTAGTTCGTTGCGAAGTAAAAAGTCGATTAGGAAAGAACGAAGCGACGATCATCATCGTCGTCGTTTCCATTAAAAACTAATTTGTATCGTGGAACGTGTAACGATGTGCGTGAGTAAGTGAATTTAGGGTTGCGTTGTCGCCATCCTATGCGGACTATAGACGAACGTATCCAAGGATTCAAAACATGCAAGCGGAGAGAGGGTTTTCCCCATATACAGCGTGTCCACCTAGTACGTGGGTGGAAGATTTTGCTGAACAACTTAGAGAAAAGATTTTCAAGTAAAACAGATTCCGAGATAAATCCTACTCAACATAAAATTGTATTCATGTATACCAGTAGCGGAGGGTGATCACGTAAACGGAAAGGCGCGGACAACGATTCAATCGTGTCACATTGCAAAATTCTTTTAAATCCCACTTATCTAGTTTTTCAATTTCGTTATCACTGAGAAAGTTTTTTAAAAAGGCTAATTACATTTTTCGGTGATCCAACTACTAGGTAATAAAATTTTGTAATTTTATTTACTAATTTTTTTCTTTGCTTTAATTTTCCACTATGGTTAAAATGAGAAAGAGAGTACGTTACCAAGAAGAAGTTGCGAATGAGTATCTTCCACCCATACTCTAGATAGACACGCTGTATATAAGAGAGGAGGAATCGTGCGATTGCGGGGGCGGAGGAAGACCCGTTGCCGGCGCGTACGCATCATAACCGCGAGAGTGTTAAATCTTGTTCCGACGGACGACCGGAACCGGAACTTCGAACCGTCGTCCGAATAAAGAGCTCGGGGGTTGAGAGATAATGCACTGATCATCTTTCAGATCTAATTGCCGCCCCTGTAAAAAGCTGACTTATTATTTTTATGGACTCGGTTTCCGCGTTTCCGCTCCCCTTTTATGATTTATCGTTCTCCGCGGCGGGCGTGCAGGTTTTTTCCGCCCTAGCAGTTGGTTGTTACGCTGGAAGAAAAAGGGTTGATCGCTTTAATCATGCTCATTTTGTTTATCGTTACGATTGTAAATATTACTATGGTTCTAACATAGTTTTCTTTTCCCTTGTCTCGAGGATATTATTGAAAGAAGATCGATATTTATGACTAATACATATGAAAAGAAGATACGATTAATCTCGATAATTTAGGCTTAATTGGTTCTTAACGTTAGTTAAAAACTTAGGTGTCCTATAATTATAACCTGGCTGAAACAACATAATTCATGAGGTGATGGATTAAAGTCAACAAGCAGATGTGATAGTATTGAACGCTCTGTATTGTTATCAAGATTAACTGCTGCAGTTTCCTTCCAAGAACGGATTTGATCCATTCCATTTACCAAACCATTTTCGCTATGGCTATAGTAGTAACAATCGTAGTATTATATATAATTTTTTTGTATTGTTTAAATTTTCTGCACACAATCCCGCTGTATTCAAAGATGCGCTTGAAAGAAAGCTAATGGGTCTACCAGAGAGAGAAACCGATGCTAAAGAGCTGTACGATAGCTTCCATTATGCTCTTCTATCCACGTTTGGGGCCCCTTCTCTTCTGAAAGAAAGAGGAAATTAGATTCCAAAAACAGATACAAAACGCAAGTAGATGAAATTGTTAATATAAGAAATCATAAAACTTGTCATACGCTACACCGTATACGAGAACTACAACAAATTATATATATACACAATAAAAATGTACAAGAAACATGGAAACGAAAGAGGGTAAAGACTGCTTGGGAACTAGCCAATAGCATAATAATAAGCATGTAACTATGCAGTCCAATCTCAAACCAAACGAACTGAATCGCCACTTTTGTGCAGTGGGAATCGAGATTGCTAAAAACTTGGTTAGTAGCGTTTTTCAAGTAACTACTGCAAAGGCCTCGATTGCTAGAAAGACTAACTCCTGTTTCTTTAACCCTAAATGAAATTCGGAAATTTGAAATGCCAAAAGACATGCGTTGTGTATGACATAAACGCTGAAATAATAAAACATGTTACTGGCAAGTTGACTGGGCTTCTTGTAAGAATAATTAAGAGACGAAATTCGTAGATCTAGTATTACACTGATGCGTATCGATGCGTATAGATAAGAGTTTGTAATGATATACGAGGTGTGGCAATTAAATAACCGGATTGCTGCTACTATCGGCAAACAGCGAGCACGCCACGGCAGGTTTGAACATGTCTGTGCTTGCAGATGCTTTCCCCACCCTGAGCTCGATGGGCATGGTTCTGATCGAGCAACGAGTTAACCTCAAGTTTCTTGTGAAACACGAGGTTCTAACTACCCTTCGTGAACGAGTGAGAAGACGAAGACCCGATTTGTGGAAGAGCAAATCCTGAAACGGACTTCCAGCACTGCTTTCGACAGTGGAAAATTCGTATGGAGCGTTGCGGGGTTCAGCAATGAGAGTACATTCAAGGGGATAAACTTTGAAATGTAATCGGTGATCAATAAAATGTGTTGTAGCACCAGTCCGGTTATTTAATTGCCACACCTCGTATGTATATAGATCGCAAAATGGGAAGAAATTCCATTTTTAGAAATAAGGTCTGCACAACTGTTTATTATCAATGTTAGTAGAAAGCCTCGATGTATCTCCATACCTGTCGATATGATTGTGTCTTAGTTTAGACATTATGAAATATAAGATACTTAGTTTTATTATCATTGAGAAATAATTCATTTTGCGAAAACCATACCTTTATAACATTTAACAATGAATTAGCCCTATTTTGACTCTCTGATTGAATTACATTACAACAAGATGACAGCATTTGTATCGTCAGCATACATGGCCAAGTCACTCTAATAAAAAGTAAGTCCGATTTTGTGACTAATTGTAGCCAGTATTTAAAACAAATGTTATGCGTAACCCTCCTAAACTCAATCAAAGCTACAATGATATTTAGCTCCGTATCAACATTCGCTATTTGTGTTACCTATTAATTCTCCTAAAGTTAACTTATTTATTTATTTTTTTACTAAATTAATCAACGCATTTTGTTTTTACGCACGATACTTCGACTTTTAGCGGAAACGAGGCACTTTATCGTCGTCCAAAAACCGTGATGAGACGAGCATGAGGCTGTTAATTTAACAGCGGCAATTTCACGCATAACTGTCTGACATTAACATTTAATGAAATCGTTATTAACACTGGCAATTGCGGTTCAACGCGACTGTTAGCCGTGCGGTCGGAATACAGTTCCGGAACCGTTACCGCCGATATCGCGGTAAATCCGGAATCGATCTGATCCGTCACGCGACGCGACAGCGAGGAGCGCCTACTCTATCTTCCGTCCATGTCGCTTTTACGTACCTTATACTTTATTCCTGATGACGGCAATGCTTTGCCGTTCACACATATAAGTATTATAGTCTATTGTTGCGTTTTTTGCAATAAATGTAATAATTAAAAGCTGTTAATTAGAAATTTAACTTAATTAATATAGCGTTATTTGCGATAAGTACTCCTTCAAGGGTTCAGTGTAATAGAAACAAAAATAATCGATAAATAGGACAAAAATAGAAATAGTAAGATGTGTTACTAATGGGTCAGGCCTCCTTAATTCGGAAGTTGTCTATCACCATTTGCTGAA
Organism: Dynastes maya; assembly: GCA_029619315.2. Taxonomy (NCBI): domain Eukaryota; kingdom Metazoa; phylum Arthropoda; class Insecta; order Coleoptera; family Scarabaeidae; genus Dynastes; species Dynastes maya. The sequence continues at coordinate 72,450,731 of JAROYE020000002.1, forward strand.
CTTTTGCGATGTTATTGGTAGCGGTTGTAGTTGTTGGCCGTCCCGAAGGTTCATCGTCAACCAAGCTGGTACGACCACGCTTGAATTCAGTTGCTCAAAATTTCATTGTGGCAAATGATGATGCAGAGGCCCCATAAAGGGCGACCATTTCGGCACTAACGTCGATTGACACAAAAGACTGTTAAACAATAATTGAGCATCTAACATGGCTTAAATTTTAAAAAGAATCTTTCGACGCACGTGCAGTTGTATTACCAGAAAACTTTTTACGAGTAGAGCCATCTTCATGTCGAGGTTACTCTAGTACATATAACCAACCTAAACCTTTGAAGACAGCATGCAATTTTTTACATATTGTTTTTGAAGAAGATTGTCTATTACCCTCTGTTTTATTTATATTTTCGTTAATACTTTTATCCAATTTCCGGAAGCCCTTGGTACTTTTATTTAATTTTTATTTATTATATTTTTCCCTGGAATTGTATCTTTTATATTTTACGTTATTGATTTAATTTCCTCTTGGTTTCCACATATTTTTTGGTTTTGTGTGTTTGATCACAAACTGTTTAGAACTTATTTATTTCATCTTTAACTTTTTTTGTTTTTGACCTTGACATCTGGGCCATTAGCCACGACAATATAATTAATTAGTTATAATAAAATACTTAAAAAACTAACAATATCAGAGAACACAGATTAAAGATAATCGAATAGGATTCACTGGGAGTTGAGGATGGTATTTCACGTCAACATGGCGGGGTATTGGTTAATGTTTTCAACTAGCAATGATCACAGCTCGGATAAACCTCATTGGTTACGATATCGCAACTGCGCAAAGCTGTATCTTTTTTTGTACCTTTTTTTTAAATATTTGTCGGAGACAAACTTTTTTAAGCCAAATAGTAAAAAAATATAAATCTATAAGAACAAAATTAAGCTGAAGTCAATATCCCTACACGTACAAACTGCACAACAGTCTGACTAGAAGCTAAACGACGATTGCCTTTATTTTTCAGGAACGTATGTTTTCTTTTGTTTGGTTTCGTTTTTATCGTTTCGCTCGCCCTTTCTTTGTTTCTTAGGGTTCACGTGCGACGCGTCCGTCACGTGACCGATCTTCTTTTTTCTTCTCCTACTATCGAGAGAAAGAACAATGCCTCGAAAATACCATGCTGAAATCGAAACGACACGAGAATTTTATTCAATTTGCGTTCTTTCCGCGGAGACAAGAGTTCTACGTCGCGCAAATCCATATATATTTCGTATGATATCCTTAGGAACCTTCCAGAGCTTTTGGTATTTATATATGCATGTGCATGCTGATACGTAGCGCAGATCTAATTGGCGATGAATGATTTTATTTCATCGTTTTCTATGTGGATGAAAAGAAGCTTTATCGATAATGCTTTTCCAGTCGCTTCGAATACTAGATTTATTTGTTTGTTTACTCGCTGGTTCGTCCATCAACAGGTTAAAAATCAATATTTTACCGTAATCTATGAATTTTGTTCCTTTGCGTAAATAAGTAAACAAAAAGTTAAATTATCTAAGGCTAACATCAGGTGGAATTAACAAATAATTAAATATTTAACTTCTATAAATGTGTTACTAGATATATTTCGATTAAAATGTTTATTTTCCTAATAAAAATACTTACAAATTTAACAAAGATCTTTTTCTGTTTGTCCAAGAAAATATTTACTTGTCTGTCTTCCAAAATATAAAATAATAATTGGTTTTTAGCGGATAAATGAATGCTTCAATCTATATTTCTAATAAAAGTATATATCATATATACCTAACCACGTTAAAGCTATTATTTTACAGCAGTTCCATTGCTGATTAATAAGTTTTGCAAACGCCTCGCTGCGCCGACGCATTGAAATTATGCGAACGAATATATTTTCGAAAAAGTTAATTCCAAATTTCTTCAATCTTGTTTGCTAACTCCTGGTTAATAGCGTACATTTTCTTCGTGATATAACTCCATACATTCTCCTTTGGATTTAAATCCGGGCTTTTAGAAGGGCACGACAAAAGCTATACATTATTTTCTCGAAACCAGCTTTGCACAGTTACAGATGTATGGAAGGAGCAATTGGGGATTTCACTGCAACAAGGGGATAAGTAACAAAATATAAATCTTACAGGAGATAAAAAAGGAATTATTTTTCCGTTAATATTTAAAGTTCTTACAATGGTATAAGTGATTTTACCTTATATTTCAGTTTGTATCAACAGCATGTATCCCATATTTGCACCAGTTTTAAAGAGCACCCATTTCTGCTAATATCCCATTTTACAAGAAATTGACACTTGTCTCCTTCTTGCACCAAAGTCTTCAATTGTCATCTTGATACATAAAATTTCTACCAGGAAATATAATTCGGGCAGACGGCAGGAAAATGATTTGTAAGAATGTAATATATGTATTGCTATTAAATCTGCTTTTAATTCTTCAGCAAACTCCTGGCCCTTGCACACGAATCCACACCCAACATTTACCGAGAATTTCCCGCTGTTACAAGCTTTTTGAATAAAAGATCTGTATCCCTTAACTGGTATGGTACATTACATTTCGAAATGGTGCTTTTTTAACCATAAATCTTACTACTAATCTTCTGACTGACCATTCTCCTTCTATTAAAATAATTATTTGGGTCTTTTAAGCAAATTGTAATTGCGGCATGTAAATGTGACTTTTATATCTCGATAAACTTGATGTTTCAAGAGAGGTAAGCCTTTTAACAGGCTGTGTAAAAATGTACACAGGAAAATTCCAAGTGTATGCGTATTTCAATTCCGCAACCGTTCCTTTGTTTAACAACGCAATTATATGGGGATCTAATCAGCTGGTTTTAGATCCCATGTTCTCACAAGATTTATACATTTTCACTCTTTTTTCTAATATCTCGGAAACTACAATAGATACCTATTAATTTTTAAATTACCTCAAAGATGACGCAAATAGTTAAAAAAAAATACTTCATACCTCTATTTTTCTACATTTTCTTTTTTTATTTATGAAAAATAGGGCTGCTATATAAAAACGTCCCAAAGCTGCTTTATTTTTAATGAATAAAAAATAAATTAGAGGTACTGGGTACGGGGTGCCCGGTCTCTGGTAATTTATATTGTTCGAAAACTACGTAGGTAATCTATGAGGCCACGTAATACTTCAAAATCAAGCAAATAGGCGGTTAAAAATGTTGTTACAATGTACCTTATCAATCGATAAAGTTTCATCTAAATCTGAATTTTCGGATTGTCCGTGATTCTTCTCTGGTACACGAAAAAAATCACTTGATGGAATGTACTACAATATTGTAGCAGTTATTAACACAATTATGTAACCTGAGCGCACATTTTTGTTAATTATTATCTTATTGTCACAGATAATACTTCAAGATTATGGTCAAGTTTCTATTGTATTGTTTCACATAAATGTATCATTGTTTTCAACAATCTTTGTATCAAGACGTGGCAATTTTTTACATAAAACTTCTTTGCAAACAACGCGAAGTATCCGCGCACTCCTCACCACACAAAATATTAATTAAATTAATTCGGAACAGCTGTTTCGAGGGCTCCTGGGCAACCTCATTATCAAATCTGATTTATTCGGCCATTCGGTTGATAATGAGGTTGCTCAGGAGCCCTCGAAACAGCTGTTCTGGAATAATTTAATTAATATTTTGTGTGGTGAGGAGTGTGCCGATACTTCGTTCTGTTGTTTACCATACTACCCCACAGTCCTTGCTATCATTACTACCAAAACTTCCTACTTTTTTCAAAATAAATAATAGAAAATGTGTGAATTTCTAAATAAATCATCAACTTATCTGGACAGACGATCTTATTATCGAAGCCTACCTAAATGCATGAACCAAATATTTCCTGCCTATATGTATTAGGCCCAGAGAGTATTGGTTATTCAACAATAGATGTCGCAACCAAAAATAATTTTTTTTTCCTAATAAATCATTTGGTTTTTTATAGTCTAATCATTTTCACTGGTTTCACAATTCTTTCGGAATAAAGTCTTCCATAGTTTATCTCTTTATTTCAGATTTGTCGAATGTTTGGAGGAATGTTGATCACATACCTGCGAAACAGAACAGGTGTTGGTAACATTCTCGTGGCTGACCAATGCTACCTGTAAATTGGGAAGCTGTTGAAGATACGAAAACATAAAACTTGTACACTATTGCAGCAACCTTTGTAATAGATCATTGACTAAATTTTTACGATAATAATGTATTTCATAATATAATCCTTCAACCACAATCGAGTAATAGGGATTTGCGTAAGCTGTAGCCAGTCGTATATTCTTAAACAAGTTGTAGTAAATTGTTCTACAATTGTTTGATTCTTCATAACATTTTTTTCCGTGTAGGTATTCGTAGACAAGAGCAAAAGATCTTCAGAAAAAAACGTCGAAAGTAAGCAAGCTTGCTAATAATGACATTTTTTAACCACGGGGTCATTTTTTGTTCCTTTTTGTTATGTAGTGAAAATAGCATTTCTAGGTAGCTTCTTACAATCGCCACGGACAATCGAAACCAGCTCGTATCAATCATATAAGTAGAGTCGCTAATGACCGCGCCATCTTGGTAATCGTGTGTGGGCTTCGTTCTTTTTATCGAGCACCGGTAATGGGCGCTCTCCTTTCAATATCTTGACAGATTACGAATGGTGCTCGATTATGCGTCACGGACTCTATTCGTATCAAACTTCCCGTGATTTCTAATTGTAACGCGCTCATTATGCTTTAAAGACGCTGTTAGCGCTCGGAAAGGATTAGGTACGTTTCATATTGTTGCAGCTACCGTGTATTCACTTCTTCTCGCGATGTGATTCTCTCTCTTTTTTCCTTTTTATTTCCCCTTGGTGTTCGTCTTCTTGGGACGGTACGTTTTAATTATTCCCGGAATTTTTAACGTCGTGGATTCGACCAGCATTCAATATTGACTGTCATTAAATACAGATATACATACATATGCATGGTCTGTTTAGATGGAGAATAAAAGTTAGCCAGTTTCAATGTTAATGACTATTCTTTATTTCTGAATGTATTCGAATTTAAAACCATTAATTTGCTCTGGGCGAACGATGGATGGAAGAGAACGAATCAAAAACTATACTGTGAGCTCCAAAAGCAAATAATGAATCACATTGACTCTCTGACTTTAGACATTTTAATAATAATTTTTGCTTTATCTAAACGTAAGTGTAGTACACTATAACATGTTGTTTATTATTGTTTGATCTTTAGTTTGGATCTTTTTTTAGCATATTTATAAGATTAACAAAGGCTAAAACATAGATTGATCGTCTGAATGTTTTGAATGAACTACTAATTGTTTCAAATATATTAAAATAACCTCGGAAATGACAATTAACTTAAGTAGTTAAGGGAGAAGACCACTGACTATCGTCATAAATAAAGCATGGAATATGACCGTAATATCAAAAGATTAGAAAGTAGGAATTATTGTTTTCATTCGTAAAAAAGGATGATACAAAAGAATGCAGCAACTACCGAAGAATAACTCTATTCAGTATAGTGTCAAAATTATATGAAAATATAGTAGAAAAGAGGGTGAGACAAATGGCAATACTATTACGCAAACGATAGTAAAGACCAACCCAAGAAAAACTTACAACTGTACTTTCTTGAATCTAGAAAAGCCATTCGACGGAGTGCCACAATGTAGGCAGCTTCTCCTCACTGCTGAGATTGTTGAACGATGATCAGCAATATAGGGGATTCAGTTGGGTATACCGTTCATTGTTACGTTCTCCTGGTTTGAAGAACAATGCCGCTAGTCGTCTGCTTCGGTGTATCTTCCTTATGGAGAGGGAGGACCAATTGCTTATGCTTGGATGTAAATAATGCTTATATATTTGTTCGCTTATTCGGTTGCTCTCTCAATTAAACACAGTACGTAGGTATAAAACATTATTTATTATATAAGCAATCCCTTCGTACAAAAAATGCAAATACATAAGTATTGTGTAATATATTAATTACATAATTCGGCTCCTTTATATGTTTCTCAACGTCTCTAAATGCTCGGTCCACCACCATAACCCTCCGGAGCCTGAGCGTTTGGCGGGGCGACAGCAGCAAGTAGAAAGCCTATCACTACCGCAAAAATATGCTATACAACTCACGGCTTCACAGACGCTTGTGTTATTTCATGTATCTATAAGATACACCACCACCTCTAATGTCTATTACTCCTGCTGCTGTCCCCATATATAAGTGAAAAGGTGAGAAACCAAAGATTGTGTGATGAATAGACGCTATGTTGTGCGTAAGCAAAGGAGCGGCGATTGACAATAGTGGTATTATGTTTTCCTCCTCGACGGCAAGTACATATCAAGCGCTAGTTCTCAATACATACGCTAGCGGTAGCTCCATCGTGGCGATATATAAATGACTATTGAGTAATTTTTAATTTGTGTTGACGATTTTGATAATATTTACATATATTATAAAAAATTAAATATATTTTTACATTAAATGCGTACACGTTAAAGTTTTAGTGAATATAAATATCAAATATATGAATTACAATACAAATATATGAATACAAGAAAATAAAACAAGTAAGGCACATAAAATGTCGAGTTTATAAAATAAAACAAATAAAATTCTAAGTTTACAGAAAATAAATAAAATGTTAAGTATTCTTAACATTCATTCCGGGATCTGAATCTTGTGGCACCAGATCGAGTCCGTCTCCAATCCTGATGGCTCCTGTTTTCGGCAATGGACGGTCCTGTGGCTCAACTAGTATCTTGATAAGCGCATCCTCAGACTCTTGGGCGCGTCTCCACGTTTTCTTGGTGCCCGATGTTCAGCCAAATTGGAGACGGCGACATCCTTTCCTAATTAGGGCGTTCCTCACGTACCACGAAGCGTTCACGATCATCCTGAATTCTGAAGGGATTTCAATTGCTGCGGGTGGGATCTAACAGCTGTGCTCGATGTTAAAGCTCCATATGCAAGAGTTAGTCCGAGGTATTGCTTATACAATAAAAGCTTCGTTTCAATGCCCAGAGAACTGCTCCTACAAATTAATGGGAGCAGCTGGTTCCTTGCGGTGGTGAATTTCCCTGTCAGGGCTTCTATGTGGCGTTTACAGGTGAGCTGCTGGTCCAAAACAACTCCGAGGTACCTCACTGTCAATGTAGAAAGTCACCAAATTCATAATTTCTAGCTTGCCTAAGGATATGCGTAATGCACGAAACCGCTAACATTGTTTAGGTCAATGTAGAATTTTGTGAGTGAAGACCACTTTCATTTACTTTTACTAGGAATAACTCACACAGAGTCACCATGAAACGTTTATGTTTTTAGTGTTTTGATGAAATAATCGATAAATTGTAAACGGAAAGCAGCGTTCTACAATACTCGATGGAATCTCCCCTTGTAAGGCACATTTCTAAAGAAATCTTTGTACAGAGGTTTGTCACTTTTGTTCCAGAACAAAATTATTAGCAAATATCATCCTACTCATATAAAAATAACTTGCTACATAAAGCAACTTCACTAATTTAAATATAATTTGTCAATATATACTAAATACATATTTGATATTAGAATCTTGGATATCTTGAGAAGTATTTTCAGCCTGTTTATTTAAATGTACATATTATGTAATCTTGATTACGATACCACACTTTCGCATATTTAAACAGCGATTTCGATCGTTCCATCTTCAATTAAACGTTCTCGGTAATCGAAATGAGAGTTGGAAATGCATTTTGAAGTACCGGAAAAATGGCTTTAGCAAATACTTGACAAACTTAACACTCTCACAAAATATTAATATAATTATCCTGGTCTAAATTTCAGTAATTTTTCTTCGAAACCATAGTAAATATTTTATGCAAATTAATTTTGATTCCATAAAAGTTTACTCCTCATCATCCTCAGAAGAGATAAAGAGCATTCGAAATATATGTGGAAGTGAACAGAAGATGTCAGTTCAATTGATTCTTGATAAAGCAATGTATCTTGTTTTATCGAAAATATTCATTAAACTAATTTCATTAGATATAAAAATAGACAGCTACAATAGTCATTGTCCAGATGATGATCTACTTATACGATCGAAAATCGTGTTTTGGTTGATGCGCGTGTGGACGATCTGAAAAATTTCCTTATCTCTCCTTACCCCATTATTTATTTTCGTTATCGCAAAACAACCTGGCAGCTTGGTTATCACCAACATATACCTAGCGCTGATAAGGCACACTGATACCTTAATATAAATACATACACTGATTTAATCAGAATATTGTGTTGATTAAAAAATCGCCGAATATATTCGCAAATAAATCACCTAAATATATTCTACGGAGCTTGCTTGTACATCTCTGTGAGCGATTATCGCTAGATTTTAATATTAACATCGACTTTACAATGTTGTTCTTTATTTATTGTATCGGTCTTTGGTTTTATCAACTTACTGATCCTGATTCTATGTAATGCGATAGATAGAAAGGATTGAAACATGTTTTTCCTAACAAATAAGCTTCTTTCTACATGTACAGTGAAAGCTCTCTTCGCGGACAGCTCTAATAAACGGACATCTCTATTATCGTGACTGATTTGAATATTTCTAATAAACTATACACAAAGAAAAATAGTTATTAACTCAAACAAATATGCATTCAGCCAACCAAATCGTAATTTCAAATGGCGGCAAAGTTATATTATTTTAATTCAAAGAAATGTTTTTTTTCACCGTCGTTTTAATTCAAATATATGACCTCTTGAAACAAATAACCACGAGATTGATTTGAAAATATATCTATTTGATTTAATACACGTAATATTTTTGATTCAACAATACAGTTCTTTCTTTTAAAGAACTTCGTCAGTTAGAAACAAATATATGTTTCTTTGCCATTTATTTGGCGACACCGAAGAATTTTGTAGTTTTTCTATCGCATCCGCTAGTCCCACGTAATTGTTCTGAATAATTTCCAAATCTGTTTTAATTTGACTATCCTGAAATTTCAAGCGACTTACCTTGACAGCCACAGCTTCCTTTGGGTCGAATTCTAAAATCACGTTCATTATATTCTGAAAATATTTAAGATAATAAAATGCAGCCTCTAACCATGTTCCCCAACGAATAAGAATAGGTTGTGGTGGTTCAGGAATACCGGGGCATAGTCTATGAAATTCCCGAATACGTTTTGGGGATTTTACAAACACAGCTTCTGTATGTGCTATTAGAGTGTCTACCTCGGGATAACATTTTCTGATACTATCTGCTACGAGACTGAGAGTATGAATTTTACATGTAATATGCAACAAGTTAGCACAATGTTTTTTAAGAGATCGACCTACAGCAAGCATGTTTGCGGCGCCATCACTCATAAACATCAACAGTTGATTTGTTGGAAGTTCAAACTTTTCCAATGTATTTAACACCAACATTGAAATTACTTCGGCAGTGCATTGTTGTATTCGTCTGGAAGCTAGTAAAATTGAGGGTGACGGCCGATGTGGTTCCATTGTGCGTACCATTACATTAACCACAGAATGTTTTTTACGATCTGTTGTTTCGTCCACACATAACCACAGTTTTTTATCTTGCAACTCCGATTTAATTCTCTTCTCGACATGCTCACGAGCAGACGGCACAACTTTCTGTAATGTTCTCTCACTTGGTAACTTAAAGTCCGAATATTCATTCCAAAACGAGACGTATGCTTTCTTCCTTAGTAAATGAAATGGTAAATTACATGCAATAAACACAAAAATTAAATTTAAATTTGTCATAATCTCGTGTGGAATTTTTTTTGAAACATGCCCTGCACTATTTACGTGCCGTATACAATCACTTTTCGACCAACACATTAAATCTATTTTACACACTACACATTGAATTTTAGCGCCATCACACTTTAAATCAGGCATTTCTGCAATAAATTCTCTTATTGTGTCCAACTTTGGTCGTTTTCGCGACGTAGGAAACATTTTCAAAACAAACGTAGAACTACGATATAGTATACGTCAGCGTAGATGCATACGCAACAGATCGGCTTTCGAGTCGCAGTTATACTGACGCTTATACCGAATTGTCCCGGCCGTGTTTATTTTGTGTAAACTTTTATGCGTCCGCCACAGGCTTTCAGCGCAGTTTGCGTTGCTCTACTCATGAGGCATCAACTTTTTCGTGAAACGAGAGGCGACGCACTTGCTGTTGTTGATCTTTAATCTCCATTTGGTGAACCAGGCAAATAGCTGGTCAATAGTGATTTGCATCCGCCTGGTTAAAAACCGCTCGTCTTTACATGCGGAAAAGAACGCTGCGTCATCGGCATAAATTGTCAGATAACTTCTAATGATCCTTATTATTCCCCCATTAACGACAAAACTGAACTTGAAGAACCTTGCTGAAATCAAAAAGTCCGCCTGTACTGTCTCCCTTCTAGGCATTGCGTCCCGGACCACAGTCTTGGCCAAGGCTGCAGAATTGGAAAAACGTCACTCTGACAGGTGCTGCTGGAACACTCGTGGCTGAACGGTATTCGTCGTGTCGCTAATAACAGCGATTTTAAATATTGCATTATTCATTTTTGCTTTACATTAACGACTTGCTTTTGAAAATCGGCCTTCCCACCTTTGCTTATGTGGATGACACGAGTGAACTGCAAAATGGTTTTGATATGCTAGTAGAATAGTGTGAACTTTTCAGGCTCAAGTTAAATGTTGATAAATGCTGTGTACTTACCTATTCACGTTCTTGTTCACCTTAGTTATTGTCCTACCAAATCAGAGGTACCAATTTGTCACGTAACCTTGAGTTTAAGGATTTAGGTATACATTTCGATACCACTCTCACATTTAGAGCTCACATTAACAATATTTGTTCTGAGGCCATGAAATCTATGGGTTTTGTTATGCGTGTCTCTAAATACTTCAATAATCCTTCCTTATTAAAGTCATTATACTTTGCCTTTGTACTCAGTAAACTGGAGTATGTCGCTCTAATTTGGTATTCCTTATACACTTGTGGAGAAGGGTTGATGTAGCGGTTAATGGTAGTTTGTATATCTTTCCTACAATAATTGTTGCGGGTCAGAGTTTCAGTGATGTGGTTCAGTTCTTGAAGAAGCAAATTGGGAAATGGCTCTTTGGATAAAAGAATTGATAACATTGCATTTTTGGGCTGGATGATGGCGTGAAAGTCCATTGAAATATCTATCCGTCAGGACGCCCGTGTACGAGAACATCTAGGAAAGAAAGGCAAATGATAGGAAATTGTTTAAAGATTCGTGTCCATGACAAAGGTGTCATCAACGTACCTGTACCAACACATTGCTTATGAATAACTCGTTAATCTTCAAAATATACATAAGTAAATATGGGGATTATTTCAATGGAAAAATAAAACACATGTAGTAATTGCATCATTTTTTATATTTAGAAGAAATAAATTAACTTTTTTGTACACATTGTTTCATCATTACTATTATTATTATTACTTTTATCAGTAAACCCGAATATCTACACACACGTTTAATAGCTACAATCTAATAAAGGTATCTACATAGTTAGGAATGTTTTGGTTGTTTTTGATTTTATAATATATAACGCATTACACTGGCCAAGTTACGTAAGGTACAATTTGATTCTTCCTTCTTTTCTCAAAGTTTCTTATTCAAGTATTTACACATATACAAAAATTAATCATCCAACGTACATAGAGGTCTATTTACAGTATGCACTTGTTACGAATTGCATTTTGTCATTCACTAAAGCAAAAAAATCACCTAATAAACACATGTCTATATAAATATATTGTACAATACATTAGGGAAAATATCAGCAGGATTCAGGCCTGTAATTTCATAAATGGAACGGTTTACCTCCTAAATAATCGGAGTAATAAGATGGTGTTAGAAGTACAGGGCCTTTATATTTATTTATAAATACATACATCTCGATTTACAAGGTTTTTAGATCGTATCACCTATGGAAATGATAAGCGAATTTAATTTAGTTTTTTTTTTTTTCGTCATATATACAGATTGCTGATAAAAAGGAACATGTTTGTTTGACGAATTTATCTGGACAAACTATATAGATAAAGTAATTTTTTTTATTAATAATTTTTTCTTTCATTTTCTGAACATTTGCTGTTGGGAAATGTTCAAAATTCTAAGTAGTCTGTCGAAATAAATTGTCATTTGTTTCAAATTATGTAAAGCAACATAAATATTTGAAATTTTAAAGATCAAAATTGGAATATTTTTTTTTCCTAAAAGAACTTGAACAAATCAAATTTAAATTAAGGTTTTTCTACGACATCCAGGATTTCTATGTTGCTATACGAATTTGAAACGCTCTGTACATAAATTTGTTAAAATTACCGAAGAATTTATAAGACTTCTAGTAAAAATATCATGATTTTTGGGAAATGTCTATCCAAGTTCAATTAGCTAGTTTCATTGCATTCAAAATTTCTATTCTATACTCATCTTTTGAAGTTTGTCCATTTAAACAATTCTATCTAATTCATTTTAAGATCTCGAACTTCATGGCTGCACCACCAGGCAATTACTATTGATTACACAGATTTCTCATCAAAATACTGGTTACCATTAATACTTTTAGGTTGTACAGGGTGAGTCGTAAGGAACGCACCAAATTCCAGGAGCGTATTGTACACGTTAAAATAATGTAAAAAAACTCATGTTCTTATACAATTTTCATTTGTTTTCAAGTTATAGCGTAATTATAAATAAACAAAATTTCATACATTAATATTTCATATCATCAGCGTTCTTTTAAAAAATTTTCAAAAATACCGCAATTGACCTCTAAACATTTTATGCTGCTGCTCTCCTGATTGCTTCATGTTTTTTTTTTTAAATATCGGCAGTATTACTAATACGTCGAATTAGTGCATTCCGAGTGTCGACTTTTACCTTGTAAACTTCATTTTTGATTGAGAAACGTTTGATTCAGATAGCCGATGCGTCATGTGATAAGAAGCGAAAAAAACTGTTAATGTTGAACGTACCTGACTTTGTTTTACATGGGTAGTTCGATGCAAGGATGTTTTTATTTTATTTAAGACTCGAAAACAAGCGAACCATTGGACCATTTACAAGAGCGCTAGTTAAAATTGTTTGATTTCGGATAAGAACATATGAGTTCTTTTACATTATTTTCACGTGTACAACTTACACTTCTGGAGTTTGGTCCGTTCCTTCCGACTCAAACTGTATTTACTTAAAGTTGCGTTCACATAAGTCAGTGCAAAATTAGTGTAATCTAATACCACCGTTCACATAGCAGTGTAGTGCAGAATTAAGCATTAGTGTAGTGCGAAACTACGCACTGTCAAACTTTGACACTACCACGGCGCTGCATTAATATTTTCTAGATTTATTTTTAACTTTATATGTCACAACAATTACAGGAGAAAGGAAAGACCTGGAAAGAATGTAGAGAAATATCAAAAAATCGAAAACAGTGGAAAAGTTTCATAAGAGGACATTGACACGTAGAAATTAACCTCGACACCTCAAGGTATAAGAGGACAGGATTATGTGGAATAGGTACGCCACTGTGATAAACAGATGTGTGAATTAGTGCTTCGGTATTGAAATTTGTATATATGATGATGATGTCATAATTACTGCAAAAGCTGCTAATAAACATATTATATGAAGCTTCTGTGTAATTCAGTGCATTATTAACATCAGTAGATAAATTTAAGTTACATTATGACAAAGTAAATCAGTGGTGACAGTTGTCAAATTAATAATTTCGCATTCATTCTTACGCTAATTTTACACTACCCCACATGAACGCAGCCTTAATGTACCGGTTATGAATCATGATTATTAAATAGATTTCCACCATCAGGGACTGAAAATTATATTGAAATTAAAAATGGATGCAAAACATCTTACGGGTATCAAACGTTGGCAATGAAAAAGTCCCAATATTAGTAATATTCTACGTTTGTGAATTTAGAACTTCCTGCTCTGACAAATTGATAACTGTCATTCATCGTGTCATTGAACAAACAATTAATAAAATAAGAAAGGCCGATTCAGTAATTTCTCAGAGTTGCCACGTTAATTCTATCAGTTGAACAATCTATGGATAAATGTATAAGACTAGCTTTGTATTCATAATCTCAAGTTAAATGTCACAGGTCACAAAAAAATAGAAATAGATTTTTATAATCTAAACCTTTCACGTTCTTTCTCTAAATTGTACAAGTGAAACAGATACTGTCTCACTTATTTTTTCTTTTTCAATTATACCTTAAAGAGAAGACTATTTACTCTTAATTTATCGCAATCCATACTTAATCATTGACAATATAAATTGGCAGTTTAAAACAAATTATTTTATTACTATAATAACCTTTGATTGATCAACAAATAATAACAGTTCTTCATCAAGAAATCACATAATTTGCACTAGATTTGTAAAAAAAATCTATTTAAAAAAAATCGTCTTTTCGTCACCCCGGTTTCGGTTTCACCACCACCCTCGATGCGCTTGCATTATCTGGTGCGTATAGGCGGGCATCATCATGTGCGAGCCGGGAATCTGCAAGCTCTCGCTAGGCTTAGGTCCGTTACCGCTCAAGCACGGTTTGCCGTCCCGGACTAGTACGGGAACGGCAACTCTTCTCGGGGATGGGGCGGAGCTGTTGTTCTGCTGTTCGTGCATGCCTTTCTCGTGCATCGCTCGCTTCGTCTTATATCTGTAATCGAAGAAATTGGAATTGTAGATTGTACATCAAACGATTTCCTCTTTTCTTAATGTAAATTTCATTGTTTTGGGAAGTATCAATAGTAATAGTGATAATTTACTGTCTCATCTGAGTTAGAACAACATAACATGAAATATTAACAATAGTTAGTTATGAGTTATGAGGAAATAACATGTTTTTATGTAGATAAAAATCACAAAATGAATATATTAGAAATTCTTGAAATAGAAAGTGAACCAAAAGAAACTTTTGATAAACCACTTTTCACCTGTATTCATTTTTTTTCATCGATTTAAATTTTACATTTTTCACGAAGTACTCAATTTATCATAGTTCATAGTTTATCATACTACGGTACATTCTTTTAGCTTTTCCTTGAAAGAATCTACAGATAACTGCCTAATACCGCGCGGAGGAAATCAGTTACGAACGGCATCAATATTATGGTTGAATGAATGGTGAAACAACCCCGTACTACATTTTTCAATTAATATAAAATGCTTGCGGCCTATACTAATATTATGTATGGTGACGTTTTATTTAAGATAATGTTATAATAAAATCAAGTCATGAGAAACTACCTAAGTATATATTTATTTAATCAATACCCAAAAAAATGCCCAAAACACCATAAATACGTTGAAACTTTCGTATACTAGGGTAGTCTGAAAAGTTTCAAGCCATGAAGATGGCGCTACTCGTCAAAAGTAGTGTGGTAATATAATTGCGCATGCGTTGAAAGATTTTTGAAAATATCAACCATGTTGGACGCTCAGGTATTGTTTAACAGTTATCTGTGTCAGCCGATGTTAGCGTGTCTCTAAAGATGGAAAAAATCGAATATCGGATCGTCATTATATTCTTGCATTTGAAAGCCAACACGCTTACGCAAATTGTAGTCGAGAGGGACGCTGTTTACAGAGACTTTGCATCATAACTTGTCACAATGAAATTTTGGGCAACTGGATTCAAACGTGGTTGTACCAGCTTGGTTGACAATGAACCTTCGCGACGACCAAATCCTGCAACCCCTATCGATTACACCGAAAAAGTTCACCAAATGGTGCTAGATCGCCGTCGAATTAATGTTAGAGAAGTAGCAGAAGTTGTGGGTACCTCGAATGAACATGTTTGCCATATATTGACTGAAGATTTGGGTATAAAAAGGTTAACCGCGCGTTGGGTACCGCGCTTGTTCGCTCAAAACCAACAACGCATTCGCTTGAACATTTCCAAAGCCTTATTGAAGCAGTTTAAGCGAAATATGTCAGCACTTTGAAAAAGGCGAAGGCTGTTCTATCGGCCGGGAAAATGATGGCGACTGTTTTGTGGGTTAATCATGGAGTGGTGATAATCGATTATCTTGAAAAAGGAAAAACTATTACTTGACAAGCTGAAACGACCGCATTTGAAGTGAAAGGAAATCTTATTCCACCAAGATAACGCACCCATCCCACAGTTCAGTGGTTGTCATGGCAAAACTCATGAATTGGGGTTCGAATTGATAAATCATCAGATTTTGCCCCCCAGCGATCTTTTCTGTTTTCTAGGCTCAAAAATTCCCTCTGAATTCAGAGAATTTAATCGAATGAGGAGGTCATCAGATTCGTAAATGTCTATTTTGCAAAACAAGATGCCAACTACTATTTGGACGGGTTAAACAGATGGGAGTATCGCTGAGAAAAGCGTAGAAACTTACAAGGAAACTATGTTAAGAAATAAAACTGGATTTGACAAAAAATTACTTGCTTCTATGATAGGCTGGAAACTTTTCAGACTACAATCGCATTACAAATAAAACGCAAATACGAATTTTGTATGAATTGAATATCATACTTATATAACTTATTTCGTAATTGTACGCTTATGTTTGCTTTAAAAATGTCGCAGTTAGGTACGTCCCGAAAACGACCAATGGCAGACACAGTTAAAAACTTTATAGTAAACATGCCGGACTTAATTTTTGATGGCGCTAAAATTCAATGTCTAGTTTGTAAAATCCCTTTAATGTGTTGGTCCAGAAGCATTCTTCCGCAAAAAGTGGCACACGAGACCAAGAAAAAATTACATTTGATTTATGTGTTACTCTTATTTTATGTAATCTATCGTTTCGTTTACTAGACAATGAAGCATTTGTCTCCTTTTGGAATAAATATGCGGACTGTAAATTACCTAGTCGGACATCGATACGAAATGTAGTGCCATTTGCTCGTGAACATATAGAAAAAAGAATGAAAACGGAATTGAAAGATAAAAAACTGTGGTTGTGTGTGGACGAAACAACAGATCGTCAAAAACATTATGTGGTTAATGTAATGGTACGTACAATGGAACCATATCGACCGTCATCCTCCTTCTTACTTGCTTCCAAAAGAGTTATAAATTGTACTGCCGATGAGATTTTAAAGGTGGTGTTGAACTCGTTGAATAAATTTGAAGTTTCAACTAAGCAACTTTTAATTTTTATGAGTGATGGTGCCGCAAACATCCGTTCTTTGGGCCGATCTCTTAAAGCACACAGTGGTAACTTCTTACATGTAACGTGTAAAATCCATACTCTAAATCTTGCGGCAAACGATTCCTACATGTTTTCCACTAGTAAATGCATTGATTGCTAGTACAAAGACAGTGTTTCTAAAGTCCCCGAAACGTACCCGACTATTTCATAAACTGTGTCCTGATTTACCTGAAGCACCACAGCTGATTGTTACACGTTGGGGAACATGATTGCGGGCTGCGTTTTACTACAACAAATATTTTGATCAAGTAAAGAAGGTAGTTTTAAAATTCAATCCGACAGAACCTGCGGCAATCAAGAAAAGCCAGAAAATATTTCAAGATAGTCAGGTTAAAAGAGATTTACAAACTATTCACAACAATTACTTCGGACTAGCGGAGAGAATAGAAAAATTACAAAATGTTTCAATGTCGCTAGTGGATTCTGTTCAAATTGTGAATAATGTTCACGCACAGTTATGCGCTGTAGAAGGCGAAACAAATTGGTGTGTAATACGAAAATTTGAAAGTGTTTTAGAGAAAGACTCCGATTTTCTTATATTAAGACAAATTTGTGAAAGTGCGTGTGAAGATGCATTAAGTTGTTTCAAAGATTATTTTAAATATGCAAATATAACATCGCTAGATGTCGAACGGTCGTTTTCGGCATTAAAAAACTTTGATTTCGCACGTCGTACTCGCTTGACTGAAACAGCTGTGGAAACATATTTAATGATTCATATATTTAACAGATGTTACCCAGTTTGTGATTTCACGGAAGACTTTTAAAACGGTAAGTGTTTGAGCACGTTTTATAATTTATTTCTTACCTTCTATTTTATGTGTAAACTTTTATGCGCTCGCCACGCCTCTGGCTGTTACCGCATATCTGCCCAGGTTAGTGATAACAGCACGGGTAATTCCCCGATCTAACTGACTGACAATGGCTTGCGTGTTTACCTAATTTAGAATATTCAGCGTATTCTCGAATTGTATTAACGAAATGGCATCGAACCAAAAAGTTTTTAACGCTCGCACAAAAAATTGAAATAGTGAACGTGTACGAGAAGAAAAAAATAAGCGTCCGTGATATAGCTAAGCGCTTTAACATTGGCAAGATCCAAGCAGCAGATATCGTCAAGAAAAAGAAAAATTTGTTGGCTAAATGGCAATTAAACGTCAACGTAAACGAAAAACGGATTTTCTTAAAGGAAGAAGGAAGAAATATCGATAATATGTGTTACGATTGGTTTTTAAGAGTGCGTAGTAAAAATATTCCACTGTCAGCTAAGAAAACGTACAACTCTCTTCAACGGACACTTTCGGAGAGTTCCGAAGGTGCCGCTCAAGGGAGATTTCACTGTACATGCATCTGCATTTTTTGCAGATATACCACAATTTGCACCAAATGCCTTAATGATATATTGCTAAGCTCAAAATGGTTAGAAATGTTACTTAGCCCTTTCTGAAATAAACGATTAAATTGTATTATCAATAAATTCACACACTTCTAATCACCTTAATTTTATCGTATTCCATTTAAAAACTATTAATTATTACAATTCCACTTTCAATTGTCTGCCTAAAAATTATCATGTACATATTGAATTTGTTTCACACGCGTATAATTGTTCAATAAAAAAGAACTTTGTTTTTACAATAGTAATGGAATGAATAGAGATACTATTGTAGGTAATGTATATAAATAATAAATAATACACATTATGTTATCATCATTCTCGTATCTCTATATTCTTTTGTGTTGTAGATTTTTAATTTCGTTTTAGATAAAAAAATTCTTCGTTGACATTGACGCACGTCTATAGTTACAATGATAGAATCTCTATACAAATTATGTACATATTCAATTTGCTTAGATAATTTATTTTTACAACGCCTGTTTTGATAACAGCTTCCGTTGTATAAACGATTTCTGCTATTAGCAAGATGGTATTAGACAGGTTATTTCCATATCTTCCTAAAATGATCTGAAACGATCGAAGATGATCCGTTCTTTTTTTCTATTGAAATTGTTGCATATTCAGTTTATTTAAGGATAAAATACGTTCAGACAAGCAGTAATTAATTCAGATGTTATCAATCTATGTACAGAGCAAACATTGCGCACCTACAGTTTGTATTGGAAATAAATCGGATCATGGAAAACATCTGACCTATATACACGTTAATAGAAAAAAACACGTCCTAGATAATGTTTTATAGAAACGAATAATTCCATCTTGAAATATGTGTTGATCAGAGAATAGTTTGCTTAATAAAAATCAAATAACGTATTGTTTATTTATTTATTATTTTTATAATGCACAACAGGGCAAAAGTGTAATTTTACAATTCATTGATTTTAATACAAAAATTTTTTATAATATTTCTCTATTGTCTTCTATCTATTGCTTCTCTTTTCCAATCCACAACATTTACCTGCCGCAGATCGTTTTCTGCCCTTTCCATCCATCTCGCACTCAGTCTCCGCCTTCGCTTTCTTTCTATGGGTTTTCCACGTAGAACCATCTTACTCATTCTTCCACCTGACATTCGCTCTGTATGTCCTAGCCATTTCAGTCTCTGCGTCTTGACAAACGTTGTAATTCTAGGCTGCTCAGACACCGCATACACTTCCTGGTTCGTTCTTCGTTTCCATCCCTCTTCAATCTGTATCCCCCCCAAGATGACCCTCAGAATTTTACACTCCCACCTTTCTAGTAGTTCCTCCTCCGTTTTATTGAGTAACCCAAGTTTCACACGCATGTGTAGCTGATGGCCTCATGATCGTTCGGTATATTAGATTTTGTTAGGGTTATCAAACTTCCATATTTTTGTTTTCCTTTAGCAATTCTTGCTTGTATTTCTTGTCTTTTGTGCCCATTTTTCTCCAGTAAAACCCCGAGATATGTGAACTCAACCACTCTTTCGAATTCGCAGTTTTTACCTCCTCCAGTTGTTATCGTTAGGTTTTCTTCCCTTTTTCCCTTTTTCTTCCCATGAACATACATTTCGTTTACTTAACATTCATTTCCAGACCATATTTTATTGCTTCTTCTTCTATCTTCTTTGTTATTCTTATTAATTCTGTCCTTGTTTTGGTTAATAACGTAATATCGCCCGCGAAGGCTAGGCATTGCTGCTCGTTACTGAAGATTGCTTCTTGCCTGACCATTCCACTGTTTCTTATTATCGCCTCCAGAACAAGATTAAATAGCGTTGTGGACAGTGGATCATCCTGCTTCAATCCTCTTTTCACCTGGAAGGCTTCTGATCGATCTCCTTTTCAGAGCACTTCGTTTCTTGTTTGATTAAGGGTCGTTTTTGTTAGCTTTACTAACTTTCCAGAGATGCCCAGCTGAATCATTGCACGATACAATTATTTATTATTAACTCATTTAAAAAATGTACTGGTTTCTGCTCCTGGTGTAATAAATGTTTTAACTGAAACATTTTCTTTCTCCGAGTCTTTTACAAACAGTTTCTAAGTATCGTGTCTAATATATCAAGTATTAAGAAAGATTTAGGTTCCGCGAGTATTTTGCTATAGATTTTGAGAAACTAGTTTTAACACTAAAGTATCGGCACACTTCTCACCACACAAATTACTTAATTACTTCCGAACAATAGTTTCGGGAGTTGGTGGATTCCCATTGTCAACCGTACGACCAAATGACGTGAGAAAATGATTTTAATTCTAACATGCCTTGTTCTATCCTTACTCTAAAAGATATTGATAAGTACCTACTTTTACCGCCTACATACCCTAAAACATGCGAAATATACAAAACTAAAACGAAAGGTTCTTGCCTGTAGCACCAAACGTAAACTTGTGTCCGTTTTGCACCAATAAACCCACCAAAGCTAAGCGGCTAAGTGGACCATTTTCCCTGTTTGACACATTTGCATTCTTTTTCATATAATTGGCTTTATAACCGTCTAATTCTCGCGGAGAAGTTACGTTCTAAATTAATTTGAGGTTTTCTCATTTAATATTATGTCCGGTTTCGTTTATATGTTGTGCTACACTTGACGATTCAATCCTCCTATAGCGGTATTGAGCTGTATGTTCTTTGAATCTGGTGCCTATCGCCCCTTTCGTTTGCCCAATATAGGCTTTATCACAGTCACTGCATGCGATTTTATAAATTCCCGACCTTTTCTTTGTATCGGGTTTATCTTTCGGATTGCCTAGAAGGTTTTCTGAGTATGTTTTGTTAACTGAAACATACGTTTATATCTTGTCCCCTAAAAACTTCACTAACACCTTTCGATATTCTGTGAAAAGGAAATTTCACAAATTTCTTATCTCGGGTTTCTGCCGGAATTAAAATCGTGGAATTTCTTACATACTACCCCACAGTCCTTGCTAACATTATTGTTTATTTATTTAGGTTCATTAGTAATATATAAATGATTATGTAACAATAAATACAACCCCACTTTGATCAACCTCTGACTCTTTGAAAATTATGTTTTGAAAGATATTTTTGATAGCTGTCACAATGTTCTCAGACAAATTTCAACTCTTACCTGTGATTCTGGAACCAAATTTTCACTTGCGTAGGTGTTAATCTTATAATTGACGCTAGATGTTCCCTTTCCGGAGCACTGAGGTAACGTTGTTGTCGAAACCGCCTTTCAAGCTCATACGTCTGGGCTTTTGAGAACAGCACCCGTCGTTTTCGCTTCTTGTGGCCGGTACCCTGCTGTTGCTGGTTCGATTCGTCTTCCTCCTGGTCATCTTCCGGATTCTGTAAACCGGAATCGCTCCCGTGGGTGACCGGAGTTTCGGACGGCATCGATCTTTCCGATATCGAGGGGCTGGTGCTGTCAGGGCTTAGTTGCTGCTGGTGGTGGGGAGGTGGAATGCCTGGAACAATTCAAAATAAACGTCTTTATTTTTAAACAAAAAATGGTGACGTAAACAATCAAAAGAGTGCTTATATTTCGTGTACTTATCAAGATAGGCTGAGAAGTAATGTTCTAGGATCTAAGATAACGTATTACCTTATTCAACAATAAATTAATGCATCCTATTCAGGTAAAGATGTGTTGGCTGCTTTTCAATGGTTTAGCAATTATCTATGAATTTTGATAAAAAGCCTTCTTTTTTAAAAAAAAACCGTATTGAATCTTTTAGAACTACCGGAGAATATATGTAGAAGATGTCCAATATTTTTTGGTTTTTGGTATTTTCAAACACACAACAATAATTAAGACAGTTCATGGAGTAATGAAACAGATTCAAGAAACGTATTATGAAAATAAATCTACTTTAACCTCAAATAACCACATTCTTATGTGAATGAATACTTGACACTGGTTTTTAATTAATAATACAGAAAAATAATTGTCAGTAAAAAGAATATTTAACAATTTTTTTGTTAAATGTTAGGATCAAAATGAGAGCTATTTTGAATTTTTGGGGTATTTCCATAGCTAAAACACGGATTTTTTTAAATTAAAGTTAGTGTTCAACGTCTTCAGAAAATTATAATGGTTGCAGAATATTGAACATTATTTTCTTTTCAGTAGATTAATCGTTATAACATATACAGGGTGAGACATTTCAAAAACCGGTATGTTAGGAAACACAGCAAATTTTGACAATTGTTTTCGAAATATAATTTGATGATGAATTTCCAACGAATTCTTAGTTTTAATAGTAACATGATGCATTACATGTAGTGACGCAACTAGAAGGCTTAGTTCATCCTACTCTATGACATTTCACCACCAACAACTAGTCAATATGAAAATTTACTCACACACAAGACGATTACTTAACGAATGATATTTAATTTTCGAAATTATGCTAGAACTACCTCTGAATTTATGCTGCCATTTGTTGTAGGAAAATATTCCATTAAATTTGAGGATTGACGATGTGAAGAAAATGAACAGAAGAGGAATTCCCTAGTCGTTCCACCATAATCGTCATTAACTGGACGTAATATAATTCCCTAACATCCCTGTTCCAACAATAGGGGGCCATAAAAGAGTATGTCTGTAGTCAAATATAAATATATTTTTGGATTTTTAACGAAAGCAGAATTTTTTATAAACAATAACTTTTTTCAGTAAAACGCATATTAAAAAAGTTTTTCCTCTTTGTAACTACATCCATGGACACCCTGTATATAGAAATATATTTCTACAAATATTGGAAATATTTATATAGAATCCGTAAATCGTGTAATTTTTTGCGTTTTATACTTTTTCGTAAAATATCAGACTCCAGTTAAAAAAGTTATATCTGCTGCGGGAAAAACATTTATACGGCTCGAATTCATAATTTAACTTTGTAATAATTTTTGAATAAATGTTAATGCTTATTAATTAACTTATTAATTAACATATTTCCAGTTCGCGAATCAGTTCTATATCGTGCATGTGATTTTGATTATGCTAGTGGTAGAATATTGTGGAAAATTGTGTTACAAATCATCATATTTGAAAATTGAAAAATTATTTGGATAAACATCCTATCAAAATCGTGACTCATATTTGATAATGAGTAGCCCAATTTAAATAAAATCTCAATTAAAAAACAAAAATAAAAAAAATTATGATAAATATAAACAACTCAGTTTTATGTATCTTAACATGTGTATATGCTTGTCGAGAACGAGATGGTACTTTACTTGAATAGCAAAAGTACGCAACTTATGTTGAAGTAGATTCTTAATCCCCAAAAAATTCACTCAAACTCGTATCTTTCGACGACGAACGATTTTATAATGATTTCAAGTGTATGTATCAAAATCAGGAAGTCATTATTATGATATAATTAATCTCTTAATACTTCTCCAATATAAATTTTATAATAACGGCATCAGACGCGTTATTAAGATGATTGGTATAAGCAGCTACTTACTACCTGATCCTCTACTCCAGCTTAAGTAATTTTTTATAGTATGTACTCGCTGTTGCGATAACATCTGTAAAATGTATCGAACTTGATATGCGAAAACTTTCTTCTAAGAAGTGGCTGTATTATAATCTACATTTGTACACGTATGTTTGTATAAGATATCTAATACCTCTATTTGGATATTTCAGAAGAGATTTTTAGATTTTGCGGTTTCGTAATGGTGTTTTTCGAAAATGTAGCGCTACTTACTTTTACGATTACGCTAAAAAATTTTTACGGATGTTATCTATTCAATATAACGTGTGCATTGAGCAGAATGGTTCCATTACTGTGCATTTTATCATGAAAAAAACGTTATTAATTAAACTAATTGCTACATATTATTTTTACTATCAGGATCTTACGACTTTATTTTAAAAAACCGCACGTTCATATTGTACCTATAGAAAACCAAGAATTAAGTGAATTTTTATAATATAATATAAAACTCATTATTTAAGCTTTTCATTTTTTTTTTTTTCATATAATTAAGAAAAGAACTCCATACGGAGAAAAACGAAATTCTTCTGAATTGAGACGAACCTTTGAATGCAAACGTAAACGATGATGGTGGCGGTTCTAAGAAGGAGAAAAGGATCTCCAGAGATACACACAGAGAAACGTTTACTTATATCAAGACTTTCCGCCTCAATTCAAGAAAATTACTATTTCAATTAGCCACAATACAATTACTGTTTTAAATCAAAAGAAATATTTTCTTAGCATTTTTTTCTCCGCTTAAGAGAAGCATTTGTAATGAAATAATTGTATTTCATTGTTTCAGACATTTGTTAACTTGATTCAAGAAAATCTTGCAGACAATTTGAAGAAAGCGATTCTAAGTATTGTAAAGTACCTCCCTGCTCCGGGCGCCATGGGTATGTTTGGTTTACGTAATGTATTGTTCTTTTTATGTATATGCAATAAGAAGTACTACTTCTGCCCCCTATCATAGTGTACCCACATAACATTCTTATTTTTTAAACACTAAGGAGTATGGGGATCGTTAGGAACTAACACGTAGTTAAAATTGTCGGGATGACGACCAAAGTTTCAGAGCAAATCTAACTCTTTTAAATTTCTCCAACACTTCGCTTTTATTTTAAAGCTTCATCGAGGTCATAAATAGAGTAACCTAAACTTGCGGACTCGCATAAGCGTCGGTATTACGGGTTAATATAAGAATACGAAAAATTCATAAATAAACTAAACCGGTAGAGAAGCAGGCATGTAGTGGCGATCTTGAATATAAATCATGTTAAACCGCGCTGAGAGAGATTTCGTTTTAGTACCGGTTGAGCTGTTGCAGAGATTAGTCGAACGGTCAAGGTTATGTACTTACGTGTCGCTTTTGAAAATATAGCTGGTGTTTTTTGTGTGTTGTAGTATTATACCAACCACATAATTAGTGTATCGTTTCATATAGAACTAATATTTACATACCTAAGAAAACAATGCCTGGTAATAGATTTGCTACTAATGTACATAAGTATGTGTCACTTTTTCCCCATTTAAAATATGACGGTAGTGCAGTTTTTTTGCTTAATATGCAATGTTCGTTTGGCTACATTGGACAGAACTGATTGCCAGAGCCATGTCAATGGTATTAAGCAAATGCAAGAACTGAAATACCTTATACGCTATTCCTCATACATTTATTAATTATGTTTACCTCTTGTAATCTTCCGTTGTCGTTGGTGAGAAAAGCAGCTTTTAAAACGTTTTGGCGACAATACGTTCCAAAGTACCCATTACCCCCACAAGTACAATTACAGAATCATTTGCCGCGAATAAAAGAGATGCTAGAAAATGTGTGTAAACGTGATTTGTATTCCAAAAAAATTTGGATTACCGTGGATGAGACGACCGATATAAAGAAAAACAGTATTGTGAATGTAATAGCTCGCGTTCTATCTAGCGAGAACACAGCATCTCGATAGTTATTAGCTTGCAAACGTGTTCAACAATGTACCGCGGAAAATATTCAAAAAGTGATAAGGAACGCTTTGAAAAAATTAAAAATTGCCCAAGATCAAGTTGTGATGATTGTGACAGATAGTGCATCAACGATGTTAAGTGTTGGGCGATCCTTAAAACATATATTTCCTAACTTAATACATATAACCTGCGTGCTGCATGCTTTGCATTTAGTTGGTGAAGTTGTTTGACAACATTACGGAAACGTTGATCGGGTGATTGGAAGTACTAAAGCAGTGTTTCGTAAATCTCCTAAACGTTTAAAAGAATTTCGTAAATTTTGTCCAGGTATTCCAGAACCTCCTGAACCAATTTTAACGCGATGGGGTACTTGGCTAACAGCAGCTTCTTACTATTTGATCCATTTTTAACAAATTCAATCAGTTATAATGCGATTTAATCGGAATGAATCCAAAGCAATTAGAGAAAGTCAAAGAGAATTTCAAATTCCTCAACTTTTAGAAGATTTAACAACAATATGTACCAATTATACAGTATTACTAGATGCAATCAGAAAAGTACAATGTACTGAATTGTCATTGCAGGAATCATTAGACATAGTGGAGAGTGTAAAAAATAAATTACACACATTAAATGATACGCCAGGTTTATGCGCTAGTCAAAAGTTGGCAGATGTTTTAAGGAAAAATCCCGATTTTAATACTTTAGAGGTCGTTTATAATAAGTGTAAGAATAGTGAACTTTTAAGTGATTTTGAAAAACAGTTTCTACATGCAAATGTAACTTCCTTAGATGTGGAGAGATCGTTTTCTATGTCGACGCACAAGGTTTAAAGAAGTAACTGTGGAAACATATGCAATGATGCAAGTTTACAGTAGTTCACATCCCGATGCCTCTAATTTGTTGAATAATTAGCAAGTAAGTTTATTTATGAATTTTTCGTATTCTTATATTAACCCGTAATACCGACGCCTGTGCGAGTCCGCAAGTTTTGGTTACTCTAGTCATAAATGAGTTAAAGTAGATAGCCAAACTCGTAAAAGATTCAATGATGCACATTTTAAGAGCTATGACTGATAGATCATTCACCAGTCATTCTTCCAAAACATGAAAACCAAAGCAATTTCAAAAGCCGATAGAGTATTAAGTGTTGACGCAAATACAATGTTTCTAATATTTTTCCAAACACAAAAGCTTCTGTAACAATTCCACTGACATAAAATTTAAACCCCATTACAGTGTATAGGTGCTGCTACCCCCGAACAAACTAAAAAATAACATACAGATGCGATTGAACAATACTGGAATAACCCACGACCGGTATCATAGCGTCATCGGAGGGTGTGAAGATTATTAAATCACACTTTTCAGGGGTGAAATCGACTAGACCAGAAACCGCACGGATTGGTAGCAGTAGTATACGCCTTCAGATATATATCCTCTCGGCAGCTGTAAAAGAGTACAGCTGCTCTACGAAAGCCACAGTCGCTACGTCATTTGTCAACGACCATTCGACTGATGGACGACAGCAAACTTTGTCAGGAGAATAGAACAGGGGTGACAAAATTTAGAACTAATTAGACGTGGAGGTATATCTGCCCATCTATCAAGGGACGAAGCATTAAAAAGAGACGACGTTGCGTAACTGGATTAAAAGAAGACGGAGCAATCGCAACAGTTATCTCAAGGTTTATTTTTAAAATTAGCGCTTTTTTGTTCGATTTCGATCCAGTTCGTACCGTAGAATGTGTGTTTCGTTAATTGCGAAAGTAGATTGTTTAAAGATAGCCTTGTATCGATGAAAATCAGTGCACCATATTTGTCGCGTTATCTGCAGATAAACTCCTTTTTTTCTAATGGTGCGTACGGCTAATTTTTTCAAATTTGCTTACTTATCAATTTAGTAAGATCTAAAATTATAAATTGCATTAGCAATACATATTTTTAAACACTAACTACATATGTATGTTCATGAATAAATTCGCCTTATCGTATCATTTTGATTTCGTACTCTTCAATAATGTGGGAATTGATAATGAATTGAATAAAGTACATTGTAGTTCAATTGGATTATTGTGTAGCTTGAAATTGTTCCAAAACTGATTAAAACTTTTAAATTAGTGCTTCAAAATTATTATTATCAAAAAGCCATACAACAGAAAGTTAAAATAATTTCATTTAAACTACTTTATGATGTACGAAATACAAGTAAGCAGTAATGTTAACTGTCCCAGATTCAGGGGCAACTATGAGAATCTCGCTTATTTGGCAAAATTGTTAAATTGAATTCTGATTAACAATTCAAGAAAAGATTTCGATTACTTTCAAAGCATATACGTAGAGAAATGGTTTCTCGTATCAAGAAAATTGATTTTCTCGGTCTCTATTCAAGAAAATATTTTTATTTCAAGACTATACAAATGTATAATATAAGAAAATAATTTTCTTGAAATTTCATTTGGATGAAATAAATATTTTCTTAGGGTTAGAAAATCCAAGACAGAAAAACGTTTCTTCGAAATAAATCATTTAGTTTCGAAGATTAGTGGCATAAATTGTAAGAGCAATGTAGCGAGGAGCAAGAAGCTCTGATGCTCTTTCTCTTCTCATATTGTTTTTTGCTGATAGTGATTCCATCAATACCAGAAGCTATTTATTAGTATAAGTCGGACGATCGAATGGACATTTTCAACTATCGCCCAATATGTGCTTTGCCCGCTTTAGGCAAAGTACTGGAGTCAGTTGTGGCGGATATAACGATATCTTCCTTTACACCTTATTTAATTCCGGAACAGCATGGTTTTATTCGCGGTAGAAGCACTGAATCTTTTAGTTTACCTTTTAGTTTACCAACACTGTATCTCTGAATCACTGGAGAAGGGATTTCAGGTTGATTCCATTTATACCGATTTTAGCGAAGCCTTTGATCGAGTCGATCATCAGTTACTACTCTGGAAATCAAGCGCTTATGGAATTACGGGAACGCTTTTGTCTTGGTTCGAATCTTATCTGTCTGATCGCACTCTGATACTACATTTAGGCACTACAACATCGAACCCAATCCGAGTAAGCTCCGGTGTAACACAGGGCAGCCATTTGGGTCCGATTTTATTTCTTCTTTTTATATATTTTTATATATATGAGGAACTAAAAATCTTCGAATCCTAATTTGACCTTTTGGAATTAAACCCTGCTTGGTTTGAAACTTATTTTTAGTTTACTTTCGATTTCTTGAAATCAAGTATGCCTTAGCCGTTGAGCAAAACCTATTTTCGTTTCAGGTAAAGTTCCTTTTTCGTCCACAGTATGCTAAAATGTTACTGAGAAAAGTTGTTCAGAATGAAAAGTTATGAGGTTATGCGTTCTGAATGATAGACCTACTTTGATAAAATCCATTATTTTTCAACTTCCTTTCAGATAAAGTACCTTTTCCGTTCACAATACGCCAAAGTTTTACTAAGAAAAGTTATTCGGGAAGATCTACCAACTTTGATTAAACCGTCATTTTTTAGATTAAACAATATAAATTGTATTTACACACAAATTAAATTTACAACACGTAATAATAACTTTATTCTACAATCAATTATTTATTCAACATAGCTGCTACCAGTTTCTGCGCACCATTCTATGCGATATCTGAATTCTCTGAAACTGTTTGGAATTTCCTCGATTTGTATTTCGTGTGCGACGTTTCGTACCTTACTTTCAGAGAGTAAACCAGGTCTTTGAGTCTAACCCATAAAAAAATTTAATCTAAAAAATGATGGTTTAAGTATATATTTGACTTTTTTATGAAATTTGTTGAAATTTTGTATAGAGCCATAACTCGTCATTCTCAACAATATTTCTTAGTAAAACTTTAGAGTATTGTGAACGAGAAAGCCACTTTACCAGAAACTAAATTGGCAAATAATGGATTTTATTAAAGTAGGCCGATCGTTCAGAAAATTTGCATAACTTATATAAATAGATACTTTACCCGAAACAAAAATAGTTTTTACTCAACTGTCAAGGCCTATTTGATATTAAAAAATCGAAAGTAAAGTAAAGTAAAGTAAGTAAGTAAGACTCAAACCAAGTAGGGCTTAGTTCCAAAATGCCAAATAAAGATTTTTAGTTCCGCACACCTCTTGTAACATCAATCCTGTATATTAAACACTCCATCCGAAATAAAGCCGCTTCGACGAAGCTCTTCAATTCTTAAGTTTGCGATGAATTATTCCGCTTGGTTTCTAGTATTTCCTTTAGAAGTTGATATTCTTTATTGTGGTGATTACGCTATTCCTGTTTTGAATTATCACGTTTAAATTGTCTATTTTTAGTTTCTTTATGTCTCTTCTTACTTGATCTTCCCATCTTGCCTTTGGTCGTCCTTTTGGTCTATCTTCGGTAGGTTTCCAGTTCTTTATCTTCCTAATCGCTGCTTCTTTCCCTCTTCTCTCAATGTATCCAAACCACCTCAGTCTCCGTGCTCTAATGTATTTTACTATATCCTCACCTCCTGTGATATTGTCAATTTCATAATTCGGCAATATTCGATATTCATCTTCTTCACTTCTTTTTGGACCTAGAATCTCCCTCAGTATTTTTCTTTCAAATATTCTTAATTTGTCTTCATCTCTTTGTGTAGGACACATTGTTTCGGAAGCATAGGTCGCAACAGGTCTAATTGCTGTTTTATAAATTTGAAGCTTTGTGCTTTTGCTTATACTTTTATCCTTCAGAAATCTTTGATATCTCCAATATGCTCTATTACCATACTTCCATACTTCTATCGTTATTGCCATTTACCATTACTCCTAAATATTTAAAGTGTTCCACTTGGTCCACTTCATAATTCCCTAGGATAATTTGATTTGTGGTGGTCTTGGTCCGAGAGCTTGTCATGTATTTCGTTTTATTTTGATTTATTTCTAAACCTCTAGTCTTTGCTTCTGCTACTACCGTTATAAATGCTTCTTTCAAACTTTTCTTACTTCTCGCAATCAGTGCAATATCGTCTGCGTAAGCTATGGCTTGTATTGAATTACTTGTTATGATAGTTCCTTTAATTCCTAATGCATTGATCATTCCATCCAGCATAATATTAAAAAGTGTAGTTGACAGATCGTCTTCCTGCCTCACTCCAGTCCTTATTTCCACCTCTTCTGTTACTCCCTCATTTGTTATAACTCTTGCGCTAGATCCTTCCATTGTCATTTTTATTAGACGTATGAGTTTTGCTGGTATTTCCATCGCTTTCATCTCATCTAATAATTTTTGTCTATTTACACTATCAAAAGCCTGTTTAAAATCTATGAAGAGTACATGTAGTTCAATATTATGTCCATAAGCTTTTTCTATTACTTGGGTCATAGCATTTATTGCGTCTATAGTAGACCTCCCCTTTCGGGATCCTTGTTGGTATTTTCCCAGAGTATTTTATTAATCTTGAAATCTTGAAATGCTTTATTTCAAGAAAATGGAACTATTGATTTATGAACAATACCTAAACGCTTTCTGGAACAACTACTTATTACCCTTAAGAAAACATTGTTTTATGTTATAATGGCCATTTACTTATATTAAGAATCACTTTCTTCAAATTTTCTGCAAGATTTTCTTGAGTCAAGTTGATAAATGTCTTAAACAAAGAAATACAATTATTTCTTTACAAGTGTATACTTCTCTTAAGCCGAGAAAATATTTCTTTTGATTTAAAACCGTTATTGTATTGCCGATAATTGAAACAGTAATTATCTTGAATTAAGGTGGACAGCTTTGATACAAGTAAACGTTTCTCTCATGCGTGTTGTCTCATTTAGGCTGTTGAAGAAATCTGCCAGTGAGTGTCACGTAATTTAAAATATTTTTGCATGTCTAAAAAGTTTGAATATCTTTCGTAAAGTATTCTTTGGTTATCAAAGCATTTTTACCAACGATTAAGATCAAAGTTACTTTTTTGAAACTCAATAAATAATGAAATATTACAATTAAGGAATGCGTCAAAGTGTTGCAAATATAGAAAAATCAACTCCAATATTATTAGTGCTGATGTAACTTACAGTAAAGATTTTTTGTGTCCTTTAAAGACAAATCCATTTGATACTTTTGCCAGTTGCAAGAATATTTTCTTTATGAAGAGGAAGACAATTTGGAGTACACAATTGGTTTGAAACTATAACGGAAGTATGTACAATTATTGTAGAATTTAGGTTTGGCACGACACCCAACTTCCACTTTTGGTAAAATTTGAGATAAATGGATTTGAAGCTTTGAAAATAACAAAGAGAACAATATATTTTACCAAAACATAGTCTAGAAGAAAATTAGTACGAACTACCCGAAGATCTTAGATTAATATTCGAGAGAAATTCTAAACAAATGGTGCATTTATTAGAAAGAAATGAAATGAGTGTTAATTATTTAGTAGACTAGACTTTGTAAAGTCTAAACTCCTTCGATCCAATTTCTTTAATAGCAACAGCCTCACTCGTGATATTTACCATTTTAAAAGCTCGTGACAGGATAAATAGAGTAATTCTTACCAATTTCCGCTGGCGCCGTCAGCGACCAATGTCTTGTCGGAGGCGTAAGTAATGTTTGTCCGGAAATGAGATCGTGATGGCTCGGATAATTTGGTGGTTCTGTCGTCGCCTCTAACCCAGGCGTCCTATCGTTTAGTTCGAGTATATCGCTGATGGCAAAACCGGCCGTTCTTTGACCGCCATTGGTAACTTTCATACTATCTAATAATCTGAAACAAAAGAACACAATATTTAGTTACAAAATGTCAAAGAAATGGTGGAAAGCATTGCTTCAACTCACAAAACTTGCAACAGCTTGCGAGAAAATGAAAATATTAGAAAACTTGATAGATAAGAATGTTTCTGAAAAGGTCAAACAATACACCATATAGGAAACTTCTTTATTATGGGTTTTTCGAAAAAAAGTTATTCTTGATAAAAGTTTGTACATCCCTTAAAATTAAGCATGTACCAATAAAATATGGAAAATGTCTAATATTATACGGGTTACGTTTGAAAACTTGATTTTGTCCCAAGAGTAGAGTATCTTTATTTTTAAAAGTATCGAAAAATACTATTTGAAGAAGTTGTTTAGCATTAAAAATTATACCTAAATCTTAAGTCAATTTTTTTTTACCTTTTTTCAAATATCGTCTTCAAAAAACAAAATTTGTAAATAACGTTTCATTTAAAAAGTTGATAATATTACAGCCAAATGTTGTGTTAAATGGAGTCAAATTTTTGAATAACTAATTTTTTTGAATAATTAATAAAAATTAAGCATATCCTCAGGCAAGAAATTGTTAAAACAGTAAAAATTGCCAACAACTGTTTTAACTAATTCTTGCCTGAGGATGTGCTTTATGTACGAAACCGGTAGTATTGTGTAAACCAATATGGAAGTTTGTGAGTGAAGATCAATCTTATTTCTTCCCTTATTATGAAGAGCTCACACAGAGTCACCGTGGAACGTTTAAAAGATTAACAATTTCTCAACACACTAAATTGGTTTGGTGGAAGTTTTTCTGCCCAAAACACCAACTTTTTAAAAGTTGACTTTGACAACAAATGAATGTTTGACAGAAGGTATTCGTATTTGATAAACATTCATTTTATAGTTATTGTTTCTTTTGTCACTATTTCATAATAGTATTAATATGCTTACAAAGAAATAGTTGAAAGTATTTTGTTGTGTGGAAAAAATACTCCACGCGGAAAAGTTACAGAAATGTTTAATGCCATCAGGCATCCTAATCGCAATATAAATCAGACAAAATCCATAAATATCTTAAAGGAAAGACATCTTATTCCAAGATTTGGGTTTTCTGCGCGGTTTCAAAGAGAGTATGAAGAAAATTTACGGTTTCGTATAAATATTAGGTCTCCAGGAAAGTTATATCCGTTTGCGAAGTGAAAAAAAATAATAGTTTCCGAATATGGTCTGACACGGTTTTTTGAGTTGAATTAAGCTTTTCCGCTATTTCCAATATTGTCAAAAAAAGGATCTTGCTCTATCCTGGTCTTGACAATATCGTCATCGATTAAAGATGACCGCTCGGAGCATGGCTTATCATTAAGGTCGAAATCACGAGCTTTAAATTTTTCGAACCATCTCCTGCACGTTCTATCAGAACTTTCACTACATTTTCACAGGCTTCTGTAGCATTTCTTTCGAATTCGTATAAAATACAGTGTCGTAAATGAACTTTATGGGTAGCCATGTTTACACGATCGCGTCTCACTTAATAATGACATGAGCATCCCAATTATCTAAAATTTACAATGTCGGGAAATCTACTATTACAGATATTAAGAAACATAAAGAGAAAATTTTTAATTTCGTCGCTTCTACTTCTGAAAACAGACCTGGAGGAAGAAAAACTCTGAAATCATGTAAACATCCTAATATGGAAAGCGCCCTTTATACCTGGTTTTTACAACAGCACGCTAGAGGTACCCCGATTTCTGGAGACATACTATGTAAAAAAGCTAGGTTTTTTCTGTGAAGCTTCGTATTAAGGACTTTAACGCCAGTTGTGAGTGGTTGCAGGAGTTCAAAAAGGGATATGGAATTCGCCACTTAAGTGTCTCGGGAGAAAAGCTGTCTAGTGATTTCGGTATAATAGAACCCTTTAAATTAAAATTCTTAAAACAATTAAGAGAGCCAGTTACCAGTTATTTATAAGGGAGCAAAAAAAGCTTGGGTGACAAAGGATCTATTTAAAGACTGGTTTTAATCACACTTTGTGCCGTCGGTAGAAAACAAAATGGAGGAACTGGGATTACCTAAGAAAGCTGTGTTACTTTTGGATAATGCTCCTGGCCATCCCGATGCTTTAGAATTAATGACTGATGATAAACAAATTTCCGTCATGTACCTTCCACAAAATTGTACACCGATTCTGCAGCCCATGTGATTCAGGCTATTAAACTTAATTATGGCAAGAAAATTCTTTCACAAGTTGTTGAATCTAATGATGACATTGCACAAATCTTAAAGGCAAAACATTTAAAAGACGTAGTATTTTTGCTCGACGAAGCCTGGCAAAGAGTAAAAACTGAGCTATTGAGAAACTCCTAGAACAATATTTGTCCTAACTTAACTACTGAACAAAGAGATGTCGATTTAGCTATGAACGATGACCAGACTGAAGAAGACTATAATGATGAAGATGATTTTCCTTTAAGCATATTCCTTCCATCTAATAAAATTCAAACTAAGACCTTGTTGAAATCAAGGACATGTGTAATCACCTAAATTGATTCAACGTTTGACGCTCAAAGTACGTTTTATAATCGTTAAACGTTCGTATTAAAATTTTGCTGTGACGTAAGTTACGTACTAGCAAACAAAAACAAGTAATATTTTGTATTATTTTATAAGCGGAAATTGGCCCTTTTATTGGATGTTGTGCCCACAAATACATGCTATTTAAGGAACTAAAATTACAACGATTCATTGTCCATAATTTACATCTTCTTTCCATTGAATTTATGCATCCTAGGAATTTTGCCTCAACATTTGCGTTGCTCGGGTTACTTTTTAACCGAAATTATTCGCACCTGTTGCCGGTGATTAAGGAATATTTCATTTTTCCTGTTAAGCCGTACCTATAGCAAGACTATTACAGCGGTTCTCTTCTTTTCACGTGTACAACGAGGCTAAGGGCTGTAATATAACGTACCTCGAAGTGGAGATCATATTTTCAGGTATTTTACAACTTTAAGTACAGGTGACAATGGGCTAAATCCTCGAGAATGATGAAAAGTCACGTACTAGCAATCAGACGTGTCCGTTCGACAAGTGCCCGTATACCTACGGGCACCAGTGCTCGGTGACCATAAAACACCTGAATCATTTAACAAACAATTTACACACTCCAAAGAAATCTATTCAAGATTGTTTGACTTGTTAAAGTGATCCGTTGCTGCCGTGGTGCACACAGCGTTTTCTCTTTTTGCCTTCTTCGCCTTCTTTCTTTTCGGATCAGCCTTGTTTACCAAATACTCCCTTATAAAGGAGAGATCTCGGAATTTATTCCATTTCCCGCTTAATAAAGACGTCTTCGGGTCGTTATTTTAAAAACCAACATTTATGTATTTGATTTAGTCTCGGATATTAACGCCGAGATAGTAATTTATTCAACACACAAGGCGTAAATGCGACGCTGTTTCAGTATCATTAGTGTATCGTCCTTTTCTCTTTCGACAACGAGATTATTTCGTGTCAAATCAACTTGATACTTGATACGAATGTTATACATCGAATATATCGTTCGAAAGGATTGATCTCTCAATAGATGTATCCGAAAAAAATCTAAGTTATATGCCATTAAATCAATATTTGAATAAATTCCTTTCAAAGGCAAATATGTAGTAAAATGTGAGAAATATACTTCGAGTACATCATACGCATGTAGTTTTATAAATATTGTAATAAGAGATTCATGTGCAAAAGATATTGGAAAGATGTATAAATATTAACTGGACAACAAATTTTGAAATTTTGTTTGTACCATGCATAATTTCCATCAATTATACTTAAATTGGCGCTATTAAATCTGAATATAATAAAATAAATTCTGAGTTAGTTATAGTTTTTGTATAATAAAAGTTTGACTATTTAACGTTTTGATGACTACGCAAGATTACATAAAAAATGTTTTTTAGTCACTAACTTTCCTTTTTTTGTTTTTCGCTTGTGTGTGATGTCTGATGACTAGAGTTGGTCACGCGTGCCAACAGGCAGCTGCGTCGTATCTATACGGTTACATACAAGCCTCAGTGTAGCTTCGACCTTCCATTAGCGCGGTACGTGTTGTTTAGAAATGTTGCGTACGTCGCGCAAACGACCCAAGGCGGACCAAGTTAGAGAATTTTTAGCCGAAATTCCTGACTTAACGTATGATGGGGCTAAAATTGAATGTGTAGTATGTAATATCAAATTCCCGAAACGTATTCGCGAATTTCACACACTGTGCCCCCGTATACCTGAGCCACCAGAACCTATTCTTACACGTTGGGGAACTTGGTTAAATGCTGCGTTTTATTATCATAAATATTATGAGAATATTAAAAACGTGATTTTACAATTCGATCCAAAGGAAGCTGCCGCTATCAAGAAAAGCCGGTCGAAATTTCAAGATAGTCGGGTTATACGGATTTAAAAATTATTCACAACAATTACTTCGGACTAGCGGAGGCAATAGAAAAGTTACAAGATCCTTCGGTGTCGTTAGTGGAATCTGTGCAAATAGTGCAACATGTTCACGTACAGCTATGCGCGATAGAAGACGCAAAAAATGTTTGTGTTCTAGAAAAATATGAAAGTGTTTTAGGGAAAGATTCTGATTTTGGCACATTAAGATACATTTGTGAAGGTGCGTCAACAGAACCGTTAAGTTGTTTCAAAGAATATTTTAATTACGCAAATATAACGTCACTAGATGTAGAACGTTCGTTCTCTGCATACAAACACATTTTTTCCTCGCGCCGCACTCGGTCTGTCGAAACAACTGTTGAAACATATCTAATGTTGCAGATATTTAACAGACATTATTCGCTTTGCGATTTCACGGAGGACTCTTAAAATGATAAGTGTTTGAGCACGCATTATTTTATTTTTATTTAACAACTACGCGAAAGTATTTACGACAGCAAACATCTACACACAATAGCTCTAGTGGAACCCGAGGCCTAATCGAAACAACGCCGCTGCCCGTTGGCGCGCGTGGTCAACTCTACTGATGACTCCCGAATACTCATCCAACAATAGTCCGCTAACATGGTAGAGTTCCACTTTCCCTCATATCTCTTCTCCATTAAGGAAATATCTTGGTAGAACCTCTCACAATGTTCATTGCTGACATGTCCACAATTCATTGGAAAGAAGTCAAGGTGGGAATGTAAAAAGTACAGTTTTCATGGCATATTGTACCCCATATCTTCGTAAGCTAATAGTAGATTGTTCACCAAGTCTATATAGTCTTCTGCTCTATGGTTACCCAGGAATTTAGTAACCACTACCTTAAACACAATCCAAACAACTCTCTCAGTGCCATTGTTAAGATTTCATCTTTCATCAATTCTCTAATTTACGGTCCTACGAAAATCCCTTCTTTTATTTTTGCCTCGTTGATTCCGGAGAACTTCTCGCGAATATATGTATTTAAATGCATTACCGCCTCGATTCATCCCCTTCACATTTTTCATTTACCCTAATTTTATATGTAATGAGGCAAATATACTTTATCTGGATCTACTAATAGTTCAAATTTCACATTCTTTATTCCAGGTGTTAGTGACTAACATTTAGGCCGGTCTTTTACTTTACAATGCAACTTTCTGGCTCGTCTGCCCCACTCGCACAAAAAACAACAAAATTTCGTATATCCAAGTTGTAATCCAAGCAGCAGCGCTACAAGGAGCTAATGTCAAGAAATAAATTTACTAAATGTAAAACAATTGCGTTGTATTCTTTAAAACGTATTTATCATACTATTCTCGTATATTAATACAAGGTCGCCCTAGTCCTCGTATATTAATACAACATCGCAGCGTATGAGCATTTTGTAGAAACCATATAGCATTCTTTTCCAAGAATTTTTGTATCTATAGGGAATTGTAGCAATGCATTTTTAATTTACTATATCAACAAAGAACGATATTTGCACATTCTATAATTCCAGCTAATAAACACGGTTAAAGATGTGGCTTGTGAGTATTGTAAATAAATGTCAATTATTGTAAATATACTTACTATACAATCTAATCAAATAACAATTCACCACGCATATACGGTGTATCGAATAAATCATATTCTACTAATTGTAAGTATGAATCATCACTGCGGTATAATACAGATATTCCAACCTTCCGAAATTGTAAAATTGCGCCTATTGTGTAAACAATAGGAAATTAAAATTTTCTGATGATATAATACACATCATAGAGTATCTTTCAAAGATATTTTCGTATATACAAGTTGATCGATAAGCAGCGAACCAGACACTTACTTTATTATTTTAAATGGAGCACCATGTATATTATTACTAAGGTTCGACAAACGGGTGCAACGTAGGAGGTCAAAAGTAGGTACGTGACATACAGTATTATTAAAAAATAATATATTGTTACCTTTTATTGACATCCTGATGTCCACTCTGACAACCGGGCTTACCGGTGGAGCAGTATTTTGTCGCAGTGGACATCAAGACGTTAATAAAAGGTAACAATATATTATTTTTTAATAATACTGTATCTCTCGTACCTACTTTTCATATGTCTATTTCTAACAGATTTCGAGATATTTGTAAGTTTGTCCTCAATCGCCTTAAATTAGATACCTCTATTTCCTTAAAAAAATCCAAAATGCAAATGAATTTTAACGTAAATGTTATACTTGTTTCTATCTAGACATTGCGTTAGAACGCTTTCCAAATATACAGAGCGTTCAGTATTGAATACCAAACTTTATCAAATTCAAACACCAGAAACGTCATTTTTTCAAATAGCACCATATATTTTTCTGTATCCACCGTGTAGGAAATTGATATGTCTAACGTCTTTGTATAATGATGTGTACACATTGGGAAAATGTGAAATTAGCTATATCTATATAGGTATGTACGGCGAGAGAGAGAGGAGGGGATTATGTGGAATCCGATCAATTCGATGCGAGTCGCGCTAGCACACTTCTAACAACGTTGGGATGTAGACCTGCTGTGTGTAAGAGCGCTAATAATTTGAAGTCATAGTCGCCTGAAAATGAGAGTTTCGCATATTTATGATCTTGCTACGAAGCTTAGACGAAACTAATAAGAAATTCTAAAGACGAAAATAAACACAGATTCTGATGAAATAAAAGAAAAGAAAAAGAAATCTCTAGAAATTCTCACTAAGATCATCCGCACATAATGCAGTCTACCTCGTAACTAACCACATCGCATTGTGAGCCGTCGACTGCCGCTTATGTGTATGTCTAACGTCTTTGTATAATGATGTATATATCTAACATTGAACGTAAAATAAACATTTACAGTTAAACAAGAGTTTTGCATTTGGGTACTATATCAAAGTGGTTTCTGGTGTTAGTATTGTTTGGTTACTGTGACTACAGTGAATAAAACATATTGACATTGCTGTTAACTGTTGATTCGAAATGTTAAGCCTAGGTAGCTACTCACGAAATGAAGTGCTTAAGAAGGAGTTGTTGCATATAATTTATGTATGACGCATGCATTCTGCAGTGCAAGTGTGCTAAAGTGTCCTAGTGTGCAAGTGTGCAAGTGTCCTAGTGTGCTAAAAAAAGTGCAGAACAGCATTTATAAACGATTGCGCAAGTGCATCGTGGCGGAAGGTAGGAACTTCGAACGTTTACTGCACATAGACAAATAAGTAGATAGCTATTAATTATTGAAATGAGAATTATTGTGCAATAAACATACTTTAATACGTTTGTTCTTAGTGTATTTCAATTGTGTTACATTTTACTGTTTAATTTTGTTTATTTTTTGTTTTGATTTCAAATTGATGTTGATATATGTATGTTTGGTTTTGTTGGTCGACTGTATGTACTTTGTCATAATTTGCTGTCAGGGAACAAAATAAACTTCTTCTTTTGAAATCGAAACTGAAGAGTGAAAATGTAGTTGTCAGTGAAATTTGCATACCTAAGCTTTATGTTATTTATTTCAAAGATGTTTATACCGAAGGGAGAAGACCTATGTTGAACTAGGCCGATGATAATTGTGGGATCTAAACTTCAATTGGCAATTCCAAGTACTTGACGTTACTTTAATGGCCCAACTATTAATCATACTAAAATCAATGTTATATTTCCTAAAACGAAAAGAAAATTGTCCTGATATGGTATCACGTCACTCAATGGCCATTACTAGATGTATAACATTCAGCACATCTTTTGGGCCTTGCTATGGAGTCTTAAGTAAAAGAGTAATGTGGTTTCACGATCCTCATAATTAGAGAGCGGAATTTATGCAATTTGCATATCCCATATTTTTTATATGACAAGCACTGCCACTAACTGAATCAGTTAAATTAATCAATGATTTAGAAAATAGTGTTTCAAATATTCCGGGAAGAATAGGAAACAATAAGTCAAAAGTTTAAAGAAATAATTAATAAAAATGTAGATACAAAAGTTTAGCAAAAATCAGTTTGATTTTGACTGGTGAATCAAAAATGGATGAAACAGGAACAAGTATAGAATTAAGTCCTAAGATTATGAATGCATTAAAGTATGCACCAATGACTTCCGTTGATGTTGAAAGAAGTTTTTCGATATATAAATGCATTCTCACAGATAGGCGACATAATTTTTCATTAGAAAATATAGAAAAGCATTTAATTGTAAATTGTTTTAATAATAAAAATATGTAGTATCTAAGTATGTATTTTAGCAAATTTTAAGTACGTGTGTGTTTATATAATTGTGCTTTTAAAATGTAAGTGGGAATAATGTAAGAACAATAAACGTTTGTAAAATGCTTCGTTGTGATTATTCTTATTTTATAACATTTAACAAGAAGTTAATCGGTATCAGAAGCATATGTGCATAAAACTGCATATTTAGCAAAAATTGTGCATATTTCGAAGAATTTTTCTGCATATATATGCGCATATTTTGTCGATTTCCGATGCATATAATTCCGCTCTCTACTCATAATAATAAATTCAATCAGACACCAAGTTGCTGCACGAGGTCTAGTGTTCCGAATGTAACATACAGTCACCGCAAAGTCGGTGTCAAATGAGGAAAATTTGTATTTTTAATTTTTAAGAAAAAAATTTAAGCTACAATATGTGTTTATCTAAGAACCTATTTTCAAAAGTAACTAGTTTGTTTTTACGTATCGTGAAATCACTTGCCTCTCCGATAAAGTTGGTTTTGTTAGAAATCAGATTCAATACTCTTAATAAATACGAGGATTTCACAAACATGTAAGGTAGGTAGGTGGCATAATGCTTAAGTTTTTAAATGAAATACAACAGGAATAACGTCATGCAAATAACTCTCTTTTGTAAGCCGAACACTTTAATACTTTGGTAACTGGCTTGCCGAAAGATGTGATGAAGATGAGATTGAGATGGATTCATTTATACGTATGTATATGGAATTTTCTCAGACGTTTACTTCTGTCAATACTACAAAGAATCAATAAACAATTATTATATTATTATTATTCTAGAATTCTTGGTTTTACTATGAAAATATCTACCGTTTTTTCTACTTCTGTTTGCTTTGGCTCTTGTCATACGATTCTGCTTCTGTTCGTGATGTTTCAAATGCTGGACGTTCCTTTCCTCAATAAATTATTATTATTTATTTTACCTTTAAACAAGCGTTGTAGGATTTAATGTCTTAGTGCAAATTTCTCAACAAAAGCCCAAACTGTTTAAATTTTGAATTTTTTATTACAATCTATACTGTTACTCTTTAACTTTGTCTTATGTATTACAGAAAATAAATTAAAATGATAAAGTAGTAACTAACCCTGGTAAAGCTGACCTTATTGCCGCTGCCGAAGAACACCACGCCCCGGGAAGTAAAGCTGGTGCCCATGGATGTAAGAGCAAAGGTGGCCACGCTAAGAAGGGTGCTGCTGCCGACGGAGGCATTATAGCTTCCGTCGGTGTGCGCTTCTTCTCTTCTTCAGCCACTTTTGTAATCAAAACTACCACTCGCACGTAAAACACTGTTTCACAACTCCAACGGTTTGTTTTCCGAAGCCTTTACGAATTTAATATTTCGCTATTTACCGATTATCGCGATCGACGACATCGAGTTCGTCATGGCGAGTTTAAGCTCGCTGCACGGGGATATTTATAGAATTGTTTTTTCAATAGTTCCCCAAAAACCGCCACCGTACTTTAGCATTCAACGGGAAATTCGGTTCTGGGTGTTCAAGTGGTACGGCACGCGAACTCTTGAGGT
Organism: Dynastes maya; assembly: GCA_029619315.2. NCBI lineage: Eukaryota > Metazoa > Arthropoda > Insecta > Coleoptera > Scarabaeidae > Dynastes > Dynastes maya. The sequence continues at coordinate 72,493,820 of JAROYE020000002.1, forward strand.
CTTCTAGAGGACCACTGAATAGCGCTGAAGAGTCTCTCGACTCGATGGTCCTCATAGACTCTCACCCTTCGACCAATCGAAGAACTTGATGGCGGAGGGTGGAGTTTCGGCCGGCCAATGCTGACGTTTTCACGTAGCGGTATCGACCCGAGGACACTGCTCAGAATGTGACCTCTTCTCCTGTTACAATTCACGCTTTTAACGAGAACACGGTGCGCGGGGTGAACGAGGTCGGAAGAGGCATCTAAGTGCTTTTAAAGTGGTAATTGTGTCGGACAAGAACTTACGATTATAGCCGTTTTATTTATTGTCGTCTCTTTTGCTTTTTTTCATCTACTCTAGTCGCCCTGGCGTATAAATCTTTGTTCCGGAATGGAAATCAGCGGAATAACACATGTATTTATAAAGGCTTCAGTTTGCGCGATTTGATTTATAAGTTTGCTTAGTGGATTTGGTTGTGGACGTGGACGAAACCACGAAACCCTTTGATAGAAGTTGCAAATAAACAACTCATTTCTTTTAGCCGCAAACAAATACATACTTTAGAATGTTTAAGCCACAATTTGCTTTAGATTACGCAATGTGTAAATAAGATTGGTTGAGCATACATTTATCCACTTGGTATTATTATAAAGAAGCTTTTTATTACATACATTTATTGTCAAATATCGATGGAAGTAGGAATTTGAAGCAGTGATGTAAATAAGCAATACTACATTTGCCGATAAGAAATGACAAATCAAAGAATCTCATCATTTAGTAACGTCCCACAGTGGGTTATTTGATTAATTTATATTAGGTTCGTTTTTTCTTCCGAGTTTGAACGATTCTAGAACCGTTACTGTACTAGTTGCATTGAATCCTGTGTTTTTCTTCCGGTGTAACTAACAGTTAAATGCTTTTTTTTTCCTCTCGGGACTGTTTTTGGACGGTAATAAAACTGTTTAAACAGTACTAGCTTTAGAGTAAGAACCAAAAGAGACTGATAGTTCGCACGTTGGTTAAACGTTAATTATTACGATCTGTCAATTTTTGACAAATGATTTCGCAACGCGCACAAATAGATATACCACTATTTAAGCGAACTGACCTGTGTAATAACAAGTTAAAGCAAAAATATGTTTTATAAGCATATGTGTGTATAACGTACTAATTAAATTATTGGACATTATTATTTGTTTGTGCTGCAAAGGCTAACAATTTTGTCTCTACATTTAATTTATCCACATTTTGGTGTTACAGATGGATAACATTTTCTTCAGCTCCAATGACGCGAGCGATGATGAATTATTTTTACAAACACTTGCCATCTTCTTTAATAAGAAATGAAAGGCTTTTTGAAGAGACAGTTTCTATGTATACTGAGATGGAGTTTGTAGTACATTTTAGAATTTCTAAGCACTTAATGGATGTGCTTTCTTCAAAATATTCTGATAGTGATAATCTCCCTTCTGGTACCATTGGAACTGCGAAGGTGTCACCAAAGAAGAGTAATGAATATGTAATGCATTAATGTAATTGTCAAAATTGTTTGTATACAGCGACATCTATAGCCAAACATAAATAATTATACTATCCAGGAGCTGATTTTCTTCTAATATAAGTTCTGACTACTAACAGTTCAAGGTTGAACTGATTTAAAACCAATTCATATACAGAAGAAAAACGAACCTTTTATTTCATAAACTTTTTTAACTCATCCAGATAATAGGAATTGTCGAACTCTGCAAGATAGGCCGCTGTTTCGACAATGACGTGAACGGCTTTCCGTCAAGTCATTTTTTCAAGTTTAGAAACAGAAAGAAGTCACAGGGGGCCAAGTCTGGCGAATGTGAAGGATGAGGCATCAGTTCGTACCATAACTGGACTAGTTTTTCTGTCGCAATTGCCGATGAGTGGACCGGGGCGTTGGTTATGATGGTAGAGAATTTTTTTCTTCGTTATGTGGGGCCTTTTTCTCTTTACTTCAGTGTCGAATCGGTACAAGAAATAGTACTGCCCTGGGATTGTCCTTCCCTTCTCCAAATAATCAATTGAGATTATGCCTTGTAAATCACAAAAAATCGTCGCCATAACTTTTCCGGTTGATAGAATCGTCTTCACCATCTTTGGTGCACATTCACCAGGAAAAACCGATTTTGCTGGCTCGCGTGTAGTGATGTATCCGTGTCTCATCTTACAGTTACACCTCACACAAAGTTACAAAATTTATAGCAGAAATGCCTGACCTAATTTATGATGATTACGTCACGTAAATAGTAAACAGCAATCTTCAAAAAAAAATTGCACGCGACACTATGACAAATTTAAATTTAATTTATGTGTTACCTTTATTGCATGTAATCTACCGCTTAATTTATTAGACAAGGAAGCATATGTCTTCTTTTGGAATAAATATTCGGACTGCAAATTACCAAGTCGGGCATCGTTACAAAGAATTGTGCCATCTGCTCGTGAACATGTTGAAAAAAGAATTAAATCGGAGTTAAAAGATAAAAAACGTAAAAACGTTCTATGGTTAATGTAATGGTACGTACAATGGAACCACATCAATCGTCATCTTCAATTCTATTAGTTTCCAGACGAGTACAGCAATGTACTGCCGAAGTAATTTCAAAGATAGTGTTAAATACGTTGGAAAAGTTTGAACTTTCAACAAACCAACTTTTGATGTTTATGAGTGATGGTGCCGCAAACATGCTTTCTGTAGGCCGGTCTCTTAAAAAAGATTGTGCTAACTTGTTACATATTACGTGTAAAATTCATGCTTTCAGTCATGTGGCAGATAGTATCAGAAAATGTTATCCTGAGGTAGACGCTTTAATAGCGCATACAAAAACAGTGTTTGTCAAATCCCCAAAACGTATTCGCAAATTTCACAGACTGTGCCCCCGTATGCCTGAGCCATCAGAACCTATTCTTACACGTTGGGGAACAAGGTTACAGGCCGCGCTTTATTATCATAAATATTTTGAGAATATTAAGAACGTGGTTTTACTATTCGATCCAAAGGAAGCTGCGGCTATCAAGGAAAGCCAGCCGAAATTTCAAGATAGTTACTTCGGACTAGTGGAGGCAATAGAAAAATTACAAAATCCTTCGGTGTTGTTAGTGGAATCTCTACAAATAGTGCAACATGTTCACGCACAGCTATGCGCGGTAGAAGACGCAAAAAATGTTTGTGTTCTAGAAAGGTTTAGAAAGTGTTTTAGAGAAAGATTCTGATTTTGGCACATTAAGGCAAATTTGTGAAGGTGCGTCAACAGAACCGTTAAGTTGTTCCAAAGATTATTTCAATTACGCAAATGTAACGTCCCTAGATGTAGAACGTTCGTTTTCTGCTTATAAACACACTTTTTCCTCACGCCGCACTCGGTTTGCCGAAACAACTGTGGAAACATATCTAATGTTGCAGATATTTAACAGACATTATTCACTTTATGATTTCACGGAAGACTCCTAAGACGGTAAGTGTTTGAGCACGTATTATATTTTAACTCCGACCATTTATTTTGTGTAAACTTTTATGCGCCCGCCACTGGCTGTTGGCGCAAATTAAGCAACTCTACTGATAACGCCTCAAAACATTTCAATTATTGACGAAATGGTATTAGCAGATAGCCGTTTGGAAGTGAAGGAATTAGCAGTGATGTCTAACATTTCTGAAACAAGTATTAGTCGAGTTCTCCAGAACCATTTTGGTATGAATAAGATTAGTGCAAGGTGGGTACCGCATCTTCTTTCTGCTCTCCAACTTGAACGTCGAGTCGAATTGTCGTCCTCGTTTTTAAACATGTGTGGAGACGACCCGAAACCGATTTTGGAGTCCATTGTCACAGGAGATAAAACAATGGTTCTTATTTATTTTGTCATTTAAAGAAAGACCTTAGGGGACGTCGTTTTAAGGATGATAGTGAATTGCAAGCAACTGTAATATAACATTTTGAGGGAAAAATTATATTATTTTAACAAGGGTATAGAATTATTAATTGATCGTTGTAATAAATGTATTGAAGTTAGGGGAGATTATATTGAAAAATAAAAATTGTTGTATTTTACCAAGTTTATTTTTTCTATATCAGGCCGAGAATTTATGGCGCCTACCTCCTACATATAATTACATTTATTGAATTTGTTATACAATAACAAATAGATGTAATATTTTTGAGAACATCTACACTCCCATCTTACACAGCATAGTAACATTTACAAAAATATATTTTATGTAGGACATGCAGGACATCTCATTCTCTATTTGCAGAAAAACACACAATTCAAAAGCAGCGTTTTGCATTGTACATCCTCATATGTCATGGTTAAATTAAATGTTAACAACTTTGGGTAATTCTGAAAGAATTGGCAAAATGACTGTAGCTTTCTGGGTTTAGCAAATGATACTTTTTTTGATTGATGTATACCAGCACATCACCAATTTTATCTAAATTACAACCTAACCATATCACGTAGATTAGAATACAAAAACTTCTATGTAAATTCGGTTAGACGGAAACAATGTGATGTCAATGGTTGAAAAAGCAAGAGAAATGATATTTTTCTATAATATTCCCCTTCCAAGATTACCAACGCATTTAACAAATAACTTTCACTTCTACAGTAATAATGTATACGATCTGCTGTTGCTATGTTTGTATCGACACAGTATGCATGTTCCTAATATAGGGCACTTAAATGTTAGGCGTATTACAGTTGGTTTTCCCTAACGCACAACTAACTCTATACGCGCACACATAAATTACGTTAACACGGTCACAGTCTATCGCGAAGTCGTCGACGTACGTCCCGATTGGTAGAAAGATCGGGACCCTTAGTTCGCCTCTAAGAGCCCTCCAAGCCGCTGATGACCATACATTCGTACCCACACTTGCAACAATAACATTGTGTTACCTTTCTCTTATCCCCTCTCAAAAAGCTAGCGTCAATACTTCAAACATCCTTTATCATGCTAACTGCTAGTAGGAATAATCTTTGCTTTAATAAGAAGCACGTACAGGGTGCGTTGAATGTCCATTGAAGCATCAATTTAAAACTTTTATAATATTTTTATTATTTATAATAATAATGAATATGAAACATAAAAAATAATCCAGGAATATGGGAGATTTGTCAATGAAATATATTCCCTCCTTTTTCTGTAATGCACTTCTATTATATTCTGTAGTTTTTACTCCTGTATTGCGGCAATTTCATTTTGTGGAACCAATTTAAGATTTTCAAGAGTTTGCAGCTTGTTTCTGTATGTCTTAGAACGAAGTTATCTGATTGCGTGTGGAATTTGACCACCCAAAAAAAAGCACTAGCAGAATTTCCATAGAAACTCCTGCCTTATCACTAGAACCCGGTAACTGGAGAGCAATCGCAGCGGCGGTGTGTTTAGGTGGGCTGGTCAATTATGATACGACACGACAAATCATCATCACTCAGTTCAGTTTAGCATTGGATAGCGGATAGGGCGTGTTGATTTTATTGATATAGACGTAGTTATTAATTGTAATTATTTAGTGTAGTGCGTTTTGATTTTATTGATACAGGCGTAGTTATTAATTGTAGTTTTGAATGAACATGTCGAAGGCTAAAAAACGACCCTTTCAAGACATAGTAAATAAGTTTATTTCTGACTTTCCCGATTTGTTTTACAACGGGAGTAAGATAGTTTGTAAAGTGCGTAAAATACATTTAATGTCAAATAAGAAGTGGAACTGTACAAGACACGTAAATTCCTCGATAAACAGCCGTTTAAGGACTTTTGGGACAAATACAATCCAGAGTTGCGGTTGCCAACGGAGAAAACGGCACGTAAGCATGTTGCATTTGTACGCGATGACGTGGAAAAGAAAATGAAACGCATATTGAAAAAACAGTTGCTTTGGTTATGTGTTGACGAGACAACAGACTGTAAAAAAAATTCAATTGTAAATATGATGGTACGCATACTAGACCCTAGTAAACCTACATTACCACTGTTACTAGCTAGCCGAAGACTACAAGAGTGTATTACTGCAGCAATTACGAAGGTTGTACTTAGTACGTTGGAAAAATTTCAAATTTCAAAAGATAAAGTGTTGATGTTTATAAGCGATGGCGCAGCGATAATGTGTTCGGTAGGCCGTTCTCTTCTTGAACATAGTTGCAAGTGTTTACATGTTGCATGTAAAGTGCATGCTTTACATCTTGTGGCAGAAACCATTCGACAATGCTCTCCCGAGGTAGATGCATTAATAGCAAGCACAAAAAAAGTATTTTTGAAATCTCCCAAACGCCTACGATCATTTCACACAGTGTCCCGGTATTCGTCAACCACCGGAGCCAATTCTTACACGTTGAGGAATATGGTTGCAGGCAGCTTTTTATTATGCTGAACATTTCAAAATGGTAAAAGCTATTGTTGCACAATTCAATCCTGCCGAAGCTGCAGCTATTATGGAGAGCCAGTCGAAATTTAATGATATTTCCGTTGAAACAGATTTTAAAAATATTCGTAGCTACTATAAAGGGTTAGCTGACGCTATAGACCAATTACAAAATAGATCGTTATCATTATTGGAGTCTCTGCAAATTATGGACGGAGTGCATACACAGCTACTGACTAAACATGACGCAAAATATAATCGCGTTTTAGAAAAGTTCGAGAGTGTGCTACAGAAAGATCCAGATTTTAGCACACTAAAACAAATTTGTGATAGTGTATCGAATAATCCCCTGACTAAGTACAAAGAATATTTTAATCATGCATGTATAACATCAGTAGATGTTGAACGCTCTTTTTCAAAATATAAACCCATTTTCTCACCACGGCGAACATCGCTCACCGAGACAACTGTGGAAACACATCTAATGGTGTCAACTTGTTGCCACACTTATCCATATCATGTTAATACTGATAATGGTGCTTCTAGTTTTACTGTTCCGTAGCCAAGGCTGCTTAAAAGGGTGAGTGTTTCACTACTTTTCACATATTATAATTATGTATTAGTTCTGTTATTTTTTTTTCTGTTTTCTTACTATTGTTTTTGTATACTAGGCAGGTACGGCTATGGCACGGCTCCCTGTTACCGGGCTCTAATTATAACTCTTAAAACCATGTTTTCAATTTCAATTTTTAGTTTTTAATAACAACGTCAAACGTAACGTCCTTCAATCATCAGAAATTTTGGTCTTGTAACAGGTACTGTTGATTGTACAGTACCTGTTACAAGACCAAAATTTCTTCAATATTGGCCACTACGGCACTTAACTATACTCTCCACTTTACTTTATTAAAGATATTACCTGCTTAATAGAAACAGGGTAAAGTTTACTACTGGAAAAACCAACAATTTGTTAACCTTACATTCCCCAGGTGTTTATGGTACCTCCAAATATTGTAATCCTCTTTATTCGATGAGTACCAAACACAGCGTCGTTCTTTTATTCAATTCAACTAATTATATAAGCACGGAGAGATGTTAATTAATGTCTGGCAATTATTCATCAGCGAATATAATAGATTCCCAACTATGAAAATTCGTTTATTGGAAGGGCGTTTAATTAACGCATGTATATTGAAAAAAAGGTTTTGTTAATAATGTTAGAATCTTCACAGTTTGGTATACAAGCACTTAAATATTTCCCCTTACTACAGAGTAGATACGTATTTAAATACATCAATTGAGTTCTTGGGTTGAAAAGAATATTTAAATAATTAATTTTGTTGTTTGCATATTATTTTAAATTTCCTGGTATTGAATACTGGTTTTGCTGCTTCGTTCATAAGAAGATCTTGACCACATAAACATACAATGAACTGACAAAATAAAATATCAGTTACAACAAAATAAACAATAAACAAGTATTTACTTGTTAAAAAATAAGACGTATCGTTTGGAAAGCCTTCACTAACTACTGTAATTAAAATGATATAGGCACCCAAATAGTTCAAATCGAAAGTGTTTCCTAATTACACAACTACAAAGTTCACATTTGGTACTTGACAAACACCAAAATTAAGCCAAAATGGAAAAGTAAAAAGAATATAATTACCAAAACCAAAATTTTAGCATTATTTTGTATGGAATTGCGCATATCAAACTTTCTATAAATTAATGATATTTTATACGATTTTGTTCGTAAACACTATTTTCCAAATATCAGAAAAGTTCATCTCTTCAAAGTACTTTAGGTAAATTAAATTTTAATGGTACACCTAGAAAACATTTTACTTAACGCTCTATAAAATGCAATTGCTGTGACAACAGTTTTGGTCTTTTCTAAAATTGAGTGCATAGGTATACCGCTTTTATTTGACAAAGTTAGAAATACAATTAAGAACTTCACAAATGGGTTACAAAGAAAAGGAGCCAAATTCATTTAATATGTAGTGTTCATACTTTAATAATGGTTGATATATACCTTGATATTAATTTTTAAATTTTCAATTAATCGAAGAATTTTGACAGATTATCGTTTAGTTAAAACTTGTCCATCTTGTCTTGTTTCGAAATAATACAACCAAAGTTTACTTCATGAATATTGGAGCCTTTTTGGTTCCAATATCCACCAAAATGACTTTCGCTTCCGTGGAGAAGTTGCATGTCGAAATTTTAAATGACGATTCCAATGTATTCGTTTAATAGAATTAATCTCATGTTATCGTTTACGTAGATTTAAAAGAATTCCATTGAGACATAATGCATTTAATTAGTATAATTATATAATATAAAGATTCCAATGGTGGATTTTCTTTTGTGCATCAAATGTTGTTTACCGGAATCCTTTTTTAAACACAAATGGCTTCTACCCTTATGTGTAAAACAAGGGCAAAATATTAATCTTGAGGAAAATCGAGGGAAGATGCCATCAGCGCTGCTTCGCCTCACAAATTTGCAACCATACGCTAAAAATGTAAACAATCTGACTTTCAAATGTAAGTAAATAAAAGCAAAGTTTCGAATAATTATCACAACAATATGTACATATATTAAAGGGTTTGGATTCTTAAGTAAAACTAAAAACTAGTTCTTTCTATCAAAATTCCCAAATCTATTAAAAATACCTATTCATTAGAAGGAAAGACTTTGCTTTAACATTTTTACATGAACATGTCAAAAGGTAAAGACAGAAAAATGTATTGTACGATGATTTAATAAACAGAGTTGTGTGATGTCGCAAAAAAGGCATAATCAAATTTATTTTTCTTATATTAGAACAAACAGTCCTTTAACCAACGTATCATAAAACCACAAATTCCAACTTTCGAAAGCACCAGCAGTCTATAAACCGTACATATACCTATCTAATTAAATAATAAACCTGGTACGGTCAAATTCTCCAAAAACGTCTATCCTATACGATGCTGTGTAAATTTTGACGCTTTTTTGCCTGTCATTTTATTGCCCTTACGGCGTTATCGCGGCCCTCCGCTAAATTTCAAGAGCTAATAATGTCCCAAGTTGTGTATACATTGCGGACTCTAAGGAGTCGCCGAACACCTGTGCAGGTAAATCGGTAGACAGCTCGCCGCCAAGTCGTCCGGACCACCCCGTAGACACTTCATTCACGAACGTTTAACTTTCATAACAGACTTACAAGGGCCTACATCCGCCCGAACGGTCCTTTCGCTGAAATTCTTATAGGTACGCACCTTTAACGTGCTGTAAAATGGATGCCGTTTTGCCTAAAAACTAACGTTCAACAGCACCGTTTCTTAACACCGCAGAACGGATTTAAAAGGCGTTGGATATTTGAAAGGTTTTAGGATAGAAAATCTGACAAGATCTGTCGATTTCTTAATATTGTTATTTTTGGTCCGTAGTAATTGCTGATGAGCTTTTCCAATGAGATGTATTGTGTGATGATACTTCTCGAGACCTGTCATTTTTAGCATTTTATGAAAAATTAGTCACGTTAGAAAGGAATTTTTACTATTCCCTCGGAAATACGATGCCTACTTCTGATTCTTATTGATTTTCTAATTTACAAGGACCAAAACTATTAATTATTGCAAAGTATTTCGTGGCAATTTGAAATCTAAAGCTATTTGACATAAAACAACTTTTTAAAATCTCTAATTAAATGGAAATTAACATAATGTTTCAGTATAATAGTTTTGTTAGATTTGCTATGTTATTTAGCAATAATTAAGAAAACGAAATGTGGTAAATTCGTATTAACAACTCATTCATTCTTAAATGTTGGCTATGCTATGAACATTACTCTAAAAAATTGTAGGTTAGAATTATTCAGTAGACCAATCAGATTTTAATAAAGAAAAGTCAACATAACCATTTATACAAACTTCGTTTCGATATGTATTTAGGTTAATACACAATGATTAACCTCAGAATTAAGTTTAGCTACAATTATTATACTGGTTACCTTGAAAACTTTGACGTGGATAATATTACAAAAACATCCTATTCGAAAGCGATAGAACTAAGTTGCGGTGTTCCTCACGGATCAGTTTTGGCTCCAACACTCTTCTTAATTTATATTAACGACCTCTATCTAACGTTAACACACTGTACCTTATCCCAATATGCACACGACACAAGCTGTATAGTTTCAAATATGGATAATGCTGGTCTTTCAATTTCAGCTGCGTCATTGGTAAATCAGATGTCTGACTGGTTTGATAATAATTGTCTAACACTGAACATTGCCAAAACAACCTTGGTTCAATTTAAATCGTCCATTTTGCATCGTAATGCCTTTGACATACGGTATAATGATATTCCGGTTTCCGAAAGCGACTCGGTCAAGTTTTTGGGGTTGGTTGTGGACGGAGGGTTAAAATATAGTGAACATTGCAGTTTATTGCAGAGTAAGTTGTCGACAGCACTGTATGGAATGAGAAACTTAAACAATGTTGTAAATATACATTCGTTGCGGCAGTTTTACTTCGCGTATGTAGAGTCCCGTCTTAGCTATGGTTTGATTTTCTGGGGATCAGCAGTGGCAGCCAGATAGCTATTTATACTGCAGAAAAGAATTGTCAGGTGCATGTTGCGCGTTACACCATTAACATCCTGCCGTCCACTTTTTAAGGACCTTAGGATACTTACACTTCCCAATTTATACATCTTTGAGGTAGAGTCCGTTCACTTTCGGAAGACACCAGCGCAAAGACGCATTTTAGGATTAGAAAGAGAAGTTGGTGCTAACCGAGAGAAATAGCTATGTATTTCTTACCTACAGTAAGACCTACACAAGACCCTTATTAACATTACGAGAGCCTTCTATAGATGCTTCAAAAATTAATGTTATTTTTTTCGGGTTCGAAATCTCCATCTGTTGGTATATTACTTGGCTATTAAAAATTAATAACCATTTGGAAGTTCCTGGCCACTTTATTGTAAAAGTACCCACATCAAAAAGTGTAGTTTAACTGTAAACTGTAAAAATATATATTTTTTCTTTTTTTACTACTATACAAATGATATTAAATCCTACGATTTATACATGTACGTTTAAAAAACATTTGCCTTATTTTTGAAAGCTTTTGTGGAATACACGTGAAAAGAATGCCTAATAACAATAACCAAAAATTAATGCTAATATAGCTCATGGTATTGGTGGAATCATTCCCGGCAAAAACAATGTAGCAGAGAAAATAGCGCTAACACATGAACATGTTTCTGCCTACCCGGTGTCATCAGCATGGTTCTGAGCACAATCTTCTGCTGCTATAATTGCGTTTGCCTCTCAGTTTATGCTGCTGTCTGTGTCTCTTGGCGATAGGTGTCGCCGAAAGACATATTCAGTGCTGTTTTGGAGATTAGCAGCATAAACTGAGGCAAACGCAATTATTGGCAGCAGAAGATTGTGCTCATGCTGATGACGCCGGGTAGGCAGAAACATGTTCATGTGTTAGCGCTATTTTCTCTGCTACATTGTCTTTGCCGGGAATGATTCCACCAATACCATGAGCTATATTACCATTAATTTATGGCTTTTGTGGAATATTGAAAATCGTGAGATTTGATATCTCTATCGTGGGATCGTAAGATTTTGTACGAAATCGTGAAATCGTACGATTTATAGCTAATTAGACATTACTAATTCTCTACAATATCCAGTGTTGCCAATTGTTTAGAGACCAGCTCGGTCTAGTGTATGCGCAAAATCTGCTGTTTTCGTCAATTTTTGAAAACTTACAAATAAAAAGGCTATTAAGTCTCATTATGTAAATCAATGATTCTTTTAATTGGGGATGACATCTGCGCCTTTTTAAATAATGATTGAATAATAACTATTTCTGTGACATTTCAAAGAAACTATTTCAACAAAAATTGAAATTTATAGACCGTAACGCATCCTTAAAGCTAATAGTCGGTTTTGCTCTTTTTGTAGCAAAAACAGATCCCTCACAATTTGGAACACATGCGCGACCAACCTTGAAAAAGTAAAGGGGACGTAATGTTGCAGTAACCTCATACAAGGAATTTTAAATAAAATTTGCAAATTAACCTTTTAAAAATCAAAAAAAGAAGCCACCAACGAAACGTAATTTCTATTTTGATATTAGCTGTAAGTAATGAGGTTAGGTACAAGTTATTGTTTCTTTATATATACATACCACCTTAGATTATTTTGTTCGCTTATTATTTATTTACACATTATGTATATTTTTTTTACATATTCTGAGATTATAATAAATTATTTATGAAATAATCAAAATCCTTGATTAATCCAAAATGTAGGCGTCCCCTTTTAGGATTCTTTTTTTTTATTTTTACGCTACGAAAATAATTTTATCAATGGCAATACTGTCTGTGTGTATAAATTAGACGTGCATGAAAATATTTTAGGTTAAATGCTTGACAGCCGGTGTTGCCATTGGTAAAATTATTATTTTAATATTTTTCAAAAAAATGCGTATTATGTATACGTGTATCAAACAACTTTTACGACAATTATGGCATCACATATTTAAGATCCCCGATACTATATTCTCCTGAAACATGTTACCCATTGTACCGGCCTTGTCGTTGCGTAAATTTCGAAGAGGTGCGATAAAACTGGGCAGGGTAAATATATAGTGAATTTCTCATAGTGGTGCTGCATTTCTCGCATTGTCCGAGGTGTAAAGGTTACTTCCGGCGGCCCGGCGGGGCGTAAAGTGTTCCACGCCATTGTAAATCGGAGATGCGGGTCCGATTCACTCACTACCTGCACCTGATCTCGGGCCATTCACTTCGCAAGACACCATTTATAGAAAAAGGCAGTATATCCGGACATATTTTACTATAAAACGCTTCACAACTTTACTACGTTCTTTTCGTTCGTTTCAATTGTTTTCTGCGTTTCGGTTTTTGAGAAATCGATGGCGTAGTACTCATTCACAAAAATCCCATTCATCGCTTGGAATTTTTCGAAAGGTTAGCCGAAACGTGAAAGAGGCAACATCTCTTTAATTTTGATTTGTTTCCGTATATTAGGCATTTTTCAAAAACAGAAACAACAGAAGGGTTTTTGTTTTACCAGAAATCTACTAAAGCCCAAGAAGTTGTTCTACATACGAGGTAGGTACCTGATTTGTACAGGTTCGAGCGTGTTCAAAGTCCGTGAGCAAAGTGTTCCCGTTTGAGGCAAGAAACCCTTGAAGGTGATGAGCGCCCTGGTCAGCCAATTAAACTGATAACGCTTCAAAACTATTCAATTATCGCCCGTTTTTAAACATGTGTGGAGACAACTCGAAACCGATTTTGAAGTTACAGGGGATGAAATAATGGTTCTGTACTATGATCCTCTGTCTAAAAAGGAATTGATACAATGGTGGCGACCCGATGAACCTCGTCCCAGAAAGGCGAAAGTCGTTCAATCAACGAAAAAGGCGATAAAATCCCAGAATATTGTATTATTCTGGGATTGTGAGGGTATTTTACTCATTGACTTTAATGAGCGCAATACAACTGTCAACAGAATATATTACGCGTCTTTGTTGCATAAATTGAGCGACAATATTCGTGCAAAACGTCGAAGAAAATTGACAAAAGGTGGTCGATTATTGCACTCGTCCATACTGCCGCCATTTCACAAGCTGCCATCCGCGAATGCGGCTTTCAAGAATTGGAACATCCACCGTATAGTCCGTATATGGCTCCAAGTGTTCATTATTTATTTTCTCATTTAAAGAAAGACCTTAGGGGACATCGTTTTGAGGACGATAGTTAGTTGCAAGCAGTTGTAATACAGAGTGCGGCAGAAACAGTGACCCATTTTACACATTAAAATTAAGAATGAAGAATTACAATTACAAATTATTATAGTACACTGTTTGAAAGAACACTTCCAACTATTCCTTACATTCGTCACTTTTTGAAAATTATGTCCTTCAGGTCTGTACCATTCTTGGCGATAAAATTTTCGGCAGGAACACGCACACTCGCCATAACCTTACGAAGAATGTTGTCTGGTATGGCCTCAATTTCGGTGAGAATGTTGTTTTTCAATTCCTGAATAGTTCTTGGATTATTTGCATACACTTTGGATTTCAGGAATCCCCACAAAAAAAATCACAAGCCGATAAATCGGGCGAACGGGGTGGCCAGTTGACATCTCCAAACCGGGAAACAAGATTCTCTAAAAACATTCTGCGTAGAACTGTCATTGACGTTTTGGCAGTGTGACCAGCGATCCATAATGACTGACAATGCTTTGAACTGCACTACGCACTGGTATCAATATGAGTTCTCTAGGAAGTCGCGTTCAACAATGGCGCACGATTTAAAATGGGTCACTGTTTCTACCGCACCCTGTACAACATTTTGAGGGGAAAACTTTAAATTATTTTTACAAGGGTATAGAATTATTATTTGATCGTTGCAATAAATGTATTGAAGTTAGGGGAGATTACATTAAAAAATAAAAATTGTTATATCTTCCTAGTTTATTTTTTCTATATCAGGTCGAGAATTTATGGCGCCTACCTCGTATTTGAAAGTATGTAACTATAACAACGTCTTGCTCGGGGACGTAATTTCAGTTACAAGTAGAGAGTGGCAAAATTGTAGATAGTGCAGCACAAGTGAAAATTCAAAGTCAATTTCGCAACGTTAATATTTGTCCAATATTACACAATCTTTACATGCACTTGAATAACTGCTATCTTATGATGTACAAACCTGTCATTAGCTGCTTTTTGCATCGATAATATTTTTCAAGCTTTTGTTTTAATTGGTTTAGTATGTCAAGTGGACAACGTAGACCACCTACAATGCACTGATTTCCACTGGTTCACCGCCGTCGAGTATAACACTTAATTCGTAATTGTTTACTTTAAATTCAAGTGGAAATTATATATTTCTAGAGACGTTTGTGTTCGATAATGTCTTAGATGAGTTATTTATAACCTGCAGTGTTTCTGTATACCAAAATTTGATTGCAATGCGGTGGCGAAATGTCTGGAAAGTTATGAACATGTGATTTATTATCCTATTGTTATAGGTTATATACTGAAAATAGTCTGTATGTGATACTATCACACATTTCTTGAACTAAAATATGAAGGTATAACTCAACTTGTGTTGGTGGTCCAAAAGTTGATAGAGTTCGAGATAAAGAGTATCAAACTTACGATTATGCTTTAATCTATATTTAATAGCTTCTAAAAGGTAGCCCAATAATAACGCAACATTTGATTTTCATAGCATTTTCTTTTTGTTACGATCACAAATGAAGGGGCAAGTGGATGAAGGAGTTATGTTACAAAAAACTGTCTCTGATTAATTTATATTTTAATAGGATTATTTGCAATTTTTTCTGGAATTGTTTGATTAGTAAGAAGAGATTGTGGATAAATAATATATTTCATCAACGAATTTGGAAATGACTTCTTTTAACTTATGAGGAAAATGATTGGGTTTTCAAGAAGCATCGTTATTAATAGGTCGTATTGATTTTATATGCGTCAGAATGAGTGAATTTTCTTTCTTCTGATTTTGATTGATTTGATACTATTTCAAATTTTGTAGAAATTTGATTTAATATACTCTCCAGAATCATGATGTGCTCTTGGCATTTTGATAATTTACATTATTGATCTTAAAAATTATTAAAAGGATTATTTTGAGGCCTAAATATCAATCTAAATATGCTTGAAATTAATGTTGAATTTTGAAAAGCAGAATACGAGACTGGGTTAATATGTCCGTGACTTTTTGAATTTCTCGCGTTGCAAATTGAAAAGCAACACTGCTCCCGTCAATCACCATCTGTCAATACACTACTGTTAAAGTTTGAAAAAGCCGCATCATTTAGTTAAAGTTTAACAGCTATTGAAAGCAGACAACGTCGTGCATTTTGGCGAAAATGGAAAAAAGTTAATTTCGTGTGCTCATAAAGCATTATTTTATGCGGATGAAAACCATCACTCAAACCAAGGCTAAGCTTGATAAATACTACGGGAACTCTGCATAAGAATCAATGGTAAGCCAGTGATTTACTGAATTTCATTGTGGTCGTACAAGCACTAATAACGCCGAACATTCTGGACGCCCAATTGAGGTCACTACACGCGAAACAATCGAAAAAATCCACGATATAGTGTTGGCCGATCGGAGTTTGAAAGTGCGCGAGATTGTAGAAGCCACAGGTATGTCACATGGCTCATTGGTTTCGATTTTGAATACGCAGTAAATCTTTCTCCAATAGTACATTAATTGCGCTTTGCATAGCGAATCTGCGCAGCGCATTCATCTTTGTAGATTCCCATCTTGTGCAAGTGGCCTCTAAAACTGCCATATCCTGTTAATAGACATGTTGCTGCCTTAAGCTATATCTTGTTTAGTGCAAGCAGGTCAACAGTCAAATGTTGCGACGGTCTTTTCATCATTCGTTTGCCGTGCTTTTGTTCAGCGGGATGGTATCAATTTAATTGATGTTGTTTTATGATTCATTTATTAATTGCATCACGCACTGTACTTTTGGTAATATCGGTTCACGTCCCATAAAATTCATCTTTGAACCTTCTCTCGCTAGCTGGTCTGCAATTTTATTGCACGCTATATCCTTGTGTCCTGGTACCCACACCAAGGTAACCTTTTTGTGTTTAGACAGGACCATTAGGTTTTGCAGGCACTCCCATACTAGTTTGGAAGCTATATAATAAGATGCTAGTGCTCTTAAGAGTGTCTGACTGTCAGAGAGAATGCAGATCGTCTACCCTCGTGGTTGTCGACGCAAATTCTTCCACTCGCAGGTTTGTATAGCATATATTTCTGTTTGAGGTAACGCAGTGTGTTGCACATACTTTGCACCCTGGTTTTCCTCATAAACACTAACTAACAGAACTAGTACCCGTTCTTGACCCATCTGTGTACCAAATTTTGGTTTTCGGTTTTCTCCCCTCTCCATTTCTCCATTCTTCCCAATTCAAAAAAACTTTGAAAGATTTTTCATAGGAGATCCTGGAGATTGCTATGTCGCTACCCATATCAAAGATAGAGTTTGCTACTACTGTTTTTATTCCGGTGTGCCCTGACCCATTGTGGGTTCTCTGGTTACTAGTGTTTTTTAGTCTGTATGCTCCCATTCTAGCCTTTCCCCTGATAAGGAAGTCAAGAGGATGTAGGTTTCCATAGCAGTCGTTGGGGCGCTTTTAATGGCTCCAGTTATATAAAGGCATGTCAGTCTCTGAATTCCCAAGAGATTGATTATTGCATGCTTCCCTGTGATCTTAGGCCATTAAACCAGGCAGCCATAAATTATTATAGCTCTTTACCAACGTAGTGTACAACCAGTATGTCGTATGTGGTTTGAGTGCCCATGTTTTCCAACTGTTCTACGGGTTGTCATTAACACCCTCTTACATTTTTTATAAATGTGAATTCCACTTCAGTTTAGAGTCCAAGGTTACACCTAGGAACTTACCGTTCTAAATGATCTGTATTGCTTCATTGAAGAGTCGGTGCTCTTAGGCCGTCCAATCTTCTTCTGTGGTGAAGGGTACAAATGAGATTTTAGCAGGGTTTACTCTAAGGTTCTCCTTCTGCCACCATACTTCTGCCATTTTTAATGCTGTAATGTGTTAATGGTATCTTTCATCTAATCCAGATGTATCAGATGTGTCTTTATGCCATACTTCCTACTGTATCTTCTTCCACGTTGGTATTAATGCTTACGTGTACGTCTTTGATTTGAATTCAATCATAGCTTCTACTCAAGAAATAGTAAGCTTACTTTTCTTCTTAGTATCTCCATTGTTTAATGAAAATATTTCTAGAAATCCGTATAGAAATATTCCAGAAATAGAATCAATATTGTTGTTAGGATTATATTTCCTTTATATCTTCTTATTTTGCAAGTACTCTCCGTAAAACTAAGAGATACCAATTCAAATACATTATCTCAATGTATTTGTTCACCGTTTTCCGTTGACAAATAAAAACAGATTATTGGTAAAACACTTTTTATTCAGAATCTAAATAATAAAGCCGATCGATAAAGCTGATTCCATTCATCACTGTCACAAAGGTATCCAATATATACAAACAACATTTAATAGTAAAAATTGACATGTCATAACAATTTATAACGTTGCACTCAACAAATAGTAGCCACAGTTTCAAAGAGATAGTCTCTTGATTGAATAAGTACATATCAGGAATTTAAAATAATATGTCTGTAAGTGATTTTCGTTTCCTTGAACGCTCCAAATTCTATAATTAATGTTTGTTGTAAAAATAAATTACATCAAAAATAGAATCGTTAATACCTAAATTGATTTCGATCTTGAACTCATCAATTGTACTTAAAATGAATTGTTATAGGGACAACTTTACAATCACTCGGTGATTAGGCAATTGGAACTAATTTCGAACAAAGCTTGTATTTCGTAACAAATTTTGCCATCATATATTGGTTCAAAAAGAAAAATTTTCATTCAAAATGTTTCGTTTTTGGGTACAAATGTGACCAAATTAATATAGTCGCATTCACGATTTAAATTTATAGCATTCAAGTCTTATTACTAGAGCCCGGTAACAGGAGGCCGTGCCATAGCCGTACGTGCCTAGTATACAAAACCAATAGTAAGAAAATAGAAAAAAAATAACAGAACTAATACATAATTATAATATGTGAAAAGTAGTGAAACACTCACCCTTTTAAGCAGCCTTGGCTACGGAACAGTAAAACTAGAAGCACCATTATCAGTATTAACATCATATGGATAAGAGTGGCAAAAATTTGACACCATTAGATGTGTTTCCACGGTTGTCTCGGTGAGCAATGTTCGCCGTGGTGAGAAAATGAGTTTATATTTTGAAAAAGAGCGTTCAACATCTACCGATTATTCGATACACCATCACAAATTTGTTTTATTGTGCTAAAATCGGGATCTTTCTGTAGCACACTCTCGAACTTTTCTAAAACGCGATTATATTTTGCGTCACGTATAGTCAGTAGCTGTGTATACACTCCGTTCATAATTTGCAGAGACTCCAATAATGATAACGATCTATTTTATAATTGGTCTATTGCGTCAGCTAATACTTTATAGTAGCTACGAATATTTTTTAAATCTGTTTCAACGGAAATATCTTGAAATTTCGACTGGCTCTCCTTAATAGCTGCAGCTTTGGTAGGATTGAATTGTGCAACAACAGCTTTTACTATTTTGAAATGTTCAGCATAATAAAAAGCTGCCTGCAACCATGTTTCCCAACGTGTAAGAATTGGCTCCGGTGGTTGACGAATACCAGGATACTCTGTGTGAAATGATCGTAGGCTTTTGGGAGATTTCAAAAATACTTTTTTTGTGCTTGCTATTAATGCATGTACCTCGGGAGAGCATTGTCGAATGGTTTCTGCCACAAGATGTAAAGCATGCACTTTACACGTAACATGTAAACACTTGCAACCATGTTCAAGAAGAGAACGGCCTACCTAACGCATTATCGCTGCGCCATCGTTCATAAACATCAACACTTTATCTTTTGAAATTTGAAATTTTTCCAACGTACTAAGTACAACCTTCGTAATTGCTGCAGCAGTACACTTTTGTAGTCTTCGACTAGCTAGTAACAGTGGTAATGTAGGTTTACTAGGGTCTAGTATGCGTACCACAATATTTACAATTGAATTTTTTTTACAGTCTGTTGTCTCGTCAACACATAACCAAAGAAGCTGTTTTTCCAGTATGCGTTTCATTTTCTTTTCCACATCATCGCGTACAAATGCAACATGCTTACGTGTTGTTTTCTCCGTTGGCAACCGCAACTCGGGATTGTATTTGTCCCAAAAGTCCTTAAACGGTTGTTTATCGAGTAAGCCTAGTGGCAAATTACAGTTTATCAACATAAGAATTACATAAAAAAAAATCTACTTCTCGGTGGCATGCCCAATTTTCGTTTTCTATGCTGTGCGGAATTTACGTGTCTTGTACAGTTCCACTTCTTATTTTGCACACTACAAACTATCTTACTCCCGTTGTAAAACAAATCGGAAAAGTCAGAAATAAACTTATTTACTGTGTCTTGAAAGGGTCGTTTTTTAGCCTTCGACATGTTCGCTAAAAACTACAATTAATAACTACGTCTGTATCAATAAAATCAAAACGCACTACACTAAATAATAACTACAATTAATAACGACGTCTATATCAATGAAATCAACACGCCCTATCCGCTATCCAATGCTAAACGAAACTGAGTGATGATGATTTGTCGTGTCGTATCATAATCGACCAGCCCTCCCCGCCCACCTAAACACAGTCACACCGCCGCTGCGATTGCTCTCCAGTTACCGAGCTCTACTTATTACTTCCCAAGTAGAGTAACCAAAACTTGCGGACTCGCATAGGCGTCGGTATTACGGGTTAATATAAGAATACAAAAAATTCATAAATAAACTTACTTGCTAATTATTCAACAAATTAGAGGCATCAGGATGTGAACTACTGTAAACTTGCATCATTGTATATGTTTCCACAGTTACTTCTTTAAATCTTGTGCGTCGACAAGAAAAAATATTCTTATACATAGAAAACGATCTCTCCACATCTAAGGAAGTTACATTTGCATGTAGAAACTGTTTTTCAAAATCACTTAAAAGTTCACTATTCTTACACTTATTATAAACGGCCTCTAAAGTATTAAAGTCGGGATTTTTCCTTAAAACATCTGCCAAATTTTGACTAGCGCATAATGCTGGCGTATGATTTAATGTGTGTAATTTATTTTTTACACTCTCCACTATGTCTAATGATTCCTGCAATGACAATTCAGTACATTGTAGTTTTCTGATGGTATCTAGTAATACTGTATAATTGGTACATATTGTTGTTAAATCTTCTAAAAGTTGAGGAATTTGAAATTCTCTTTGACTTTCTCTAATTGCTTTGGATTCATTCCGATTAAATCGCATTATCTTGGGCAATTTTAAATTTTTTCAAAGCGTTCATTATCGCTTTTTGAATATTTTCCGCGGTACATTGTTGAACACGTTTGCAAGCTAACAAATATCGAGATGCTGTGTTCTCGCTAGACAAAACGCGTCCATCCATATTTTTTTGGAACACAAATCACGTTTACCCACATTTTCTAGCATCTCTTTCATTCGCGGCAAATGATTCTGTAATTGTGTTTGTGAGGGTAATGGGTACTTTGGAACGTATTGTCGCCAAAACGTTCTAAAAGCTGCTTTTCTCACCAACGACAACGGAAGATTACAAGAGGTAAACATAATTAATAAATGTATGAGGAATAGTGTATAAGGTATTTCAGTTCTTGCATTTTTCATATGCTTAATACCATTGACATGCCTCTGGCAATTAGTTCTGTCCAATGCAGCCAAACGAACATTGCATATTAAGCAAAACACTGCACTACCGTCATATTTTAAATGGGGAAAAAGTGACACACTTATGTACATTAGTAGCAAATCTATTACGAGGCATTGTTTTCTTAGGTATGTAAATATTAGTTCTATATGAAACGATACACTAATTATGTACTTGATATAATACTACAACACACAAAAAACACCAGCTATATTTTCAAAAGCGACACGTAAGTACATAACCTTGACCGTTCGACTAATCTCTGCAACAGCTCAACCGGTACTAAAACGAAATCTCTCTCAACGCGGTTTAACATGATTTATATTCAAGGTCGACACTACATGCCTGCTTCTCTACCGGTTTAGTTTATTTATGAATTTTTCGTATTCTTATATTAACCCGTAATACCGACGCCTATGCGAGTCCGCAAGTTTAGGTTACTCTATTCCCAAGGCAGAAAACAACCGCATGCCTACCTGCACTGCAGGGTATCTACAATACCTAATAGCGCTGATTTTGATTTCGCCACGATTATAATAAGCTGCAGTGGTTATAAACGAAATCCCTTCCTTAAATAAATTATTCTAAATTAGTGTTAAGAAATCACATTAATGTAAAAAGCTTTGCTAGTTTTCGGGATGTTTATACGAGAAAAGTACATACAAGGTGAGTCGGGTGGAATGGACCAAACTCGTGGAGTGCATTGCACACGTGAAAATAATATGTTCTTATCTGATTTTCATTTGTTTTCAAGTAATTGCAAATAATCAAAATTTCATAGATTAACATTTTTTTAATCATAGCGTTCTTTTAATAAACGTTCAAAAATACCGCCGTTGACCTCTAAACATTTTACGCTTCGTCTACGAAGGGCGCTTGTTGCTTTCCTGATTGATTGCTTCCCAAGTGTCGACTTTTACCTTGTAAACTTCATTTTTGAACCAACCCCATAAACAATAGGCTGCTGGTGTGAGGTCTGGAGACCTTGGAGACCAACTAATATGACCACCGTGACCAATCCAAAGCCTGGAAACCTATCGCCCAAATGTTACTTGATCTGACGAGCGAAATGTGCAGGAGCTCTATTATGGTAATGATGATGATAATTATGATAATGATAATGATAATTTATTGCCTAACAAATATAACATCCAATTACAGGACAATATAAAATTAAATTTACATGATAAAAGTAGCTATTGTAAAACAAAACTAAATAATTCTTACTAAAACTATTCAAAACAAAACAAACTTAAATCGAATACAAAACCTAACATGGAATTATAAAACTTACTCAAACTTATTCAAAACAAAACAAGCTTAAATCTAATACAAAACCTAATATGGAATTATACAAGGTGCATTGTGGACGAGCATTTGTTCAATAGTGTAGACAACGGGGAGAAATGGATGTCAGTGGAATGATCAGATATTAAATTGTAAGATTTGCGTAACCTTCTTAGATGATATTTTAGCATTATATTAGTTCTAGGCTGGGGATAGTAAAATGTATTATTTAGCGGCGAAATGTACATACATACATATAAGTTTTAATAAACTTTACGTTTTCCTGCGGAGACGGATTTCTATTTTCTCTCATTTATCAAATACTCCGCAGCTCCCAATTCTGTTTACTTCTACATTAATTAGTATATTTGGCCCACCACTAGACTATTGTTTATGGGGCTGGTTCAAAAAGATGTTTACAAGGTGAAAGTCGATACTCGAGATGCACTAATTCGACGTATTAGATTATCACATTGGTCATTTATCCTTCAAACAGAAACTTATTTGCTTCATTATTGAATATGTCAAACGTAATTTGAAGTTTCAATCTTGATATGATTATAGAGCGTTTCACCCTGGTTTCGAAGTATAGGGTCTTATGGAGTACAACCCTCTTAACTATCCTTGTCTGAAACCAGCGCTGTTGCCTCGCCTTTCGGCAGGATTTCTCCTTGGGAGATCAGCGATTAGCTGATCGGTAATATTTATGTTACCTTTCAGTTTCAGTGTATTATTTACACATTTTTTCGATTAATAAGGAAATCAGTTGTTTATAAAAACTACTGCATCTAATAGTGTTATCTATTACTGTAAGAATTATGAATAATGATCAACCTAAAAATCGTGAAATTGTAGCTCTGACGTTTTTTGACTATTCTATGTGCAAGAAAAATAGTGCAGATGCTCACGATGAAGCTTGTGCTGGAGAGTATGAAAAGTGGTTTCTCAATCGGTTACTACCAAACCTACAGCAAACTCAGTAGTAGTTATCGATAATGCTTTGTAACACAATCGCAAGAAGAACGGATTCTTACCACAGCTACAACAAAAAAATGACATTCCTTTGGTTAAGAGAAGAAGTTAAAACGTTATCTGTACGGGGGGGGGGGGGTATGTACGTACGTGGGTGCAGAGTTCAGTAATGCGATAGACATTGGGGAGTTGAGTTATTTATTAGATTCTCATTGTGTGTTTTCGAAAACTCGGGACGTAAGCCTGGTGTACCTTTTGCATCGCATGTGTGTTTGGAATTTACAGGTTCGCACATTCGTTGCAAATTTTGCGGTATAGGGTTGCTAGGTCGCACGACATTTGAATGTAGAAATCATATTAAAAGTAAACGTTATGTATTGAATTTAAGAAACAATATTCCGTACTAGCAATTTTTGTATGACTTTATGTTGAGCACGTGCAACATCCCACAACACCTAGTAGATAATGACAACTTTCGTCTTTTTTGGGATAAATATGTTCCATCATGGAAACTACCAACAAAAAGACAACTGCGGCACAATTTTAAAAGACGAGTTGAGAAATCAAAAAATCTGGCTCACTGTGGACGAAACTACTGATGCTCAGAAACACAGCGTGATTCATATTGTGGCGCGTCCTTTAAAACGTAATAGTCCAGCAGCTTCCTTGTTGTTAGCCAGTAAAAGGACTGAAAGAACTGATGCCGAAATCGTTGTAAATATAATGAAAAATATATTAAGAGAATTCTGTATCGTAGAAGCCCAAATCACCATGTTAGTTTCTGACGTAGCCGCAACAATGCTGAAAGCTGGTAGGATGTTAAAAGTATGCTTTCCGACTCTTCTTCACATAACATGCCTCATACGCGCATGTCATCTCGTAGCAGAAACAATTCGAAGCAAGTATCCTAGGGTGAATGAATTAATATCATATACCAAAAAAATGTTTGTGAAATCTCTCATACGCGTATTCAAGCAATTGTCTGCAAATTCCGCTACCACCTCAGCCTGTATTGACGCGATGGGGAACATGGGTCGAAGCAGTATCTTATTGCGATAATAATATTATCGCAAATATTATTCCCAAGTGAAAGATGTCATTTTCAAACTTAATTCTTCTAATTCTCAAACGGTTCGCGAGAGTCAGCAAATTTTTTCCGATTCGGACGTTCAAAAGGAAATAGATGACATTTCCATAAACTATTCTGTAGTGACACAAACTATTTCGCAGCTAGAAAATACTCACTTATCTATACAAGACTCGTTAAATAACATCAACAATTTAGCAGCCGCTCTAGAAAGCTTGACGGATCCTATAGATGTAGCGCAAAAATTTCGTGCAGTTTTAAATAAAAATCCGGATTTAGAAAAGGTTCGATCTATATCTGGAATTCAAGACTACACAGAGGAGATACAGGAGTATTTGAATTTCGCAAATCTTACTTCATTAGATGCTGAACAATCATTTGCAAAGTATACGAAAACGTTTTCAGACCGTCGTCGAGGCCTGATCGAATCGACAATGGAAGCATTGCTTATGTTGCAGTACTACGCGGCGTACCATGGCAGTCGCACATTACCGCAGTGGTCATCGATACGTCAGTAAAAGGTAACATTCTATTATTTTTTTTTTAATACTGTGTCTACTTTTACACGGTACGCCCCGGACGGTTCCACTAGTTTCTCGAACATTATAAATAGCACGCGCACACCGATCAACCAATAATAACCGAACGTCCACTCGATTCCTTGTATGTACATAGTAAACACAGCTCCTTTCACGGCGCCTCTGCGAGTGCAACCGTTTGTCAGGCTTTAGTCATTTCTGTTGTTGTGAGCTATTGAATAGTTTGTAGAGACTCTAGTGTAGAAAGTTGAAGACGAACTCTATTGGTGCTGGCATAGCAAATTAGAAGTAAGACCATTTTACTATATTAAAAAAATATTAGTACCCATCCCTTAGTTCATCGTCATGCAACTGGTTTGGAAAAGTTGCAATAGGTTATTATTTAATATCTTTCTACGTTTACCGTTTCATGAAAATATAATGGACCAATAATTCTTCTCCGTGAAGCTGCTACCCAAACACCAACCTTTTCAGAATGCAATGGTTTCTGTATCATGACATGAAGCTTTTCAATGGACCATATATGATTTGTTTCTTAATGAAAGCATTAAGGTGTAACCAAGCTTCGTCTGAGAAGGAAGATTTTTCAACGATATTATCATCATTCATGTAATTTTCAAACCAATTGCAATATTGCACTCTCACTATGTGATCAATGGGCTTAAGTTCTTGCGCAATATTAATTTTATATAAATATTTTTCGTGATCATTTGTAAGAAGCTGTGAAAGCTTTGTAATTAACTTTTTAGGTGAATGAACTATACGCCTCCACACATCCGCAATAGTTTCAGCATCTCTTTTATTGAATCTCCCACTACTGGATTTGCGACTTACTGGACCAGTTTCACGAAATTTAGCAACAGTGCGAACACTTTGAAGACGAAATTCATCCATGCACAGTTGCATAGAATGAGACCATTCCAAACTCTATTGCGTTTGTCTATTACGAAAATAGCTTCCAATAATAAATGTTTGGTGATTAGTAATAAACATGTCAATACGTAAATAAATACCAAATGTAATTTCAATTGTCAAACTTGTCAATAAATGTCAAACGTAACTTGAAGCTTCAATCATGGATTTAACTGTCAGATGTAGTTATAACCAACATAAAAATAATTAAAAAAAAAAACATGGCCCTTTCGATGATGTTTTTTTTATGATCATAGTTTTGCTTTTATAAATTACTTACGAGAATCTGTAATCATCATCCAGGTTCACGTAATCCGGTGGTATTATATGCCAAGAGTTGTCATAACAATCTTCATACCCGTTGGCGGCCATATTCTTCCCCCAATCGAAACTCTTTCACTTCCGGTTGAAGACTTCAAGGTGTTTCTTCGACTTTTCTTTTGCACTGTCACTCCATCAATCAACCGCGCTGATGAGCACTTCGATTTTCTCGAGAGTTACTGTGTAACTCGTTCGGCAGCGATATTGTACCGAGTTACCCGATGATAAGAACGGGATTGATATCTCGCAACAAGCTGGATGAGATAAAATACAGGTACCAGGTGAACAAGGCGCCATAATGATAACGATTGGTCGTACGGTGTCGTACCCTATCTATAGTTATTATATGTTTGTTATATATTTGTAACGTGTACGTATGTATACGTTTTCATAATGTAAACGTGGGCATACATATCTGTATGAGGTAATGTACAAATGGATTGTTGACAAGTGAATAAAGTGATTTTGGTAAAGTTTTTGATGCTCGGGATTATTTTGAATATTAAGAGCTTTTACGAATTGCACATATCAAATCGTTAAAGAGATATCTGTTAATAAACCAATACTATGTGCAGGAACAATCTAAACCCAACGTTAATCTAATGACTTTCAGTATCTCTTGATCAATTGAAATCCTTCTGAGACTATCTTAGCTTTTAGTTAAGAATCATCTTTAGTTAGCTTTATATTACAAAAAAAGCCTAAAATTTATACTTATCGAATGATTAACAGTTAATAAAGGAAGTGATTTCAATTACACTGGGGAACAATTTGTAACACAATTTCTGTTGAGTTTGGTTTTTGAGCTGTTTTATAGTTAATTAGGCATGCTGGTTCCAAAACTGTAATTAGTTTTCTTCTACCACGTCAAGTTTTATCTCTACACCTTATGAGAATGTGACCACTCTCCGCGAAATCGAGCATGGATCATAGGAAGCACTATTGCTCTCCTATTAGCTGATACAAACCTTCTCCGATGGGCGCCGGGTGAATGACGCATAGGAGAACAGCGAGAGGTTTATACTTGTCTGGACTTGTTCAGTTACGCCTGAGATACTGTAGTGAGACGTTGTGTGTCGCTCTGAAACGGTGCAGCCCATTCCGACGTGGAGTCTGAGTTCTTGTTTATATACAAGGTTAGCAGTGTTTAGTGTTTATTTATATATGAATTTTAACTTTTCCTTATGTCTACCTCTGCTAGTTCACGTCGTAAGTGCTTAAACAGCCCCGATTCGTTTTGTTACATATGTGGCAGTTTCAACATTCCCAGTCAAAGAACAAACATCAGTACATTTGTCAGGCAAGTCTATTTTACCTATTTTAAAGTGAAAATTGGTGTTCAAGATAAATCATGGGCCCCTCACAAAGTGTGTACGCAGTGTGTTGAGGGTTTACGGATGTGGACCAAGGGAACACGCGATAAACTTCCGTTTGGTATACCTATGATTTGGCGAGAGCCCAGAGATCATTCAAGTGATTGTTACTTTTGTATAGTGAAACCGTCAGGATAAAACAAGAAAAACAAATGTAAAATAGAGTATTCTAGTTTACCATCAGCTATACGCCCAGTGCCTCATTCAGCCGAAATCCCAGTGCCAGTTTTCAATGAATTACCCTCTTTGGAAATACGGGAATACGAGTCTGGTGAAGATCAAAGTGACCCCAACGATGAAGATTTTGAAATTAAAGATGATTCCGTTCGTAATGGATTTGACCAGCATGAGTTAAATGATTTGGTACGAGATCTGGGACTATCCAAAAAAGCTTCAGAGCTCTTAGCATCAAGATTGCACGAGAAAAACTTGCTTGAAAAGAGAGCTAAGGTATCCTATTTTCGATCAAGAGAAAGTGCGTT
Organism: Dynastes maya; assembly: GCA_029619315.2. Lineage (NCBI taxonomy): Eukaryota > Metazoa > Arthropoda > Insecta > Coleoptera > Scarabaeidae > Dynastes > Dynastes maya. The sequence goes on from JAROYE020000002.1 coordinate 72,522,568, forward strand.
TCTACAATACTTTCGAAGTGATGATGGATTTGTGTATTGCCATAACGTACTTGGTTTAATGGAAGAGTTGGGAACTTCAGCCTATAACGCAACTGAATGGCGACTGTTTATCGATAGCTCAAAGCGGAGCTTGAAGTGTGTTCTCCTCCGCAATGGAAATTTATTTGGTTCAGTCCCGATAGGCCATTCAGTTCGTTTGAGTGAAGAATATGAAGACAAGAGAGTCATTGATTTGTTGCAATACCACATGCACCAGTTTGTTTACGCGGAAGGCATAAACAAACTGGTTTCAAGATACAACAAATGTCTCAACAACGGCGGCGACTACATTGAAAAATGAGTAAATGTATTACTTTCATTTAAATAAAATCATTATTTACTTTCCTTCATTTCATTCTTTTAATTATATGTAAACGGGTACTATTTTCTGGAATGCCTTCGTATATAACATAATTATACAGTAACATAATTATGTTACTGCTCTGCAGATGGAAAAAATATTTTATAGAAAAAAACGAACTCTTCCTGGCACAAATCATTGCCGGCCGATTAAAGAGATTTCGGTAGAGAGATTGTTTTTCTCAAAAGAATTCCCCGGCCATGGTGGTTAAGTTTCCCAATACATTAATTTCATATTTAGCGTTAACATGTCGATGCTAATCGTGAAAAAGCGTACGTAGTAGTCTAGTGTACCATATTAAGTGAAATCCACATAAAAATCTTTACTAATACACGAACCAGATTATTAAAATAATTTTGTCCTCTTAGATTCACGTTTTTGCCCAGTGTAAGACGGTAGCAAAACACGATCGAACATAACGTGGTTGTTTTTAAATTTAAAAAATCTTCGTATTCTTAATGAATCTATCAGATCTTAAAGAATCAGAAAGCTCTACGTGGGTATATCAATGTATGCATTTACAGCGTATTCGTCAAAGTTGACAGTACTCTGCGTGTTCAATATTTGCTCAATTATACAGATACTTTTATCTATTTATCGTTTATAACGTAATGTAGTAGTAGATATCTTAAATAAACTCAGCAGGTATGTAAACAGTATCGGTCGTCGGTGGTACAACTTCGTTTTATAAACTTTTATATTACTAATAAATGCTACATTACGCCATCCATCATAATAAAACATCGAAAGTACGTGAATTAATGATTTATTTCGAGTGAAGCGTAATTATCCTCGTATATAACGAGAGGAACTGCATGAGCTCAATTTCGGACGGACCATAATTGATGTACGCCAAAAGTGAAAGCGATACATTTAAAAAAAAGACATAATAATAATCATAAAACACGATTATTCATCTATATACATATGTTTCTAAGAATAAAAATTTATATAAAAAAGAATGATTAATAATCATTCTTTTTTATATAAATAATAATAATCATTGATTATTTATTATTATATTTATATATATGCTAATACACGACAATCTTATACCAATAGTTAATGTCTATGTTAGGTCCAAACGCATTTAACATAATCAGTTGCCATTATCTCCTCAACCATATGCGTTTATTTACCTTTTTTTTTATTACCAACATACACATATTTCCACAACAATAGAACAGGAAAACAAACTATTTGCGTTAAAAGCGGGGATATACAATATACGAGTCATATTCGAGCCATACATATCTGATAGAAGGAATTGAGTAAATGCTTAAGCATCTTTTCAAAGCCTAATTTTTTTTTAATGTGTACTTAAACTTCCACTCTTTGTGAACATTTCGACATAATAAACATTTTTTTTTTGCAATTATTTTTGGCGTATCATCATTTTAAAATTTAAAATTGTTGTAATTGTATGATGTGGAAATTTTCATCGTTTCTTAGTATGATATAAATACGACTTTCATCAAAATTCATCAAAGTATACTGGGTGTTCATTTATTTATGGCGGCCAGTATACAGTATGTTCACGGTTAGAGTGAATAAGAGGAAAAACTTTTTTATTTTACATTTTAGGGAAAAGGAGCATACTTGATAAAAAGTTTTGCTTGTATTTAAAATGAGATTTCCGTGGAGAACGTTAACGTTCCACATACTGGGTGTCCGGAAATTAAAAAAATACGAAAATGTCATAAGAGTAAACTACCATTATTTTTACTATTTCGAAAAAGTGGCACCAGGAAAAGTTTTTTGGAATTAAAAGTTACGACAGATTTTCAATTTATGGGAAAATTGGCCTACTTTAATTAAATAATTCGTATACAAAACTGGTTACATTTTTTTTACGTAAAAAAATTTAAAATAAAATTTTATTCGAACAATCCTCCACCAACGTCCACACAAATGTGAAGGCGAGCAAGAAATTCTTTGTAACTTCTTCTAAGGATATGGACTGTACAGCTTCCCTAATTCGTTGCTTTAGGTGGTTCATGTCGTAGAGAATCTGTTTGAGTCGACTCCACAAGTAAAAGTCCATGATCGTTAAATCTGAACTCCGCGGGGGCCATGGATGTGGACCATGTAGGCCAATCCAGCGATTAGGAAATGTATCCTGTAACCAAGTCGTAACATTTACAGCAGTATGCGCCAGACAACCGTCTTGCTGGAAATATAAAAAATTTCGGTAGGCTAATGGTAAATTTTCCAATTCGTCGGTGAAAAACGTTCGGAGCATATTCAAGTAGCTATTTCCGTTGCACGTATCTTGAAAAAAGTATGGTCCTATTATTCCGTAAAAGGAGACGGCACACCAAACATTTACCTTTTCGAAATATTGTCGCCTCGACGGTATTCTAAAATGAGGATTCTCGGCTGCCCAATATCGTGAATGTTGCGACGCAACAATGCCACTTGTCGAAAAAGTGGTTTCATCCGAAAATATAATTTGTTGGTGAAAATTTCTTTCCATACCTCCGATCCACAGACGAAAATCGAGACGTTTCACTTCGTCGCCTGTGTCTAAACTATGATTAAATACTGGTTTGTATGGCACAATTTTATTTTGTTTTAAAATTTTTTATATTTGGGACTTTTTCACCACTCCTAAGTATTCCGAGCGTCTCCTCAGTGACATCCTTGGATATTCATTCACTGACTGTAAGACTAGTACAGTAGCGGCATCTTCATCGATATAGTTTTTCTTTTGCCTCGACCCTGTCTTCAAAAATTTATGAACTATTTTATGTAATGACGACTGTGGCACGTGCATACCGGTTATACACTGTTATCACCCTTACCATAGGTAGCACTGTGTTAATTAATTTTTATCATTTTTTGATAATTATTATTCTTGGGTATTTTTAACGATGTACAGACACAAGTGAAACATAAACTGTCATTTTCGTCACCACCTATTATTTGAAGTAAAGTGAAATAATGCCAAGGATAATTATTTTAAATCACAAGCAAAATTTTCGATAAAAACATTTCTTTACGATAAAGGAGAAAAAGGCCATAAATTGAAAATCTGTCGTAACTTGTAATTCCAAAAAACTTTTCCTATTGCCACTTTTTCGAAATAGTAAAAATAATGGTAGTTTACTCTTATGACATTTTCGTATTTTTTTAGTTTCCGGACACCCAGTATGTGGAACGTTAACGTTCTCCATGGAAATCTCATTTTAAATACAAGCAAAACTTTTTATCAAGTATGCTCCTTTTCCCTAAAACGTAAAATAAAAAAGTTTTTTCTCTTATTCACTCTAACCGTGAACATACTGTATACCAGTCCACTTCAGGTGCATATCGTCCATGTTTACTTTTGTGCCACTGTACATACGTATCTTACTTAGAAATCGTTCTAAATAAAACTTCTTTAAAAAACATCAATTTTTTGAAATGTTCTGAAGTTTAAACTACTTTATATTAATAGCTTTCATTGAATGTTGTGTAAACTTTTCAAAATTTAATTGTAGCGTTAAATAAATAAAATAAAACTAAAGTTTTAAATAATTTACTTTTATTAATACCTGTTAGCTGTTATACACATAATATATTTCATTCATAAATATGATCACAGTAAAAATTATCGGCTACCTTAAAATAAAAAATTAATAATAAAATTACAAATTATGTAGGTACCCTATTAATTATATAAATTAGAAAAATATATGTATGTATAACTAGAAATAATGCGGGCTTAGTCGTATAGAATACAAGAAGTACAATTGTTGTCTGTGCAAGTAACTAAACGTTTTAATTCACAAATTAACAAAGCGTTTATCAGTGCCTCTATGCACTGGTGCTGGTGTTGTTGGTTCCGTCTTACTTATATTGTCGATTGAACCGTAAGAGAATTCGTCATTGTCGTTCTGATACAGACCGCTAGATGGTACGCTGGATGCTTTTGGAACAAGGTTCGAATACTCGTCTTCACCGCGGGCCATGGTATACATGCTACGTCCACGAATTCTTCTGCTAATGGAGCTCCCTATGGATTAAATCGCAAAAGAATTGTTTTTATCAATTTCTTAACATTAATAATGCTCCGAAATACTAACCTACTATACCCAAATGTTCCTGAATATCGCGTTGAACATCGGAAACATCCCACATCGCTAAAAAGGCTGCGCAACATGATTGCGTCGAACCTGCTCTAGCGTACGGTTGATAGGAAAAGCTGTAGTGATGGGCAAAGGCGGCCAAGCACATTTCGATACAAATTATGAAATTCTAAAATGAATTATGAACAAGAAATACAGATTAGCTATGCATCGGGTTAGTCAACAGTTTGGTAAAGTATATTCTCTAAACAAAGACAAATTAAATGTTTACTTCATGCATGGATGAGAGTATCTAATTAAAGATACTCTAATCACTGAAAATGTCGAAATTAATAGCTATATTGACCTGCACAGAAGTGAGCAACAAGCAAAGCCCCGGCTGAGGCATTACTCATTACTCACTTCACTTCACGAAACATTTTTAGAAACCCCCTAGACATTTCATATAATAAACCAGATACTAAAGGTCAGGAATTTATAAAATTTCATGCGAACTGTGATAAAGTCTGCTTTAGATAAACGAGACGGTTTAAAAGAACACATAGCACAGTACCGCTACGGAAGAATTGAATCGGTAAGTGTAGCACAACACATAAACGAAACCGGGCGTTATATTAAATTAGAAAACCTAAATTAATAATGTAACTTCGCTGCGAGAATTAAATGCTTATGAAACAATCTATATGAAAAAGAACAAAAATCTCCTAAATCTAGCATTTTGCAGAAAAAATATAACAAACAGTAACCAAGAACAACATTTTGGTACCGAGACATGGGGATATTAAGGGCAATATGATAGCCGATGAACGAGTCAAGGAGGGTTCTAATAGATACTTCGTAGGACCAAAGCCCGTATGTGGAATCACAAGCGATTCCGCTACAAAGTTCTGATCTTGATTAAATAAAGAACATGTAAAGAAATCGAGATTGACTAAAGGTCAGCTCCATATCAAAATACCAACAGAATGAAGATCCTAAATTCTCTATCAACCTAATTAGACGCAGCAAAAGAGAAGTCAAGATCATTATCGGGTTGGTAACTGGACACTGCCTCTTGAAAGAGCATCTATACAACATACATAGGTCGAGTAAGCGAACCTTGCTGTAGAAGATGCGAACTACAAGACGAAACAAGTTGGCATGTAATCTGCACATGTGAGGAACTAACACCACTCAGGCAGAAACATTTCGGGGAGGATTTAATCGAGTCTTCGAATGTATTCAAATTTCCTCTTGGCAAGATATTGGCCTATATGTAGGACACTAAGCTGCTTGAGTAGAAATGAGAGTTCTGTTGGGGGCGGTACAAAGAGCATTAAGCTCAAGTGCCTGGACAATTGATGACCAACCCAAACAGTATAAATGAATGAATGAATGAACCAAGAACAAAAATTTCTTTAACTCCATTAATAATTTCAATCTATCCAGATGTTGAATAATAATTTGTATCTTTGTAACACGCAGGAACTTATTCCAGTGAAGAATCTCCTTTCGTATTTAGCGGCTATAAGTCACTAATTTATTATGGGCAGTATAAGCTAGTACTGAAACCAAAACTAAAACCAAATACAATAATTGTTTTTGATTAAACATTATATCTGTCCAGCAGGTCATCAGGTTTAAACCGTTTTAACGGACGCACTTCATTACTGCTATCGAATAGTCGCTTCGGGATGTGCATTTATTCGTTCATTTTATCTGACACTGTAGCTTGTTATTTCTACTTTGACTGAAGGCACTTGGAGGTCCTTTTCTATTGATGAGGAAGTAACATACCATGAGGCGTTTACTATGGTTCTTAACATTTTATTCTGAAAGCGTTGGAGAATTACAAGATTGGAGTTGCTAGCAGTACACCATAGCTGAATGCTCTAGGTCCAAATCGGTTTAAGGATCATCTTCTAAAGAAGCAGAGTCTTGTAGAGAAGCAGCATTGGACAACAAATGCTTCTACCAGGTTAGTCGTCTATCAAGATGAATACCTAAGTATTTTGTGTCGTTTGCCTCCAAATGCTTGCCGTTGGTGTGACTGGTTGTCATTCGTCTCATCTTATTGCGTGTTGACCGCTCTTTTAGCCAGGTTTCAATTTTATTTAGGTTTGTAAATTTTCTGATGCTTTTGTGGGATTAGAGTACAAGGCCAGGATTGCGGTATCGTCTGCGAAGGTAGCAACTTCTGTGTTGTTGCTAGATGGAAGGTCTGCAGTGTAGATAAGTTATAGGACAAGTTCCAGTACGCTTCTCTGCGGCACTCCTGCTTTGATGGGATGCAGCTAGGTGTATTCATCTTGCTGTTTTACCAGGAAGTATCTGTCTATTACGCAGGACTTTAGCCAGACCTCATCGAACGCTTGGCTGACATCCAAAAAGGCTGCTGAGAGGTAGGATTTTCTTTCCAGCGCGCAGTAGATTTGTTAACTGTGCAGCTGTTCAATTGTCGCATACTTTATCCTCAATCTGAATTGGTGATCTGGGATAGAACTGGAATCAGCCGTTTCAGCAGGAGCTTTTAAACACTTTTGTTAAGATTTGTTGAGTTCTTCAGTATTTTTTCCAGGTTTTGGTATCAGAATAACCTGTGAAATTTTCCATTGGTTAGGATAGCAGCCAGTTCTGAGGATGACATTGAAAATATGCTCTAAAAATTTGAACCCTTTTATCGTACATTCTTGCAATACCTTGCCAGTTATTAAAGTCCCAGAACCCTGGTGCAACATATAAACGAAAAAAGCATACGAAAAATAAATTTCCTACCAACATGTGCGACCAAATCGTATGCACAGCACAGTCGCTTTACAAAGTTTACTAGAATTCCATTAAGTAATAAAATAATAAGACCATCGGAAGTTTTTCAACAATTCGATTTATTTCTATCATTTATTGGATACTTACTTGAAGTCGTGTAGATATACTTAAGCCATCATCATTTGTTGTATTACTTGGTAAAATAGCACCAGTATAGACTAAAACATCAATTAGCACACCTTGGCTGCAATATAATTAATATTACATCAATTTTATGAAAAAGGAAGCAACATGAA